>OY754310.1:74455942-75112204 GCA_963573325.1 Astragalus glycyphyllos
CTACTGATTTTTGCAGCAAACTAACAAAAACCTCTCATTTCTTTTTGATTGGCCCTTTTTTTTCTAGATCGGCCCATTTCTTTGATAATGAAGAGTCCAATAAATTTTTTTGTTAGACTGTAAGTTCAGTAAATTTTAAATATACATTATATATTACATATTTAATTAATTTTATTTCTTAGTAATAAATCATCACATAATAATTTGGGTTAGGGGCAAAGCTGTCAAACTGGGTTACCCAGTCCAACTCAATGAACCAAGTCGCAAAAGCGGATTGGGTTGGGTTAGCCCAACTATTTGTTGGGTTTTGGTTTTTTGTAGCCTGACCCAAACATTGGGCAAACAAGCCAACCCGACCAAGTCCAATTTTAACGAAGAAAAAGACTAAAAATATTTTAAAAACATAATAAGTGAGCCCAGTCCGACCCATGGGCCAATTGAACTGGGTCAAAATATCCTTGTTCTTTATGGGCCACTATTTTTAGAGGACAACTATGAATATTGGGCCATCAGGCTGGCCTGTTGAACTAGGCTAAAATTGACACCTCTAGTTTGGGGTGTCATAGACAACCAAGCCGAGTGTTGCAAGCAATTCCTTAACTACAAACTGAGTATGTTTTGAGCTGGCCGGTATAAACATATGAACCCTTTCTGGGTCCATGTGGTATTCTACATAGGGAAAAACCAAAGGCACTCCCTGTTTTTTCTAGTATTTACCTCTATCTGGAAGTATATTCTTTTGTCGTCCATAAGTTTACATTTAATAGGGACTTTTAAAATTTTTTAAAAATGATAAAGGTACACCTTTGAGCTATCTTTAAGGAGTTCATATTAGATGCACCCAAAGTTTATTGTCGAACAAATTATACATAAGAATTGTTTTTTTTTTTGAAAAAGGAGATCTTTTTGAAGTTCTTATTAGCAAGCAAAAATGTGGTGTTAGTTTTTACAGCTATATATTTACTTTTAACATTTTTTCTTTGTCCCTTTTCCTGCAATGCACTTGAAAGTTGAAACCTTAATACAATAAGAAGCAATTGTACTATCACTACAACAGAAAAAGGCATCAGGGGCGCTTTTTTTTATCCATTGGGGGCGCTTTCGGGCGCCCCTAAATCTGGCGCTCCTGTTGCCAAACACTCTACAGGAGCGCGCAAGAAGCGCCCCTAAATGTTAGCCAACAGGAGCGCTTGTAGGAAGCGTCCCTGATGGTCTTACGCGCAACTAACAATCAGGGGCGCTTTCGGTTAGAAGCGCCCCTCTTGTCTTGACCAACAGGAGCGCTTTTTTAAAAGCGCCCCTGATTGTCAAGTACTCTAAGAACATCAGGGGCGCTTGTAGAAAGCGCCCCTGATTCTATGTTTTTTTTTTAAATTTTTTTCGTGTTTCTGGTATATCCAATATTTGGCAGCACTTCCCTACTCTCTTTTTCATCAACCAACAACAACCTATATTTACCAATTTTCAAATCAACTGACCAATTGTAAATCAAAATTAAAACTAGCCAATTGAAAATCAAATTCCAACTAATAAACCTATAAATCCATCTAATACAAGCTAGCCAATTGAAAATCAAATTCCAACTAATAAACCTATAAATCCATCTAATACAAGCTAGCCAATTGAAAATCAAATTCTGAATGTCAACATAGACAACAAAAATGATATGACATCCAATACAAGCTAACCAAAATTACTTGAATTTCGATTTTCATTAATCAAACAAGCAACATGACGACACCACTCTCCTTTGATCTCAGTAAGTTGGTCATCAGAAAATGGAGCTCCAACCGCGTGTCCTGGAAAATACTGTCAAGATAAAATAAAATAAAATAAAATAAACTTAGAACTAAGTGGTTAAATGCTAGATATGGAAATACTTATCAAAAAACAAACTATAAAAAATGGAAATTACATACATTTTGGGGAATTTCCATTTGATTGTAAGTGATTGTGTCCTTCATAAACTTCATAACATAATATCCGCAATCATCATTGTTGGGTTGTCTCGGACACTACAAATCAAAATAACAATTAATTATTAAAATGCAAGCAAAGTTTACATGGATAAGAATATTGATTATAAACTTACCTTTCTACTATCCATTTTGTTTTATTGTTCCCACCTCTAGTCTTGACCTCATTCGATGCCCAATAAGTTGCCACACAACTGAAACATTATACATATAACTATATTAATTAATCGAAATATATATATATATATATATATATATATATATATATATATATAATTTATATGATGAAATATGCGATGTATCTAAATACACACCTTTCAAACATTCCTCTCATCATGGTGTGGTTGCTATAATGACCGTGACACGAATCCAAATAGAAAATTCTATTTCTCCTAGGATCAACTACCAACAATATCCAATGCATCCTACAAAAAAATTGGATAACCAAATAAATAACACATGTTTCAATAACACGTTTTATATATATATATATATATATATATATATATATATATAGATTAAATTTCTTACCCTAAGTTGATGGGTGCCAAAAACAAGCAATCACATATGCTTTCCCGTGCCAAAGCCAAGCGACTATTGATATATGCTTTTACCGCTTCCTTGTTTTCTTTAACCGCTTCCTTCAATTCCCCAACTTTTTCTTTTGACATGTCTTTATCAATGCGGACATTGCGTAGAAAAGTACGTTGGGGGCACAAGAATATAAATCTTTTTGTTTGTTCCATGGTGCTCATAATCTCATGGTACAAATACCTATAGTTAAAATGCATACAAATAAATTAACATATAATAATAGTAGTAGTAGTAGTAATAATAATAATAATAATAATAATAATAATAATAATAATAATAATAATGATAATACCTGATGTACATTGTAATAGTAGCCGCAGATGCCCACTTGTGCTCATATACCTCTTCAAGTTCATCATTTGAAAGGGAAATTTGGTGGTCAACTCCAAAGATGTCTGGATCAATCAATACATTTATCAAATCAACACTCGCCATTGTTGAGGCATGAATCTTTAGATAACTGATGAATTCCTTAGAAGAGGGGGGTTGGGATTGAATCTCATTCCCGCTAGCTTCTCCCCTAGCCACATGCTTCTTGCGACCAATAGAAGGGGAGGGTTGGGATTGAATCTCATTCCCGCTAGCTTCTCCCCTAGACACATGCTTCTTGCGACCAATAGAAGGGAAGGGTTGGGATTGAATCTCATTCCTGCTAGCTTCTCCCCTAGACACATGCTTCTTGCGACCAATAGAAGGGGAGGGTTGGGATTTGCCAACATGCCCAGAAATCTGAGATCTTCCTTTCCTTACCTATATATTTAGAAATATAATTAGTTATGAATATATGAGACAATAAGGCAATGATTTATTAACAAATATATTAATTGCTCCTTACATTGATAAGATTTGATGGCCATGCCACCAAGGTGCCAAGTGCATCATTCACAGTTAACAAAGTCATCTCTGCAGTGTCAACTGGTATCGGTAATTCAGCATCATCCACAACAACAAACTCAACTCTGACTCTCGCATGATTTGGAGGAATAGGAAGATTGTGCAAGGTGGAGTCCTCATTGTTACAAACAAAGCCCTTTGCGACCAACGTAAGCGGGTTTGATAAATATAATTCACAATGACAATTGTTAACCTAAATTAATTGATAACCAAATATTAATACTTATAAGTTATTGTAAAATATAAAAAATAAAAAAGAGGTCCAACGATAATTACCTCATTGGACGCAATATTGCAACTATCCCTGAAGCTATCTGGGTTAGGAGATGGTACATCATTAGTCCTTGGACCAACTCTTTCTTTAAGTTCATTAAGTTCTTTTACTAGCATCAATACAGTGGCTTCCAACCGTCTTTCTCTACTTTCTCGTTCCTCTTCTTTTTTTTGCCTCTTTGAACTCGAAAAAGTCGTTGGAGAAATGCCAAATCCCAAACCCCGTAGACGTCCTGGATACTCTTCAGTTCCCAATGCACGACCAAGGATGTCATTTGGAAAATCAGAATCAGTAATCTCTCCTTGTGATACTGATTGAGATATTGACTCTTGATTCACAAACATTATTAGACATTACAAAAAGATAAGAAGTTTATTCACCTTCAATGAAAGAATTCTTTTTTAATTTTATCATACTTACAATTCTTTCTTACCTCAGTGACATAAAACACTTGTTGGGCTTGCGAGGCTAAAATAAAAGGTTCATCTTTATACCCTAACTTGTTGAAATTCACCCGCATGAAACCCAAGTCATCCATCTGTACACCATTATTATTGTCAACCCAATTACATTGGAACACAGACTCCGAAAACATATTGTAATCCAACTCCCATATGTGTTCAATAACACCGAAGTATGACATATTCGCGTAAATGAGATTTCTGTCTTTGGCACTTGATGTATGCATAGATTCAGCTACAAGAGTCACCCCACTATTTTGCATTTTACTCTGATCATCATGGGATTTTGTATAGAACGTGTACCCGTTTTGTAGATAACTAGTGTAAGAGAAAACATGTATATTTGGACCTTTTGCTAACCATCTCAATCTTTCTGAAATCAAGGTAGGATTCGAAACAAACTCAATATCAATTTGATTTTTTAGCCACAGTATGAAACTTCGATTATGTTCTTTTTTTAACCAAACTTCACTCTTAGTTGGGTGATCACTCTTAAGAATCTCCATGTGTTTGGCAATATATGAATCAACCTGACTATCATTGTGCAGAACATATAAGTGTGCTTGCTCTAGTTCTTTCCTAGATACCATCACTATTTTCCTTCCTGTCATCCCTTTACCAACACTTGTTGTGTGACGCTCCC
Organism: Astragalus glycyphyllos; assembly: GCA_963573325.1. Taxonomy (NCBI): domain Eukaryota; kingdom Viridiplantae; phylum Streptophyta; class Magnoliopsida; order Fabales; family Fabaceae; genus Astragalus; species Astragalus glycyphyllos. Next base: position 74,460,785 of record OY754310.1, read on the forward strand.
TTGGCATCCCAACAGAATATTCAACACTAGATAGATAGTCGGTGGAGAACTCAATAGCTTCTTCAACTATGTAGCGCTCAGCAATGCAACCCTCGGGTCGTGATCGGTTTTTAACATATCCTTTTAATATCTTCATGTACCGCTCAAACGGGTACATCCATCTCATGTAACATGGGCCACACAATTGTGTCTCTCTAACTAGATGAACTATTAAATGAACCATTATGTCAAAGAATGAAGGCGGAAAAAACATCTCAAGCTCACATAAAGTGACAGTAATTGATCTTAGCAGAGCTGGCAACTTTCCAGGGTCAATCACCCTACTACAAATCGCCTTAAAGAAGAAACAAAGTTTAGTTATGGCCTGACGCACTTTATTGGGCATAATGGATCGTATACCAATTGGTAGCAAATTCTCCATGAGAATATGACAATCATGAGACTTTAGAGACTTTAACTTGAGGTCTTTCATCGATACAAGGTTCGTAATGTTTGAAGAGTACCCCTCTGGAACTTTAACTCCATGAAGAAACTTACAAAAGACAGTTTTCTCCTTTCTAGATAGAGTATGAGCTGCCGGAGGTAGATATGTACGTGTACCCTTCTTAATCGGACCCAATTCTGGTCTCAACCCCATACTAACCAAATCCAACCTTGTGTTGATGGTATCTTTAGTCTTCCCTGGCATATTGAGTAAGGTACCAATGACACTTTCGAATACATTTTTTTCAACATGCATCACATCAATGAAATGCCTTACGTGTAATGACTTCCAGTATGGCAACTCAAAGAAAATCGATTTTTTCTTCCACCCTCGTTTGGCAAGCTCTCCTGCAAAAGGCTTCCCAAACTTAATGTCCAAATCTTTCACCTTTTCAAATAGTTGTTCACCGGTCAAAGGCAGAGGAGCTTTACGAGTTTCTGAAATCCCATTGAATGCCTTTCTCCACACCCGATAGTGATGAGTTGGAGGCAAAAATCTCCGATGGCCAAGATATATATTCTTCTTACCATGTTCCAACCACATCCAATCTGTATTATCTTCACATATAGGACATGCACATTGACCTTTGTTACTGTACCCAGATAGATTGCCGTATGCTGGAAAGCCATTAATGGTACCAAAAATCATAGCCTTCAGAATGAAACTTTCTTCTCTGAACCCATCATACACCTCTACCCCAATCTCCCACATTTGCTTCAAGTCTTCTATTAAAGGAGCCAAGTATACGTCAATATCATTTCCTGGTTGTTTGGGGCCAGAAATTAACAAAGACAACATCATATACTTGCGTTTCATGCAAAGCCATGGAGGTAAGTTATAAATCGCCAAAATCACAGGCCATGTACTGTGGGAGCTACTCTGGATACCGTGCGGGTTAAATCCATCAGCAGACAATGCAAGGCGTAGGTTTCTTGGGTCATGCCCAAAATCGGGATAATCAATATCAATCTTTTTCCACTGCGGAGAATCCGCCGGGTGTCGTCGCATACCATCTTTAATCCTTTCATCGTCATGCCAAGTCAACTGTTTTGCGTCTTCCGAACTACGGTACATACGTCTAAATCGAGGAATTATGGGAAAATACCACAATACCTTTTCTGGAGCAGATTCTTTCTTCTTATACCGCGATGCATTACATTTAGGGCAGGACTTTAACAACGCATGTTCATTCCGAAATAAAATGCAATCATTCGGACAAGCATGTATCTTCTCATAGTTCAAACCAATGGTGCCTAACATTTGTTTTGCATCATACGTCCGAGAAGGGAGCACATTGTCTTTCGGCAACATATCTTTCAATAGTGCAAGTAATTCCGTAAAGCTCTTATCTGTCCATCCGTGGCAAGTTTTCAAGTTGTACAGCTTTATCACAGCCAATAACTTTGTGAATTCAGTACAGCCCACATACAACGGTGTCTCCGCATCGGTTATCAACTTCTCAAATATTTGAGGACAATCATTAAGATCGTCTTCAACCGCCTTTGTCATCTCTTCAAATTGGTCGCAATCAAACGTATGTGTTTCAGGATAATCAACCGGATCACATCTCTAAGTACTATTATCCATATTTGAAGGTTCACCTCTTTCCTCACCATGCATTGTCCAACAAATATAACTTTGATCGATTCCGTTGGCCTTTAAATGTCTTTCCAACTCAAGTGCAGTAACTCGATTGGCATAACAACATCTTAAACAAGGACACTTGAACTTACTAGAAGTTCCTAAACGTCGAACGGCAAAGTTCACAAAATATTTCACTCCATCGACATATTCTTTCGACAGACGATTGGCAGACATCCACTTTCTATCCATATTAGATCGAAATTTATTATAAATTCCTGGTAAGAGAACTTAAACATATTAATGGTGAAAAACACACAAAGTACAATTTTTTGAAACTAAGAAATTGCACTTTGTTCTTTTATACTTTCACTTAAACACTGTGTTATATTATCAATCCCACTTCTTAGGAAAATCCTATAATTCAACTATTTTCAAAATAGGGCCCCCTAGTATATCATATATAATAGCCAATAATATTCTTGAATCCATTCTTGAATCCTTTTAGCTGGCTATTCAGTGTTGACATACACCATTTTATAAAAAAAATTCCTAATAAGAAGTGTACATAGTATATTAAATTATAATGACAAATTATCATTAGTTTCCAAATTATCATTTATTTGTTTCATCAGTTGCCAAATTCACATTAGTTGCCAAATTATCATTACTTCACGCAAGCTTATTTTCTTTCAAACAGAACTAAGGCCAATTCCTAATTCCTAATTCCCAATTCCTAATTCCTAATTTCTAACATCAACATTAGTTGCCAATTCCTAATTCCTAATTCACAAATCACACAAACCATAAAAATAGGAATCAAGAAAAAGTAAAACAGACTAACTGACTGAAACAATGCAAACGAAATCAAAGAAGCAATGAAATAGAAATGACGAAGTAAAACAGATTGAAGAAGGGCTGGTAAAACGGATTGAATCAAAAAACCCAGAATCAATATTGATGCATTGTGGAAATCTAACCTTGAAAGTAGAGAATGACTGACTGAGAAAGAGCAGGGACGACGACGGAACAAGTGGAGACGGTGGCGGCGGCGGAGCACGACAGAGGGTGGTGGTGGTTGACTGGCGTCTGACAGTGGCGCTGGTGTTGTCTGGTTTTGACGTTTTTCGTTTGGGGTATTTTCAGTTTTCACGTGTTGGTGAGTGGTGACTTAGTGTTGTGTTTTACGGTTAAGTGAGTGAGTGGAGAGTGATAAGTTTTTTTTTGGTCAGCTAATGAGAAGAGGGAGGGAAGAGGGTTTCAGGTAAGAGAGGTTGAGAGACTGATGAGAGTGTGAGAGAAGAGGGTTTTAGGTAAGAGAGGCTGAGAGAAGAGGGAAAGAGACGAGTACTGAGAGTGAGAGGGAGTATTGAAACGGTAATATTAGAATATTAGGCATCAGGGGCGCTTTCTGAAAAGCGCCCCTGATGCCTAATATACGGAAAGCCTTATTTTGGGCATCAGGGGCACTTTTTAGAAAGCGCTCCTGAAGGACCTCCGTATTTTGGGCTTCAGGGGCACTTTTTAGAAAGCGCCCCTAATGGGGGCGCCCTTTTTTAACAATTCTGTTGCAGTGTATATTAAGCTTGACAAAATAATTGAAAAATGTGATTTACATTTTGATTATTGTATGTGTGTGGCCACGCAGCACCTATATATAGGGGTTATTTGACAACTAGATTACTCACTACTTTGGTGGGATCTGACCATATCATAAACACAAAACAAAAACCAGAACGTGAAATTATAGAAACGTCCCTGTATTCAGTATGCACCCAATAGATTGATTTGGTCAAGTGCATCTGAATTTCCTTGAGTTGTTTTAATTTTGACTCTTTAAAATGGCTTCACAATACCTCACACCTATTCCCACATTTAAGTATTTAACTCTTCTAAGTGTTGAATACTAATAACGGTTTGCTCCTATGTCTTGCTTTGTTTTTCTTCATCATCAATTTGAAAATGACACTTCAAATTGATTACTTTATAGTACTAATAAATGTAGGTGAAATATTTGTGAGGCACTCAAACCAACAAAATCAAATTTTATAAAGACCAATTAATTTTAAGAATGCAACAACTTAACTTTTACGCTGTATATACCATGAATTTTTCTTCAGTTTGTTTTTTCTCATTTAAATTCAATTGTGCGTTATATGATTCGGTAAGTTGGGTAACCATCCATATTGTATGGAGTGTCGGGCTGGGATTTGTCGTGATACTTGATCGAATTTGACGACATAGTTCCTATTTTGAAGTGAAAAAACATTAATGCTTGTTTTGTTAATGCGCTATTTACACCCTTCATATCTTTTATTAGATAATCGTTTTAATGAGAAAACACTGCAGGAGAATAAATAATTATTGTTCAACAGTTGGATCAACAAAAATCAAATTAACTTACTGTTTGCTGGTGTTTTTAGCAAACAATCACTAGTTTTATTAGAAGGTTTGTGAGATCAAACTAGAAAAATCTCAAAGCAATTGCCTCTGAATTGCGAGTGGTTTGTGTTTCAGAAAATGTAGAAAAGGGGACGATTTGCAATGATTAACAGAATCGAAAAGAAAAGAAGCAGTAATATAAATGGTGCATGAATTGTAAAGAAAAGACAAATAAATTGCATTGAATCGTAAAAGTGGTACACGATCACGTACAGCGATTCTTCCACTCGTTTTTCGCTCTGGCTTGGAAGTTAGAGTTTCAGGAATCGGGTTGTGTATTGTGATTTGCGACCTCTGTTTCTTCTCAGAAACTACTATTTATATACAGGAAAAGAGGGGGAAAAACTGAACTCAGTAACTGCCTAGAAATTTGAAAATTAATAACTGCTACTCCTACTTTCGACCAGAACCGCTCTATCACGCTTCGACCAACTGCTAGTCTTCAGCGCATAACTGCTCTGTTTTCTGTCTGTCGAAAGCTTGTGTCCATTTTCCTCTCTCTTGCTTTTGCTTCCCCGGAAGCTTGTCGAGTTTACCTTGCGCATGACCATTTTCTCTGTCGAAATAATTTGGTCTTTGTCGAAATATAAGTCAGGCCTTGTTGACCATTTTCAATGAAGCCTGTCAAAATTACAGGCTAACAAATTGACCCCAAAAATGTCTTTTTCGACTAAACTTGAGGAGGAAGAAGAGAAAGACATTTTTGAATTCACCATCGAAATAACTTTGCACTTGAGTAAAATAGCTGTATACCTGATGTCACCACTGTTAAGTGTTGTTGACGTTACTCCTATATTGGTGTATTACGTGGCCTTCAAAGTTTTACTTCTCAGTAAATGCCTTATCTCACCATTTCCTATAAGGCTTCTCCAATTCTTCCACTTCTTTTGCCTCATAAGTTGCCATCAATAATCCATATTCAAACCTTGAACTTGAACAACCTGTAATTTCGGCCTTTGACTATGTTTACTGATTCTCTGTTTTAACTTTGAATGGTTCCACCATTTTCCGTTACGTTACTAACGCCGTAATTAAAGTGATGCCTCACTTCTCGGAATGCCAAACTCGTAACCAACTGACGCTCTTTCATACTTCTCCTTATAAATAGAAGAGTTTTGTTTCTCATCTTCACCACTCCATGATTTTTCCTCTTTTCCTTTCCCGTTCCAGGATCATTCCCTTTGCTTTGAGTCTTCCGTGTAACCTCATCTCTCATAATTGCAGTGAGGTTGCCTGGAGGTTCAAAGTGATGGTTTTTGATCTCTGCGAATTATGGCTTTGCTCCTTTTTTCTTCATGTCACTTGATCTTGCAACTTTCTGAGTTTATGCGGGAGACTCAAAGTGGGAGCAGGAAGATTCATTGCCTTGATGATGACTGTCTTCCTTGGGGAAGCTTAGAGGGTTTCTCCCCATTCTCTTCACATCAATATCTCCTCTCTGAAGGGCTTCCTGAGGTTTACCAAGCAAGGAAACGCCCAGTTGAAAGGCTTACAAGCCTAACGCGCAGACGAAAGAATGACCCCCCGAACGACGGGAAGCGTCAACGTGGTCGAAGAAGACCACCCAAAAGAGAAGTTACTTGGTCGTAAAAGACCAACTGCAATTCAGCGTTTTATTTATGCCTAGTTTATTTACCCTTTCGGCACTATGTAATTCACAAATGCCTCCTTTGGCACATGTAACTTGGCAACATTATAATGAAATTTCTTCCATTTTATTCTTGAGCAATTTTTATTCTGTGCTTTCGACAATGTTTTGGCAACTTAAATGCCATGTTTTTACGCTTTCTTTATATTTATTCCAGCGTTATTTTAACTTCTTGCAACGTTGGCTTATACTTTTTCAAGTATTTGCCATTTATACGCAAAATTCTTTCATCAGCGCCAATCTCTTCGACCTCATATGCGCCGTTTGAATAAACTTGTAAAATTTTAAATGGTCCTTCCCAACTTGGGGACCATTTACCAAAGACTCTATCTTTTTTATCCATAGGCAATAGGACCTTCCACACTAGATCACCTGAATCAAAGGCTTTAAACTTAACTTTTTTGTTATAAGTTTTAGCTACCCTCTCTTTCTGTCGAATAAGCATATCTAAAGCTAATAACCTTTCTTCGTCTAAATCAACCAATTCATCAAGCATCATATTCCAATAATAATCAGAGGGAATCTCCCACTGTCTTTGAATTCTTGTTGATTGTAGACAAATTTCAACAGGCAACACTGCATCGTGTCCGAATGTTAGCCTATAAGGAGTAGTGTTGATAGATTCTTTGGGTGAATTTCGACAAGCCCATAATGCTTTATCAAGGGTATTATGCCAATTTTTTGGTTTCTGCCCAACATGCTTTTTAATCAAATTAATAATAACTTTATTGGCAGCTTCTACTTGACCATTGGCTTGCGCATAATATGGTGTCGAAGTTAATAACTTAAAACCAATTTCAGAAGCAAACTCTACCATTTTTCTACCAGTGAAAACTGATCCTTGATCTGTAGTAATGGTTTCTGGAATTCCAAACCTATAAATGATATGATTTTGAATAAACCTTATCACTGTTTCTTGATCAACATTGGCTAAAGGTATAGCTTCAACCCATTTGGTGAAGTAATCAATTCCCACAAGGATATATCTATGGCCCTTCGACGAAGTTGGCTTTATCTCTCCAATCACATCTAGAGCCCAACCTCTAAATGGCCAAGGTTTGACTATGGCATGCAATTCATTTGCAGGTACATGTTGTATCCCAGCATGCTTTTGACACTCTTGGCATCCCTTAGCAAATTCTATGCAATCTTTCAGCATAGTTGGCCAATACATTCCTTGTCGAAATAATAACCACTTCATTTTGTGGCCTACTTGGTGTGAACCACATGCTCCACTATGTGTATCAGAAACTGCTAAATATGCCTCATTTTCACTAAGACATTTTAATAGTACTCCTTCAGGAGTCTTTTTAAACAATTCGTTTCCAATTATCACATAGCTCAAAGCTCTGTATTTTACCTTTTTATTGGTATTTCTTGTGGGATTTTGCAAATATTCTACAATAGGCCTTCGCCAATCATTATTGGTCATATTGTCAAGAGCAAAAATTTCTGCTAAGTCAAAGTCACCAAAAAATTGACGTTTTTCGACAACGACTAGTTCCTCGTTTGCGTTTGTTGCCCCCCCAGTTTTTGGTGTTGACAATAGTGACGAAGAATAGTCATTAGAAATGATTTTATCCTTTATTTCAATTAACTCTTCCAGGCTTTGTTTTGAAACTTTATAGCCTGAAGCAATTTGTGCCAATTCATTTGCCACTTGATTATCAATTCGTGGTAAATGTTCTAAGTGAACAGACTCAAATCTTTTTAACAAAGCATTGGCAACAACAAAGTATCTGATAAGGTGCTCTTTAATGCATTTGTACTCTCTTGTCAATTGTTTGACAACCAACTCAGAGTCACCTTTTATTTCGACATGACTTGCCCCCAGCTCAAGTAAAATTTCAAGGCCTACTATTAAAGCCTCATACTCAGCTTCATTATTGGAACAAACATCCCGAATTTTAAACTTATACTTCGTTGGAATGTTAGTAGGAGATATTATTAAAATACCAATCCCAGCTCCATGTTTATGGCTTGAACCATCAAAGTACAACCTCCAAGGATATACGTCTACAAAACTTAATGTTTCTTCGACAACAGAATGGTCTACTATAAAATCAGCAACCACTTGTCCTTTAATTGATTTTAGAGGTTGATAAGTTAAGTTGTATTCTGACAAAGCCAAAGCCCATTTACCAATTCGGCTATGCATTATTGGTTTCAACAGCATATGCTTAATAACATCAAAATGCGAATAAACAGAAACATCAGCTGGTTTTATATATTGCTTTAACTTTGTACACGAGAAATACAAACAAAGGCACAACTTTTCTATAGGAGTGTACCTCGTTTCGGCATCATTTAAGACCCTACTGAGGTAATAAATGGCTCTTTCGACACCACTATCATCCTCTTGTGCTAACATGCTACCTATTGTTCTATCAGAAGCTGCTATATACAATTTGAGCACTTTGTGTTTAATAACAGGCAACAAAATTGGTGGTTTCATCAAATAAGACTTGATTTCGTCGAAGGCTGCTTGATGCATTGGTTCCCATTTGAACTCTTCTTCCTTCTTCAGTCTTAACAATGGCGAAAAAACTTGTGTTTTGCCACTTAGATTTGATATAAATCTTTGAAGGAAATTGATATTTTTCCCAGCAACGACTGAAGCTCTTTTTTGGTCGAAGGGGCCTTCGTTTCCATAATTGCCTTAGTCTTATTTTGATTGATTTCAATGCCTTTTTTGTGCACTATAAAACCCAAGAAATCACCTGCACGTACACAAAAGGCACATTTTAATGGATTTAATTTCAATCCATATTTCCTCATTCTTTCAAAAGAACGGCGAAGATGGTCTAAATGACCACTTTCTGAGGAAGATTTAACCACCACATCATCTATGTATACTTGCATAAAATCATCAATAAAATCATGAAACATAGAATTCATGGCCCTCTGATATGTAGCACCAGCATTCTTTAATCCAAAGGGCATTACTACCCATTCATAAACACCCAATGCCCCCGGACATCTAAAAGCAGTTTTCGACACATCCTCTTCAGCAATGAAGATTTGATTATACCCAGAATAACCATCGAGCATACTAAGATAATCAAATCCTGCTGCTGAATCTATTAGCATTTCTGCCACAGGCATTGCGTATTCATCCTTGGGAGTTGCATTATTTAAATCCCTAAAGTCTATGCAAACTCTAAGAGTCCCATTTTTCTTTATTACAGGAACTATATTGGCTAACCATTCGACATACCTGGCAGTTCTGATGAATTTGTTTCTGAATAGCCTTTCGATTTTCTCTTTGATCTTAGCCAACACTTGAGGAGCAAATCGTCTTGGCACTTGCTTCACTGGTTTCTTCCCTAGTCGAATTGGTAATTGCATTTCCACTACTTCTCGACTTAACCCAGGCATTTCGTCGTAATCCCAAGCAAAGCAGTCTTTGAACTCCCTTAGCAATGTGATGACTTGGATTTTTAGAGAAGCATCAATATTTGCACTAATATAAGTTGGCCGTTTTATTGAGTCATTTCCCAAATCAACTTCTTCTAACGGGTCTTGAGCTTGCATATGCTTTGCCGAATCTCTAGGATCCTTTTCAAAACCTAATGGATCATCATCATAAATGCAGTCAAGTCTTTCATCTATGACTATGCCATTTCCTTCATGTAACTCACTGGCTTCGACAGCCATTGTTTGTTGAATAATTTCGGCCTCTATAGCCGCGTTAAACTTGTTTTCGGCCATATAAGCCGTAATTTTGTCCCATGCATTGGGCACTGACATAAGAACATTTTCAAGAACCAGTGTTCCACCCCGTTGGTCGAAGAACACCATCAGGATAAACACTATCATCTCCCATTATTTCTCTTTCCCAAACAAAACCATAATTTGGGTCAAGATGAACTGAGGCAAAAACATTATCCGCAGGAACATATGCCTCATTAGAAGATGAACATGGCGCGATCTTCGCCATTTGTTTCTCAAAATTTTCCTTGGTAATTTGGTTCACATCAGCACGGAAGTAGCTCTGATCGGCTTCAACATACTCTACCAAACCATCTTCCTTCCACATCACTAAACGTTGATGCAAAGTTGAAGGGACAACACCAACTCCATGGATCCACTCTCTACCAAGGAGTAAATTAAAATTCGCTTTAGAGGCTATCACTAAGAACAATGTAGTCCTCTTTATGGAACCAACGATTAAGTCCACCTCAATGGCCCCCAAAGAATGGCCAGTTTTGCCTTCATAGTTGCTTAAGACAATGTTATGTGGCCTGAGGTCAGTGTCGAACTTACCAATCTTCTTCAAAAGACCATGTGGCATTAAATTCACTGCAGCTCCACCATCCACTAACACTTTGTTAATTCCAACACCATTGACTTTGGCTTGGACATACAGGGGTTTCAAGTGGTTTTGCATACTCATATCTGGCTTCTCAAAGGTAGCCATTTGGTCTTCGACACAACCATTGTTCATCACATAGTAACACATTGGCTTATGATGAGCCATATCCTCTGTAAAATCCTCCTCAACATCATTTGGTACTGTGATAACATCGTACTCAAGAGGCAGTATTGATACCACATTGCAAACAACGTCGAAATCATCTTCAGAATCATCAAAATCAGACTCCATGTCTTCATCCATGTCGAAATCAGCATTCTTTTCTTTCACTGTTGACAATGGAGGAAATATTCTTTCAAGAGCAGGCCTTCTTGGCTTTTCTGTTACCACAGCCTTGCCTTTGGCCTTATTTGCTGCACACACATGACTAGCAACATCAGCATTCTTCTTTGTGGCAACTTCAGCTTTGTGAACCTCACTCTTCGCCACTATCATGCTGCGTGGAACTTGATTATTAGCCAAATGACTTGGAACCTTGTTAATGTCAAAGTGTGCCTTCTTCTTCTGTTGTCTTTGGTAACGACGCCACTGTGTTCTAGTCATGGGGTTCTTACCCTTATAGTTATTCTTATAATAAAACTTAGCAGCATCAGTACCTGGCTTGACAGCTTTAGCACGTTGATTATTGGGCACCCACGCTTCGACAGGAGCACTAGTACTTGGGACAAAGGATTTATTTGTTGACAGCTTCAAATACCCTTTCGCTGAGGACTTCTCGTTAGCAAATTGTCGTTTGCTTGTTGAAGGCTTTGTTGACAAATTAGCCTTATAGCCAGGAAGATCTCCTTTTGCAAAGTCAAATTTCGGCCTGTTATCAAGCCATTTTCTTTTACGTTGTTGTTGATCCTGATAACCTTCGACAGCTTTAGCTGCTTCTTTGTCGAAGACAGCGCTGCACCTTGGGCAAAGCATAACTTCAGAGTTATTCCACTTACACCGATTGAGGAAATCTATCAATTCTTCCTCCGCCTTTGGATACACAGCATGTATCTTCCCATCATATTCCTTTAGGGTCACTTCCTGTTTTTTACCTTCAGCATACATAAAACCTTTTAATTTTTCGGTGGTAATCTTAACACACTTAGGAGGGTCTGCCATTTGAGCATCCACCATGCCTACATCAGCTTCGACAGGTTCAGAATACATAGCTTCAGCCTTAGGCAATGGATCAACATCAATCTGCATAGGAGCTTTCATTTTCTTATCAGCAAATTTGAGTCTTCCTTCGTCAATTGCTTTTTGCACGATATCCCTGAAGAGCACACAACGGTCAGTGTTATGTCCCAAAAAATTATGGAACTTACAATAACCCTTTTTCTTTCTTTGGTCAAGAGTTGGTATTTTAAGGCCTTTAGGCACTAATATTTGACCATCAGTTACTAAAAGATCAAAAATTTCATCACATTTAGTAACATCAAAAGTATAAGTCTTAGGCATAAATCTATCATTCTTAGGCTCTACAGGGTTATTCCCATTCGCAGGCCTTAATAATTTACAGGTATAAGGAGGACCAGGCTTAAGTTCAGCCACGTCTATCTCCTCTTCTTCGACATTACTATATGTAACGTCGAATTCTTCTTCGACATATGCCACTTTTTCTTTTTTATGATACCTATTCGACCTAGATTTTTCCTCTCTAAGCCTTTCAACTTGTCGAACTCTATCAGCCAATTGAGCCATATCTCTCAAATGAGATGTGTCTAATTTCTTTCTAATTGAGTAATCAAGGCCACCACCAGCCATTTCGACAAGCTCATGTTCAGGGACTTGTGTGAAGCAACGAGATTTCAACAGCCTAAATCTGTTTAAGTAATCATCAATAGTTTCAGGCATTTTGCGCCGAACACTAGCCAATTCTTTAAGACTAATTTTCGACTGGCCCATGTAAAACTGTGCATGGAATGCCTTTTCTAATTGCCCCCATGTGAACATAGAACCAGGGGGTAAGGTCGTGAACCAAGTGAAAGCATTTTTAGTTAGAGAATTTGGAAAGTATTTCATCTTCAAATTCTCATTTTGTGCTAAGTCCCCAGCCTCAGTCAAGAAACGAGCAATGTGTTCGACTGTGGACTCATTTGTATCACCACCAAACTTAGTAAACTTGGGAACTTTCCATCCCCTTGGTAACTCAGTTTGTAATACGTATTCACATAATGGTGATACGAAGTTAGGCCTTTGTAAACCTATGGTAAGGCCATTTTGCGCCAAAATAGTTTCGACTAAAGTAGCTATATTGTTTTCTGCGCCAACATTGTGTTGTTGCACTTGTCGAACAGCTTCATCAGCGTTCTGGTGTCTATTTACCAAAACTACTTCAGGGACGTGGTTTACTGCCCCTTGTAGTTCGCCTACAGTTGTGGACGCTTCGACTGCAACCGCTCCTTGGGGGTTAACTGGCGACGCATTACCCGCAATAATAGGAACTTGCCTATTATTAACCGTTGGAGCCCCAAAGAAATCTGCAATCCTACTCATCTGATTTGCCAACATTTGGTAACTGTTATTGGTATTTTGAATCAATGGATTGAAAACTGTACCAATTTGTTGGGTAAGCATATTAACCATATCGTGATTACTCTCGTCTACTTGCTGTCTTAAGGCCAACAAAGACGTATTGGTTAATGCTGGGGGATTCCGACCAAATACACTCTCAGAAGAGACATGTGTAGGGGAAAAGGTCGAAATATGTGGCATTCCAGTAGGCATGCCATACATTCCCAGAGGAAATGGGGGTAGATGCACGTTATTCAAACGTGGGTCTAAACTGTTTCCCATTGCCATGTAAGGGCTATGAAGCCCTGCACTTAACGGCAAAGCCATAGGCAAAGATGCCATTTCTGACTGCGTTGAACCAACATTAGTCATTGATAATGAAGGAACGGTTGTCGACGATGATGGTCCTGCGCTAATGCTTGCAGAATCCATTGTTGTTCCTTGCCCTTGTGAAACGACAGGGTTGGAACTAGACGCATTATTCGTACTAGAACGAACCATTTTACCACTTCTTAAGTGCATACAACAGCGAATACAAATAAAAGAGTACGAAAATGAACAAAATCAAAGGCAAGGTCCCACCGGGCGTGCCAATTTGTTTGCTGGTGTTTTTAGCAAACAATCACTAGTTTTATTAGAAGGTTTGTGAGATCAAACTAGAAAAATCTCAAAGCAATTGCCTCTGAATTGCGAGTGGTTTGTGTTTCAGAAAATGTAGAAAAGGGGACGATTTGCAATGATTAACAGAATCGAAAAGAAAAGAAGCAGTAATATAAATGGTGCATGAATTGTAAAGAAAAGACAAATAAATTGCATTGAATCGTAAAAGTGGTACACGATCACGTACAGCGATTCTTCCACTCGTTTTTCGCTCTGGCTTGGAAGTTAGAGTTTCAGGAATCGGGTTGTGTATTGTGATTTGCGACCTCTGTTTCTTCTCAGAAACTACTATTTATATACAGGAAAAGAGGGGGAAAAACTGAACTCAGTAACTGCCTAGAAATTTGAAAATTAATAACTGCTACTCCTACTTTCGACCAGAACCGCTCTATCACGCTTCGACCAACTGCTAGTCTTCAGCGCATAACTGCTCTGTTTTCTGTCTGTCGAAAGCTTGTGTCCATTTTCCTCTCTCTTGCTTTTGCTTCCCCGGAAGCTTGTCGAGTTTACCTTGCGCATGACCATTTTCTCTGTCGAAATAATTTGGTCTTTGTCGAAATATAAGTCAGGCCTTGTTGACCATTTTCAATGAAGCCTGTCGAAATTACAGGCTAACACTTACCCAAAAAAAAAACAAAAATCACATTATATTAAAATTATTATTAATGATACAAATCCTAAAACATTATATCGACGTAATTTGGTTCATCCAATTATGTAAACGTGATCAAAAAGATAATTTGGGTATATGTAATTGTGTATGAGCACATGATTATTCCTCTGACTATGTACATATATATATTAGACATTGTCTAAGTTCTCTGCAAGCATGGCAATAGGAGGTTTTGTAATTGTTTTTTTATGAAGATAAAGAAGAGAGTTTGTAATTAAATAACGAAACTCATCTGATTGTCTTGTACCCTGCTAAATAAACAAAGGATTAGAGGCAAAAGCAAGCGAGGGCTATAGAAATACAATAGCTTTATTATAGGAACATGATCTGTGATAGGCATAAAGGGGAGCATGTTAAGCCAGAATCTGAAGCATTATTAGAAGGAATTAAACTAATACATATCATCATATCTGTAGATACTGTTGGAATAAGTTGAGCAAAGGCTGTATTATGCTTAACAACCAAACTCACTAAAGATTTAGGTGATATGGAATCCGCCTGTGTTTTTGATTTTGAACATAAAGTGGTATAGCACCTGTTTTGTGAGGCTTAGGGATTAAAAGATATAATAAGTCAAATAGGTGGAGATAATAATTTCAGTACTTTCCAAACCAGCAACACATGTTTTCATCAAAAGTATTAACAAAAAAGTAATTAATAATTAGTAACTATTAAATTAATGTGTACTTCTGCCTGCAGGGTTATAGTCATACATATGCTGGGCTTCCAAGTAGCATGATGGATTCAACTTGGGCTTAATGGAATCTCCAACAATTTTCATATAATTAATTACTTTATAGTACTCCTCTGCTTTTGGTCAAGGGTTCGATTAATTACTGACCAGTGCATATGAAAAAATACCCGGTGAGAAAAGTCAACCCCTTAAATGGATCTCAGTACTTTGAAGATTAGTCTCTGCAGTTACAGACGCAGGATACCTTAATTTAAAAAAAAAAAGGTAAATTAAAGAGTGAGTATCGGAGGAAGAGGTGGCCGGGGAAGGGTGTGAGTGATCGGAAAGCAAGGAAGAAAGCACGAAGAACGTGACACGTGCAATGGTGGTCTGGTCGAGAACTCTGCTCACAGTAACAGAACGCAATGATTCTCTCTCTAACATTGACACGTGCTCATGCTCCCTCTATACACTACTTTCTCTCTCGAGCGTGTCACTAACAAACTCCACTTCACTCCTTCAAAATTAAGTAACAAACCCAACTACTAACTACCCTTTTCTTCTTACCGCACATTCTTCTTCTGTTTAACTCCATCACTCTTATTAAAAATAATTACATTCATTTTCTGTCTAATAAATTTACTTAATCTTATAATCTAATGATATATAAAAAGAATATTTTTTGACTGGATGAAAATTATAAAGGTAATACTTTATTATTCTTTGAAGGGTTAGCTTTAACAATTTTAATAAAAATAAAAGTACGGGGTTGATTAACAATAATGCAGGGAAAGTGGGTTTTACGTACGGGACTGTATTAATTAAAATAATGTTGGCTTCTTTTTATCCGGCAACTGATTCAGCATGGAAGTGCGAGAACACAGTAACACGCCCTATTAATTTTGTACTCCTACAGTCCTACTCCCTCCGTCAAAAATAGGATGTTTTAGTCATTTCACATGAATTAAGAAACTTAGTTAATTTTGTATTGGAAAAATAAATTATGAATTACTTTATAAAATTATCATTTGTTAATGATATAGGGAAGATAAATTAATAGAATTGAGATAATAGAAATAATTAAATAATGAAAAGTATCATGTGAAAAGAAAAATTAATGTTTTATTTCGTAAAACGTCATATAATATGAGATAATTTTTTTGACTAAAATGTCGTATAATATTGGACAGAGGGAAGTAATTCCTATGCGTTGCGTTGACATTTCAATCAACAGATAGGAATTACTTCAATGCTGCTGAAGAGTATCTGCTGTTGATAGCAATGAAGAGTATATGCTGCTGACATTTCAATCAACGGATATTCAATACTATCAATTCTTCAATGCTATCAAAATCTTTCTTCCTCCCTAGCTCAAGGCGCTTTCATGGTGGCTTCTATCTGTGTGATTTGGGTTTGTGGGTTCGTTAGAAACCAGCTTTATCACGATGGGGTTTTTCCCCTATTTCAAACCCTAGCTAATTTTATAATACAGATTCTTTCGGTATGTGACGAGAAAGGTAAAGGTTCAAAGATAACTTTGGTAAACAATTTACAACTTCTCAAATTTTTTAAAATTGAGATTCGGTCCATTCATAAGAGGCTTATAAGAGAGGTTATTTGCTCCCCTCCTCCATGCAATTGGTTGAAATGCAACACTAATGGTCCAACTCATCGTTGCCCGGGACCCGCTGGTTATGGTGGTATCTTTAGTAGTGGAGCTACTCTTGGCTGTTTCCAAGCTAATATTGGGATTAGTAGGTGTTGTGTAAATTAATCCGCAAGTATACACAGTCTAACAAGTAGTAAAGTGATAATTAGAGATCGTTCCCATGAGGATTGGAGCTTAATATGTGTTTAATTTGGCTAACAAATTAGTGATACAAAATAAATATAAAACAACTTTTTGTAACCATCATTATAATCAACAGTAATAAAAGTAAATGGTTGCTGGAAATTCAGAAAAGGAACAAGTTGGAAATTCAGAATAGGAACACGTTGGAGATGCCCTTCGCTATGCAACTTCTAAATAATTGTTTAATGTTAAGTTTGATGTTGTAGCATCAGTACTTGCTTTTCGGTCACTTTTCTAAAGGGCTTCATTAAAAGCACTTATGTATAAGCTCTAATTAAGTTCACCCTATGAACTTTAATTTTTTCTTCTTGTGTCTAGTTTTAAACAAGAATTTATTTTAGTTAGTCATTCCTAAAACAAATTTTGAAATATTAACACACAAGGATTAAAGATTCTAAAACATCAACTTCACATTAAAAATTTAAAACCATTAAAATTCCATTACATAACTAATAACATTCCAACTACAAAGGGTTTAGCTCATAGTGAGCAACAAATACATGAAGGAAAACATAGATGTTAAATCTAATGCCATTGCATTGAAATTACAAATTAAAGAGATGAAATGTAAAAAGGGAATACATATTGTCTAGAGCTCCAAATACGCCAGCAAGAGAAGTGAAAACAGTTTGTTTCCTTTAACCAACAAGACTCCAAGAATGACAGCTTCAGTAGTGTTGCAGCAATGTTGTGCAGAATTTCCTTTTTGGTGAATATGCTTGCTAGAAAATGAAAATGGCATCAAGAAAGCTATCTTTAACTTTTCTCTATTCAGACCAACCTTCATAAAGAATAAATCCAGCTCCTTAAATAGTCCTAGGATTGTGAGAACCAAGAAAAACCCTAAAAGTATAATGTTTGTCCTCTAGTGTGCCCAAAATGACATGCGTCCTTAATAAAATGAATATACACACAAAATTTGGTGGTCCCAACATATACACGCCCTGACACCAGCTGACGCGTTGCTTTTAGCGTGGATTCCCATCTTTAGCAATTTCTCTCTCATGTAGTGCAGGAACAAAACTGGAGTTGTAGCACCTGAAAGTTGCATCACACTAAAACACACATTAAAGCACAAAATTAAATAGAGCACCAAAGTGCTCATTGAGATCAAACCGAAATTTTTCCATAACTAACCTCAAACCACCGATCCTAATTAATTAATTAAAATAATTACTATTGAACAAACAATAATTTAAGCAAGGAAACAATAATTTTTCCATAACTTTCCTTGTTTTATTGGTGATGAGTTTTTTTAGGAATAGGGTAGTTTACCACAATTCAAATGTCTCTAGTTTTTTGTGTTTCATGTGTTGTAAGGGTTTTTGGTTGGTGTCTTCTCTTTGCTGTATTCCTTTTTTTACTATTAATAAAATTTTGGGTGCATGTAATGCAGATGATTGGTAAAGACAGAGGTGCTTTTCACATTGATGTCTTTACACTCCCCTTTGTTGCTTAAAAAAATTAAACACCATCAACTCTTTGTCATTTTGATAAAAAACAAAGGTACAGTTTAAGGGGGAAATGCAAATAGGTGGTTCATGGTTGAACCATTACTAACAACAGCTAATAAAAAATTCTACCGGATCCTACTATGCACCCTACACGCTATCTTTTTCTTCTTCCTTTCTCCACTAGAATCCACATAAAAAAATGAAACTCGTGCAAAATATTTCATGTGGCTTGTCATGTGTGCCATTTTAATTAGTAACAACTAACAAGTAGCTTTAGATGTTTGTACCCAAAAGAAAAAACAAGTAGCTTTAGATGAGGATTGTGACTCCACTTCTTGTATTTGAGGGCTACTTGACCATAGTATTAATTACTCTCTCAATTTCATATTACTTCACGTTTAGTCAAAAAAAAATTGTCTTATGTTAGTCGACGAGTTTTACAATACTACTAAACTATTAATATTTTCTGTATAATATATATTTTTAAATACTTAAAGAACTAAAGTAATAACGTACGTACGTACATATTAGAAAATAAGGAAATAATTATTATGAATTATGAATTATTTTTCTTAGTTAGTATACCGTAGCTTTAAACATCAAATAAAATAGGACGAAATGCTTGAATGATTTTTAAAAGAGTAAAAGCTTTTTGTGAAAATCCAAGCAATTAGTTGTTCCAATATAATATGCTCCATTTTGTACTACATATAGTTGGTCACAATCCAATTGCCATTCTGGCTAGCAGCAAAGTGAACATAGCTAGTGGGTTTTTGATGCATCCACGATGGCCCATCAAATGTTGTTCCTGAAAGCGCATAGTCCCTCCACATGACGAGTCTAAATTAGAGTACATGCAATGAAAAAATTCGGTGACCACACAAACATTAAATTATTGTTAGTATGTACTAATTAGTATTTTACTTACCCGTTTACTCACCACAGAAACACTAAATTGTGGTTAATATGTACTAACTAGTAAATTATTGTATAATAATCACGTAAAAATTTAGTAATTGTTACTAAGGAATTCCTTAGCTTTGACCAAATGACACTCAAGGGAGGGAGAGGGCATAGGAAGCAAAGAGACACATCATTGATCGTACGGACAACCACACCTTTTGTCCATTAATCAAATCATAAATATATATGCTCAAATACGGGGTTTATGAATTCTAAATTAAAATACTATAGAGATTATGAAACCCCAAACAACTTTTTCTACAAAAGGTGCTTAATTGAAGGAGCCCCGTTAGTTCTTCTGAACTCGACATTTGGGTGGTGGGGAAGAAGCTTTTTTAACATATATTCTACTCTCATGATTGCGGTACTATCATTTTCATCTTCATTGAAATTAATGGAAATTGATGTTGTGTGTGTTTGTAGAATCAAGTTACACTTACGTATAAAATGTTAGGCAAAAACACATTTTTAATATTTATGTTTATATAAAATTTCAGTTTGATTTTTTATGTTTTTTTCCTCTCACGTTGGTCTTTTATTTTTCAAATTTGTAACAAATGACCAAAAGTGCATTATCACAACACTTTTTTAATATATTTCTACCGAA
Organism: Astragalus glycyphyllos; assembly: GCA_963573325.1. NCBI lineage: Eukaryota > Viridiplantae > Streptophyta > Magnoliopsida > Fabales > Fabaceae > Astragalus > Astragalus glycyphyllos. The sequence goes on from OY754310.1 coordinate 74,480,690, forward strand.
TTATATCCTAAAATTCACGATCTTATGAGTTACTATTATATAAACCATAACTATGAAAATATAACTATACTAGTACATATTTAATTTTTATACACACACAATGAGTTTTCAATTTTTTAACTGTTAAACTGTGATCACTTCTGCATTTAAAATCTATTTCATCTGATTTAGAATCATCTATTTTTTCGCACTAGTGTATTTTTCCTAACCCTCTCTTTCCCATTTCTCCTCAACCAAACAAGTCATTAGTTTAGAAACATTGAAAATTGAATTCGAAGTACGAGATATATAAAATTTTCAACATACTGTACTAATGAAATTGTGATTTCATTATGAACTACTTTCATTAATGCTATTATTAGGTTCAAAATGCTGACAACTTTCATTAATTAATATTTGTTTGCGATATAAATTTGGATGGTTCATTCAATGCTTGCGATATAAATTTGAAAAACATTGGAGGCTTTTATCCTTTTAAATAAATTTACTTTCAATATTGATCATGAAGTGTTATATCTGAACTGTTATTTTAATTAGTGTTAATTTTTGGACCCATGTCATTTAGCCAGGGGCCCCATGCTCTTTTAGTATATTGGAAGGATCCAGGTGCTTAATTAATGATTAATGTACTAGTTAATGTTACAAATCCATGTATCCATCAAGTGTCGACCTTGCTAGAAGAATTGAAGATATTTAATTTAATCTAAATAAACGCATCATGAAAGCACCTTAAGATAGATTGAAAGCAGACTAAGGCCCTAGTTGAGAGTCGTGAAGGGGAGGGCTTTAGGGTAAGTGGAGTAGAGAAAAAGTTATAGAAATTGTTTACCTTAATTGATTAATTTTGTAAATAATGATAAGAGAATACTTATATTTTTAATTTTAAAACTATTATAAAATGATGCAAATGATTTGAAGAATTTGCCCAAGTCCTCCCAAACCCTCCTCAAAAGGCATGAAGAAATAATAAACTCTCCATGTTACATCCTTCTTTCCATTTGTTTTTCATCTTTCCTATTTTTTCAAACCATCCCCTTCCTTCTAAACTCCCAAACACAGGCGATAGATTTTGAAGGCGAATTTATTGAAATTACTTTCCTAGTGTTGAGTGTGAGGGTGTATTGGGAGCCTCAATAGTAAATACCACATAAACCATAGATACGATCCTGAAACTAGTTTATAATTATTGAGCACCCTTACTGTAAATACCACATAAACTATAGATACGATCCTGAACCTAGTTTATAATTATTGAGCACCCTTACTTTATAAGTCAATTTTATATTGAGTTAATTTAGTTCCAAAATCTAAGATAACACCCATCTATCAAATTTAATTTTATTTATTTCTTGTACTTTCAATTCTTACCATATAAGCTTTATCATACTGGCATTATTAATAGCTTTCATAGACTGAAAACTCAATTCATCTTTTTGAAAGGGGTACACACGTTACTCCAAGCAAGACCAACAACAACAATTTTCGTGGTATATTAATATTATCTAACCACACAAATTTTTTAATCCATGTATCAGTATTGAGAAGATTAGTAAACCAAACATAAATACAAAATCTGCAAACTAGCATGCTAAGAGTGATAGAGCTCACAAGCTAAACCCTACCCATAATATAGTAATAAAGAACCTTTTCCGGAGGATAATTTAGCTTTTATTCCATCTTCAATATGTAATAAATGAATTTCTCGAGGTTTTTCTTTGAAAAAAGGGACACGAAGATATAAAACAGATAGTGCCTTTAGAAAACCCAAGCAAGTTAAGATGACAGCGATTCGGGAAATGAAGATATTACTAGTCTATAATTTAGATTTGTCTTTGCTGATAACCTAGAGACCTACAAAAATTCATGATATCATCAACTTATAAAACATGTCTTGGTATACAGAAACCTCTGAGGCCTACCATAATTAGTTGGAGCTAACCATCTTCAACAAGTTTATAAATGCCTATGCTTAAAACATGTTTAGCCAAACAAAAAAGAAGATGGGACGCAAAATCTCGTTGTCTAACCCCCTCTTGCAGCCAAAGAAACTAAAAGCAAGCCCAATAATAGAAAAAGATAGCCAAAAAGAGTGAAGAATGATATTTATTTAAATAAACTCTATTCGGTTACACAGAGACATTTCATTTTGTCCTAAAATCTCTTTTGCCTCTCACAAAGGTGGAATAAAATGTGTATTCAATTTTCGACATCATTTAATAAATATAAATTTTGAATAAATTTTCCTTTCAAAAATAATAATTTTTGTGAACGTGCATTTTTATTAACTAAAAATATTATTAAAAAATGAAAAATAAACAAAATTTTTGGAGGACGAGAACCAAAACTAATGAAAAAAACAAAATAAATACCATTTCCACTTTTAGGTCATTACTCTCAATATATCTTTGTTCTATGGCTATCGCATTGTTTATACATATGTCATCAAAAGGCTTAACTGAGATGGAAGTAGAAAATGTTAAAAATATATTCTTATTTTTTGAAATTTTATAAAAAAAAGTTTATTTTTTCCTATAATAATTGATGGGAATGATAGATAAGGTAATGAAGTAAATATAAGAGAAAAGAGGGACAAATGTGAAGGAGTGGAGAATACATACATACAAAAAAATACACAGTGGAATAGCACCGTGTCTGGCCTTTTCCGATAAGCTCGGTTATTGTTCGAATGGGGAGCAGCAGCAAGCAACTATATCAACAACAACAATAACCCTTTTCATTCTTCTCCTTCTTCTTCATCTTTCATTCATGTTCACCTTCAAAAACAGACTTTGAGTTAAGCTAAAAGCCTAAGACTCGTGTTTCTTTTCTTTTTCTTTATGTGTCTAGCTGTCACAAACTCTACCATCTCTCTCTAAAAAAATCAATCATCACACAATTCCCATATACCCGGATTTTTCCTTCACTTTCTTTCTGTTTCTTAACCACTAAACTACCAACCAACCCTAGAAAAAACATTCTTGTACCCTTCTTTCTTTGACTTGTTTACATGTTCAAAGAGAAAAGAAAGAAACATTGTTAACATGTAAGTATCAACCAAACTCCAAATTCACCTCAAAAATTTGTTAACATGATTTGTGGTTTTGTTTTGGATTTAAAGTTGAGAGTTTTAGAGAAAGAAAAGCAAGAACAAAAAAAACTGAACTCTCTCTAATTTTGTATTTCAAGGTACTTCTTGACAAGCAAGGAAATACCATTTTGGAAATTCTTCAGCAATTGTTGAAAATCAAGCAGCAAAGAAGGTCTCATCTCATCTCATATTTTGTCTTTAATTATCAAACAAGAAGTAACTTTTTGTTGATTTTTAGTACATTTAGTACAATGTAAAAAAGCTTGTGAATTTAGTTTTGATGGTTTTTTTTGTGTGGTTTCTGATCTGAAAATAAAAGTGTTGTCTTTTAATGAGGCAAACAATATTTATGAAAATGGTTGTGTTTCTATAATGGAAGCCCATGAAGTGCACAGATCTGTGCAGTTTTGTAATCAACTGGGTTTATTTTCTTTCTTTCTTTTCTGTCTTTCTTTGAGAGCTCAACACCTGTCAAAAAACTCCGACCAAACATTGTTCAAAGTAACGAGCTTTCAAACCCTTTTTTTAATTCATGTTATTTTCTCTGTAACTATTTGAGCATTTCTGAAACACTATTTACATCACATACATTACATTACATTTAATTAAAGTATTGTGAAAATTTGTAAACCAAGTCATAATTAATGAACCAACCTTGTAGCAGTGGTGTGTCTGGCTTCTAATGAAATACTGTAATGTTTGCTAGCTAAAGCTATAAATACTATTAGCAAAAGCTAAAAAGGGTTTGGCTCAGATCCGAAACCTATCTGCAAATTTTACTGCTTTAGCTTAAAAACAAAGCAGAACCCTTCAGATCCAATTCTAGGTTGTACATTTATATTCTAATAATAATATATCTAGTGGTCTACATCTATAACTCCAAGCATTTCTAGCTTTTCTTTTAAGTTTTGGGTTTTTTAATATAAGCAATGGTAAACAGTAAACACAGTTGGATGATTTAATTTGAATGGTAACACAAATGAATGGTTTTGTGTTTTGCAGGAAGAGAGGGAGGGTGTCTGTGTCTGCCTATGACCTAGTTGAGTGATTATTAGCTTTTGAAAGCGTTTTTTTTTTTCATCTTGTGAAACTGGAAAAAGCTAAACAAGGGTGTACTGACTTGGATCGTGATATATCAGAGCGTAAAAAAGGTCTTTTTATCACTACACAGCCAAAGCAGACTCTGAATTATCGTCATCAATGCAGCAGCAAAGGACATAACCAGCCCCACACCTGCACTGCACACACTGCACACTTTCACTCACTCACTCTCTCTCTACTTAAAGAGAAAAAGAAAAAACCCAACTTCATTGGTTTATGTCTTTCTTTCTCTCTAGTAGCTTGATAATAATAAGCTTTAGTTGATTGTTTCAAAAGGCATGATTGTGTCATGGAGGAGGAGGATGAGATTCATCAAAGAGGACAGTTATGTAAATTCCCAAGAGTTGATAATGAAGAATTAGAACATGGAGGAGGAGGAGGGAGAAGAGAAGGATTAGGAGGGTTTAATAGTAATTGGCACCATTCATCTAGAATCATAAGAGTGTCAAGAGCTTCTGGTGGAAAAGATAGACACAGCAAAGTAATGACTTCAAAGGGTTTAAGAGACAGAAGAGTTAGACTTTCAGTAACAACAGCTATTCAGTTTTATGATCTACAAGATCGTTTGGGTTATGATCAACCAAGCAAAGCTGTTGAATGGTTAATCAAATCAGCTTCAGAAGCTATTTCAGAATTACCTTCACTTAACAACACTTTCCCTGATACCCCAAAACAACCAAGTGATGAGAAAAGAGGTTTTGATTCAGCTGATGCAGAACTAGAGAATAATAATAATAATAATAATAATGCTAACTATCAGCAGAATCATAATCTTTCTTTGTCTAAATCTGGTTGTAGTAGTAACTCAGAGACAAGTAAAGGTTCTGGTTTATCTCTAGCAAGGTCTGATATACGTGTGAACCGTGTGAAGGCTAGAGAGAGAGCAAGGACAAGAACAGCAAAAGAGAAAGAGAAAGAGGTGAATGAACAACAACCATCTCAGTCTCACAACAACAACAATGTTCCTCATCAAACAGCTTCTTTCACTGAGTTACTAACTGGAGGAATGAATAACACAAATAGTCCAAGAGGGTCAGCTCATCATCATCATCAAGGTAATGAGAATGAAGCAAGAGAACAATGGAGTTCAGCACCAATGGATTATTTTAGTCCAATGTTACTAGGAACATCTTCAAGAACACAACAACAACATCATCAAACTTCTTCAACTGGATTTTCATTATTATCACTACCTGAACATCAAGCAATGTCATTGTCACCATTTAGTAGTGGTGGTGGTGAAAACCATTACTCATTTATCCCTCATGATAATCATCATCTAATGCCAGCATCTGTGGTTACTTCTTCAACGAATGAATACAATTTAAACTTCACAATATCATCTTCTACTACGGGCCTTGCTGGTTATAATAGGGGGACCCTTCAGTCCAATTCACCGTCTCTTTTACCTCATCATCTACAGAGGTTTTCATCTATTGACGGTTCATCATCATCTTCATCTTCTACTTTACCTTTCTTCATGGGACATGGAGTTGCAGCACAACCACCACAACATGCTCCTATGGAGAATAGTCATCAAAACCATCATCATCATCATCAGTTTTCTTCTCCTTTTGATAGCAACCGTTTGCATCTCTGCTACGGCGATGCTTGCCGCCACTCAGATCAGAAGGGGAAACCCAAAAACTGACCTCCATTTTCTTCCTGGTAAGCCAAAACTCGCTTTTTATTTTTCTTTTCATTTTTAGCCTATTTTTGAGACTTGAAACATTCTATAAAATTAAGCAAGTTAAAGTTTAGTTTCTATAAAAAAATTATTTATTTTTAACTCCTAATTTTTTATAATTGAAATAATGTCAGCATAATATATTAGTAAATATTTTTTTTTTATAAGAACTTCAAATTATAAATAAAAAATTATAGTGAGAGTGGTTGAGTTTTTAGAGATTAAAAGACATTTAAGTCTTTTATTTATTTATTTTGGGATTGTTGTTTGGGTTTGGTTATAGTTTGAGACTTGAGTCATTGGTATTTTGTTAGTTTGAGTTGTTACCCCAAGACATAGATATGCATTGGATTTGGGATACGAGGAAATGAGGTGAGATAATTTAAGATTTGAAGGATACAGTATGTTTTTGTTTGCATTGGGCAGAAATTGAAGATTTGAGTGTTGTCATTTAGTTTGATTTGATTCGAATGAAAAGAAAAGAAAAGAAAAGCATAGGTTACTGTGAATAGGAGGAATCGGCTGGTTGTCTCCTTGTTAATGCTCTTATTGGTTCCCTCCTAAATAGCATGTCAGGTGTAAGCTTTTAATTATGTGTGTGGCATGCATGTGTTACTCACTAACTGGGGGCAATGTTCAATTTGCAAAATGAATGAATGAAATATGAATGAATCAAAATCTCTTCCTTCCTTCTTTTTTTTACAATCCCAATTTTTTAGTATTTTATTTCCCGCTCCATCCCTAGTTACCTAGTTACCCTAGCTGTGTGTGCTTTGCTGTGCACCCACATGACATTTCCCTCTCTGATTTGCTCAATGTCAGGGATCTGGTAGTATGTGCTATGTGGCTACCTAGTTTAATAGCCTAGGATTTTACTCCATCACATTGATGGTGGTGTGGGGGGACTAACTTCTTCATATGGTGAAAGGTCCATGCACGTAGGCAACAATTTTCACTCCTGACATTCACGCATGAAATGAAATAGCTTCCCATACTAGGCCTAATAATTGAAACTTCAATTATAATCAAAAGTTTTAATTTATGAGGAGATCAAACTTAATCCTCCATCTCATATTAAGTGTCGTTTAAGGTTATGCGCAGGTATTAAAAAAATGATTGAATATGTTAAATTTTATGCTAAAAAAAAGTGGTAGGACTAAAACACCCATAAACTTTTCTTGGTTGGTGCAAAGGCACAGTTATTGATATTCTAAAGTAAGGGTATTGTTGGAAAGTAATAATAAATGTTGTATTGAGATTCTAAAATGACAGATAATTTGAGACAAAGAAAAATGACAAACAGGACACTTAATATGAGACGAATGGAGTATTAATAACTAGTATAGTTATAAGGATAGTTACATCTACTTTTTTTATAGGCAATAATGATGTTAGTTTTCTTTGCTAGAAGGCGGGAGATTTTGTTTGCACTCATTTGGTGCATTTCTTCAGTATTTCTTATTTTATCAAAAAAAATTTTGATAAGCCAAACATTTTTATTAATTAGGTACAAGGGTACCTTATTTTGTCAATTGAGTTACCTAGTATAGTTATATATACTCTTTTTCTTTATGTTTTTTAATATCAAAAGGTTTTAATTAGACTTGTTTTCGTCTATTTGCAAAAAAATAACATCTACTACAGACATTTTGAGCACATATATAAAAAGATGGAAAAAAAGAAAACATTTATAAATAATAATACATATAAAACAAAAAGTTCTATGACACAAAATAGAAGAGACGGTTAAAAAATAGGGAATGGATGACTAAAAAAACAACAACATAATTAATCAATGAAAAATATTAGCAATGGAGGATAGCTTTTGTCTCTCTTATTTTTATACACAGGAGGATTTTAGAAAATGAATACAGACAAAATTTAATATTGTTGATGATGAGGCATCTAGGTTTGTAACTTGGTTCTCTTGAGAAGCCAGTATTGGGAAACGTAGAAAATTCAATTTTAATTTCAGAGGAAGGTACATAAATTTAACTTTTTAGGCTGGTGATTTGTGAGTGTGGTTGTAATTAAATACCTCCTTTATCTTTATCTTTATATATAAATATGTAGTACTATAAGAATTAATAATGTTGTGTATATGGGTTGGGGATACCACTATATAGCCTCCATGGACATTTGCTTTTAAAATAAAAACTATCTTATAGTACAAGTCTTCAAATATTAATTCGATGTTGGGGATTTTCATAGAGTTCAGATTCTTTTTTTCTTTTTTGATGGGAATAGACTCCAGATACTCTAAAGCCTTAGTTTATTCTATTTTTAGCTTTTTTTGGGACAAGAATTGTATTTTCAGCTTAATAAGTTCACTGTGTGGATTTTTAACCTTTTTGAAATGTAATCAAAAAAACATTTTTAACTTGTTAAGTCAATCCTTGCTTCAAGTATTTGTCACCAACCTAAAATTAATTGCATTTGTGTGGATACCACTATATTGCCTCCACGGACATTGCAAAGTTGAATCTGAGTTTCACCACAAGAAAATGTTAGATTAATGGCGAAAATTAGAGATGAAAAAAAGTGAATTTTGTCTCTATTTTATCACCAAATATGAAAAATGCTTAAATTGGAGGCCAATTTCACTTTTTCCATCCCTAATTTTCCTCAGTAATTCAATTTCTCTAGTTATGTAAATCTTCAATTCTAATTTCTCTTTTTTCTTTAAGGTGTCTCAAACCTGATCCACTTTAGAGTAATGGGGAGTGGGACTACCCTTTTAGGTCATGGTGGAACAATGTGCAGGCATTGTATGGTTGATGACAGAAATGTGATGGATGAAGGTGTTGCTTGAATGTGAGTGATTTTTTTTTTTGATAAGTAAATGAATGTGAGTGAGTGAATTAAGGGTATATATTAACTCTCTCACTACATAAGACATGTACATCTAGCTCTAGGGATTGCCTCCAATTGTCAAAGCCATGTGTAGTAGTAGCATTTCCCTGTGGGAGGGTAATTTCTAAACACAACAATCCAATCTTTATTGATCCATCTCAAATTCTAGCACCCAAGTTTATCCTAGAGACCTCTACTAATGCTGTCAAAGATGGAAGTGTGGTCTATCTCATCAACGACTACTCCTAGCTCTGCTATATACTCTTTTGAGACTTTATCACTACTCAATATGGAACTTGAGTTTCTTTCAATACACCTCAGCACTAGGCTTAGTGCTTAAATAATAATAGAGGTTGATTTGATGAATCTAATATAGGCTTTGATACCTTCTTAGAAGATGAATTGAGTCTAATTCAACCCTATAAAACTGACTTGTAAAATGAGAGATACCCTTTCGATATATACTTTTTTGAGACCTTATTATTATTCAATATGGGACTTGAGTTTCTCCCTGTAGGGGTCCGGGAGACATTTACACAGTTAGTGTATATATATATCCTCTTAACTTCCTTCCTTTCCCCTCCTCTTCCCCCAAAACCGTTTCTTTTTCTTGCAACTCCCAAACAAAACTTGAGAGAAAAGGATTTTAAATTTTGTTTTACTTGACTACAAAATTTGAAAATTTTCCTTTGGAAAGAAAAACATGCTCTAAAACCCAAACAAAAGTTAAATTACGATGTTATATTGAAATATTAACAATTGATATATTATTATAAAATACATTAAAACTATGTAATTATTATAAAAATTATAATTTCTATTTGATGGTTTTACCTCTACTTTATTGCCTTGAATGGAAGGGAAATTACCCTCCAACAATACTTACTGGTTTTGGACCTTGAATTTAAAAAAAGAAGCATTGGGAAGCCATCCCTTTTTTGTTTCATTAAAATTGTGATTCCTTTAGTTGAGTTTTGTGTGACTTTAGTCATTTTAAGTTTTTTTAACCAATCATATCTCTCTATTTCAATACAAATATGATTTGGCTATTAATTTTTTTTTATTTAAAGTTATTTTTAGTTTTTTTATTCAAATTAAAGTCCTTAAATTTTGACTTTTTTATCAAAATATTTGAGTTTATTGTGAATTTAAAATATGAAATACTTATAAAAGTCCAGAATTATGAATTAAGAGAAAGTATGATAAAAATTGATGAATTGTGATATTATGCTTTAAAGAGGTTAAAAAAAGAAAAAATATATGGAAATATGATATTTGTGAGTTTTGGGTACAAGAAGGTTGAAACCAAATTAATTGATTCAGTTGAAGTAAAATTCAAAGAGATTATAAGAATTTAAGGTAAATGGAAAGGAGGACTTAATTATAACAATAAAAAATTGAGGGGTTAGATTTCCTCAAAATATTATCAAGGGATCATTTTGAATATAAATTAATATTATGTCCCAAGCATGTAGGTTTTCCTTCACCACATCATATTTGAGATAAAAAAGAACTAATAGCCAAATCATATTTGTATAGACTTTTGATCTTGCATAGACTTTTGATCTTTGACTGACTTTTGAACTTTAACCAAAGTATCCCTCTACAATTGTTGTTGGAAATTATTCAATAAAAATATGTTACTACTTAGCTTGTCCTTCATCTTATTGAGAGCCTAATTGTGGTGCTCTAGTTTTAACCTATCAACCTCCTATGTAAGGAAATCACTGTATCTTCATCTCTTGAATATTTGAGACTCTGCCACTACCTTTCCTTTCCAAGAATGAAAAAAATCATATCTGCTAAAAGGGTCATTCTGATTTTGTGGAACTGCCACCTGCTATGAAGATTGGCAAAAAAAATTAATCAGTGAGGGAAATATTCTTTAAAACCAGTGGTTGGAAAAGGCTAGCTAGTCACTGATGGACTATTTCATAGAGAACTATAAAAATTGAGCAATGTCTATGGTGCAAGTTCAATATATAGGGCTTTATTGAACAGTAAATATGGAGACTGACTGCAATAAATAACTATGTTGTAAAGTTTTTCACCTTCTAGGCTGATAATTATTATGCTTCCCCTAAAGTTATTTTCCTCATATCTAATAACAGATACTCTCTAGCCACAATTTCCTTGTTGCTTTTCTTATGCTCAAAATTTATGAGAATTGCTCAACACTTTTTACATATTAAATAAAATGGTCACTAAATATGTTATATATTAATGTGAATTCTCTTTTGTTGTTTTTAAGATGTAGGACTTAAAGGATGGAATGCTACTAGCGTGTCCCAAAACAGATGGTGATGATACGCTGTTCTGTTGTCATCAAGTGTTTGGTTTTTGTTGTGGGATCATTTTCAATTCAAGTCATTCAATTGCATTCAGTATTTGGATATAAATATTTTTATATTGATCTATGCATGCGTACGTGCGTGCAAAATCATTGCGTTTTGGAGAAATGTAAAATCTAGTAATTGACAATTTAAGATATTCGATTACTTTCTGCAATTATTTTGACATCAATGTCTCTAATTTTCATCTGCAGTTCATTGGGAGCAGCTAAATGATCTATAACTTCTAAGTAGAGTTAGTTCCATTATTTTTTTTCTTTTTTAGGTTAATTTTCAAACATAAAATGTTGAATTTACAATCTTATGATTATGATAGCTGGTTTTAAAAGTTTTTCTTAAATACTTACAGAGAGAATTATATTCATTGGATGCCCCAACTTTTGTGGTTCATGAGTCATAGTTTCATTAATTCAAGGCATGGTTTAGGCGCTCTTGTCCTCCACCAAAACGTAACAACTTAGTTTGGTTAATACACGATTAGTAAATTAATTATCATTTTTTAAATGAGAAATGATGTGAGACAAAAAATGTCCTCTTAGAGGCTGATTATCTCCTGATAATTAGTTGTGCCTTTGCTTATATGCTCCCTAACCTAGTGACACTAATTTATTTTTAACCTAACGTAATTAGGGTATTTGACTCCTAAGTAAGTATACTAGGGTAATCCTACAAGCTTAGTTTAGCTTAATTTCTATGGGAACAACAACTCCCCAAGCGCCTACAACGGAGTTTCTGATTTTTTTATACACGAGGTTGAGCTGCTTCTAAAATAGACTACTCCAGAATATTATCATGAGTGAAATTCCCATTGAAAATAGGCTTAAATAGATGTTACCTCCCTCCAAATATAGCCATTATCCATTTACCCCCCGTAAAAATAAAACTCTTAAAAAAGACCTTGCAAATATAAACCGTTTACGGTTACCCCTGCTATTTGATTATATTGACAGCGTTAAGTGTATAATGGGTATAAACCGTTTACTGTTACCCCCTGCAAAATATAAATCATTTACGGTTACCCCCTGCAGGGGGTAACTAGAAACAATTGTTATTTGCAAGGTCTTTTTTAAGAATTTTATTTTTATAGGAAGGTAAATGGATAATGGGTATATTTGCAGGGGTAACATATATTTAAGCCTTGAAAATAATATAAATAATTAGTCTTGAAATATAAAGACGCTCTAGATCAGCATAGACTCGTTAGATCAGTATTTATTTATTTTTGGTACAAGTAGGCAGAGAAAAGAAAAAACAAACGAAAAATAGAAAATAACTAAGAATAGGAATTCTACTAGCATCAGATGCTAAAAAGTAGACTATATTTGGTAAAAAGTAGCGGATAGCGAATAAGCTAGCGAATTGCAGATGAGTTAGCAGATAACGGATTAGATAGCTGATAGCAAATTATGTATATGGTAAAACTAGCGGTTAAAATAGCTGATAAATATAAAATGATATTTAATTAATGATTAAATTATTTAATGATGACAAAATGTTTACTCGTTACGCTAGTCTCATCCACTATTAGCTAGTGAATGGGATAACAAATGAGACGCGCCAAACAAAATCTTAATCTTAATTGAGGATTTGTGCAGTTAAGTAAAGTTCTTGTTGAATTATTTCATCTTAAGGGTGTTTGGTAGAAGGGAGAGTAACTTTCAATTGTTTGTTTAATCTCTCTTTCTCTTCTGCTAATCACACTCTAAAAACTATACGGATCTAACTTGATTATTAAGATCAGCGAGAAATGTTTTACAGAAAATAAAGGTTGTAAGAATTGCAGTGCGGGCCATTGGGTGAGATGAAATTGTAATGCATACAGTGAGTGAGGTGAAACGTACATTTGCACATAATGAGGATGTGGGGAAACAATATCAATATCCTATTGATAATCCCAAGTTTGGTCCCCCACTAATTGGTGTTTGAATGCAAAGAATGGAACATGCATGTACTATGGGAATTGGAAATAGGTCCACAAACATATTAATAGGGTGATGACAGTAGAAATGATTCAATCAAAGGACGCTAACTTGCGCAACATAGTATTCCATTTAATCAAACAACAACTAATTTGCTTATTGGTTGATTGCCTGGCTTGTGGCATGGGCCGTGGGGTGGTGGTCCTCTCCTGCTCCTTATGGATTGAACAGTCATTTCACATTAAAAAACAACCCTCTCGTTTCATGTAGTACAGGTATCCTATCCTATCCTACCCATAGAAGAAGTTTTCTGCAACCCTTTATTTTAAATCTAATTTAAGTTACAGTACTCCTCTAGTCTCATATAAATAAATCATCCATTATTCGATGAACCTAAAAAGTGAAGGTGAGATAATACCACAGTGATATCCAATACTCTTTGCATATTATTTTTCCTCCAAACTTCATGGCCTCTTCCCCAATCAGCCAGTTGCCTTGTCCTCTGCCTCAAAGCGAACACTAGATTTTTCTATTGCACAGCACATCACAGAGCCACAAACGCATGGCGTAATGTTACATCACACACAAAAACATAGTGGAAGAAAACTTGAAGTTGACCCAAATAGCTCATTCTTGAGGTTGAGTCGTAATTCCTCTCACACATTCTTCGAACCCTTCGTGTCAACTCGAACGTGGCTCTTACATCTTCTCCATGGTGATGACTAAGGTTGTCGGTGGTGTTTTTGCTCAATGCCACAACGGGACAGTGACGACAATGCCTTTAAAACGAATTTGATGGAAGAGGCGCCAAGATAGCAAATGGAGTTCAATATGTGGAAAGGTCATCCTACGATGGTTTGTCGCATTTGTTTGGGCCCAAACGAGTGGCATTGTAGGTAACAGATGGCTCTTAGCAATCGAGGGTTGAATGACGAGGGTAACTTTATGGTGAGACAATGCAACTCAAAGTTGAGGGAGATATAGTGATGGTTCAACTTACTCTAAGACAAAGATGATAGGTGGTGGTCATGGGGTTCTTGAAAGTGGTCGATAACGAGTGATCGATAGCGATCTTTTGATGCAAACGACAATTACGAGTGGGATGAGGTTTCCTCTTGTAGGCAAGGGTGGCAAAGCAAGGGAGAGTGCGAGAGAGAACAAAATCTTGTGTGAACAACACATCATATTATTCTGATCTTTTGGTTCTCGATCGTGGTCTGCGATGAACCACATGTGGTATTGGTCCATGCAAGAATTCTCCCTCATAGTATAGTTGAATTTCAAAAATATAAAATGAAGTATTTGGTGTGACATGATATGGCATATAGACTTTATTTCTTTTGGTTAATGTATAACACATAACTTTTTTGAATTCATGTGATATCCTTAACCAAACAAAAAAGTACGATTTAAGTTGCATAGAATTCACAGACCATTCAATCAATATCTGGTTAACCATATACCACTCGACCACAACGATCACATGCACTAGGGCCAGGTGGAGGAGAAGCATCTTTTGGCTTCATCTTCTTCAATGTTGGCAGATCAATTTCCAGTACATCAGCTAGGGCCTTAGCACCTTGTCGGATCTCATCCCCACTGCAAAATTTACTTGACATCAGTTCCTATAATAACATATGACAGACACTTGCAATAGACAATAAAACTAGTACTTGATAAAAAAATTTGATGCGCTGTATAGGACTGATATTGTATAAGTGTGCATGCATATGACTTAAACTAATCGTTTTCATCACTTTCTTACCTTATGCAGAGTGGGGGAGTGAAGCGAATAATTGTGTCATGTGTTGACTTGGCAAGGACTCCTCTTTCCTTCAGTTTTTCGCTTAACTCAAAGCCTGATACAGGGGACAAACTTTCGCTGTTAAGCTCAATTCCGACAAACAATCCTCTTCCCCGTACCTCCTTCACGTGATTCGGGTTTTGCTGCTGAATCTTACGTAGATGACGAAGAAGCTCCTCTCCCATTTGGGTAGATCTGCTCAATAGTAAGACATCAATTTCAGATTTTACACTAATTTTGTCAAAGAGAGAAATTTAAAGTCAGAGAAAAAAATTCTTGTGGCGATTTCTATTCAAGTCCGAAATATAACAAGTATATGTTGAGAATATAAGATTTCACAATGCATTTGATACCTCTCAGCAAGCTTCTCCTCTTTGATCACTTCTAGTGAGGCAATGGCAACTGCACTGGCCAATGGATTTCCCCCAAAGGTACTGTGAACAATAACATAGAAAGAAGAAAGCTTTAGCATTATAAGTCTTAGCTTCAACTACTTCAATAAACATTTAATTTCATTGTAATAAATTTATTGGCTAGTTACAACAAAAAAACAATGTAAAAAGGTGTTCCCAAATTTGGAGTTCGGAGGATGGAAAATTTGTAAAAATAAACTTCCTTCTGGTTCTGTTATTAATTCTGTTTCAATTGGTTCTGTTATTCATATCAATTGAAACAGAACCAACATACAACATATAAAAGATTTCAGGTTCCAACAGAAGGAAGAATTCTGTGTCTTCACATCATATTACTAATCAATGGCTTTTAAGGATGGAAACAGTTATCAGGCAGAAATGACAACTATTGAAAAGATGTTGAATAAACGGAGCAGATTAAAAAAAATATTTATAAATTTATGATAAAATGAAACCTTCCATGCTGTCCAGGTTTTATACAAAGCATCACATCTTTGTCTGCAAGAACTGCACTAACTGGTATAATTCCTCCACCCAGTGCTTTCCCTAGTATCTGATTCAAAAGACAGTTAAAAAAAGTTACTTTATGTTTGGTGGCATTAAAAAGAAAACAGTACCTCAGAAAAGGTCAAAAAAATAGAAAGAAAAAGGGACTATGCAGCAAAGGTCGTATATTCCCCTTTTTCTTTAAGGAATAAGGTTTCATGGTTCAAGTCTTTCAAGTACAAGGTAGCTGAATGCGTCTAATTTAACTGTGTAGTTGCAGATTGCAATATCAAAATTTCTAAATCTATGACACACAAGTTTCTAAAGTATATGTTTATGGGAACTGAATGAAAAACTAGCTAAATTTTGGCTAAAAGTCTGTACCCAACAGCTTTTCTGTCATGAAGTAACTTTCTATTATTAAAACTACAGAGAAACAGATCCAAACATGATATCTGTTTCACACCAGTCAAACACAAAAATCACATGCATTCTATAATTCATTATTGCTTTTATAAAAAAACACCTCTGAAACTAAATTATTAAAAGGTGCATAATCAAATTTGCAATGAGTTGCTAGAGTTTTGCTAACCACTACATCTGGACGAACATCTTCCCACTCACAAGCAAGCATTTTCCCTGTTCTTGCCAATCCAGTTTGTATTTCATCAGCAATCATCAACACATTATATTTGGAGCAAAGATCTCTAACAGCTTTCAAATAGCCATCCGGAGGAATTTTAACCTTCAAACAAATAATATATACAAATCAAAAGAATGTGGAGAAAATGATGCACCTTTAGAATTAAAAACATAGTAAACATTAAACAATGCCTACAGAATGTGAGAGCCCTTCTACAGGATGAGAGATGTAAGCATATCAGAGAAGCGAAAAAGATATTTCTCAAAAATTATACGCTATATTGAAATTGAACAAACAATACAAAACCAGTTTTGCAGATGAATTAAATGACAAAATCATCAAATTAGATTAGGAAAGAGCCAAAGAAAGATGGACTGGCAAGAAAAATGCAAAAATACCCCAAATGCATGTTCACTTTGCTTGTATAAGTCACTAGGGACATGTCACGATGTACCACACATCATATTTACAATGTTGCAAGCAAACTAATACATCCATGTATGATTATGAATGGAACGTACAACCAAAGGAACATGAAATTCAAAAACAGTAGTTTTCAAACAGCCAGGGATTCAAGGAATACAGTTTTCAAAACTTAAGCAGTTCAACATGTAACATGTTCTATGTGGTATATCAAGCAAAGAAACTTTTAAACATTGGTAGAATAGCTTTTCGTTAAACATAGCTTGCTTATCTGAATAGAAATTTCTGGTATAATGTTTTCTGCATTGCTCTCCATGTAAAATGAATATGTAAAAACTGTTGTAGCAATTTGCCACATAACAAGTTTTACAAAACCATGCACCATAGAAAAAAAATTAATTGAAAACATTCATATAAATCTTTTTGCTAAGTTCTGATTTAAGTAAACATATCAGAAGGAGAAAGAGAACGAGAAGGTTATATAGCAACTTCCTTAGCATATCAACTCAATGAACATATTGAGTCTTGTCAAGCTGATCAAATTTGTATTCACATAAAACATACCCCAGCTTCACCTTGGATAGGTTCTAAAATAAATCCAGCGATGCGGTCTCCATTTTCTGCAGTTAATCAGAGAGAAAATTCAAATAGTAAATAACAAATATCTGTCATGCCAAAGCAAAACTATACTAACAAGAAACAAAAAGTATAAAGAAAAATCAGAACCTTTAAAAATTCTTTCAAGGGCTTCTGCATCACCAAAATCAACTTTAAGATGGCCTGGCATTAAAGGACCAAATCCGCGAGTAGCTTCATTGTCACAGCTCATAGATATGACACCTAGTGTACGACCATTGAAGCAGCCACAGCATGAGACGATAAGAGCCTGGAACAAAAGTGCTCATGAGCAAAAAGATTCATATGATAAAATAACTGACTCATTTCTCATTAAAAAAAACAAAAAACAAACCAGAATCGCAACAAAAAAATAGACGTGTGCTCAAATATAGAAAAATGATTCACAGGCTGTAACATCTAAATCATCAAAGTACGTTGAACATTAATTAATAAGTGCTTGCGTTAAAGCTATCTCACAAAAACAAAGTGATGATTATTGAACCAATATCAGCAACCATATCAAGCAAAAATTTAATTGTACCTCACAATCTTGTACAATGCAAAATTTCAAGATATTAAACTATTAGGACACAAATACGGGTTCTCATAGTTATACCTCATTGTTGGGAATTTTTTTCTTTTCATAACCCCACTTTCTTGCTAATTTCATAGCTGTTTCCACACCTTCAGCACCAGTATTCATAGGAAGCACCATATCATACCCAAACATGGTTGTCAAATACTCAGCAAAGAGAGGAAAGCGATCGTTGTAGAAGGCTCGAGAGCTCACAGTCAGCCTTTCTGCCTGATCTTTTAATGCTTTCAGAATTTTAGGATGGCAATGTCCCTAAGACAAAATGACAAACACTAAAGTCATTGTTTCTCCCTAAGAAGGGATTTGACTACAAACAATAAACTCCAATCCACTTTTATAAGGAAACAAAAGAAGGTATATAACCACACTTCATTCATCTTGGCACCATTCACAAGTGAATTCCAGATCTAAAGCCTTAAAACCTACCAAGATCCAGTCAATTTTTACCTGATTAACTGCAGAGTAGCCAGATAGACAATCAATATATTTGTTTCCCTCTGGATCCCAAACAGATGCTCCCTTTGCTTGAGCAAATACAATGGGAATCGGATGGTAACTGCAATTGATACAGGAAAGATCATTTCAATATACACTTTAAACAATCAATTGAACTCATCAACAATTTATAAAAGAAAATAACACTGAAGCCAGACAAGTCAAAGAATAATCATTGTCTTTCTAAGTTAAAATACCCCCAATGTGGAAGCACAAAATATCAAAAGATTCATACAATTCACCAAATTTGCAAAGTACTGCTGGTATTGTTGGGTGCTAAGGTGATGAAAACACTAAATTAACAGCAAGATTACATTAACAAAGTGGTTTCTTTTGGATAGTACTCATTTGCAGTTAAATCAAGGTTTTAAATCGCGATCACGACAATTGTTGCAGTTAAATCAAATGGGCTGATACTGCCTCATTTGCAGTTGCTTGCGGTCGTGGCGACATCAAAAACCATGATCTTCATATCATATAATTGTCGTCACAGACTATTTATTAAAACCTTGCTCATGAATCATGATTAATTCTATGTTTTCCTTTTATCATCCTACAGGTACAACAATTCAAACATCGACCCAATTCCAATTGATTGATTTAAAGATGAACATGAGAAGCTTGTTTAACGATATCAAAGTGGGTGAAGTTAAAAGTCCCCAGAGTAATATCAAGGTTATAAAGAGTTATGAGAAAATAAAGACAAAACCCAGAAATCAAAATCAAGTCTTTAAGGTGTGTTGCTAGAAAAGAAGAGGAGAGAAAGAGAAAGATACTTGTGGGCACTATGCTGATATTCCTTATCGATGATTGTTTGGGAAGAGGAAGAAGAAGTGAGTTGGGTGGCAACTCCATAATTCCTGCTGCTACCGTAGCAAATTCTTCGCATCAAACACTGAACTTGTCTCGTCGCAGCCATTGATAACAGCTTTAGATTGAGATACCTTAATTTTCGCACAATTGCTCATGTAAAAGCTGCACTTACTACAATATAAATAAATAAATCTGGTCTAAATAAATCTTTTTTTACAACAATAATAAATAAAGGAATTATTTTAGAAGTTAATATAATCACCTTATTTCTCTCTTTCACTCAACCACATAAACTACTCTTCTGGGACAGACGGACAGTGATATATTGCTAATTACTCTTTGTTATTATAAAAAGTCACAAATAATAAAAGCATACAGGTTATAAATGATAAATAAAATTGGTAAAAAAAAAATGATAATTAAGAGCTATTTAATATAAACTTAAAAATTTTCATAACTGGTCTTCAATTTTTTATAATCTTTATGATTATTTTTTTTGGTATCAGACCTCGCGGGCGACCCACGCAGTGTCCTAACGCTGTCAACGAAAGATTAATTTGCGCTCGTTACTTGGAGCTCTTAATCATTTCGCTGGCCAACACCCTATTTGACGTAGGCGGGAATCGAACCCGGGAGCAAATCGAATCGACCCCACCTTTATGATTTGAAAAACCTTTATGATTTAAATGACATTACTTCACATAAAATATCAAGTTTTATAAAAAGACGTGTAAAAAAGGTTTTAGGAAATATACAATATTCATTTCTTTTTTTAAAAAACAGTAATTAAATGAAGAGTTTAGTTTATATACACAAATACGTGTATACATGTTTTACACTATAAGCTGACACATCATTAAAAGAAAGTTACTCAATTAGTAGTCACCTAATGTATCATTTTTACCATGTATTATGATTAGTGGATAGTGTAATAAGCGTTACAAACAATGTGTATACTAATTAAACTCTTAGTAATTTTCAGTTATTACATGTTAGAAGAGATGATAATTTTGTAGCTCATCAATTAGCTAAATTTGTCTTTTATAACTCTGAATCTGTTTGGATCGAAAAGATTCCTCCTTATATTGTTTTATCTTTGACCTCTAATATTGGAGAGTCTTAATGAAATCATTAACACATCAAAAAAAAAAAGAATTATATCAAAAAATTGGATAAAGTGATAGCCGAGTAGAGATAACTTCTGAGATACAACGAATTTAAATATATACTACATTGTAATATAATAAAATAAAAAGAAAAATATTAGTAAATTAATCTTTTTTTTCTTTTAAATATCTGTGTAAATTAAATGTATATTTATATAGTACGTGTACTTAAAAATTAGTTTAAGGTCAGATATTTATATAGAATCAGATTTTGAAAAATATATTATAATACTTTCTTTATTTTTCAGCTAATAAATACTTTCTTTTTTTAAATAAATAATAACGAAATGAATTTTTTTTGACAAAATAATAACGAAATGAATTAAATTCCCCAACATATGTTTAGGTGAAGCATGTTTTGAGTAATGTAATTTTTTGTGGAATTGAAATATTTTAGTTCAATTAATATTTCAATTCCCCAAAAATTACATTACTCAAAAATATAACATCCAAACACATTCCCTCATCCTCATCAAAAAAACCTCATCAAAAAAAAAACACACTCGAAGCAAAACTCTCTCACTATTCCGAAAAAAGGAAGAAACCTCTTCATAAAGATTTTGTTACAAAAAAAAGACTCTTCATAAAGGAACTAAAAATGATGGCATCCAATCCAAATTTGTCAGCTTCGAATAATGACAGAGTTTTGAGTAATTAGGATAAGCTTTGGAAGTCGAACCGAACATGCGCACCATCACCCACTGCCGGAAAATAGACATGAAGGATAAAATCGACAAAATATATAAACGAATTTTGTTTTTTTTGACAAAAATCAAACAATATTTTTTGTTAAAAAATCCCTATTAAGGATTTTTTTATTACGAAAAAATTCTTTTTTTATTGATTATAGTAAGTTTCATCGGTGTCACGTTACGTGTACGTAATGAATCATACGGGTGATGGCGATAAGCCCAAGTTGTTATCTGCGTTGGTTTTCCACTTTTCTAAACTACCATACACCATTTTCATTTCATAAATCAGGAGATTTGCCCCATGATGTCGGTTTCAACTTTTGCTCTTCAAATTGCTTCGGAGTGGTCCCATTTACCCATCATGATTATTAGTAATGGCCCCAATGTTGAGACTTTTTGAATATAAAAAACCAAACTTGCTATTTGCTCTATTTTTAATCTTATCTGGACTGGAAGCTTAGCTTATATGGTAACATTTCAAAATAAAATAAATAATTCAATTAATGTAGGATAAGTAAAAAATATAATAATAATGTTTTGCAATGTATTTCCGACCTTTAAAGGATGGTCCGAGGTACTTAGTGGTTTATATCTTTAGTTAAATGATTGTATCCGATCCTAGTTGGTGTGGTACTTGCAACGTCACTCCGATGCTGAAGTCAGAGGAATGGTGTTAAATGAGTAATAAATATCAGAATGCTTACCTTTAATAAGGCAATGAATGTTGTATTTATAGAGTGGGGTGGGGTTGATTCCAATGAATCAGGTCCCTCCAATCTGGGGGTTTGATCTGAGCCCTTAATGTTTGGGTTGGGCCCTATTGACATTGGGCCTACAGGGGGTGTGAATAGATGCCAAAAAAGGGGGTGTATATGGCAAAAAGCTATTCCATATCAAATAGTAAGGATAAAAATGAAAGAAAATATGAAATGCTAGTAGTTAATTAGCATCCCTATTTTTGTTTCTACAAGCTTATGACTAGTTTGAGTAAAAAAATTAAGCTAATCACTGGCCATTTAGCCTTAACAAATCGAGCCTTAAGATATCCAAGTCTAGGTAAGCTCTTTTATCATCAAAAAAATAAGCTTATCACTGGTCATTTAGCCTTAACTAACCATTTATCACCCTGCCCTGTCAATGTAACAAAATCTATAAAAATAAGCTCAAATCAAATAGTTGATAACATATAATCGGTACCCACACATCTATATAATTAACAATTGAGAATAAATCTTAATAAATGTGATTACACATTTCATCTTATTATGTATTTGCTAATTAATTTGATTTTCTTGGTAATGCATTTCAATTTAGAGCAATTCAGACGTCATTCAGGCATGATTCATTTGAAATACAATAGTAATTTGATGTATTTCAATTTTTTTCTTTTGTATTACGCTACCACATGTCAATCAGATTAATCAAAGTTTTGATTTGTGTTAAGAAAGTGTCTAATAATGATGTTTCGTTGTAAAGTTTTGTTATAAATGGAATGCAATAAAAGTTAGCAATATTAATAAAAATATCAATATAATATTAGCTTATTTTCTTTAATAGTAGTTGGTCGTTATATTGTTAATGATGACATATTTTATAGTGTAAAATGCTCAAATATTTGCACATACTAAAGCGAATGACAATGAAATTATTGAAGACTGATGCTCTAGAGTAGCACATGTAATTTCTATCTAAAATGTTGTAAAACAATTTCTCCCCATGGTTTTATAAACCATAAACATTAGCTAACCATTAATATATTAATTTCGTTGATATGACCTAATGTCCAAACATTTTGATTTTGAAGTTGAAATACTATCCACTATTCCACTCCTACCAAAGATGATGTAATAATTGATATAAATAACAACACACAAGAAAGTCCCTTATTGAAAAGACTAGATCAATTTGACAGTTACTAATTTTTATTAGCAAAGACAAGAGTATCATGAAACAAAATTGATAATTATTTAGTATCCTATTAATTGAGAAGTTAATTAGTTGGCTCTTTTGGTACCGCTTCATCATTGTATGAGTGCTACGAGAAACCATGTATCATTATGTCGTGTTCTTTAATGGAAAAAATTACGAAGAAACTCAAGTCAAGGTGATGTATTGATATTTGGAAGACTTCTATGATACTCACTGAGTTTTGTTTAGTATGATACCCTCTAGGCAAAATTAGTACAATAATTTTAAAATACTTAAATATAAAAAAATGGCATGTCATTGAGTGATTCGAGGTTGAGTCATACCCAACAAAACTCAATAGATATCGAAGTGTTTACCTAAGATTTGTAGTTGTCAAACTATGTTCATTTTATAATAGTGTGATACATATAAAATGATAACCATAATCAATATTTTATTAAAAAATAATAAGAAGTCCACGAATTGGAGAAAAACAAGTAATAGATAGATCTAAAATTTGGAACCAAAATATCATAAACAAAAGGGAGCAATTACAGTTAAAACAATTTTGTTTGAATAGATTCATTTAGTAAATGTTTAAATGCCTCCATAAAAATTAGGTGTAGCCCCATTCATTTTTAAAAAAATTGTCGTCATGGAGCAACACTTATTTTTTAATAGGGGAAAACAAGAATTTACTAAGTCAATTTGTTGACTAAATGGTGTAAAACATTTTAGATCAACAGTACGAACTAACTAATCTCAAAAATCTACTTTTTTTGTCAAAACACTTTTTTTGAATAGGTATATAAACGAGAATTTCATGACATTTATAAATGAGAATTAATCTCACATCATCATAAGATTTTCATGACGTATATAAACGAGAGTTTCATGACATATATAACGATTAATCTCATCTCCTCATATGATTTTCATGACATATAAACGAGAATTCAATGCTATGCATTTGGTATCGATATTCATTAAGTATTCATGATAATATATTATTTAAACATTCGGTTGATTGTTTTGTAAAAAAATAACTTTCAGTCGTTACATTTGTTCAACAATACTTATTTTTTCTTTTATTTCACCTAAATATATTATATAATTGACGTTTTGACTACTATTTATTAATAACTCAACTAAACTTTTTTCTAATATATTCTTTTAAGTTCCATTTTTTTATAAATATTTACATAATTATTTTAATTAATTTAATAAACTACTAATTCAATTTGATATAAATTTTTTAATATTGCATATGTTTCTTATAAGATTTTCATCCATATACAAGCGAACATTTTATGCTTAACGGGTTGGTATTTAAAATGTGTTATTTAAATTTTCAATTTTTTTATATATAATTGGTTCAATATCTTCCTTTTGTGCAAATCGAATATACTCTACACGCAACTGCATACATAATTGACCGAATATCAATATCTTATTAATTCAGTTAAACATTTTGGTATTAAATTATTTTAATTTCCAAATTAATGTTAATAATTTAAACAACTATTTTGATTTTAATTTAATAAATTATTAATTTCGATATAAAAATAATGTCTATATCTATTCAGAATAAAATATATATCCTATTCTACTTACAAGATAAATATGATCAATAATTATTTATGGCTGGAATGTTCAGATAAATACACGGAAACAGATATTTTATCTTGTTTCTTTAGTTAATTGAAAAGATAATATCGCAAGTTATGATGATATATAGTATAATAATAAATAAATACGTATGAATGACATTATACTCACACGAAGCTGTACATGTAATGGCATCTACTTAAGACATATGCAAGATATCAATCTATTAACTATATCCACTAAACCAACGACCTAATGACCAATATCAATATCAAATTGAACCAAACATCTTCAAGAATTATAACAGCAAACACTGTTGGAAAATCTACAGTGACCTAAACCCGAGAGAGAATTAATCCAAATGCGTAGTAGTATACTCTTTTAGAGATTGAAAAGGATTATAATGCGTATGAGAGATGATCGTGGGTGAGTTATCGACATCCAACAAACTAGATGGCAGAAGAAACAATTAAGAAAATCTTGTACTTCACAACTTCTTTGGAAAATTATTCGTGAAAAATATGTAGTTAGTGGCATAAAGATAGAATGAATTTCGTTATATTGAAAAAGAGTGGGAGTTATGAGCACACTGATGTTGAAACGAATCAACAAGTAATCTTGATGAGACAATATTCACTACAAAGATAACTGTGTACGAGGAAATGTTGCTGAAATGAGATGATGAAATACATTGTACAAATATTATTAAACAGAAAGCAATATCTGAATAAACCCAAACCCATGATTGCAGACATATTTAACTTGGGTGAAGTCACTAAAATTGGAGCAGGATATTATCCTTTAAGGAATACTAAGACGAGAAACTTGCATACATTTGAACATAAGGCGCCAAAAGTCAACAAAAGGAATGACAAGTAGACTGAAGAGGAGTCCTAAATGTGCCATCAATGTTAAGGACAGGATTGTTAGGTGCAGGAGTTGTAACGGAAAAGATTCTGCATACCCTGTATAGAGAAGCTGTTAGGTGCAGGATTGTTAGGTGCAGGAAGGTAGCTCAGTTGGCGAGCTAAGAGACATGAAGGAGTTGCAAAGTTGTAAGAAAGATGTTCAGGGTTCAATCCCCGGAAACTAACATTCCCCCACCCCCACTAACATTTGCTTATCAAAAAAAGAGAAGCTGGACAAAACATAGGACTCATTTGATATTTGTCTCCTGTATTGTCGGCAGCTTCGTGGTGGTGCAGATCCAATTAAGTGATTACAACAATCCTATTTATAGGGCAAACTAGTTGACTACTAACTAACTCTCAACTAATTATATCTCCAATATAAAGTGCAGGTGTAGGCACTAGAGATAGAGAACATTAAATGAATTTAACAGGCACCCCTCACAGAATGTAGGAAATCTAGTGAAACCCTGTATTCAAAGATGATTAGAGTAAGAAAGAGGTAGGAGTAGGTTTTAAAAAAAAGAAAGAGGTAGGAGTAGGATACCACTCATCCAATAGTCAAGGACAGCCAAATCATGATGCTTTTCTGTGCTCTTTTACGTTTTTTACATACAAGCGAAGAGGAGGAAGAGGCTGCATCCTCCCACCTCTTTATCTATCTTCTGTCTTAATGAATTTATTTTATTTAACAAAATAAACTACGGCTTCTTGCATTTTCCACGTATACATTATGAATCATGCTTGGTGTGATAATAAGGGAATGGTTATATCTAGTTGCAAACAGAATTACAAGATACGGAAATAGAATTAGAGGGAAGAAAAGGATCCAGGGTTTTCTGAAAACCCTCAAATTACGTGGCAAGTTCCCCATTTGGACAAAATTACTTGGGTAATCAAGGAAACTAGAGAGTGGAGATCGCTAGGGACTCAGTATTTCATTTACATAATATGGCAGATATTTCAGTAAGAAAGGGGAATGAAAGGGTGAACCGCCAGAAGCAAAATAAACTCCCCTTCGTGGTTCCTCTAAAAAAAATTTAAGGAGATAGAGATGACTCTATAATGGTCATAGACAAGCATTACGAAAGGACTGAGAGATCCTAGATTTCTAAGATAAACACAGATGAGAGTAGATAAAGAAAATAAAAAGGAGCAGAACTATTAGTCCTATATATATACAAACCCAGCAATGGATTGTCAGAGCACAACCTTGTTGGCCGTTGCTATGGAAGAAACAAGATTCAAGATGAAAAACCCTAGAGAATATTGTCTGTCCGAGACCAATTCACAAACTTAACGGGAACTAAGGAGAGGAACATGGACATGCTTCAACAATTAAATTTTTCACCTTCAAAACCCCAGAAAGAACTTCAACAATTCAGGTGGACATGATAAATGCCTGGATCAAATTTTCAGCTGCACGCTTCTGGTCAAATGAGCCAGATATCAGGGCAATGCGTTCACCACGGGAAGATCTGGATTCAGAAATTTCTATTGTTGCTCCTGAAATCTGGTGTGAATCAAGAAGACATAAAGTAGTTAAATAAAAAAATTGTCAGTTTATTATAGTTAAATAAACTTATTTACGCCAGTTGTTCTAGCGCTCAACATCAAACAGAATGTATATATTATACACAAACTTTAATGTGATCAAATAGCATAAACAAAAGAAAACATTGTAAAAAATAGTTTGAATTGCATCTGACAACATAACATTATGGCCTTAGCAAATGCGGAACACTGAAACACATCATTAATCAAACAATATAGAAGCCTTAGCCTGTTTTTTCTAACTGGTTTCTTCAAAAGTGTTTCCATCCAAGACAAATCATTTGATGTGAAGAAAATTAGATATTACATACTTCCTAGAAAAACCGGACTGATAAAATACAACACAAAAAAGCGAATATTCAAGAACACCTAGCACAAGTTCAATTTGAAATAGCAAAAAACAATAACAACCTAAAATCCATTAAGAACCAAATTTTCAATAACCCATTAAGACATCATTTTAATTGTTTTATCTTCTTTGTTATCCATTTTTTTGGATGGAGACTCTACTGGTCTTTTCCTCGTGTGATGTGAAAGTTTTAAAAATTAGTAATTCTTCAGTTCATCACAATCAATAATCCTACAGTGACAGTGACATACAGCAGCAAGAAGAACCAAACCTTGCATTAATTTAAAGGAAAAAAATACCTTTCAAACAATAAATGCAGAATGTGTGAACTAACCTTCCTAATATTGGCTATATTAGCCCCTCCTTTACCCAACACTTTACCAACGGCATTAGCAGGAATCAACATATTCAGAGTTGATGGGGGAGGCAAACTGTGCACAATAAAGGTACAACAAAAACATAAGTTCAATGAACAATAAACCATTTAAAATAAAGTTAAGGAGCGCAAAAAGAGGGATTTAGTGCATGTTTGGTTGGGCTGAAAGTTGTTTAGAGGACTCAAAACGGGTTTCAGCCTCAACTCAACATGTTTGGCAAAATGCCCGCTGGGGAATTTCTCAAGGAATTTTGTTCTCAATTAGTGGTGTAAGAATTACTGTTCCATTGGATTGAAAATAGTTATGAACAAAACTATCTCTTGCAAGATAAAGGTATCCAAATCAATCACTATTGCAAACCCGTAAAGCATTAAAACAATCTTTACAAAAATATATACTGACCCTCCATACAGATTGGTGGCATATGAGGATATAGATCCATAGCCATTTTCCCCCATCTGTTGCATAGAATCAAACAAACGAAGAGATCAGTAACTAGTGGGAAAGACATACAGATTACAGAATAAAAGGAATAGCTCTATGAAATAAGCAAAATAATACTGAAAATTAAGGAAATATGAAATCCATCAATATCTAACATCTGATCAGCTCTACTCGAACCCAAGTCCCAAATGAATACGGGTAGAATAGAATATATCTAATACAAAACGCAACCAAGGAGCCATCTTTTAAAATTTGACTGTGTCGTAATAAAATGTCTCCTTCTTCAAATATATATACATATATATATATATATATATATATAAATTGTTTCAATATTTCTTATTATGTCAAGGGCTTTATGTTGCATCTAGTCCTTCAAAATCAAATGACCCTATATTCGCAAGAACAAAAAATATATTTAAGATTAAAATATGATGAATGTTCTTAGAACTTCTAGTCAGAATCAACGTCGATAAGATATAAAAAGAAAAAACAAAACATGATATACCTACAACAAAGAAATGATCACATGACAATAAAAGAGACATACCGACAAAGATCCATATCCATACAGATTGCTTGCAGAAAACATGTTCAGGCCAGTTTCACTTTCAGCCCTCTGATCATAAACTATTGGAGCAGCAACAGAACGAAGTGGAGGCAGCACAGGTGGCAATGAAAGACCAGCACCACTCGAGTACAAAGACTCACCACCTGTAGAATGATCATGGCCAATGTCCCTTTCTCTCAATGCATCGTCTCTGAGTCTTAAGATAATCAGGATTAGTGCATCTCTTACACCATCAACAGCACCACCCACCTAAAAAGTAAATTGAATAAAATAGATGTCAAAAGTGTCAAATAAAATAACACAAACTAGTTTTCTTGAAATGACTCGGGATTTATTATCACTTATTTACTTTTCAACTTTGACTTTTTTTTTCTATCGAGCACGTTCGGTTACAAGACATTCACAACAACCTCTATCCAGATCTATCGAGCATGTTCGGTTACAAGACATTCACAACAACCTCTGTCCAGGATCTTTCATACCATAAAGTAATACTGAATAAATATACCAATTAAGAGAGAAAAGAAATAAAGCACTTATTGGGTTATCATTAAAAATGTCAATCCTCAACGAGTTCATCATTGATATCAGCACATTTGGGCTTATCCCTTTTAGAAATTCGAATATCTGCCTTAGTTCTCTTTCGAATTTCATTTACGATTGAACCACTTTTACCGATGATACAACCTATCACTTTGGACGGAACTAAAAGCTGAACTGACACGGTGGTATCATCTTCGTCATTCATCTTCCCTTGTATTAGCAGAACAGCTTCAACTGCCATGGACTTTAGATCACTGGGTGACTGCAAAATGCATAAACCATAAAACCACGTGAACATTTTTTATTTTATGATAAAACAAGACTACACATTCAATATATCAGGGAAAGGATAGTCACATGCAGAGCATGCAGAATATGGGAACAGCACAATCCAAAAACTTTAAACCAAGCATAAAAATAATTCCGAGACCCAATAATTTGAAGAAGTTTTCATTTTAAACAAAATTATTATAACACTAATGTAACTTAATAGTAATCTAGTGCCGCTGCAGTGATTGTAAATTAACCCTACAGGACCAACTACCTAAGGGGAGAAAACAAAAACTACTTCTAAATAAAGAAAGTTGCATACTTCGATGACTGCCTCACATAATGCTCCATAACTATTTGCAAAATGCCAACACAACGTAATCATAATATTTTAGCTTTTAACAGAGTAACATCATGGAATTCCTCCTCTCCCTCCCCTCAGAAAGAAAAGAAATAAAACTCTTGTTATGTCAATATATTGCCAACACAACGTAATCAAAATATTTTAGCTTTAACAGAGTAACAGCGTAGAATTCACCCTCCCCCTCCCCTCAGAAAGAAAAGAAATAAAACTCTTGTTATGCCAATAGTCTCTGAAGAGGGCCTTTTGTTTCCTTTGTCTTCCAGTTTCTTTCTACACTAGTTAACAAGTGGATCCTTTGAGTGTTGACTTCTTAAATGAGTATTAACCGTCAATGTTACAAAAGACAGCCCCACTGGCATTTAGCACGTACCACAAATATCTACAAAATATCTCCAATCATGCCTGTTTTAATGAGAGATAAGCTAGAAATTTATCACTCAACAAAATAATAGAGATTGCCCAAAAAATAATTTAGAGTTCAGCAAACCAGTAAGTTTATCATGATATGGACTACAAAAAATTTCATAGAAAAAAAAGTTTAAAAAAGTTATAGTAAAATCAAAGAAAGAAACTAGAGTTCAAAAAACATGGCCGTTAAAAATGCAAACAAGTATACAAGAAGCTTAACAGCAAATCGTCGGTTAAGTTCCAGAAAGAAAGAACTAACTTCAATAATCCATTTTTAAATGATTTCTCCTTTTCTTTACTCTTTCATGTAATACCAAATTACCAATACATATTTTTCAGAAATAAACTATTATAAAAATTACAATAACAAAATAAAACTTAATAAAAAGTAAACGTGGAAGTTTTATCAATTAAAGGAGCCACACAATACTATAAAATTACTGCCAGAACTGAAAACTATGATCTCCAGTCAAACAGAAGCAACTTCGACAGTTGCGCCAAGACTCCCTTCTAAAGTTTTCCCGACTGAACAGTAACATATTTGATTATGATATTTTCCAGTCAAAAAATGTCTTACCGTAAAACACTAGGGTATATCCCCAACTCTACCAAATGTAACACCTTCAACAATTATTGGATTTATTATAGGTAAAAATAGAAGAAGCCAACATAGTGCACCTCTGTTGAAGTTATGATGATTAAACACTTGTCGTGCTTAGCCTTGGAATCATCAACATCAATGCGAGCACCACTTGCCTGCCTCATACTTTTAATTGTATTCCCTGCCTTCCCAATGACACGCCCAATCTTGTCAGAGGGACATAACATTCTAACAACTAATTCCTCAGAACTAGAAGCACCAACACCAGATATTACTGGAAGGGCAGATGAGTACAGAGGCCAGGTATTTCCTGCATCAGCATAACCTTGCAGGTCTCGTACGTTTGTTGCACCTATAACTTGAGGAACATGTCTAGGCTGAATAATAGGATCTGAAGCTGGATATAGTCCACCAGGTGGATAAATTGGAACTTCAGAGGGAATGATAGTACTGGGTGGGGCTTCTGGTATATTTGCATCAAGAGGGATGTCTTCCTTCGGACCAAACTTGTACATAATAGAAGAAACTGCAAAGAGTGCTCTTTTAACTGCTTCTGATTCACCAGTTATCTACTCACAAAGAAAGCAAGAATATAGTAAGATAAAAGTTAACTGCAAAAGAACTTGTTTTAAAATGAAAAAAAAAGTAAAACTCGAGAATTTGCTAACAAATCATACGTACAAAAAAAGTTCTATTCAAATTGATATAGCCATCAAATACGATATAATGTTGTCTACAAGCAAAAGAAAAGGCTGCGGCAACCAAAAGGATCATTGATTCTATCACTATATGGGTGCCTTATTAGGATGGTCAGCAAAGCTTTGAAAGCGTGTATTCAACAATCCATGCCAAGTATATGCGCAACTGCGCATTGGTGCGTCCATTTGCTGATTAGCTACCAATTGCAGTATTTGAATTTGCATCATAAATTTAAACTTAGTAGAAACATAGATATGATGGCACTGTCTAATGGTAGTGAATGGAGAAGGATACAATTGTATTCTTCTAAAGATAATGGAAGCCTTGTTTTCTTTTTCCATTGGTGAGTCACGCAAATACCTAAGAAAAAGTTTCTTGGGATTGAGGTTATCTTTCAAAGTCAGAGGTCATTCAAATATTTCTCAGAAAAAACTTAAAAATCATTTAATGGTAACTTCAATAACATTCAAAATACTTACCGAGACAAAATTATCAAACTCCATAGCACATGAGTGTGCTGGGTCAGCCGCATCCTTGGCAGTAACCCTGATATGTGCTCTTGTTTTACTTCTCAGCTTTTGAATGGTTGCCCCAGCCTTACCAATTATATTTGCAGACTGGCTTGAGGGAACAAGAATTTGACACTCATCCTTATCCTTTCGCTTCTTATCAGAATCTCCAATAGCTTCCATGGAATTCACAATGGCTGCACGAACCTTGAGAAGAGCATCTTGGGCAGCACATAAAGGTTTCCTATCATCAAACTCACCATCAATCTCAACATCTTCCTTCTCCTTAGCATACCAGTAGATTGTTATAACTCGATCATTGGCATCAGGGAATGGATCCATAACCTTGACTTTTGCTCTGGTCTCTTGCCTTATTGAATTTATCACTTTCCCACTCTTGCCAATAACACTCCCAAAAACTTCATTCGGACATAATATCCTATAAACAATCAATTCATCATTTCCCTTTTGATTTTGGTCATTAGCGCGTCTCTTTTGATTTTTTCTGTCCCCATCATGGTCTCTCGACTCTCTCCCTGAACGAAATCGTTTCCCAGTCTTACCCATTTTACAAAATATCACAACTCCTGAAATAAAGAAAAAAAAATTATTTTTTTCTCTTATCATCTGACCCCTAATGCCTCCTCTTATAAAGCTATTCACTATCACAACAGGAACATTTGTAGCCAAATGGAAACGCCTCTACTCATATAAATAAGCGTTTAGCTTGTTTTCAAATACAATAAGGTCTTTTCTCACCTCCTAAGTGTAAGTAAAAAAGCACAAATGAGTAATTCATGCACTAAAATTGGTCAAGAAACAGTTCACAGAAAATTTAAAACACACCGTAACGTAAAGGAAACCATTATTACATATAGCGAAATTCATCATCAACTACGCCAGAAAGCTATAATTTGACTCCAGGTAAAAGAGAGCAAAGAATAAACCTAAAATCTTACTACAACTGAGCTGAAAGTTAATGCAGAAGCAGAATAATAAGAACATACCTGATTATAAGAGAGAAACCCTAATCAGCTTCTTCGTTTTCCCTCGGCAATGTCTTCTCACCATTCTTTCCGTTTTAAATCATTTAATTTAAATTTAAATTGGACTAAAGGAAAGCAGAGAACACTAGGTTGAACGCATAGAAGAATAAGGAAAAGCGCGAGGAAAAGAATGAGGAGGAACTAAGAATAGAGAAGGAAAGACGCTAGGAACCAGGAACAACAACACAAGAACTATAACGTGAGGTGATTTTGCATCCCCCCGAATTAGGCATTCTCTCATTTTCGCAGAAATCAAAAAAAAAGGTTTGTGTCTCACAAATTGAGTAGCTCGAGATCCATGGCTTCTCATTCTTGTAAACTGAAACACCAAACAATATTGAATTGACTTAAACTGGAAAAACAAAATGCAAATAGAAATCACACACAAACTGGGACAAAAGAAGAAATGAAGTTTTCCTTCTCTTTCGTCTGCTTTCACCCTCATTCCTTTTCCTTCTCTGTGTGTTCCTCTTCCTTCTTCTGCTTGTGCTACTCTTTTTCTGGATTCCAGAAACCACTTTTGAAGAAGATGATAATCTGAGACTAATGTATCCTAAAAGTGTAGGGACTAATATGTCCTTTTATAAAAATCTGAAAAGTTAAATAAAAGTCTAATTTAGGCTAATAAAATACATTGAGTGCCACTTAGAAGGCAAGAAACTCAGTATAAAAATTATCCTAATAGCTATAACTATTAAAACCATTGATCCAAATTCCATTAACATTCCTCAAAAGCTCGCAAATGCCAGAGTGACCAGGATTGTCGAAGCTACTTCCATCAACATTCAAAACCGTAGCTGGTTCATTAGGAGGGTGCGAATCAAACTCGGCATGAAGTGAAAGAAGGGATGCAAGAGACAGCCAAGGAGTTCATAAATATAGGTGAAGAGGTATACTGTCTTTGTTGATCATTTTTGTTGAGTCTGCTTCATTACTCTGTCTTATGCTCACATAGTCATGTGTCATCCTTACAACATTTCTCTGAATTAGTAATTTAATTGATATGATATATGGCAAATTACATTGCCTTTTATGGGATCACACCCTTTTACATGCAAACTGCAGTCAACAAAATTTATGGGAGCAATGTGACAGCTTTAGCTTTTCTTGGCAGCATTCACAGCAGGAACCTGATCTTTTCAGTGCTCTAATTCAACAGTTTTTACAACTCCATTTGTGGATTATTTGAAATCTAGAGCTATATACTAAAGTCCCCACTTTGTAAACCATCTGCTTACCTACCAGGCTACCATCACAGTCCTTGTTAAAGCTCATATATGAAGAAACTCATTGTTAAAGGAGAGATACCCCATTTCATAGGGAAGCTTAGGAAGTTCAAAGCAGTGAGTTTAGCAGGCTACTAGATAACAATAGTCTTAGTGGACCAGTTCCTCATAAGTTCGTGTTCGTCATGGTTGGAAATTCTACTGATGATCCTATTTTGGTTATTTGATTCCTGAATTTGATTTTGTAACAGTAGAATAGAAATTAATGATATAGAAATGTGGAGTTACACACTTTCACTTTTTGTTAATCATGTTTTTGGTGTAAACTATCTGTCGACTTTGTTGATAACTAATCTCGACCAATGAACCCAACTGACCACCTTTAGTGGAGTCTCCTCTCTTAACCACACTTTTTTTATCCACAATATGCTAATGCTGATAGTTTCACACTTTCACTTAAATCCATGTTTGGGTACTGAATCTTGGCCTCATTTAAGTGCAGTAACAGGTCATTTTCTTGTTGGAAATGTTCATGGATACTATTCCAAGAAACTCGCATGCTTTGAAATGCTTGAATAATAGGATTGCATGCAATGCATTATGCAACAATGGTGAAAAGTAAAAAAGAATTGCCTTTCATATATTTCTTTTTTAATCTAAGGTGATCATAAATAATTCAGAAGGCCTTCCTCCCGAGTGTTGTTGTTCGTAGCAGCCTTTGGGAAAAGTAGCTGGGGGTGTCGGTTCTGACATTATTGAGCATGCTTCAACCACCTAATTCTAGTTATTGAGAACATCACAAAGATCCCCACAGAATCATTGAAGTAATTCCCGTTATTATTTTACCTAAAGTTTTAAGCATTCTTACATTAAGAAAAAAAGTTTATCCCTCACTATTAGTGATTGATGACTTTAACTATGAAAAATAACATTCATATTGAGGTTTGCAACGAGTTTAGTGACAAAAATTTTCCTCTCAAATAATAAAATCTGTCACAAAGGAACCAAAATATATCTAAACAAGTTTATAAAATTCTCTTAAATTTTTTCCAATTTAAGGACACATTATTATATATTTGATAGTTAAAATCTTGTAAGAAATTGACATATGAATAATTCCACGGATTTTTTTGACAGAACCGATCAATCATAACATTTTAAAAAAATTAAAGTTTTATTTTCCCCGGAGTTTAATTACTCATATTAACAAAAGCCTGGCAAATGATAGTATTAATGGGCCACTGGAAAAGGAGTGAACCAGTGAACAAAGAGAAGTTTTCCTTTTGCATGCATCAAATCCAAAAAAATAGTTTATCAGCAACCTGTCAGAAAAAACAGGACAAAAAAGAACTAAACAAAGCCAGGGAAAGATTAAATTTATATAAATATAAGGCTAGAGGAAAAAGATAATGTCCATGCAAATCATGATTCATGAGCACTCAATTTTCTTTACCAAGAGAAACAACAACTTCTAAGAAATGTGATTTTTAAATCATAATTACATCATTATTAGCTATATATGAACAATTAAACACCAACACATAACACATGATGTCCACAACAGCATAGGTGTACTTCATTCTCCAATTTCTGAGTAACTTTAATGTTTGAGTGGAGACAATGCCATTACAATTTTCTCAGAAAAAGGATATACATCAAAGCCACTTGACTAGCAAAGCTTTAAGCAGCTATACAATTTCACTAAAAGGGAATGAAAAAACAACAATCTTCTTAGAGGCAGAGAAACAATACAAAACACACCCAAATCTAATTATGACCCTACATTACAGTGACATGCACTTCACTTACTAAGCTTAATTAATCAACTATACCAGAATTGCTAAGAAATAAAGTCATGCAGAGAAGGTTGGAAGGAAATGAGAAGGAAAAGGAGAAGAAGGAGAAAGGCAACACCCCAAGGGGAAGCACTAGCTTTGTGAATGGCACTAGGTTCAGATCCTGGCATGGGGAAACTTAACTGACTACCAGTGGAAAGCCAGTGAACAATGATGATTAAGAGCAATGGAGAAATTACCAGCAAACGTTGAAGTAACTCTGATGCAGTAGCCATGATTGCATCATACACTATGTAACTAAGAAATCCACAAACTATGGCAGTGGTTAACATCAAAAGCCAGTGTTCTGAGAAGCTGAAACCTGAAGCTGATCTGGTTCCTGAAGAAGCCATTTGATCTTGCAAGAGTGTTTGCAGAGAGTAGCTCAGAAAATAAAGTGTATATGTGTGTGTGGGGTGAACTCACTGTGGAGAATACTTGTTCATGGTCCAAAGCCAGCTGTCGTTTTGTATTTTATTTCAGTACATTTTACTTCATTGAGTCATGTATCGTATCATGCATGGTTTATGACATCAACATGTACTATAGTTTATACTACTATATAATGTGTCCTTTTTTGGGAGGCTGGATTCCCGGTTGATGGAGCAAATCATATCTCATTATCTCTCATCTTCAGGCCTTTGATATCAAATCTGACCATATGTTATAATTTTTGGTTTTATGTTTTTTATTCAAGGGTATATAAATGTGAGAGTCTTCTTAGAGAGATTTATGGTGACTGGTGAACTTGAAAGAGTTTATTCAACCGGGAAATTACAGAAATAGTT
The DNA here is from genome assembly GCA_963573325.1 of Astragalus glycyphyllos. Lineage (NCBI taxonomy): Eukaryota > Viridiplantae > Streptophyta > Magnoliopsida > Fabales > Fabaceae > Astragalus > Astragalus glycyphyllos. The sequence goes on from OY754310.1 coordinate 74,517,845, forward strand.
CATAATCTTATTTTTAAAAGCCTAATTTAAACTAAATTATGTGGAGTTAATTCTAATTTCCTTTTCATTCATAAAACCATCTTATATATATGTTTTTTGTATCATAAGCACTTACTAATAAGCAATTAGTTAAGCAGTTTACTCAAATATTTTCTTAATCTCTCCTTCATTTGACATCATCTTATGCCATTAGTTTATACGAATTATCAATAGGGAGTTTTAAAAACAGGAGAATCTTCAAGCCTGGATGATTTTTAACTTTGATCACATTTTTCATCAATTTTTTATCACATTTTGATCTATAGGGAATAAAATCAATCAACTAACAGTAAATATATGTGCACTTTCCCATGTGAAGGCATGTGGTTATGAATAATATAACTCTGGTGAATGTGGTCCATTTAACAGTGAAAATGATGCAAACAAATTAGATGTTTAATCCTGATTAGGGGGATTTGAATGAGTTTAAACATTGCTTTTATGATTACTTTTTTAGAAAGTAGTTTTATTACTAGAACTTTTTTAGATATTAGTATTACTTTTTGATCTGAGGTTGATGGCCGATAAGACAACTACTAATTTATTTTACCCGTGAGTACCCACTTAACTACACGGCTCGTGCCCATTACGTGTTTTATCTGCGGGTATCTGTGAGTAGGATTTTCTTTGCCACCCCTAGCGGTGGTACATGCAAGTATTCCATGTTTAAGTGAGTATAAGGACAGAGTAAAGAGGCAACGATCAATGCATACCTGATCCCACTGAAGGTCATTGTTATTTCTAGGTGGCGTGAGATGGGACACCGACATCAGAAGTTCGCTAACCATGGGTCCCGTATTGTGTGGGGAAGTGCATGCAGTGTCGTGTGAGATTTTGTAGAGCCCAAGACAATTATTTTGTTAATGAAGATTTCTTGATAGAGGTTCGTTGAATCGAGGTGAGAGGCGCTCATCACCATTGATGTGTGTAGAGTGCGAGTGCGGAGTGGTGACACTTTTCTGCTAGGTATGACATTAATGAGCTTGCTATTAGTGGGCTAGTTCGGATTGGGTTGTGTTGTATGACAAAAATGAGGGCAAGGATGAGGATCTTCCTGGCTGTCTTCCCTTGAGGGTAGTTTATGAGTAGTGAGTTCTTGTGATCAACTGTTTGCTTGATTAATCCCAGCTTCTTGGTGTTTGATTCCCTGCGGCCCAACGTCTCAACATTCTTGCACTTTCTTGATAAGCAGTTTTCATATGACTGCATGCTACAGTTTCGAGTAGTGATTTATCACGAACACGCTGCTCATAATTCAGCACCTGTTCATATTTCACACACATAGTTTCTTGATAAATTTTTGTGTTGCAAGTTTATTCAAACTGGGAATTGGGACATTTACATATAATCCTTGCATTCATCCATACATCGTCCTTGTCTCATTCTGATACATAGATTACATCCTACCTCTATTCATAGCATCTAATTTTAATCAGGAACATGTTTCATTCTCTAATTTCTAACTTTCTACCACTATCACTTCTTTATAGCACTCTTCTCAATTCCCTGCATTGACATCCGGTCTGTTTTTCTTTTTGGTTTATCTTTAGTATTCACTGAGATATTTATGTCATTGGGGAAATTGAAGGCTCTTTAGTTCACTTTTTAATGGAATACCAAAATAACATCAACAGGATTCTCTTTCGGGTTTTAGAATTTTTGGCTTGTTATTAATGAATGAGTTAGAGATTTAGATCCAAAGGAGATGGATTAGGATAGGAGTTAGTGAGTATTGCCTCCTTTTTTTTGCGGCATATGCCATTCATATAAAATTTGCAGCTCAAACATGGACAAGTCTCACTTGGAAAATCAAGCACAATCCCCAGCAGAAATCAGTAGAAACCTGAACTAAACTAATTTACATGTACAATTTCTGATCAGCACTAACTCCTATCCTAAAATCTAACAGTCTCTGGTTTCATTTGCATCTATTAGAAATCTTTAATTCAATGAATATAGGAAGAATGCAGACTCCAAAAACTTAATAGTAGAACTTCTTCACAATTTTGCATCAATTTTGCACCTCCAACCAACTACAACCAGGAATTTTCTTCAGCCCTTTCCGTTTCATGGCTATCCTCAAGTCATTGGCATCCTTCCAAGAATCGCGGACAGAAAAAACATTAGCAGCAAGTACATAGTTAGCCCCCAATTCAGTCTCCAGTTTAGACATGAGATCATCATCCAAACTAGGAACCCATCCATGATTTCTACAAGCACCAAGAAAACTCCTCAGTATTACAGCATTGGGCTCCACTGGCATGTTCTTGATAATATCATAAGCTTCTTCAATCAAACCAGCTCTTCCTAACAAGTCAACCATGCATCCATAATGCTCAACAGTTGGCTTTAGATTATACAATCTCACCATCCTATCAAAATAGATTTTTCCCTCATGAACAAGTCCCATGTGGCTGCAAGCAGACAAAATCACAGAAAAAGACAAACTATCAGGTTGTAACCCCATACCCTCCATCCTGCTGAACAAAGAAATAGCATCTTTTTCACGACCATGATTTGCAAGAGCAGAGATCATGATGGTGCATGACTGCAAGTTCTTTTCAGGCATGGAGTTGAAAACCATAAAGGCTTTCTCAAAATGCCCACATTTTGCATACATCTCAAACAAAGCCGTCCCCAATTCAACTCCCATTTCAACGTGATTCCTTGTAATATAGGAATGAATAGACTCACCCGCAGTGATATTGATCATTTTACTACAAGCACAAAGCAAGCTCACCAAAGTCGCATAGTTTGGACTTTCATTTGCAAGCCTCATGTGTTGAAACACATTGAGTGCCTCTGAAGAAGTGTTGGAACCAACATATGCAGCTATCAATGAGCTCCACGAAACAACGTCTCTAAAAGACATTTCATCAAACACCTTTCGTGCAAACACAACAGAACCACAATCAGAGTAAAACTTCAAAAGGGTATTACCTATATAACGATCAGAAATAAGACCCGTCTTGAGGGTCAAAGAATGAAGAACCCCACCATGGGAAAGAGAGGAAAGGCGACCGCAGGCTTTGAGAACAAAAGGGTAGGTGAAGTTGTTCGGAGAAAGGCGAGAACTTTGAAGGTTGCGAAAGAGTTTGAGAGATTCAAGAGGAGATGGGCTGTTTGCAAATGATCTGATAATGGTGTTCCAGGCGAAGATTGGAGGGAGAATGGGTAGGGAGTGGAAGAAGGATTTGGCAAAAGGAAGGGAAATTGAGGTGGCTGATAAGATGAAATGGGAGATGATGTTAGGGTGGTGATCCAGGGAAGATTTCAGCAACAGGGAATGGAGTTGGATGAGGTGAGAAATTCTTGTAGACCGCTGAATCAGGTTCAAGGTTCTCACAATTCCATCGTCGCAAAACATACCCATCAACTTCAAAAGTCAACCCACATGAGTATGTCTCACTCTTTCTTTATTCTTTCTAATTTCTATACTCTATATATATATATATATATATAGTATGGTTTCATAATTAACTTCTCTTATATTCAGTCTTTCTTTATTCTTTCATTGCTGGCTTCTTTGTCTCCATGGTCTTCTCCATACTCTACATAGTAAGGTTTCAGAACGTTGACTTGCTTCTATTTAGCCACATCTCATTCCTCCTCACTTCAGCGGCTCAATCCAGAGGTTCTTTTCTTCATCTTACGTTACATTTGTGTCGTTTTCATTCTTCTTGGTCCCTGGTTTCATCCATTTTCTTTGATCATAAATTTGCATTATATTGATTGATTAGGATGCACCTTCTTATCTTTGTATTATAGTATTCATTTACCTTTGACTTTGCACCATAGACCACTTGTCAGAATTTGAGGGTGTTCATTAGTGGGTTTTGATAGGAAAAGGTTCTGAAGATCCTGTTTTCCATGTAGTGAGAACTGATGAATCTTGAATTTTACATGGAATGCATTTGGCTTGAATTCATGCATACTTTTTTTATTTAATTATTAATCATTGTATTTTAAACTCACTTTCAGAATATCCCAGGGACATAACATAAGTAAGTAATTACTAAGAAGATGAAGATAACAAATGTTACTGAGTATCAAGCAATTGCAAAGGAAAAATTGCCAAAGATGGTTTATGACTATTATGCATCAGGGGCAGAAGATGAGTGGACTTTGAAAGAGAACAGAAATGCATTCTCAAGAATTCTGTAATTGTCCTTTCTCTATATCCTATAAACTTCTTTTTTCATTTAAAATCCAAGTTCACCACACCCTTCATTTGATTACTGTGAAAACAGGTTGAGACCACGTATTCTTATTGATGTAAGCAAGATAGACTTGACAACAAATGTATTAGGCTTCAAAATATCAATGCCTATCATGATTGCTCCAACAGCTTTGCAACAGATGGCCCACCCTCAAGGTATTTTACCAAACTCACTGAGTCACTGCCCCCTATCACATTAACATATTGCCGTAGCACTGTACAAGTTAAGTGTAAAGCACTGACACTTTATGTTGAAAATATGCCTGGTGTCCTATACGTATCATGTGGGACACGGACATGGATACTTTAATTACTTATATTTTTCAAATTAAAATCGGTGTCTAGATGTCCGTGTCAATGTCAGGTCTGGTGTCTGTGTCGGTGTTTCATAGAGTGTAATTGCCTACTAGAATTTCCATTCTCAATAAAAAAAACTGATGTTATATTTTCTTAAATAAGTTGAGACTAGTCCAAAAGGATAAAACTTATTTTGATTAAAGTCTCGATCAATTTCTTATAGGATTTTAGAGGGATATTTAGGCAAAGTCTAAATTGTTTTCTAAAATGTTTGCAATGAATTTCAGATGATCTCAGTCAGGAAGACTAGTGTTTAAGGAGCAGAATGCTTTGATCGTGACATCATCTAACTGCTGTAGATGTTATCCATTGAATAACAAATATTAAAATTCATATGAAATTAAACATTAGATTTGGAAGTTCTGTTAATGGAGAGTCTTGATACTGTATCACAGTTGAAGTTTATTTTACCACAATATAGAAAAAACTTATGAATCAAAACAAATCATGCAACTTTTTGCAGGAGAATATGCTACTGCCAAAGCAGCATCAGCAGCTGGCACAGTCATGGTTGGTTTCCAGTCTCCACCATATTTGTTCTCTACTTTACCCTTATTTCCAAGCAAGAATTATACTGTTTCCATGTATTTTATTTACTACTACCTGGCTGATTAATTTTTTATTTATTTTGGGATAGACACTATCCTCATGGTCTACTTACAGTATTGAGGAGGTTGCTTCATCAGGACCTGGCATTCGATTCCTCCAACTCTATGTAAGTATATTGTCTTCGTTTATTCTAAATTCTAAATTATCTTAGTGTTGTAACCTAAATTGATGTTGTTGTAGTTGTTTAAAGACAGAAATGTGGTTACTCAGCTTGTAAGAAGAGCTGAAAGTGCTGGTTTTAAGGCAATTGTCCTTACTGCAGACTCTCCGGTTGTTGGTCGTACAGAGGCTGGTATTAAAAATAGGTTGACTATAATTTGAAAATTTCAGTGCAATTTCTTACAAAACTATACAGTGATAAATCTTGTACATTAAAATTATGTTCTCCTCCTTGTTTACTTAATATGGGGTTTTGTACAGATTTTTATTGCCGCCTTACGTGAGATTGAAGAATTTTGAAGGCATGGATCTTGAAAAGGTAGATAAGGTGTGTGATTAGTAAGAAATTTTGAAATCAGATGGTTTTTCCATTATTTTGATCTTAATGTCGATACTGTTTCTTTTTATTTAATGTTTGGATTGATCACCTTGCAGAATAGTGACACTGGTCACAGCTCCACTGTTAATAAATTTTATGATCAATCTCTCAACTGGAAGGTGATATAGATCTTTCAGTCTTACATATATGATTTCATAATCTATGACATTGAATGTAAAAGTAATAATAATACTATGACAACAGGATGTGAAGTGGCTTCAAACAATTACCTCATTACCAATCATAGTGAAGGGTGTACTTACTGCTGAAGATAGTAAGCCTATCAAAAACATACATTCTAATGCTTCTGATATATCCATTTGGTCTTTGTTAGGATTGCTTTCTAAGTCTTGAATGTAATCCTATGATGAGAATGTAGCAAGGCTAGCTATACAAGCTGGAGTTGCTGGAGTCATTGTGTCCAATCACGGTGCTCGCCAACTTGACTATGTTCCAGCAACTATTATGGCTTTGGAAGAGGTTGTGAAAGCTGCAGAAGGAAGAATTCCTGTGTTTTTGGATGGTGGAATCCGCAGAGGGACAGATGTTTTTAAAGCATTGGCTCTTGGAGCATCTGGTGTATTTGTAAGTATATCAAAGTTTGATGATCACTATCATATTCATAACCAATTACTTGTGTTTTATTAAAGGCAAATAGTACATTATTTTCTAGCTAGCTCCATATATTCATGTAATATATATATATATATATATATATATATATATATATATATATATTAATCTAAAATTTCAGATTGGAAGACCTGTGGTGTTCTCATTAGCTGCTGATGGTGAGGATGGTGTAAAGAAAGCACTTGAGATGCTTCGTGATGAGTTTGAAATAACCATGGCACTATGTGGTTGTCGTTCACTCAAGGAAATAACTCGTGACCATGTTGTCACTGAGTGGGATCGTCCAAGAATTGCTCCTAGGTTGTGAGATGGTAGGACTTCTACCAGGAGCCTGAGGGGTTGGTTACTCATTATGTGACTGATAATAATTGGAATTTCAGAATGATTAATCGATAGAAAAATTTGTTGTTACTATAAACCATGCATGAGCCCATCCATTTGTTACTGCATCTTTATTCCTTATGTAAAGGTTGTAGAATAAATTTCTAAGTAGACTGTCATACATGAATGGTTACTTTGACTATTCATTTATAAATAAATAAATATATGGCTAGATTTTTGTTCCATGCGATGTACTTTTTTTTAAACTAAAAAAATATTCATTTATTTAAATTTGGAGAATACATAAAAAACAATAAAAATTTAACATCGCTAAAACTGTATAGGACGAATCTTTGAACAAAACCACAACATCTAGGTTAATAGCATAAATCGGTAAATATCAAAGTGATTAAAATACCCATGCCTCCATATTTGCAACATTTTTTTTGACAAGTCCATATTTGCAACATTGACTCTCAAAAATTGACTAAATTTGTAATAGATTGAAGTTGATCTACCGATCTGAACAAAACAAACGCCACAACAATATGAGAAAGCGAACAACGCTACACCAACATGATGAAGAAAACAAGTAACTAACAGTGTACTATATTTTGTCTAGGCTCCTAAGCCTGCATAACTAACAGCTTCTATTTTACATAACTAAGAACTTGATGTTCTACAAATGGGCTACATTTTCCTCAGGAGAGTTTCATAAATCATAATTATGGAAAAGATTATGAAGTGTATTCATCTACTTACACAAACTAAATGAAGTATTGGGAACAAAATTTGCAAACAAATGAGAGCACAACTCAAACCAGAACTTTATTCAATTATTTAGCACTAACAGATTTACTAAAAATTACTAAACACAACTACTGATCAGTTTATTCTATTCACAAATTCAATGTAATCAGAAGCAAGCAAAAGCATTAAAATAGAACCAAAAAGAACCATTATTATTCAATAATCAGAAGCTTAGCAAAGTGGCAGAGGAAAGAAAAACAAGCAAAAAGCATTAAAATAGAACCGACGTGGCAGAGGAAACAAAAACAAGCAAAAAGCAAGAAATAATATTATTCAATAATCAGAAGCTTAGCAAATCAAAAAGAACCACAAGCAAAAGAAGCAAAAGCAAAATCCAGAAACATTGTTTCACAAATCGAAGCAGAAGGAAACTGAGAAACAAAAACAAGAATCTTCGTTCAGAAATCGAAGCAAAAGCAAGAAAGAAGAGATGCATACCAGAAGCAGATGAAACACAGAAGAAACGCAGCAAGGAGAAGTCGAAATCGGAAGAGAAACTGGAAATAGTGAACAAGAACTGGAGAAGAAACAACGCTCAAACACCTTCAGTCGAAATCAGAAGAGACGCCGGAGAGGACGCAGAGAGAGAGACGCCGGAGAGGACGCAGAGAGAGAGACGCCGGAGAAGCTCAGAGAAAGAGATCGGGAGCGCAGAGAATGAAATGGAGAGAAAGACTCTGAGATTAGGGTTGTGTATTTTTGGAAATTTTGAATTTTAGTGAGGGCAACTTTGTCAATTCATACCCAAAACCCTCTAAAACCCCCAATTTGGGGGAATGCAAAATTTGACCATCAGGAGGGGTTAGGAGGGTTTGAGAAAACCCCCCAAACACTTTCCCTAATTATTTTAAACTCCCCAACAAGGATTCTTTCTCCACTAGCCCTCCCTCCTCCTCCTAACTCTCCCTCCCAAACAGACCCTAAGTGTTCAGACTAATTATCAAAATCTACTGCGATGGTGCCATGAAAACAATATTTACAAGAGTAACCCCTAGCAATGAAAAATAAAGTAATACATATCTTTGTAAAAAAGTATTATGTCGACGGAAAAATCACACTATTAGACAAACATCTAAAAAAATCTACATTTGCATAAAAAAGAGTACCTTTACTTACTTGTTTTGTGATGCACTGTCCGGCCTAACTTGTTTTGCCAGCCTATATAGCAAGTTGATTAAACACTTAATAAGTTAAAAATGGTGGTTTGGAGGGTGAGGCTACCACAACCTGAACAAAATATTTAAAAATTGTTTACATAAAGGAAAAAAAAGTTGAATTTGATGAGCTAGATTATAATTGGTTGGTGAATTGATAGCACCAACCCATCCCACTATTTTCTGGTGGTTTGCTGAGGTCAGGTATGGAATATCCGATCTGTTCATAATAAAATCTATTCAATTCGTCTGTTAAAAGAAAATAATATTAATAGATTAATAGCAAAAAAATAATTATAATATTAGTAGATTGGATTGAATCCACCCATTAGTTTGTAGATGATCGTAATCTATCCATTATATTTTTTTAAATCAATTAGATTATATTTTGATTTCTCAAAAAAAATTCATTGGACGATAACAAAAAATACTTTTTTTACCAAAAAACTATTTTTAAAAAAGCATTTCAGTTTTTTGAAAATAATCTTCAGTTTTAACAAAAAAAAAATCCAGAAAATAATGTTTTCAAAATATTCAGAAACAAATATACAACGGCTCTCCTCCGGCCAGTGGTAGTTCTATATATAATATATATGATATATGACATATAATATATATATATATATATATATATATATATATATATATATATATACACTATGTTAATATTATATTATATTTTATTACTGCAGAAATTTAATTATATATAATATTAAAAATGTTTTCTTATTTTTCTGACTCATAAAAAAGATTTATTAAAATACTTTTTGTGTTTTAAAAATGTTAATTGGATTCGATATCCATCTATAAAAAAATTGCTAATTGATGAATTGGATGGATTTTTTTTAAATTGATGGATTGAATTGGATTTGTTTGATACAATTTTAATTGATAAATAGATTGTCTCTAATTCATCTATTATAATCCAGATTTTTATCCATTCAACTCATCTATTTTGACACCCCTAGGCTCAGAGGCGGATTCAGGGGCGTTCCCCGTGTTCTCGGAAACAGCCAAACATCTTTTCTTAGTGGTAATACACCTCAAACATCCTGCCTTGGTGGTAGGAGCATCCTCAATGGAGAAACCCTCAATTGAGTTCTTAAATGGGTCCTACATGTACACATTACTTATTTATATTTTTTAATATAGCACTTATATAAGAATTTTATCTCTCCAACCCAAAACTTCAACAAAAGTTACTAAATGGGTCCGGTCCCACTAGTAGTTTTTTTTATCATTTTACATTAACAAGCAACATGTTTTATTGATTTTTTTTCAAAAGTAAAAGTGTGGATCCCTGCAAAAAGAGAGAGAGGGTTTCCTATTCAAGAACTTCATCCTAATAGATACCCATTTCTTTCTCCATAATGGAGGTACCTATTAAAGCCCACTTCTTAAGAGAACGTCGGGGAACCTGGCTGGCCAGGTGTATATCCGGTTTTTCCGGTTCCAGGGCCGGCCCAAGGCCCAAGCAAGGGCTTTGGGTCTCAAAAAAATTGATCAAAAAAGGGTCTCCGAATTTGCTGTTACTAAATAAAAAAAGCAATTTCGGCAAAACAACCAAAGTTGAGCTCAACTTGAATGGTTGACGAGGGAGCCTCTTGATGGTGAACATCCTGTGTTCGATCCCTTCTAATCTGTTTTTGGATTTATATATCAAATACAAAACAAAAGTTAATTAACTAATAATAAGATAACATGCCGTTGTAACCCATTTGACATTTTTTTGGTATAAACTCCATTTGACATTTCTATGTCATATAAATCATTCTTTTGGTAAAAAAAATTAATTTTTTTGGTACAATTATATATCTTCTATACCTATATATAAAGGGGATTCATTTTATAACTGATATTTTTGGTGTCAGATTTTTCTGACCAAAATACACTTATAACTACCCACTAACACAATTTCACTATATTATTATTTATCTATTACTTCTATAACCACTCATCAACCCACAAACACATGAAAGACGGGCCCGAATGGCCTGTCTTTCCCCCTAGTCTAATATAAACATATTTTTCTTACAAAATCTTCAATTATTAAAATATAAATCTTGTGTTCTCCCACCCCACTTTCCCTCCAAAACTCCCCCTCCCCCAACCCCTCCCTCTCCACCTCCCCCTACCCCTCCCTCTCCACCTCCCCCTACCCCCCATTTTTTTAATATTTTCCTTTTTTATATTACATTAAAATTTTGAAAAAAATTATTTTTTCCCGATAATCAGATTGGTGAAAAACGAAAATGAATTTCGTGATATATTATGTAAAGTGTGATGCTAGCAATTTTTTGAGGTTTAGAGTCCGAAAAAAAATTAGTTGTCAAAAAATAAATTCAAAAAAATATGTAAAGTACAATGTTAAGTAGTGTGTTTTTTATGCTTTATTGTTTCCAAAAAAATCTACTATTCAAATGTCAAAAATTTGTGACTCAATAACCGATTTAGTGAAAAAATATATAATTTCATGATAAAATACGTAAAATGTAATGCTAAGCAGTATATTTTTGGGTACTTTAGTGTTTAAAAAAAATTACCGTTCAAGTACTCAGAGTCCATTCCTCAATAACCGATTTAGTGAGAAATAATAATTTTGTGAAAAACATGTACACACTTTATTTTAGTTTTTAAGTCCACAATTGCCTTTATTAAATAAATATTTTTTTAGTTTATACTTACCTTCAATTTAAACAAAGTTTTCTCATGTTGCAATTTAAAAAAAAAATTACCCAATAACTATTTTATATTAACTAGAGCTTTTACCCCGTGCCAATGCCACCTATTTAAGAGAAATGTCAGCTATAAACCTATAAAACTTGGATATTTTCTCTAGCATGTGAATAGCTACTGCCTATAATAAGTTGACACTAACCAGAAAACTCTGTTTTGTTCATAGGATTACAAGGTGGGTTGATGAAGATGAAGACAGAGTTAAAGCTACAAGGGACAAAAGTTTGCAGTATCATTTTACACCACATTTTAAAACACCACACTTTGAGAGTAGAGTGATGACGTTTTATATCATTCTTTTTCTTGTGTTGAATTTGTAACGAGTAGAGTTTGATTTGTCTTCAGATTGTTTTCTTTGGGGCGAGTAATGGGTTTGGTAGGGTTAAATTTTGAAAGCCGTTGATTGGAATCATATTTAAATTTGTAAATTAGTTTAAATGGAGTATCTTAATCAAAATGTTTATGGTGGAAATGTTAACGGTGCTTATGCCGATGGTGGGTATGCTAACAATCTAATAGCAACACAACGTGCCTTATATTAAGACCAAGACTACTGAGATTATGAATCTCTTTGGTGTTGATGGTTTGATTGAAACACCTACTAGGAGTGAGGTCGTTTTAACCTATGTTTCAAATGGTTGCTTCAAAATCCATTGTCCGATGACTGCTGCACGTGTTCGTTTTAGAATAATGCGCAATCACCCGCCTCCAATTTAGATGCTCTACCATCATCGAGGCTGCCGTCCCATTCATAAGACTAAGTCTTCTCATCATGAAGAAGTTGGCCAAAGTGCTCACAATCCTATTATTATGTAATGACTTTTTTTAGTGGCATGTACCTTCAAGACATTTTATCTTTGTTTTGTTTATTTTGTTCTATCTTCAAACCATTGTTGAAACTTTTATTGCTATGGGAATGTAATATTTAGACCTTTTGTGTCGCAACTTCTGTTTTTTTTTGCTCCCCGTGCACGGCACGGGTAACGCGGCTAGTTTAATAAAACCTCAACTATTATGTTGGTGCTCTTCTTGTTAAAAAAATACCCGTTTTCTCCATAAAATATTCAAGATCATGGTCAATACTTGCCTAGTTGTTGTAATTTATTTAATCCCAACTTTGGATAAAATAAAATATTTAAATTTATTCATTTACTTTTATCCAACTTAAATTATTTATTAATTTTACCCTACTTAAATGATTCATTCAAATAGCTATTTAAATAGTATTTTTAATGAAGTTTGAATTTTTTTTTTACCCGAAATGGTTTTGTTGCTATAACGATGCTCAGCAAATTTTTTTCATTTTCTAAAAAAAACAATTTTTTTTCTCTAAAATTAGGATAGAGTTCAAATTATATTGAACTAAAAATTGGCATGTTTTATTATTTCATGGGCCTCACGTCAAAGTTTGCTTTGGGTCTCCCTAATTGTTGGGCCTGCCCTGGTCGGTTCGTGTGGTTCTCCCCTCCTAACAGAGTTTTTGTCACACCCAAGATTCGAACCCGAGACCTTAGGGTGGGATCCAAACTTAGTTACCACTTGGACCAATCCTTATAGGTTTGTAGCATCCTCTTAATTTCCAATAATATTTTTAATTTCTCTAATAATTTTATACTTTCGTATTTGTAAGTAGATTATTAGAGAAAGTAGTTAAAACTAAGAGTATATTTGCACCAAAAAAAATTGTTTCTTTACAAAGTAAATAAAAATATTTGTAAATATAGAATTAATATTTTTAGATTTTTAAAATAAGAATTAATTTTTTGTTAAAAAAAAGAAGAAAAGAAAAGAATAAAAAATGGAAAAAATAGTACCAGTACTCTACTATATTAGACTGAGATGAGAGTATCATGGTCATTCACGTTTCCGACTTTCCGTGATGTAGTTCCGTGAACCCACAAACACAAGTGCTTGTCCCTTTCTTTGATCTTTCATGTGCTGCCTGATGACGATGATGATGATACTCATCCTTAATTTTGACACTATATAAATAAATAATTCATTTATTATTTCTCTACTCTGTATCATTGGCTCTATTCTGTTACTTGCACACTCTCACATTTCTTTTACTTCTCTCTTCCTATTTTCTTCATCCTCCTTCGCCTTCCTCGACTTAGCACTCCAGACCAAGGTTCTCTCCCTTCACCTTATTATTTCATTATTTTAATTCCTCGTTCTATTGGATCATATTTTTGTGTTACATCAATTAAATTAGTATCAACATGATTGATTATCTTTATGTTTGAGGTTTAAAGAATTAGAAAATTTTGATCTTAAGATTCTGTTTTGTTTTTCATTACGGTAAATTGGTACTGGTCTTGTTGTGCACTCATAATAAACCGGGAAGATAGAAAAAAGTGGGTGGGGGGTTTGACATTCAAATGTTCAGAAAATCCTGCTTTTTATGTGGTCGGGAATGAATTATTGTTACTTAATCACTGTGTTTTATTCACTTTCTCAAGAACCAGTGGACATCAATTAGAAAGATGGATTTGATAACTAATATCACCGAGTATGAAGCAATTGCAAAGGAAAAATTGCCAAAGATGGTTTATGACTATTATGCATCAGGAGCAGAAGATCAATGGACTTTGAAAGAGAACCGAAATGCATTCTCAAGAATTCTGTAATTTCTTTTCTCTAGACTTTATAAGCTTCTTTGATTACCAAGGACACACTTTTGTTATGATATTGGAACTTGTGATTTCCTTTATTTAGTTCTCATCTTTCCAGTTGTCTTATGTGTTATTATGCTGAAGAACTTGTTTCAATATCTGGTTAACTGAAAACAGGTTCAGGCCACGTATTCTTATAGATGTAAGCAATATAGATTTGACAACAACTGTGTTAGGCTTCAAAATATCAATGCCTATCATGGTTGCTCCCACAGCCATGCAAAAGATGGCTCACCCTGAAGGTCTGTCACCAAACTCATTAATCTGTGTTCATTACCATATTGCCATTGCATTCTTGTCATAGTATAATTACAATACTCTCATAAAGCCTAAAACATAGAATTATACATTCCCATACTGTTTTCTTACTGGTTTTTATGATGCCCAAGTCCATGATACTTAGTTTTTTTCAACTGAGCTTATATTTTTTTGACTTTAAGTATGGGAAACCTATAAACTAAAACAAATTATGCAACTTTTGTGTAGGAGAATATGCTACAGCTAGGGCAACATCAGCAGCTGGCACAATCATGGTTTCGTTTCTGTTATATATTGGTTCTCTACATTAGTTTCATTCCCAAACATGAACTGTTTTGTCCCTTGTATATATTTTGTTGCTAATTTGAAAGACATTTGTTATAGGCTACTTAAAACTCACCTCTAATCCTCCATGCATCTCTTATGGCTGATTGTTTTTGATAACTTTGTTGTCACAGACACTATCCTCATGGGCTACTTCTAGTGTTGAGGAAGTTGCTTCAACAGGACCCGGCATTCGGTTTTTCCAACTATATGTAACTATATTGCCCTCAAGTGCTAATATGATTATCTAAAATTCTTTCTTGTTCGATAACTAATTATATTGTTGTTCTTTTCTTTTCTTCTGTTAGGTGACTAAAGACAGAAATGTAGTAACTCAGCTTGTGAGAAGAGCTGAATCTGCTGGTTTCAAGGCAATAGCCCTTACTGTCGACACTCCAATGCTCGGTCGCAGGGAGGCCGATATTAAAAATAGGTAGAGAATCACTTGGAAATTCAATTGCAAACAGTGTTTCTACAAAGCTTAACTCATCATCATAGTCTAATTCATAAATCCTCTAATTTAAGATATATACCTATTTGTACAGATTTACATTGCCATCGCACCTGATATTAAAAAACTATGAACGATTGGATCTTGGAAAGATGGATAAGGTGTGTGATTTTTTTACTATGAAATTTAGAAATCAGATTGGTTTTTTCAATTGCTGGTCAACTTATTGTTGTTACTGTTTGGAAATTGGAATCACTTTGCAGACCAATGACTCAGGTCTAGCCTCTTATGTTTCTAGCGAAATTGACCGGTCACTCAATTGGAAGGTGATATAGATCTTTCACATGTATATGATTTCCTAGCTTGTGACATTAAATGTGGAAGTAATACTATGGTAAACCTTGTCACAGGATGTGAAATGGCTTCAAACAATTACCTCTTTGCCAATTTTAGTGAAGGGTGTACTTACTGCTGAAGATAGTAAGCGTATCAAAAATAAACACTGTCATTTTGATCTCTGTTACAATTCTTTTTCTTGAAACTAATATCATATCCTATGCTGTTAATGTAGCAAGGTTAGCTATACAAGCTGGAGCTGCTGGGATCATTGTTTCCAATCATGGAGCTCGTCAACTTGACTATGTTCCTGCAACTATTATGGCTTTAGAAGAGGTAATGCATCCTAAACATTTCTAGATTTTTTTTCATATTAATTTAAATTGAGTTGGATTATTAATTAGTCAAGGAAGAAAAAAAGTAATTAGTCAAGCATGTTATAATTAGTTGTGGAATTTTTAGCAACCTGATAATTTGGGTACTTATTGACCTGGTTTAGCGTAGCTTTTTTTCTTGTTTAATTTTTAAATAGCTAAGCATGCTACTAGAAATTATTTTTTGACCGATGTCAACAATGCTAAGGCTATAATTAATACGATACTTTTAACAACTTGATAATCTAGGTAATATACCTTGTTTAGCATAGCGTATTTTTCGGTGTCTAATTTTGAAATAGTCAAGCATGCTATAATTAGTACTTATGAAACTTTTAGCAACCTGATAATTTGGCTATTCGCTCTCCAGTTTAGCTTTTTTCTATGTTTAATTTTGAATCAGTCAAAGCATTTTTATCCGTGTGTTCTAATTGTTTAAATTAGTATAAATAGGGTATGGATGACAAATAGAAACTCACAACAATTCTGTATTTGTTGTCATGTCAATGTACGCATAAATTTATTTTGTAATCACGACCCCTTGTACAAACCAACTCAAAACCAAAAAAATGGCTAGTTCCCAAAGGCAAGAGCCAGGAGGAAGAAACTATCCTTAGTCAGGTGGTTTCTTCAGATCAAATTGACGGAATCGTTACCCTTAGTTTTCGCAACTAAAACTGGTTAATTTTTTTGGCGCGTATAGCTTTTTTCTTGTGTAATTTTTAAATAGCCAAGCATGCTACTATAAATTCTTTTTGACCATGTCAAGCATGCTAATGCTATAATTAGTTACGAAACTTTTAGCAACTTGATAATCTGAGTACTCATTTACTTTGTTTAGCTTAGTATTTTTTTCAGTGTTTAATTTTGAATTAGTCACACATGCTATTATTAGTAATTATGGAACTTTTTGCAACCTAATAATTTGGCTATTCACTGTCCTTCTTTAATTGGCCATTTTTTGTGTGTTTAATTTTGAATTAGTCAAAGCATTTTTGTTTAAACTAGTATAAGTAAGGTATGGATGACAAATATAAACTCACAACGATTCTGTATTTGTTGTCATTCGTTAGCATATGCATATATTTATTTTGTAATCACGACCAACTGGTTAAAATACTTGGTGATTACAAAATAAATTTATGCGGACATTGACGAATGACAACAAATACAAAACTGTTGTGAGTTTCTCTTTGTCATTCATATCCTATTTATACTAGTTTAAACAAAAATGCTTTGAATAATTCAAAATTAAACTCACAAAAAATGCTCAGCTAAACAAGGACAGTGAATTGCCAAATTATCAGGTTGCTAAAAGTTTCATAGGTACTAATTATAACATGCTTGACTATTTCAAAATTAGACAGCGAAAAATATGCTAAGCTAAACAAGGTAAATGAGTACCCAGATTATCAAGTTGCTAAATGTTTCGTAACTAATTATAGCATTAGCATGCCTGACATTGTTAAAAGTAATTTACAGTAGCATGCATGACTATTTAAAAATTAAACAAGAAAAAAACTGAGCTAAACAAGAGTACCCAAATTACTAGGGGCCCGTTTGGATTTGCTTATTTTTGAGCTTATGAAAAATAACTTACGGAGATAAATAGGTTTTTATGTTGATTCACAAGTTCTCACTAACAAAAATTATATCTTCACAAGTTATTTGTTCATAAACTACCTTGACAAGCTTATGAATAATACATAAAAACTTATTTATTTGCATAAGCTCAAAATAAGCTCTATTCAAACGGGCCCTAGGTTGCTAAATATTCCATAACTAATTATAACTTGCTTGACTAATTACTTTTTTTCTTGCATGACTAAACCTGAATCCAACTTGACTAACTATCAAGTTGCTGGAATCATTGTTTTCCATCTCTTAGTTATATTATATGTTGTTTTGGTTTCTTGTCTAGAATAGGTTGTGAAAGCTGCAGAAGGAAGAATTCCTGTGTTTTTGGATGGTGGAGTCCGCAGAGGGACAGATGTTTTTAAAGCATTGGCTCTCGGAGCATCAGGTGTATTTGTAAGTGTATAAATTTTGTATAACCATCACAATAAACCAAACTTCAGTACCTGATATAAAATGATACATATAGCTTGTTTGCCTCACATAATCACATTCCTGTTGCTTATATATTTTTCCTTGATCTGAAATTACAGATTGGAAGACCTGTGGTGTTCTCTTTGGCTGCTGATGGTGAGAGAGGTGTAAGGAAAGTACTTGAGATACTTCGTGATGAATTTGAACTAACTATGGCACTATGTGGTTGCCGTTCACTCAAGGAGATAACTCGAGACCATGTTGTAACAGAGTGGGACCGTCCTAGAATTCCTCCCAGGTTATGAAATGCCAGGACTCCATAGATTTCTTTCACATTCTCTAAAATATTAGTAGTTGATTTTGGGATAATAAGTGAGCAAAAGTGTAAAATTCATGATGTTGAGCCAAACAGTTTGAACAATAAACAGCTCGTATTCCTTTGTTTCTGCCATCATCCTTTAAAGACCCCATAGTTCTACATACTTTGAGCAATGGCTAATATTAGTTTCAAATTCTACCACCCACACAGCTTGAGGTGACAATTTCTACCTATCAATGGAAATCAGAGGTGGATCCACATACATATTGTTGTGGGCAATCGCCTCATATAAGATAACAAATTTTTAGTTAAACAAGTTTAATATCTTTTTTGCCCCCATAAAAAAAGGAGGTAGTTTCCCCATATATAAGTCAACTGTTTTTTTAAATAAATGTTAAAAATTATTATAAGAGATGCCAGAGAATACTCGATAGTAATTTTATTCTTTTATTTTATGAATTATTATTATTTCAGCATTTTCTAACACAATATATACACACAAGAAAAGCTTCAGAATTTAGGTTTTTCCGGAATAAAGATCCAAAAAAATCTTTTACAAAAAATACTTAGACCTATTTGCTTTTTAAGAAATGAAAAATTAATACTTATTTAACTATTAAAAAGTTTAGCTATAATGAAACTAGTCTCAAAAGAAGATAGAGATGTTCCTAAAACTATCGTAGAAAGACCAATTTGACTCATATTTCAAGATTAGATTGATATTTTTCATTTTTTAGGGACTAAATAAGTTTACTTTTTTAAAGTACTAGTTTGTATATCTACTTTTTTTATCGTGAGATTATGTATTTGATAAATGCTTATAATATTTTTTATCAGCAAATATTAGATTAAGTTATGTCACCACTATAGAATTTTTTGGATCCGTCGGGGATTTTCCCATTTAAGCCATGTGAGGGGAAAATCCACCACGATTAATTTGGGGATGGGGACGAAACCATTCTCTGCCCCACGAAGACTCCATCCTAAGTAGGTTACTAAAACACTTTTAATAAGGATGTATATTATACTAAAAAATTCGTTTTTTATCCTTTATAATGAAAAATATTAATAAAATATTAAAAGGGGCCAATTTTTATGTTTTTATTCTTAATTATATCTTTTTTAA
The DNA here is from genome assembly GCA_963573325.1 of Astragalus glycyphyllos. Taxonomy (NCBI): domain Eukaryota; kingdom Viridiplantae; phylum Streptophyta; class Magnoliopsida; order Fabales; family Fabaceae; genus Astragalus; species Astragalus glycyphyllos. The sequence continues at coordinate 74,537,173 of OY754310.1, forward strand.
GATCAAAATATAAAAAAAGACTAACTTATTTTATTTATTAAAGTATTAAACTACAACTTTTTAGGACCCTTTTCTAAAAAAAAAATCTACCGGTAAACTTTACCATTTTTAGTAAAAAGTCAATTTTAGAATAATAAAAAAAATATTTTATTAAAAGTTACTAAAAATTATAAAGGTCCATAATATGAACCTTTTTTAAAAAGGTAAAAAAGGTTCATATTAGGGGCACCCTTCTATTACAACTTAATTAATATTTTTGGTAACTTTTAACGAGTGGAGACAGTGGCGCATCTATATTTACTCCTGGGGTTCAAGCAGACCCCCCGGAAAAATAAAATGAGCACCGACACCCTAGAAAAATTATTTTTGCACACCCTGAAAAATATATTTTGCACTCAAGTCCTTAGTTTTGTACCAAAGTCCCTAGTTTTGTACCACTCTATTGCACCATAATCACTCGCACTCTCACATATTTTATTTTAAAATAGTTTTTCTCTCTCCTTGAATCGGTTCTTGTTCTTATTATCTTAATTTTGATTCTGTTAATGTTATTTGAATGGTACTTTGTGTTAGTGCTATTTAATTAATTTGTATTTTGTATTAGTGCTAATTAGTTCATATTGACTATGTTAGTCTATTAAATTTGAATCTGGTCTGTATTTTGTGAATATATTGATTCTATTATTGATATTTAATTTGTATTCAGAAACTTGTTAGTACTATTTAATTTGTGTTTCTCTAGTGCAACACAAGTCATGAACCTATTAAAGTCTTATTTTTATTATATTTTTAGTGATGTGTGTTTGAAATTTTTTCCATCCCTTGACCCTGGAGGGTCTTGGATCTGCCATTGACAAGGGAAGTTTGGGGAACAAGGGTGGGGGAGAATTTAATAACAATGTTAAGCATATAAAAATTTCATATCAGAAAAAAAAACAAAAGAATTTAACAATCTCAAAAAATAACATCAGAAATATGAAGCATCACATAGAAAGGGGGGTGAAGAGTCACAGATTTGGAGTAGGAGAGTGAGGTAGCTGGCGATTGAGAGCTTGCATGTTCAAAGTTGGCGTGGATTTGTTGCTTGGTGACAAATTGTTACGCTTGTTGGTGGTGAAAGAAATAGAGAGATAAATGATGAGGAATGAGATAGGGGGAGCTATGCGAGAGAGTATTGAAGAAGGGAAAGAATGAGAAGATGGAAATCACGCACTTGCCTGTTGAATGGTTGAATTTGCTGCCTGACACTATGTGGCGGGCCTGCGAAAGGGAAAATGACGCGGCTTGAGAGAAAGAGTCTTTAGGAGATGAGAAAGTTTTAGGCAAAATAGGGAGGTAAAACAAGTTGGTTTGGGAGAGAGGGTGGTGTACACATACGGAAAATGGAAAAGCAGTTAAGTGACTCTTAATTTAATCAAAAATTCTAGAGTTTTCATTGGGAAGATGCTAGACATTTTATTTTGTCCAAAAAAGGCTTTTAAAATCCTTTGAAATCCCAATCCAATACACCCATTTAAAATAATTGCCAGATTCCACCGAAAATAAGTAAAATAATTGACAAATTCCAAATAATAGCTTTTTTTTTCCTGAAAAAAGACTTTAATTTTATTTTCATTTTTAACGAAAATTACTTAAGTAAACATTTTTTTCATTTTAAATTTTAACCTCGATATATGTCACTAAACTACTTTGCAATGAATGTAATGAAACTGTACGTGGATACGATATATATCCATTAATTCTGCAGGATTATTACTACCATGCGCTACTTTTTTTTGGTATAGCATGCACTGCCATTTGATGCAGCCAAACTGTGAGAGATAGAGAATCAAATGGAATGTTGAGAAAGTTGTGCTTTTGTTTTTTTATTTAAGCTTAACACTTCTATACCAATCACTACATTTCATTTTTTTTCTATTTAAAAATTGTAAAATAAAATTAAATATTGGACTATTTTACCTAAAAGACATCATACCCACCAAACTTTCAATAGATACAGTAGAATTTTCCTTTAGTTGAATGTTTCAGGGTTTTTGAATCACATCATGACGTCACTTTATGAAAAGAGAAATGGCATTTTTTGTACGTGATGATGAAACACAAGAATCCTTATTCTTAAGGCTATACCATGAAAAACAACATAAACCAACAATAATGCCTCTATATTATACATATACATATACAAATACAACATAGAAAAAGACAAAAAAATAATGACATTTATATAGTTTTGCTAAAAAAATGAGAGCAATCATTTTTGGAAAAAGACAAAAAATATGTAACGACACTTTTGTAGTTTAGCAAAAACAATGAGGGCAAATATTTTTGGAAAAAGATAAAAAAATGGCATTTTCGCAGTTTTATTAAAATATGAAGGTAATCATTTGGGGAAAAAGGCAAAAATATATAATGGCATTATTGTAGTTTTGCTAAAAAAGAGGAGGGAAATCATTTTCGGAAAAAGAAAAAAATTTGATGGTATTTTTGAAATTTTGATACAAACATGAACGCATTTTTCGTCGATAAAGACAAAACTTAGCTAATGGCATTTTTGAAATTTCGTTAAAAACCCCAGAACTAATAATTCTGGATAAAGACGCAAGTAGCTAATGACATTTTTGAAACGTTGGTAACATGAGGGTAGATATATCAGGTTTATGTCGTTTCTCAACAATTTGTTGTGTTTTTTTAATATATATTATTGAAAAGAACTAGGACTCGTGTAGCGCACGAGCGTGCGTCTAGTAAGGCTAATAATACAACACCTTCCAATTTCGTATCCTACGAATAAGTGCTATTATGAAAATGACGATGTTGAGGAGTGTGTATGCTGTGGTGCAGCGCGTCACGCCAGAGAAGAAAATAAATGTGATCGATTTTAGTTAATTTAATTGCGTACACGGCCTCAAAATTACATGTGTTAAGCGATATGTTGCACACCGTTAATTAAAGGTAAATTCTAAGTTAGCTTTAGAAAAATATCGTGGGCAATTTACTCTAAATGATATGAAATTAATTAAATTTTTAAAATTTTTTTGTCAGAATCCTTTATCTTCTCAATTAAAATATATTTGTGTTTTTGCACTACGTTTGTATCAAATTATTTTCATACATGTGTGTCATACCCTAATTTTGTCCGCCTAGGTTTAAAACCCTAATTTTCCGCAAAAAAATAAATAAATTGAGAAGTGTGGTTTTATTTTGAAGAGTGAAGAGCATTGTGCATGCATTTTTGGGTTTTAAAAGTCATTCTAGGGCTTTTAAATTCATTGTTAGAGTGGAAATGCATTGGTTGTTAAAAAACAAGGTTTTTAGGGCAAAAGGGTATTTTGGTCATTGTCAAAAATAAGATAATTTCTCATCAAGAATCATTGTGCAATTTTAGAGGAAATTATTTGAAGCAAGACACCCTTGGTCATATATTTTTTGCGTATACATGCACGCATTTGCATAAAAATTCAAATTCAAAAAAGGCATCAAAAAGGAATATTCTACAAAAATTTCAAGATGAGGTTTTTATGATATTTTTGGTCATGGTGATCTCATAAAATGGCATATTCCTAAGATTCCTAGTATGTGGCCTAAATTGGGTGTATTTTTGTACAATTATCCTAAGAAGAATAATCAAAAATGAAGGGATAATAGAATGGTCATATAATAGTACAATAGTACAAGATGACAACTTGCAAAACTTGGGCACCACTCTCCCTTGCTATTTCGAATTCACCCCCCTTCATTTCCCTCTCATTTTGCATTTTTTTTGTCCCTCATCATGTGTGTTTCAATCCTCACCCTCCATTCAAATTTTAAATGCAATCCTAGAGTGAGATGAGATGCACAATGACCTAAATACCCTTAAACCTAGTTGCTCTCTATATATACCTTAGAAACCTCATCTCACATGGACACCTTTTTTTTGGCCTCACAATTCATTCACAAAACCCTAGCACACAAACCTCTCCTCTCCTCTCCTCCTTTGGCCGAAACCACCAACAACCATTCCCTCCTCCATTTTTCTTCATTTCACTTCCATTTTCCATCCCATATTAACTCCTACTTCATATATCTTCCTTCTCTCCTAATTTAATTCAAGCTTGCATCGTCAAAGGGCATTTTTAAGCAAGCATTTCGTGGGTTTCATTGAAGTTTGGTGAAGATTCAAGTTGATTTGTGGTCTTGTTCTTCATATTAGTCATTCCTTAGCTTGGATTTGAGGTAAACTTCTTAAAACCTAGCATCATCTTCAACTTTTTTTGCATCAAAATGTAGATATCATGTTTCCAATTTTGCATCCTACCATATTCATGCATTTTAGTGTTGGTATTGTTGGACTATATGATAACCTTAGAGGGGGGGGGGGGGGGGGGGGGGGGGGGGGGGTGAATAAGGTTATATGCTAAATATGACTTCTTTTGGATTTTCGAAAAATTAACAATGCTAGTTCAAATCGAATGCGGAAAATGGAATTTAAACTATATGCAACAACTTATGCAAACTATAACAATGACAGAAACAATTATAATTATAATTATAACGATAATCAAATCTGCGCGTGATAATAGCAAGTGCGACGACAGTTAACAATTATAAAAGAAAACGCAAAGTAAAGATAAGGGATAGGAGTACACCGTGATTTTTACGAGGTTCGGGATAAAAGCCCTACGTCCTCGGCCTCCGGCTTTGCAACCTTCGGACTTGATAATAACCACTATATGAGAAGATACTTCTTCAACGTCTTACAAGCAAGCAACTTCGCTATAGCTACCACGCCAATCTCAATTTTCCCCAAATTGAGAACCCAAGCTCCCCGCTAAGGATTTCGTTACAATTCAATCTCCCCGATTGAATTACCCAAGAAAACTTCCCAGGATTTCACAACAACCAATTATAGATGATTACAACTGAAAGCTAGGATCCAATCACTCAAACAATATAACACGATGTAGTTGAGAGAGATGAGAGATTTTGAAACCCTAGATGAAGAACGTGAAGAAAGAATGTGACGGTGAGTGTTTGCGTTCTTTTCTTTTTGATTTGTGTGTTGTGTATTTTGATCGTAAAAACCCTAAGTGCTATTTATATGGATTGTAAAAATATGACCGTTGAAGCACTTTTTAACACAAATTTGATAAGTGAAGAATCGATTGATTGCTTAAAAGAAATAGGACATAAATCGATTGATTGCTTAAGTAAAATAGGAGAGGAATCGATTTTGTACTTAATGAAGCATGTAGACAATCGATTGTTAGTTTTAGAAAATCAAGTTCATAAACAAGAGGAAGGCAATCGATTGTTAGCTTCCAAAAGACAAGCAACAAATCGATTCTTTTCTTAAAAGAGGCAAGCCAAAATCGATTGCTAGCTTTAAAACTAGCAAGTCATGAATCGATTGCTTGCTTGAATAGAATAGGCTAGAAATCGATTTTGCACTTTAATGTAGCAAGTCACAAATCGATTTTTTTTTTGCTTTTAAAAAATAAGAGGAAATCGATTTAGTGCTTAAAACACACAAAGTCATCAATCGATTGTTTTCTTTCCAAAACAAATTCTTTTTAAAAACAATCAAGCAACAAATCGATTTCTAGCTTTAACAAAGAAGAATGAAATCGATTTCTACCTTTATAAATAAGAGGAAATAGATTTCTAACCTGAAGTACCAAAACAAGAATCGATTCTTTACCTCAAAAACAAGTTCTTTTAAAACACTAACTCATGAATCTATTTTCTGTAAAAAACAACAAATCAATATTCAAACTATTTCTTTAAACACTTTGTGCCTAACCTGATTAATCATGCTTTTATATAAAATATTTTTCCAAGACAGTTCTATTTCAAAAAATCATCTCTCAACTACAAAAGTCATAAAGCTTAAGTGACGAGATCTTACACGCGTCCTATGCAAAGCAATATAACACATAAGTCTTGAACGCTTGAGTAGCTTCTCCTCCGAGCTGCTACACTTTAAGATATCAGTCAAGCGCTTTGGATCATGCCCTGTGCTTTGGTTCAACTATAACCATTAGTAAACAGATTGTAATTTGTTATCATTCAAAACAAAGAGTGTTTGACCTTGGTTCAACAAACTCCCCCTTTTTGATGATAACAAATTACCTTTTGCATAGGGAGGCTATAAACAAGAGATAATGGCATAAGCTCCCCCTAAGCATAAGCATCAAGAAAACAAACAGCTAACACGCAAGAGAACCAAACATAGTGAGTTAAATAAACAAGCAGCAAGACTTTCTCCCCCTTTGTTTTCATCAAAAAGGAGGGAATACACACAAGACACATAGCATATAATATAACAAACATATAGCACCTCAAAAATACATCACATAATCACAGACTAGCAAAACCAAGCATACCGAGCTCTCTCCGGATCTTACAAAATTGAGCTTCGGCTAGTGGTTTCGTGAAGATGTCCGCTAGTTGGTCATCGGTGCCTACAAAGCTTAATGCTATGCTCCCCCTAGAAACATGGTCTCTAATGAAATGATGCCTTATGTCTATATGCTTAGTTCTAGAGTGTTGGATGGGATTCTTAGCAATGTTAATGGCACTAGTGTTATCACATAGAACTGGCACATTTTCATATATCAAACCAAAATCCTCCAAAGTCTGTTTCATCCACAGAACTTGTGCTACGCAATTGCCAACCGCCACGTATTCAGCTTCAGCGGTGGACAAAGCAACACTGTTCTGCTTTTTACTAGACCAGGAAGTCAAACAAGGCCCTAAGAAATGACAGGTTCCACTAGTACTCTTCCTATCTAATGTACATCCAGCAAAATCAGCATCACAAAAACCGACCAAAGCAAACTGACTCGATTTCGGGTACCATAGCCCAAAATCTATGGTTCCCTTAACATATCTAAGAATCCGTTTTACAGCTTTTAAATGTGATTCTTTGGGACATGCTTGAAATCGAGCACACAAGCACACAGCAAACATAATATCAGGTCGAGAAGCAGTTAAATACAAGAGACTACCGATCATACCTCGATACATCGTTTCGTTTACTGGTTTACCTTGCTCGTCCTTATCCAACTTTGTTGCAGTTGCCATGGGAGTACCAATCTCCTTTGCATCACTCATGTCAAACTTCTTTAGCAGCTCCTTTGAGAACTTGTTTTGACTAATGAAGATTCCTTCCTTCATTTGCTTCACTTGAAGTCCCAAAAAGAAATTCAGCTCCCCCATCATGCTCATCTCAAACTCGCTAGTCATCATGTCAGAAAACTCCTTGCACAGATCATCATTAGTAGACCCAAAAATAATATCATCGACATATATTTGAACTACTATGATATGTTTGCCCTTGGTTTTAAGGAATAAGGTAGAATCAATCTTACCCTTTTTGAAACCATTTGCAAGTAAATGTTTGCTCAGTCTCTCATACCAAGCTCTAGGAGCTTGTTTTAATCCATAAAGTGCTTTGTCAAGTTTGAAAACATGGTTTGGTTTCTTAAAATCTTCAAAACCAGGGGGTTGTTTTACATATACTTCCTCTTCTAAAAATCCATTTAGGAAGGCACTCTTGACATCCATTTGGTGTAGTTTGAAGTCCATGTAACTAGCAAAGGCTAGAATTATACGAATGGACTCCAACCTAGCCACCGGAGAAAAAGTTTCTTCAAAATCCACCCCTTCGATTTGGTTAAAACCTTGAACAACTAAACGACTTTTATTTAATAAAATAACACCATTTTCATCAAGTTTGTTGCGAAAAACCCATTTAGTACCAATGATGGTTCTATCAACAGGTTTTTCAACTAAATGCCAAACTTTGTTCCGTTCAAATTGTTCAAGTTCCTTTTGCATTGACAAAACCCATTCTGGATCACATAAAGCTTCCTTAATATTATTAGGAACTATTTGAGAGACAAAAGCACTATGAAAGCATAAATGATTAAGAGAAGAACGAGTGGTTACCCCCTTTGATGGACTACCAATAATTTGCTCCATGGGATGATCTCGAACTGATTTCCAAGTTCTGGGCAAATCATCATGTGTTCTTCCATGGAGATGGTCATCGATGTCTTGGGGCTCTCGTTCCACTTCAGTTTCTTCATGAGGTTCCTCTTTCACCTCGGCTTCTTCCACACTTTCACTGGTTGATTCAGGCATTCTGTCTTTGATCACTTCAACCACTTCATCCTCATCATCAACTTTCTTAGCAAATGGGTTAGTCTCATCAAAAGAAACATGTATTGATTCTTGCATACATTTATCAATTTTATTGTAAACAATATATGCTCTACTATGACTTGAATAACCCATAAAGATACCTTCAGTTGATTTTGCATCAAACTTACCCAACTTGTCCTTTGTGTTGAGAATGAAGCACTTACTTCCAAAAACCTTGAAGTATGAAATATTTGGAGCTCTACCATTCCACAACTCGTATGGCGTCTTGTTAAGAGATGGCCTCAGGTACACCCGGTTGATCACATGACATGCTGTATCAACTGCATGTCCCCAAAAATACTTGGGAAGGTTGTGCTCATTCAGCATTGTTCTACTCATCTCTTGTATGGTTCTGTTCTTCCTTTCCACCACACCGTTTTGTTGAGGAGTCCTTGGAGCTGAAAAGTTGTGATGAACACCATACTTTTCACACCAAGTCTTGAATGATGAATTTTCGTACTCTCCTCCATGATCACTTCTAATTTCCTTGATGGCTAAGCTTTTCTCATTCTGTAACTTTCTGCACAGCTTAGCAAACTCATTAAAAGCATCACTTTTATTTGCAAGTAGAATGACCCAAGTATACCTAGAATAATCATCTACAATCACGAAGACATACTTGGCCCCTCCTAGACTTACAACATCAATCTCACCAAATAAATCAAGATGGAGCAATTCAAGCACATTGTTAGTGGAAATAACAGGTTTTGAATTGAAGGAAGTTTTATGCAACTTACCTAGCTGACATGCATCACATAATTGACCCTTTTCATACTTTAGCTTGGGTAGACCTCTAACATGCTCATTCTTACACAACTTAGATAAAAGTTCAATACTAGCATGTCCTAAACGTCTATGCCACAAATTCACATCATCAACCAAGGAAGGCATGCATACAATATCATCACTCACATTGTCAAAATCAACATAATACACATTATTTTCTCGAAAGCCAGTAATATAAAGTTTAGAAGTCCTATGAGCAATAACACATTTATCAACAGAAAAATACACATCAAAATCACTATCACATAATTGACTGACACTTAGCAAGTTAAATTTCACACCATCAACTAGTAAAGCATTTTTAATTTTGATTGTGTTTTCCTTACCCACACAACCTTTACCTATTACTTGAGCAGATTCATTGTTGGCAAACTTCACAGATCCACTTGCTTTGTTGCTCAGCTTCAAGAATAGTGAGGCATCACCAATCATATGCCTCGAGCACCCACTGTCAACCATCCACACATTTTTCTTCTTGGATGACTGACCAACCTGCAAAAGGAACATCAACAACTAGTACGAGGTACCCAAATTTGATTGGGTCCATGGGGGTTAGTCCTCAAGGGGTTTGTTTTCACAATCCACCTTGGTTTCTTACAAGCAGGTATAAGGGTACCAAGCTCACACAATCTACGAATAGGGCATCTATGAGAGCTATGATTCCCTTTTTGACAATAAGTGCAGGAGAAAACAGTAGGTGTCTTACTTGAAGTGGCAGCTACAAAAATCATTTTCTTTTTCAAGTCAGAGGAGGTGGAATTACCTTCATACCCAATACCTCTCCTATCAACATATTCATGTTGAGAGTGAAGTAACTTGGTTAAGGTCTTTTCACCAACCTCAAACTTTTTTAAGGATTCTTTCAAATTTTCATTTTCAACCTTGACTTTTTCAAAATTTTGTTTAAGCTCAAGAAGCTCAAGGTTGAAAGGTTTAGTTTTATGTAGCTCATTCTTCAACTTAGCTACTTCCTTCTCAAGAGTCTCAATTTGAGTGAGCATGCTTTTGTTGCTCTTTCTCAAATCCTTAGATTTTATCAAAAGAGTTTCATGTTCATTATAAAGAGCTTCAAAAGCCTCACTCAAATCTTGACTACTACACGCATCATCAAATAAGGCATCATGTTCAAGTGAATCAGAAAAACTAAGATTAGCAAGGATTACCTTAGGGGTGTCATTTGCCATAAGACAAGCAATCTTGGCTGCCTTCTCTTCTTCATCTGTTTCACTATCAGTGTCAAGATTGTCCCATGTAGCCTCAGGAGTGTCGTTTGCCATAAGACAAACAACATTTGCAACTTCCTCTTCTTCATCTGTTTCATCCTCAGTGTCAATATCGTCCCATGTAGCCTTCATGGCTTTCTTCTGTGGGTACTTGGATTTTAGCTTTGGACAATTCACTTTGAGATGACCCGGTTTGTTGCATTCAAAACATTTTGGTTGATCATCTCTTCTCTCATAACTATCTCCTTTGTTGTGCCCAGATTTCTTTGAATAGTCACCCTTCCCAAACTTTTTCAATTTCATGAATTTTTTGAATTTCTTGGCAAACATAGCCATGTCTTCATCATCGGATTCTTCATCAGACTCAACCTCTTTCCTTGCCATCTTAGGAGTCTTGGTAGCAGCAAGAGCAAGAGACTTCCTTTCTTTGACCGCTTCTTTTTCTTGAGTCTTCTTAGCGGCCAACACCACCTCAAATGCAAGGAGTGACCCAATCAAGTCTTCTTGAGGTAGAGTGCCAATATCTTTGGCTTCAGTGATAGCACAAGTCTTGGGAAAGAACTCACTAGTCAAGGATGCAAGAATCTTCCCATTCAAATCCTTCGTTGAATACTTCTTCCCAAGTGCTCTCAAGTTATTGACTATCAAGTTCAATCTCTGGTGCATAGCTGCAACAGATTCACCTTCCTTCATCTTGAAAGCTTCATACTCAGAAGTGAGAACTCTAATCTTTGTATCCTTCACTTGACTCGTACCAACATGTGTTGCTTCTAGACAGTCCCAAATTTCCTTTGCTGTCTGACATCCTTTCACCCTTCCATATTCTTCTTCACATAGAGATAGGTGAAGAATATTCATTGCTTTGGCATTGAGAGATATTTTTTCTAGCTCAGACTTTCTCAGCTCACTCAAGTCAATGGCATAAATATCTTCAATAGGAACTTCCTCAGCTGTACCAGTGGCTTGAGATTTGGTAGTATCTCCCTCAGCAGCAACACCAGGTTTAGTAATCTTGATTCTCATAGGCGTGAGTGGTCCATCAACAATGATCCTCCATAAAGTGAAATCTATAGCCTGCACATGACATTTCATTCGACTACTCCAATAGTCATAGTTAGTCCCATCGAACAGGGGTGGCCTATTGAAGGACATCCCCTCTTTCATAAATGAACCCATAATCAAAAATTGCGAGATGTTAAGCTCTATATGCAATTTCTAGCTCTGATACCAATTGTTGGACTATATGATAACCTTAGAGGGGGGGGGGGGGGGGGGGGGGGGGGGGGGGGGGGGGGTGAATAAGGTTATATGTTAAATATGACTTCTTTTGGATTTTCGAAAAATTAACAATGCTAGTTCAAATCGAATGCGGAAAATGGAATAAACTATATGCAACAACTTATGCAAACTATAACAATGACAGAAACAATTATAATTATAATTATAACGATAATCAAATCTGCGCGTGATAATAGCAAGTGCGACGACAGTTAACAATTATAAAAGAAAACGCAAAGTAAAGATAAGGGATAGGAGTACACCGTGATTTTTACGAGGTTCGGGATAAAAGCCCTACGTCCTCGGCCTCCGGCTTTGCAACCTTCGGACTTGATAATAACCACTATATGAGAAGATACTTCTTCAACGTCTTACAAGCAAGCAACTTCGCTATAGCTACCACGCCAATCTCAATTTTCCCCAAATTGAGAACCCAAGCTCCCCGCTAAGGATTTCGTTACAATTCAATCTCCCCGATTGAATTACCCAAGAAAACTTCCCAGGATTTCACAACAACCAATTATAGATGATTACAACTGAAAGCTAGGATCCAATCACTCAAACAATATAACACGATGTAGTTGAGAGAGATGAGAGATTTTGAAACCCTAGATGAAGAACGTGAAGAAAGAATGTGACGGTGAGTGTTTGCGTTCTTTTCTTTTTGATTTGTGTGTTGTGTATTTTGATCGTAAAAACCCTAAGTGCTATTTATATGGATTGTAAAAATATGACCGTTGAAGCACTTTTTAACACAAATTTGATAAGTGAAGAATCGATTGATTGCTTAAAAGAAATAGGACATAAATCGATTGATTGCTTAAGTAAAATAGGAGAGGAATCGATTTTGTACTTAATGAAGCATGTAGACAATCGATTGTTAGTTTTAGAAAATCAAGTTCATAAACAAGAGGAAGGCAATCGATTGTTAGCTTCCAAAAGACAAGCAACAAATCGATTCTTTTCTTAAAAGAGGCAAGCCAAAATCGATTGCTAGCTTTAAAACTAGCAAGTCATGAATCGATTGCTTGCTTGAATAGAATAGGCTAGAAATCGATTTTGCACTTTAATGTAGCAAGTCACAAATCGATTTTTTTTTTGCTTTTAAAAAATAAGAGGAAATCGATTTAGTGCTTAAAACACACAAAGTCATCAATCGATTGTTTTCTTTCCAAAACAAATTCTTTTTAAAAACAATCAAGCAACAAATCGATTTCTAGCTTTAACAAAGAAGAATGAAATCGATTTCTACCTTTATAAATAAGAGGAAATAGATTTCTAACCTGAAGTACCAAAACAAGAATCGATTCTTTACCTCAAAAACAAGTTCTTTTAAAACACTAACTCATGAATCTATTTTCTGTAAAAAACAACAAATCATTATTCAAACTATTTCTTTAAACACTTTGTGCCTAACCTGATTAATCATGCTTTTATATAAAATATTTTTCCAAGACAGTTCTATTTCAAAAAATCATCTCTCAACTACAAAAGTCATAAAGCTTAAGTGACGAGATCTTACACGCGTCCTATGCAAAGCAATATAACACATAAGTCTTGAACGCTTGAGTAGCTTCTCCTCCGAGCTGCTACACTTTAAGATATCAGTCAAGCGCTTTGGATCATGCCCTGTGCTTTGGTTCAACTATAACCATTAGTAAACAGATTGTAATTTGTTATCATTCAAAACAAAGAGTGTTTGACCTTGGTTCAACAGGTATATTGTTGATTTGTTGATTGTTGTTGGTGAGAGGTATCTCAAACATTTTGACAAGCACTTAGGGAGGCTTGGGTGTTTGAGATTGCTTCTCACCCTTGAATAAATTGTGATTTGTGTTGTTATCATTTTGCTTGTTGCATTTTGTGAAATAAAATTGTGTTAGGAAGCTATGAATGTTTTGCACCCTTAGCATAAAATAGGTTTAATCGAGTTTGATGCATTTCTTTATGCAATCTTGTTATTGAGGCTTAATTTTGAAGTTCCCATGTCCAAACATGTTGTTTGATTTCGCAAATATTCATTTTTCATGCCTTCTTATTTTCACAAAAAATAAAAAAAAATATGAATAGTTGTTGATTTTGGTGTTTGATTGCTTGGATCTTGTGAATAAATGTTCCTAAGTCTTGTTAGTGTCATTTGCTCGCTTGATTTTGTGTATTTGTTGAATGAATTTGTTGTTTGGTTATGTTTTGGTTCGCAAGTTTCTAATAAGATAGGGTTTTTGTTATTTCTTTGTGAAAAGGGTTTACAATTGTGAGTAAAATGATCTCTCAAATTGTTTTGATGTTGCTTGTTAGTAACTTGTTTGCAAAATTACTCTATGTTGATGATTGGCAAGAGGACTCACACTTGTGCCTTAGGCACTTTCACTTTAAGTGATGAGGATTGCCTAAGATGATTCAATTTTCTTTGTGCAATTCTTGCTTGAAAATGCAAATGCTAGTTTTCTAACTTGATTAATCAATTTTGGTTACAAAAATGACTTGTTAATGCCCTCTTTTGGTCACTTTTGGTCTTGCAAATGTGATGTTCTTTCTAGGTCAATGTTATGCTTTAATGTTGATGATTTGGTAAAAGGACTAGACACTTATGCCTTTGTGCATTGTCTCAAATGTCAAGGATTACCAAAAGGGATTCAACCTTGTGTTTTTATCTTGTGTTGATGCCTAATTGAATTAAACTTTTGCATTATCTATTTGTGTGCCTATTCTTGTAACCTATTTGGTTAATGTTGATCTTACATATGCATGCCATTAGATGTTGATGACTAAGTGTCATTCTTGTGCTCAAATGTTGTAATTGGTAATGTTTATGCTTATGCTTACATTGTTGATTGCTTTGCTTGCAATTTGTTAAATGTTGCACTTTGGTTCTTGACTTGGAAATTGATTGAATGTTCTACTTTCTTTTCCTTTTGGATGCCACGCCATCCCAACAAACCTTTTGTGACCAATGTCACCCTCAAACTCCCTTCTCCTTTCTTCAAATCAATCATTTTCTAAAGCTTTTTTCCAAACTCAATCTTTTCTCAAATTGTTTTCATAAGACAATCAAATTCTTTCTAAGATCAACAATAAACCTTTTTGAAAACTCATAAGGAGGCAAGTCGGACGTACGGCCGGTGTTGTCTAGCGTCCTAAGATCGGAGCTGTACAGCTCAAACATCTTGGGATACTTACGAGAATCAAAACAAGTAATTAACAACTTGAACCCTATTTCAAAAAATGAGTAAGGAATCGAGTCGGATGTACATCCGGTATTGGTTAGCGTCTTAGGGTTAGCGAGCTATACAGTTCGTGCGAGCCTAAGATACTTGCTCAAATAAAAGTAATCGACCTCACAACAAATCCCTTTCTTCAAGTAATTCAAACCATTTTCAAAAAGTAGGGGGCACGTCGTCTGTACAGGCGGGGTTGTCTTTGTTCTAGGTCTAGTGGACTGTACGGTCTAGGACCGAAAACCCCTACAATAAAAAACACCAACACAAAGTTTCTCGACTAAGGAGAACTACGTAAGCTTTGAATTCTCCATCGCACCGGGAGATACGTAGGAGCGGGTCATATCCCGTCAAGCACACTTTTAAAAAATAATAAAAAGATTCTTCTTTTCCCCCGTTTTCAAAAACACTTTTCTCAAATAAAAAAAGAAGTAGAACGAATTGTTTCAAATCAACTCTGTCAAAACCGCACATCAAGTTAAAGGTTCCCTTTTGGTAGAAAGGAGGTGTGGGATGCTAATACCTTCCCCACACCTAACCGACCCCCGAACCTACATCTCTAGTTCTCAAAGGACCACCCGCCTTAAAAAAAGGACCCTTTTTCAATGTTTTGGTCCCTAAATAAAAAATGTTGATGGCGGCTTCACAAATTTTCACGTTGTACGATGAAAGGTTCAATCCGGATCTTTCGGGGTGCAACAATGTGTAAAATTTTAAGGGAATATAAGTTAGATTGGGTAAGTTACCCATATTTCTCAAAAGCAAATCTAGGACTCACCTAAAAAGTGAATTCCACCGACCCACGTGATTGATTTGTATACTTGTATGTCTAGATCACATTGATATTAAATTAGTGGGTTGTATATGTCAAATTTTGAGAAATACAATTGAAATTTGGTAAATTACCCACATTTTTCAAAGTGCAACCTAGACCTCATCATGATATAATTATAATGTATATAATCTAGCTAGACTCACATGTTGTCACATAGTGGGACCGGCCAAAATTTGCTCTTAGGTTATGAAATGGCAGAACTCCAGTTTTTTCTCCGTTGATATCTTTCACATCCGGTCTCTAAAATAATAGTAGTAGATTTTGGGATAAAATGTGAGCAAAAGTGTAAAGTTCACGATGCTGAGCCATAGTTTGAACAACGATATTCTGTAAAGGCTCTCTGATCAGGTGTTTGAGACTCTAATCATGGTTTAGAAGAGTTTTGCTCCATCTAAGGTTGTCATCTTCTCTTGACATCTCCTCTTGGATAGAGTGCCTATACGGACTAACCTATTTAGTAGAGGGGTGATCTCGAATATTGCCGCGACTGTTTGAATGGAAACGCACGGACCGGGGAGAAAAACTCTCAATAGGGATCAGGGAGTGAGGGAGTTCTAATCTCGATAAAAACCTGGTTTTATTACAACTAGTATTAAATGTGTATACAACCTGTTAGCCTGTAATTTCGACAGGCTTCATTTAAAATAGTCAACAGGGTTTGACTTATACTTTGACATAGATCAGAGGATTTCGACAAAGATCATGTTCAGGGCAGATTCGACAAGCTTCCAGAAAAACAAAAACAAGAAAGAGGAAAATGGACACAAGCTTCGATAGACAGAAGACTAAGTAGTTATGCGCTGAAAAGCTAGCAGTTGGTCGAAAAGAGGAGCAATTACCAACATTTTTATAACTGTTTTTGAGGGCAGTTTCTGCTCCTCCCACTAAGTATAAATAGTAGTTTCTGAGAAGAAACAAGGGTCACAAAAACTCATATTTTACTTCTCACGCTCTAACTTCTGCATTCAAGAGAAAAACGAGTCAGAGAAACAATGTATGAATTTGTGCACCATTTCCATTAACTTTAATGCAATTTTAATTTGTTTTTCTTTCGTTTTACTTGTTTTTATCGTTCAAGTTCTTCTTCTTTGAAGTACTCTGATAACTTCGCGCGAAGGAATCAGTTATTTCTTTCCTCTTTTTCTGGTTAAAACGCGAGACAATTCAAGAACATAATAATAAACTATAAACTCTAAGCACAAATGATCTTAGGATTCACTGGTTGATCCTGCAAGTTAACCAAATTGGAGACCAGCGGTGTTTACCAAAATCCCAGGTAAACACAACCTCAATAAAAACTTCTGCTTATAAAAAACACTAGTCTTCTTCATCACTCAAAAGCGAGTTCTAATGTTGTCCAACATCACTTGTTTACATATATAGTTTCGCAAAGCTTTGCGATAACAAGATTTATCGCCATATCTCGCATTTACAGATTTTTAATGGGTATCGAACCTAGGAACATTTGGTGATCAGCAACTCAAACTACCACTGCACCACAAGACATTTGTTGTTAATTTCTTCCTTTCATATATTATATAACATATTTCACTTTTTAATATTCCACAATTTTCATATTTAGCCTTTACATAGATATATTTTTATTAATAAATGTATACAAGACAATATATTTATAATATTTTTTTGAAGCAGATATTTTATAATTTTTCAGATATTTTATTTATTATTAAATTTAAATATTTTATCATTTTACTTAATTACAATTATAAATACAAATACTTTCTTAGTATACATTATAATTTTTGAATTTATTTAATATAGACCGGCTCATGTGGTCCGACCAAAAACCTGACGGCCCGACCAAAGAACCAGTAATCCAGTACCTTGACCGGCTCGATGACCGGTCCGGTTCTGATAACATTGACCCCTAGTGTCCCCATCTAATACATCTTGCTTATCAAAAAAAAAAATGCTACATTGCTACATAATTAACAAGCCATTTACCGAGAGAGACCCTTGTTGAAAGATACGAATAATTCATCCAAGTCTCGTACTAGAAAGAAACCAAAATTTTCATTTGTTCTATTTTATTTTGCTCAAGATGGTTGATAAGGGGATGCTTCTTGGATTCGATTTTTCCTCTTTTGGAGAAACCTCTGGAGCGATTTTTTCATGGAAAGACCAGTACGATGTGATGGCAGTGCTGGTGAAGATGGCTCTGAGTCTGATCCAGTTGGTGTTCTCACTCTTTCCTCCATCTCTTTGTTTGCAAGCATTAAAATAGTCCTAGCCTGCAATGCATGCATCCAATTCACGTGACTCCATTTATAGTATAATTTCTATTTTAATTCAAATAATTAATCTCGTGATGAGTTATGGGTCCAACTTTAACTCTTTAATTAATTATAATTTGTCTTCTTTATGACTTGGAAAAAAGAGAATGTTACTATGAAGCATCTTAAGAAAAACGTGCTCAAAATACTTTCGATATTCAATTGGGTCCAATTTGTGATGTCAAATAACGGCTCTACATTCGGAAAAACTTTCGACAACTTTCACTTGAAAACAAACACGTTTTAAATATCCCACCACCCACGTTTTAATTAAAAAGGAAACTTACTTATTTATTACGCATTAGGTAATACTCCACTAGCTAGTTAGTGGTGGCACTCAAGTTGTAATCAAATCAAATCCACCACAGTAATTAGTGAAAAATCAATATTCTACCTCTTGACTCATACTCCCTCCGTTCCTAATCTTTGGTACTTTTGGCTTGTTACACACATATTAAGGTACCATTAATTTGTGTTGTTTAAGTACTAAAATGCCCCACTTGTAGTTGTATTGGGATAATTGAAGTTAAAGTAAAATAGTCTTGGGACAATTAATTCATGTGTTGGAACTCTAGAAGGATAAATAAATATAGAGGGTATATTAGGAAAAATTAGGTGAATTGTACATTGGGTTTTTAAAAGTACCATTGTTTTGGAACAAAAATAAAAGGCCAAAAGTACCAAAGATCAGGAACGGAGGGAGTACTATATAAGCAACAAACAACTTTTTAGATTAATTGAAAAAGCATTATTATAGTCCAGATACATCACTTTTTCAATGAATTTAAAAAGTTATTTGTTACTTATATATGAGTCCAGAGGTAATACTACTTATCAGCGGTGACACTCAGTATGAGTGGGAGGAACAATCGCCTAGAGTCCTACTTTTCGAGGCGCAATTAGTTTTGTATTCTTAGTTATATATACACATTAAGATAAATAAAAAGCTATAAATTTGGAAATAAATTAAAAGTTTTTGTACGAAAAGTTTCCATTTTTGTGACCAATATGTAATAAAGGTTATTGAAACTTTAATACATTAATCAAAGTCAATATATATTGAATTTAGCTCTTTGAAGATAAATTGTTTTTCTATGCATACACGATTCATAAATTAAAATCAATTATTTATTTTACTATTGCACTGTTGAAAAAATAATTTGTAAATTGAATTTACATGATTTCTTATGTCAGAAGGTAGATTAAATAATATTGTTTTGATTTCTGTCGAAAATGATTTTTACATAACTCTGATTAGAAATGATATATTAATAATTATATTTAATAAGAAAAAATCTAAAAACACTTATTTTTAAGATTAGGAGGGTACCATTCTTTTTTATTTGTCCAAGACACATGCACCCAAAATATAAGGGCCGCCCTACGTACTCCTTGTATTATAGAAAGGAGATGCTTTTTGGGTACAAAAAGAAAATAGATACTATGAGTTTGTATTTTTTGGTCAAGACTAAGGTATCCACCGCCAAATATAGTGATTAATCTTCTCGCTGGATTGGAGACATCTCGAAGGATGGGACAACTGGCCCAGGAATTTAAAGCTGCTCCATACCCAAGGTGAGGATCGAACCCTCAACTCTTGGTTAAGAGAAGATGAGCCCCAACCGCCCAACCACACCTCCGGGTTTACTATATATGAGTTTGTATGATTATAAAAAAACAGTTTAATTTTTAGTTTTCAAAAATCTAAAAGGAACAAATTTGTTCTTTTGTTAATTTAAATTTTTACTAAACTTTGATTTTTGCTAAACTTTTACCCTTATCTTCTTACAAATTTTGATTGTTGCTAAAAATTTCTTTGTTATATTACTGAAAATGAATTAAGTTTAAATTGAAATTCACTATTTATAGTAATAACTAAAACACAATACCTCTAAACAAACTAAAACATACTATTTTTCATTAAATAAAAAACTAAAACATATACTACCATTAAATTCCTTTTTTTTGACACTGGTAAGACCAATTCATTAGTTTATAGTACATATTGTAGGTGTTTGGGAATTGGCATGACTAATTTATAATATTCCAGCTTATACCATTTCATTTTTTACTAAAAAAATGCTCATTAGCAAAAGAGTTTTCCCTCACTAAAGGCCAAAAATCCTCACTAATGTATATTTGAGATAGAATTAGTGACGATCAAATTTCGTCACTAAAACAGTTTTCGCTAATGTTTAGCAAGGGAAAATAAATAACACTCTGCATATTTGTCAAAAAAAGAAAATAGTACTCCATAATCAACCATGATTTGAACCAAAAACAGTAGCCGTTGGTCAGTGCAACCTCCCCCAGGCCCCAACAAACTAAAAAGGTTTAAAAACAAACAAAATAGAACAATAACACACACACCTGAAGCTCTGTGACATCACGAACGCAAGTCTTGCCATCATAGAAAATCGTCAACGGTTGGTGTCGCTGCTGATGTTGGTGATCTTGTTGTAATGGGCTCCCACTGGCTTCTTCTTCTTCTTCTTCCATTCTTTATTGGAGAAACAAAAGACCAAAAGAAAAGAGAAGAACCGAAGAACCATGAGTCCACAATATATGCATGGGGTGTGCAGATATATAAATAAGTACTAATATTCATATATAAACTGAAACAAGAAAGAAAGGGGAGAAGGAAATGGTGCTTACGTAGGTTGAAGATCGGCATTCAAGAGTGGAAAAAGGCGAAGTTCCAAGTTCAAATTCATCTTCCTCATCTTTTATCTTTTGGGAGTTAATTATGAAGTTTTGTTGATAGAGAGAAAGAAAATGGCGATCAATGAATGAAAGGTCGTGTATTTATTTTATGAGTGGATAACTACAGCTGGAATCGAAAGCGCACTTACAAGTTACAATACAAAACACGTAAAGCACATGAAAATATAGGCGGGGAAGGAAGCGCAACGGAAACAGTGAGAGACAATTCATTGTAGGTGTTTGACATGACAATTAAGCTTATAGCTAGCATATTTTCACTAGCTTATAACATTTTTTGAAACACTATTTGAAGAAGCCTTTTGAGCTTATAACTTATAGCATTTTTTTCTTCCATTTTTACCATTATTGTTTTAATTAAATTCTTCAGTTATCCTCAATTAAATGAATCTCCTCTCTCATTTTTAAGTATTAATTATAAAAATCCACTAATGTCATTTTATATATTTTAAAGAGCAAGTAAAAGATAAAGTATAAGTTCGAAAAGAAACGAAACTAAGAGTTTACTCTTTATTTACCAAAAAGTTCTTTGTGTTTTGGATTCGCTGTTAACAGTGACTTATGTGAAAAACAGAGTAGGCAATCACCATCGTTACAACAATGAGTTGTCGAGAATCCAACACCTCTTGAGACGCGATTGAGTTTGCAATCTAACTCACAACTTAAGAGAGGGTAATCATTGTGTGGATTTCTTAGCTAAGATGGGGTCAACCTCTTCAGAAGTTTATGTGGAGCTACAACAGCGCCCTCACGATATGCTTGGTCATCTTTTAGCTGATGCTAATGTGGTGTGACTTTCCCTAGAATTTAGTGTTCCTGTCGGTGTTTCTTTTTCTTCCTTGTTTTTTTTTCTTTTTATCTTTTGTAACAAAAAAAAACACTATCAAAACTGGAATAATTAATAGACCTAGGTGCAAAATATAAAATTCAGGAGGTCAAAATAAAGTTATATAAAAAATTAAGTAGAATTTTGAATTTTTAAAGGTATGTGAGTGCACTAACTTATCTAACAATACCTAACAATTAAACTCGTAATTTTATTTATAACATGGTATTAGCACAATTAAACTCATAACTTTATAGCATTTTTTGAAACACTATTTGAAGTAGCGTTTTGAACTTATAACTTATAGCGTTTTATTTTTTCTTCCATTTTTACCATTATTGTTTTAATTAAGTTCCTCATTCATCCTCAATTAAATGAATCTCCTTTCTCATTTTTAAGTATTAATTACAAATATCCATTAATGTCTTTTTATATTTATTAGTTAGTTCAACCGCTAATTTTTTTTGACCAAAATTTAACCGCTAATTTTGTCAAACATTTAAAATTTAATCTGCTAGCTTATCAACTATCAGCTCATCTGCTATAAACCAACTTATCTGCTTTCCTCTAACTTATCTACTATACATTTTTTTGCCGAACAGAGCCTAAAAGTACAACACTCTACTACATCAAAGCGTGGAGCCAATGGATTAGCAATTTGTAGACCATAGAGGTACGATTATGTATTCACCGGTGTGTCAGAGCCCCTAATTACTGCAAGATCTGAAGAAAAATATTCAAAATTTGTATCCAATATTTATAGCCAGTTTGATTTTTTTTTTCTCCTTTCTAGTTCTGTCAATAATTAATGATTTGATGATTAATAAATGAGATTAACAAAATTCTTTAAAAGTGTGTTTGGACGGAGTATTTTTGGGCTAATGTAATTTTTGAGGGGATTAAAATATTTTAGTTTAGATATTTGAAGTAAAATATTTCTATTCTCCCGCAATAATTACTTACCCAAAAAATATTTCATCTAAACAAAGGGTAAAAGAATAAATTAACAATGAATATACATTTTGAAAATGAATATACATTTCTAAATGTATGGGAAAGATAAGGGTAAAATTTAGAAATGAGAATGATATATGTAGGCAAAATTGCAGCAGAGGTCGTTTAAGTCATCTTTTTGTAATAATTTGGTCCTTTAAGTTTTTTTCGTACCAACTAAATTATTTAGATAAGTTAGATAACGTTTACACCGTTAGCCCTTTTTAGTATTTCCGTTACAAAAAAGTCCAATTGGCATAAATGGCGCTGACGTGATTGTAAACGGAGCTGACATTGCAATGTTTTTTGCTAAGTTATCATCTTCAACTTCAAGAATAAACCCAAAAACACACCATCTTCATCTTCCATAATTTTTCCACATAAGCTCAGAAAAACAAAACCAAAAATTAAAGATAGAACATATCTAGTTTGAAGCCCAAAACGATTAAAAAACAGATTAGGTTTCTTATTTGGATTTTTGCTTTTAGTCAAATCCCTAAAATTAAAAACCTCAACGCCAACTTCAACTTCAACATAACCATTACGTGTTTTTTTGTTTCCTTCCTAACCTTCAACTTCAACTTCACACCCCTAATCCAACACCACCATTACCTATCACACCTTTTTTCCCTCATCTCCAATTTCACCTTCTGCAAACCATTATGTCGTAAATGGAGTTCAGTAAAGAGAAATAGATGAGCATGGAGGTGTATGGTTTATGGGTTTGGTTGTTGTAAAGATGAAGATGCTCATGGTTTTTTTTTTCAATAAAAATATAATTATTAATTTGAAAGTCTATTTGGACTTACACATCAGCGACGTTAACGCCAACTAGGCATTTTTGGAACAGAAGTTTGAAAAAGGACAACGCTGAAGATGTTAGGTAAGTTAAAAGACTTAGTCAGTACGAAAAAACTTAAAAAATCAACTTGTTACAAAAAATAACTTAAAGGACCTTTGCTGTCAGAGGCGGAGGATCATGGGAGCGGGTGGGGGCATGGTACCCCCAGGAAAAAAAAGTTTTTTTTTACTATACTCCTACCCATAATGACGTCGTTTTGTGCTTTTTAACCCTATTTCCAAACTTAGACGCGTGAAATCAGAATAGAAAGAAGGCAAGAAGCAACAGCAGTCGCAGCGCTTGAAATCAGAGTAGACTATTCTTGATGAAATATAAATGCTTCCTTAATTACCAGCCAAGTGCCATTCTTGATGAAACTACTAATTAGTCTTTCTTTCTTTAATTCTTGATGGATAATTGTTTTCCTTCAAAGAATGAAAGAAGGCAAGAAGCAACCGCAGCCGCAATGCTTGAAATCAGAGTAAACTATTCTTGATGAAATCTAAATGTTTCCTTAATTACCAGCCAAGTGCCATTCTTGATGAAACTACTAATTAGTCTTTCTTTCTTTAATTCTTGATGGATAATTGTTTTCCTTCGAAGAATGAAGATGATAAAAGATTTTGTTTTGTTTTTGCTGTGTGGGAGAGTTGGTTCCAACTTCCATTAATTAAAAAATTGATTAAAAAATATATGGTCAAACATTGAAAGTCTTGATACCTACGTGTATTCATTGAAAGTCTTGGACAATATGTGATCCAAGTCCAACAAGTCTGATGCAACATAGCACTTTTCATTCATTAAAAAAATTGATTTAAAAATGTTGGTTTCTATAAGTAGGATAAATTGATTTAAAAATGCTGCTAAAAATTGATTCTGATTATTGATAATTGATCTATGTATTCTTTAGGTGTAATACGATGGTTAAGCTTAACAAAATTGATGCATATTTCAAGAGGAAAGCTTCCAACGAAGATGAAAATTGTATAGCTTCAACATTCCGCCGCTATTATAATATTTTAGTTAGTAGTTACGGCACCCCCTAATATTTTGGGCAAGCTCCGCCACTCTTCCTGTAATTTTGCATATATAAAGAGGATAAAGAAAAATCTAGATATTTTTACATGACAAAGGAAGAGGATGTATGTTATGAATTTTCATCCTACCAACACGTCATGTCTTATTGATACTGTTTTTTTTTATAATAACACAATTTCACCTTTACCTTTGTGAAAATTTACTTTTGGGCAGCATAAATTATATGGAAATAAGCTTCTCCACGATAAAATAACTACAATAAATACATCTCAAATTTTAAAGGATTATTAACCTAGTGAACCACAACAAGACTTGTATGTATCACGTGTTCCGAATTCTAATTTCCATCAGTCTCTCTATGGTAAAGCAAATGTAATTCTCTTTGTAAGTGTTGACTAGATGTTTTTTGACCTTGGATAGGGTGTTATCCACTCATCTTAGATTTCTAAATTCTCATATATAAAAGAAACCCAAAAGTTAACTTTCACAGAGAGTGTTTGTTAGTAAAAACATAGGTGTCAATAGTCAACAACCAATAGTGAATGATGTAATAGTGGGGCGAGGCCTCTGTTGGGTTAGAACTAAAAAACCCAATAAACGACAACCTAGTCCATGAAAGAAAGCACCAAGATGAGCAGGAAGGTTCATACTTCGTAGAACCCCCTAACTACTCAGTAGACGGTCCTCACTGTCAAAATTCCCAAAATACCCATTTTCTAATATAACTGATTTTTACTGGTTCGGACGATACTCGTCCGAACTGGTTCGGAGCACACTGCTCCGAACCTCTTTTAATATAACTGAAAGGAAAAAAAGGGTGTTTCTGTGTGTTATTAACTGGTTCGGACGATGCTCGTCCGAATCGGTTGGGAACACGCTGCTCCGAACCTCTTCTAATATAACTGAAAGGAAAAAAGGGGGTGTTTGTGTGTTATTAACTAGTTCGGACGATGCTAGTCCGAACTGGTATGGAGCATGGTCCTCCAAACCATCGTAGGAGCATAAAATTCATTAATGGTATTTTGGTCTTTTCACGCGTGTAGGAGGTGTTCACTAAGTAGCAAGAGGGTTGGACGAAGTATTTGCCAGCAAAGAAGTGTGTAGGTTGATGGTTGGGTCCAATTAGGCCACCAACAATTGATCACCACCGTCCACAAGAAATACCGGCGATGGAAACAATGCACCTCCCTTACTTAATAGCTTAGCATGTGTATGTGGTAAGAAACAAGAGACAGAAAAAACCTCTGTGAACGTAAACGCAGAGACGTAAACGCAGAGACACATAACACTACACAAACTCATAATACACATAGTAGCTATAATCTTCCTTGATTTCTCCGCCTAGCCTAACTTTTTACTCTTCTAAATAAATTCAGACTCTTTTCCTCTAATCTTCATTTCAATCCTTCTTGGGTGATCCAATGGCGACCCTTTTACAGGGATTGGGAGCTGTCACCTCATTGTCTCCTTCCAATTCCTTCGACTCCAATAACTCACTGCTTTCTTTTCGTAGATCCCTCTCACTCTCAGGTTTGCTTCTTCTGGAATGTTTCATTTTTGGGGTTAGTTTAGTTTTTGATACTAGTGTTTGAATAATTGGATAATTTTACATTTTGAATATTGGGGTTCTTGTGTATTCCACTAAACCTGCATAAAGTTGGGGTTTTCATTCTATTTCTTTTGGTTTGAATTGAATCCTTTCCTTTTTCAGGGCTATTTTAATTGACTATAAATGTTGTTTCTTTCATTTTGTCTGCAATTTTCGTTTGATTTCAGAAAAGAAAGCTAGCATATTTGTTGTCAGATCTGATGCAAGGGGGAGCCATGTCCTGAAGACAGGAACTAGAAAGCCAGAATTGTTGGCTACTAATGCAGTTGCAGTAAGTTAACTCATCACTTCTATAATCCTATTCCATTCCATCTTTTACAGTCTGGTTTAAGATCAATGGATTTGCTTTGCATGATGTCATCAAGTTTAAAAATTGTTTGTTGGTTGTTTGCAGACACAGGGAGCCAGTTCTGTGGCTTCTACTTCTAAACCCGGGTATGTCTCCTGCAATTACTTGCTGTTGTCCCTTAAACTTATGGTTTGCTTATAGATGATTCCTAAAAGCGAGGTTTTAAATAAATGTCCACAACTTTGATATGTGCTGCGACACCAAAAATTTTAATCTCTCAGCGATTGCGACTCAACCATGATTGAGGCTGCATTAGTCGCACTTGATCGCAATTCTCTAGGATATGAAGGAATGCGATGCGGCCGCAATTAACCTTGCCTCAAACTCAAAGTATAAAATGGTGCCATACAAAATTTTCCTTTTACTTGTGTTATTTTAAATTTCGTGATGAACAAGATGATATATTCCATCAGAAAACAACAATACAACTCTGAAGCAATGAACCGCCATGCTCTATCGAACAGATTATGCACAACTTTCTATGTATTGACAAGCTAAGCCAATCCTATTCCTATATGTTAGAATTATCTGGAGTAGTCCTTATAAAGCAAAGTAAGAAATTAGGAAATATAATGAATATGGAAACAACCCCCAAGAGATCATCCAAGTTAAGATATTCTGAAATACAAAATGATATTATGTCTTTTCTGGATGTTGCAAACTGGAAGATAATAAAACCATTCCGGTGTTTTTTTTCAACCAACAACCTAAGCTCTTGTGATAGCTGGTTATTACATGGTATTAGACTATCTAATATCTATGACTAACTGGTCAGGTGTTCAATCCTTATTGCTTTTATTCTTCTAAATAGTAAATGTTTAATTTTAGTGCAAGTTTAACATTTACTAGTAACAAGGTTTGTGCACATTTATATACACAAGAGGCGTGATTTAAAAAGGACCGTGGTCCTATGATTATGGGATCAAATCAACTATCGCTAATAATGAGGAAAGTATAATACATAACATTTTTATATTATCTCAACACTCCTTTTCAGGGTGGGGCATATACATCATATGTATCCATCTTGCCACACGTCTAAGTTGTTCGAGGACCCTGTAGAGATTTAGTAAAGATATCAACAGGTTGATCCTTAGATTAGAATTGACAAAAAGAAGTTCTAATGTTTTCAGGGAATCTTTTCTCTTAGGAATTGACCATTGACTTTTATATGAATTGTCCTCTCATGTAAACTGAATTGGGAAAGAGGTGCAAAGATGATTGGTTATCGCTCACAAGTTCTATCAATCTCACAGAATTGTAGTTCCGGCAATAGATGTTTCAACCACAAAGCTCACATGTAGCATGAGCCATAGCTTGATACTCGATTGAGCATCGACTGCCTGCATCTTATTCTTCCATGAAATAAGATTTCCACCTACGAATATGCAATAACCTAAAGTAGACTGTCTATCACTTGCATCTCCTGCCCAATTGGCATTTGAATACCCAATAGTTTCAGTGTGACCTATATCACTGAAAACACACTACTTATCAGATGACTCTTTGATGTACTTAAGAATTCAAACAATTGCATTCCAATGGCTGTCCCATGGGGATTTTAAGTACCTACTTACCACATTGACCGAGAAAGATGTGTATGGTCTAGTCATGGTGAGATAATTTAATCTCCCTGCAGGTCTTCGGTTTCTACCTGGATCAGGATAAAGCTCCCTATGGTTAGAAAGAAGCTTTACATTTGGATCCATAAGAGTTTCGATTGGTTTACAACAAGTAAGACTTGTCTCTCCAAAATATCAAGAGCGTACTTTCTTTAAGAGATAGCAATACCTTGAGCAGTCAAACCTGGCCGCTCGGCTCGGCCCAGGGCCAAAGCGCAAAAGCGGGCTAGGTTGGGCTGGGCCAGGCCGATTATCTATTGAGCTGCGTTTTTTGTAGTCCAGTTTAGGCTAGAACACTAGGCGTAGTAGGCCGGCTCGGCCCACTTCACATTTTAACAAAGGAAAACACAAAGTGTTCAAAAAAGTAAAAAAGCCAACCCAGTTTGGCCCATGGGCCAACTGGGCTAGGCCTAAATGGGCCAATTCTTTTTGGGCTCCTATTTTTTAGCTCGGCCCAACCCAAAACTTTGGGCCATCGGGCCGACCTGTTGAGATGGGCCAAAATTGACAGATCTAGCGATGCCATATTTAAATTGAGCTACCACAAGCCTAGAAAGTAGCGAAGAGGACTCAAGTCCATAGTCTGAAAATTCTGAAATAAGTGTTGTTTCAATGCCTTGATTTCGTCATAATCGTTACGTGTAATCACAATGTCATCAACATAAATCACAAGGTGGATATATTTATTTGATGTTGAGTTAGAAAAATTGAGTGATATGTGTCGCTACAAATCGTCCTGAATTGCTGTAAAACTCTGCTGACCAAAGCATGCCCGGGGTGATTGTTTCAAGCCATACAAAGACTTATGCTATTTTCAAACCAGACACACTCCCCCTAAGCAACAAACCTAGAAGGTTGCTCCATATAAATTTCCTCCAAGTCACCAAACAAGAAAGAAAATGTTCTTGATATCCAACTAAAATAAAGGCCTATGTTTTATGGCATCCATAGCAAAGAAGAGGTGAACAACAACCATCTTTGCAACTTTCACTGCAATCTTGACGATACACCTGAGTAGAGCATAAAGGATATTCTTGCATAATGTGAATTCAAATTGGCCCGAGTTTAAGGAGCCGAGTCAGGCAATTAAACCCGATTTTCTACTGAGTCGCTGCCGTCATACCGGGTAAAAGACACATCCGATCGAATAAGTTAGCCGGGTTGGCCATGGGTCTGGTTTCCCGTTGGGATTCAACAAGAGCGTACAAGCTGTATCAACAATGTGTCCGTTTTCTTTCAGAGACACCATTTTGTTGAGGTGTGTGAGGACAACAAGAATTGAAACACAATGAAATATTCTCGTGTTTATCACTATGCAAATGCAAATTGTTTTGCCAAACCGAGTCATAATTTCTGAACAAATTCTTAAAAACACTGAACAATTCAAAATGAATCGTCATTAAAAATACTCAAGTACGAGAAGTCATTAAAAATAATCATCGCAGTGGAAGCATTGTGCCACGTCTCTGGTCTTCTGGTGGCGGCGTTCTCTGCCTACCAGATTGACGGCCTCTGGATACAGCGGACTGGTGCGTGTCGCTGGTTGACAGTATGACGGTGGAAAGTCTGGATGTCTGACGGTGAACAGTGCCTCTGGTGGCCCAAATAATATACTGTGTGACAAAAGAGGAGGTAAAGTGCTCTAGATACCAACCCGAATATGAATATTTCTCTCTTGCTAATGACAAGGTTTGTGTTTGTATTCATGAGGTACATAATCTAAATAGGATTGTAACCCAATCAGGATCCTATAATTATGGGACCAAACCAACTATCCTAATAATGAGGAAAGGATAAGACATATCATTAATAATACTATCTCATTACTGCGTAGTCCATGTTTCTAGTCCAAAGGACTCTTGGCATAGCATTAATAGTACGATCTCAATAAGACAGCACAATGGCATTTTTTTTTCTTTTATTGGCTGCAATGATGCACTGCTATTTTTTTCTTCTTTTATTGGCTTCACTGATTGAACAGTTTTGCTCTGTACAATGGAATTCACCAGAGGTGTATTTTATTCATAGGCATGAACTTCTCCTTTTTGAAGCCCTGCGTGAAGGTTTGGAAGAAGAAATGGAAAGGGATCCTTGTGTATGTGTCATGGGTGAAGATGTAGGTCATTATGGAGGATCTTACAAGGTAACTAGAGGCCTAGCTGAAAAGTATGGCGACCTCAGAGTTTTGGATACCCCTATTGCTGAGAACGCCTTCACAGGCATGGGAATTGGAGCTGCCATGACTGGTCTGCGGCCAATTGTTGAGGGAATGAACATGGGATTTCTACTTCTTGCATTCAACCAAATCTCAAACAATTGTGGCATGCTGCATTACACATCTGGAGGCCAATTTAAAATACCAATTGTCATTCGTGGACCTGGTGGAGTCGGTCGACAACTTGGAGCAGAGCACTCACAACGACTAGAGTCATATTTTCAATCAATCCCTGGAATCCAAATGGTGGCGTGCTCAACCCCTTACAATGCAAAGGGATTAATGAAAGCTGCAATCCGAAGCGATAACCCCGTGATACTTTTCGAGCACGTTCTTCTTTACAATCTCAAGGAGAGAATTCCAGATGAAGAATATGTATTGTCACTTGAAGAAGCTGAGATGGTTAGGCCTGGGGAGCATGTCACAATATTAACCTATTCAAGGATGAGGTATCATGTCATGCAAGCTGCTAAGACATTGGTGAACAAAGGGTATGATCCTGAAGTAATTGACATAAGGTCTTTGAAACCATTTGATCTTTATACAATTGGGAACTCAGTGAAGAAGACTCATAGGGTGGTAATTGTGGAGGAGTGTATGAGAACTGGTGGAATAGGTGCTAGTTTGACAGCTGCTATTACTGAAAATTTCCATGACTATTTGGATGCTCCTATTGTATGTTTATCCTCTCAGGATGTGCCTACCCCATATGCTGGAACATTGGAGGAATGGACTGTGGTTCAACCTGCTCAGATTGTCACTGCAGTTGAGCAGCTTTGCCAGTGATCGCTTAATTAGGATATGGTTTTTGGTAAATCTATTGTGCTTGTCAAATTAAACTAGAATCTTTATCTTGATTATCTTCTCTTCCTTGTTTTTCTTTTTTACTAAACCCCCTAAACCTTAAATTGGTATTTAATTTATGATATCCTTTGCATTTTTTTTGTTTATATATTTAGGTGAGCCCTTGAACTGGGGAAGTATTTGAATCGATGGTGAGGTTCTCTATTATAGGCCTAGTTCATTTTGAATTCACTTGCATTGATGTACTCTCTGTCTCATATTAACTACCAACTACCGTTTAAAAATGTGTTGATCTTAATAAAATCTTTTATTATACTCCGATCCGAATTAATCATTCCTTACTACATCATTCGTTACTACGAAGATTCATCTTTGGCTGCTAGGCTAGAGGATAACAAAGTTACAAATGTTTGACCCAAAAGTACTTGGATGAGATAGTTTGGGTCTCTTTTAGCTTAATCAATGTCCTGAGTTCGATACTAGTCTTGGGCATGCAGCAGTGTTAAATCTCTTGAGGGAGAGCTTTGCCGCCCTTTGTAGTCCTACTTGAGCTGCCCTTTGTAGTCCTACCCGACTCGAGTGATTAGTTTCCATGCGCAGAGAGGATATCCGATTTATAAAAAAGAAGTTACAAATGTTTGAAGAACCATCTTAGAAACAATAGCTTGGTGTTATATTAGCTGGTGTTTAGTTTACCATGCCTGTGATGGTACTGTCAACATTGATGTTGGCAGTTGACCATAAATCTCTGATCTTAATAAAATGGACATGCTTTTGTATATTGGTTGTTGACCATCCATGATCTTAATAAAATGGACATGAGAATGAGTCTTCGTCTCAGTTGCTATTTTATCTTCTTTAAGTGCATGCATGCATGCAGGAAAAAAGCACATTTTTGGACAATGCTCTCTTTGTCTGAAGCTTTCAGTTATAACGCTCAAATAAAAAGCGTTATGGTATGATGCATCCCGTTAATGCTTAAAAGAGAGTGTTATCTAAATGATTCATACCGTTAACTTTTCGGTTAGCAAGTAGTATTGAAAATTTCATTACGAGGATTCAAGCGAAATTTTGATTCGCATCTTATAATGCTTTTGAAGCCTTATCTGGGTTGGCACGCGTATCAGAGGATTCTTATTCTAATAACTCTATTACACGTTATTGGAATTAATTTTAAATATTATAGAATAGAAAGCACAATTTGGTATACGTTCTTATAGACTAGATATATTAGTTATTCATACAAGATATATCAGTCATTTAATAAATTTAAAACTGTAAAATTTCTTATAAAGTGGACTGAAGCATGGGGGTAATATAATATAAGTGAGTTTCTAATGATTTCACTTGGCTGCTTGTAAGTTAGCTAGAATGGCCACTATATTAGGTAGTTTCCATGTTGTTATCAGTTTCGAATTTGTATTGCAAACACTATTGTTATTGAATTGTTCATGTTAAGAAAGAGTAAAGATTGTATTTAAAAAAAAAAAAGAAATTACATTTCTTAATCATTTATAAAAATTATCTTATTATTATGGCACACCAGAAGAAGTTACTCTGTTTTAGTCCAAAAAAATTACTCTGTTCAGCTTTTTAATGCAATGTTACTCTCATTATCAAAGTAGTTATTATTATGCGCAAGAATGCCTAAATCTGATTTAAAAAGCTTCTTGTGTGACCACAGCAATATGCCAACTAAGCTGGTAAAGTTTTATATGCAGACAACTTTGAGTCCAATTCAACGTTTTAAATATACAAAACAAAAATCTAAGATTATCATAAATATTTTTTCTTATAAAAAGCAGCCTGTGTCTTCCTGTCGGGATTAATTTCTCTTATAAACAAAATGTTGATTTTCTTGTTTCTTTAGTGGCACTTGTTAATTTAGTATATTTTATTTGAATAACAACATTAAAGACAAAAAAAGTTGAATTCCAACAAAAAAGGAGGAAGAGAAAAATATATCATTTTAACCTACATATGAAGAAAACATTTATGAACAATATATTGTTGCCAAACCCAAGTCTGATTCCAGGTCATGGCCAAGACATGTTTAAACATGTCCTGGTAGATATTTCAAATGTGCATGTATATGGTCTAAAAAATAATTGGAGTTTTTTTATTAATAAAAAACTGAACCAAAAGTAGTTAATATGCCTGCTAGATCAGAGTCATTGGATTGGAGGCCAATCAATTAACTGAAATTGTCCAAGCCAACTGGGTGGAACATTCAAATATAGTCACATGTGGAAAAATGATGGAATAAAATCATCATGAGATTTGATTGGCAGCACTACATTTTTTGGAATGAAGGATTAATTAATGTATTTTACATTGATGAAGAATTATATGGCAATTGTGTTTCATTCTCAGCCATAAACATAGTTTAGTAGGTGAATTGTTTTCCACATTTATATGACCTCTGAGTTGTTATAATTTACAGATAAAATAGTGTGCATATTTGTTATTGAATTTGAGTTTCCAATACGCGACCTTAATGTTCAATAATACAATGATGAATAAGTAACAGCTAGTAGTTTGAGACAATGATATGATCATGAAGATTTTCATCTCAGAACCCAATCTTGCAACTTGGATTCTAATTTACAAACATTACAACTGTTCTGGTTTTATGACTTTTCTTTGAAATTCATGTTCAGATTTACAAGTGGCACCTCTTTTTGTTTAAAAGCATTTGCACAACTAGGCTAAAACTGAAGTAATATAAATATATATATAGCATCTTAGTATAATAGACCAGTAGGTACAGAATATTAAATGCTCCAACAAAAAAGGAAAAAATGATACTCCCTCCGTCAATTTAACTGTCAAGGTTATGCACGGATATTAAGAAAATGATTGGAGATGCTATTTTTTATGTTTAAAAAGTATGGAAGGACTAAAGTACCCCTATGTTATTATGAGGAGAGAGGAACGGAAAAGTTGGAAATACAAATAAAAGTAAGGGTATTGTTGAAAAAAGTAATAAATGTTGCATTGGGATTCTAAAGTGACAAATAAATTGAGACAAGAAAAAGTAGCAAAGAGGACACTTAAATTGAGACGGAGGGAGTAATAATTTATATAGCATACTCCAAGTTTTTACGTCCAAAGGCTACTATAACGGTCTAACCACCACATCTTATCAAGCATTTAATAATTTATTCAGTTACATGCAGAATGACATGTTGGATCTGGCAGTAACAGAATCTGACCTACATCTTTGTGGTTTTAATTTTTCCAATTTTGTGATCAAGCCAAGGCCCCAAGGGAGGTTAATTTTCCCACTTTAGCTCAAGAAGCAATTGTGTTAAAAGAAATATCAAAAGAACTAAGAACTGAGGTTTTTAAACTGTAGTAATAATAATAATAATAATAATAATAATAATAATAATCTATAGTATAAGTTGAAATTAATTTCTATATCTCAACTTTTACAAAAGTTATCTCATTTAACTTATTTACAGAATAACATCTACAAGTTTATTACAACTCTTTTGTATGTGAAGAATCAAAACCTTATTTCGATTAAGTAGCTCTCAGACAGAAGATCCTTTCAGATATGATATGTCTCCTTAGTTGTTATTGTGTGGCTCTAATTGAATAATTAACCGTCATGTGGAAAACCTGCGCTTCAGACATTTATTTGACTCATAACAGTGCCTTGTCAAAATCTGTTTTTTCCCCATTGTTTTATTTACTGATGTCCATTTACTTGCACTGTTTCACTTAATTCCATGTGGTTAGTAAATGTCTATATGCATATAAATCAGTTATTATAGCAGAAAATTAGCAATCGTATCCCATATGGCAGGTTCCCGTGCTTGTTTCTTTTTCTAGTCTACTAAAATCAAAAATAGTGGAAAAACCAGCAATCATTTCTATACTATGAAGTATCAACACAGACATGGACATTGGACACAAACACGCAGTCACCGGTTTTCATTTGAATAATACAAGTAATTGAAGTGTTTATGTCGATGTCCGTGTTCGACACGATACGTGTCGGAGACTAGATATGTCTTCAATCGAAAGTGTCGGTGCTATAGAGTTTCTATAGGCACATATTAATTCAACTCTGAGTAACTAATAGCCAGTTGAAACATGCTTCAGACAGCTCTCAAAAAATTTGTTGCTGTGCATGTGTTTGGTTCATTAATGAACATGTGCTCTGGATTCTCTATAAAGTGTAATAAACTCTTGCTGGTATAAGTATTATTTAGCTTAATCTCTAAGTTTTGTTAACTATAGCACAAGCTCAAGTTAATGACAGCAATTGCATGTAGGATCAAGTTAATGATGCTAAGTTGGTTGATTAGGCCTAAAACATCACAAAGAATGGTCCGCAGACCTCGGTGCCTAATTTAACTTTGTAGCCAAATCCCATGTGGAAGACGCAATGAAATCATATGGCAAGCTGGCTTTAGATATTTGGATGATTATATATATATATATATATATATATATATATATATATATATATATATATATATATATATATATATATATGCTCTGTTCCTGGCCGCACTTATCAGCTTGCTACCAATGTCTTACTTAATTTCTTTTGTCTTTGGTAGTGTTCCTTTGTCACTGAATCTGCTTATTTGGTAATCAAATTCTCTCTTCTTGACAAATTGTCCATTAAGGAATCCATCCTTTATATTTTAACAAACAATCGGGAGTATCTAATTTGTGTCTAATGTCATCCTAAATCTTTCTAAAGATTGGAGCAAAAGAATGTAGTCATTTCCTTATGTTTTGGAATCTTCAGAATTCGAGTCCATATATCTTTCTAAGATTGGATCAAAAAGAATGTTGTCTTTTTCTTATGTTTTGAAATCTTGATAATTCAACTTCTTGTGGTTAAGGCGTATCAAAAAAAAAATTGTGCGGTTAATCCTAAATTAACAAGGAGTGGGTAGAGTAAAAAATATCTAAAATACGTGACTCATATACCCAATCACTGCTTTAAGGTTTTGGGTGGAAATATGATGTCATAGTTTGATAGTAATTCTGAGAATTAGCTCATTGTCACTTTTATTGTTCATAGAATCTTCAACAAGTGGTACCAAAACCAGTTTCAGCTAGATGGGGAGTGGGAGTGGATCGAGTTGAATTGGATCTCATAAATTGAGAGACTTTCTGACTATGGGATGGAGTCATATGGCGTATGTCTCGTAGGTTGGTAATAAGTGTAATGGTGTGGGAGACTCACACTTGTGGCGAGATTGTTGAGAAATCAGTGGGAGGGGTTAGTCTCACATTGTCTATCATGGGCTAAGAAAGTGACGTATAAAATATGTGAGTCATTTACCAATAAGATCATACAGATGGCATTAGGGTTGTACAGGAGCTGAGTTGGATCAAGTTATTGTTACTAGTCCAAAACTTCGAATTCTACTATGTCATTCATCTTGAATCTTATCATTGATTCGATTGATAATATTGTTGAATTCATTAGCAAACTTCTATTTTACTCTTTGAAAACACGTTTAATCAAACTTGCACTCAAACCTATCAATTAGTGAACCCGGGATTTGATTCGAGTCCTCTCTATTTTATCTCTTTCGAATTCATTTGTTTCAATGACGAAAAATACGGGAAATAGATACCTATTGAATTCTAACTATTAACAAGTAATAAATAATCTCCATTGAGAATGCTCTAAGAAGACAATATTTTGGCGTGTTTTCTTTTAATATTTGAATATTCAAATAAGATTTTTGTACAAATTAACAGATAAATTTAAATCTGATTCCATCAAAGAAAATAACAAATGTTTTTTCCACAAATTCATCAACAACCAGTTTTCTGCTGCATGCATGCATGCAAATGTTAATGAGCTTGTATAGCTGGCAGTCTTTTGCCTTTGCTTTGCTATGCTTTGGAGAGTGAAACCTGTTGATTGTGGACAATTGATGTTACATCTATTTCTGTTCGTGCACTGCAAATTAGATATCCGCGATTCCGCGTATAGCACATTCATGCGAAACGATAAATACACATTTGGGCTAGACGCCTTGAATAGGGTAGAAAACAAACTATATGATCATTATTTTAAAATAATTGACCGTATAACTATTTTCCCGCCCTCAGAGAGGCGGGAGAAAAACTTGAGTAATTCAGAGTCTAGCTCGAAGGTTAGGTAATTAATTGGCACAAATTAGTTTGGTTTATTGAGGATCTAACTAAGATGTAAAAGAGGATGAGTCTGCGAATAAAATCACAACATAAAAAAGAAAAATGCCTACAAGTGTGACATAATCAAAGTCACTGAAATACCCATACCTCTACATCTGTAAGTTGGTGCCTAATAGAATCAGAGAGAATTCTAAAATGGAATTTTTTGTTTGTAATTTTGTATTTCATATGATGAATAAGTTATACAGAAAACTTGTATTTATACTAGTGAGCCAACTTCTGAGTTGGTTATAACTAACTAACAAAAGCCTTGATACAATGTGCCTTTACGAACTAGTTAAACACTAGTATCTATTTCTAACTAGATTTAGTGAATTCCTAATAGACTTGTGTTCTCTCCCCACAAGCTCATTGGTGGGAAGCAACATGAACTTGTCACGAAGAGAGTGGATTTGAAGTTTGGACCTGGTGAGGATGTCGGCATTCTAAGCTTGAGAAGGCACATATTCCACAATGAGTCATTTGCAAAGAACCATTTCTCTGACAAAGAAAATATCTAGTTCCATGTATTTTTTTCCTGGAATGTAGAACTGGATAATGACTAAGGGTAGCAATAATTTGGTTGTCACAGTAAAAAAATTGGGGCATGTATAGGAACCCTCAGCTCTTGAAGGAGAGATTAAACCCAGAGCACCTCAACAACTGTTAATGCAAGACTTTTTGTACTTTGCTTCTGTACCTGACTTAGCTACTAGATTCTGCTTTTTAAACCATCATGAAATGAGATTTGGACTAAGGAATATGCAAGCACCCGAGGTGGACCTTCTTCATCAATATTAGAGGCCCAATCAGCAAGGATCACAAAATACCTTAATGCATAGAGGTGGTGAGGAGGTAGCAGCTCTAAGTGTGAAACCAACGTCAATAGAGCTCTAAAAATATCTCAAGATTTGTTTGATTGCAGTCCAATGATAAACTAGTAGTTGATACATGAACTGACACACCTTATTCAAGTCATTGATTGAATTGTAGTTAATCGAGGATGATCGGCCAATCAAAATCAGAAGAACACTGCAACGAGATGGAAAATGAAATAGCGTCGCACCAAGACGATGAACAAAAGAGTGTCACACTCAAAGGACAATGTCGAGAAAAAAATATATAAGAAAAATAAGACTTATGCGGGAACCAATTTTTTAGATAAAAAAGAGTAAAAAGAGTACAAAAGGATGATTCTAGGCTCCAAAATCACCCTATAAATTTATTAAGACATTGCTACTACCTTTTTTTTTTGGTGTCAATATTTACTAATATATATATGAAAAAAAAAGCCGAATGAAGTATTTATATAATCAATTTAGAAATATTATAAAATTTTAAAATAAACAATTATCATGAGTAGTAAAGAGAAAAATAAAAGTGGCAAAGTATTCATGAAAAAAGTTAATACTTTTTAATTTATTGTATGCAGAAAATAACTATAAATTAATATTATATATTTTATTTAATTAATATAATAAAACTTTATGTTTTTAATATTTATGTATTTATTTTTTAATATTATAATTTTAAAGTTTTACCAAATTAAATAATTTGAAGAGACTCCGAATCTTAAATAAGCTAAAGCTCGTTCATCGTGCGTTTAATAGAAGGGAAAAAACAGAAACGCAGTTGTATTCCGTCAAAATCAAATTGTTTTTTAAAAGATCAAAAGGGAAAACTCAATATATAACAATGTGTGAAAAAATGACTTTTCGGGGGTCCATTGTTGAAGTGGTCTTTTAGGCAGCAAGTAGAAGAAGGAAGACTCTTTTTGACAACAATCCTACGATAAAGGCAAGTGGGAGTTTTGTCCCCTATTGTCTTCTCTCATTACACATGTATCTTTCAATACGTCTTAATAAACCTTTTGCAAAGTTATGGTTGATATTGCTTCTTCGGCAAAATGAAGAATAATTGTTATTAATAAATAATAATAATAATAATAATAAATAAACATAACAAACAATACATAAGCACCATTTTCTTCTTGCTACTGCAGCATGTTCTCGAATTATTGTAAACGAATCACATGTTAATGTCTTTGTTTTCCTTATTATTACAAACATTTTGATTCTTTTGAAGCACCAACCTTTTTGTGTGGAGAAGATTGATGATTTGCGCCTAAGCGGCCTAATAAAGAGGGAATCTTGAAAAGTAATGTTACCTAATTTAAACAGAGATATTTGAGACTTGTGGTTATAGCAAGAAATTGAAAATTAATGGTAAGTTTTTTGTTTTTTTATAAGCAAAGAAATTTTATTCAAATTATTGGAGTACAACTAATACAAGGATGTCTCATTAAAATCTCCGATAGTCAAAACCTATTAGGAAAAAAACACGAAGAGGAAAAAGAGTAACCCATAAATTACATGTGCACTAGTGTGTATGACCCGTGCGCTACACGGGTATACATTTTCTTTTAACAGAAAATTTGAATTCGTTGTTTGGGACATTAAAAAATGCAGTTGTACATTTTCGTGTATTATGTGATATATCGATTTTTTCGTACACCCTCTTTTATAAATTCATTATGTTTTAATATATACATATATATATATACTATAAAACATTATTCTGGTACATGTCGTAAAGTATTTCTTTGCTACCAAACCATCAAACATTCAAGTTATGTTGGCGAGTGGTCAGATCAAAATTTGGTCTCTTATATGGACAATGTAATCAAAGAACATGAAAAAAAAGGGCCAAATCAGGCGTTATTTGAAACTGAGTGGTATGAATTTTTTCTAAATCTGAACTTCGAGATGGGTAGACAATTCGGTTCATTCAAAGGGGTGGTGAGGAGAACATCAGAGTTTTAATCAAAACCTAATGACAATTAGATTTTAACTAATGACAATTAGATTTTAAGTTCACAGTTTTTTGCACCAACATAAACTTGTTTGGGACTTAATATTTTATGTTATTAAATTAATTTTCTAAGTTGGATTATGTTATTGGATGATTGTAATCTTGTGGGAAAATTTGGTTTTATTTCTAATATTATAAAGTTATGTTGGTGGTTTATGAATTTTTTTTCCGTATACTTAATTAGATTAGCCGTGTATAGTATTTTATCCACTATTGCCTTAACGCATTCGTGATTGAAATCACTCTTGATTACTAAATAGTAATAATAGTAATAGTAATGCTAACTAAATAAGGATTTATATTATACTTTTAAAAATTGTAATATTTCTGATAGTGCTTCTTTTACTCTCTATATAAAATATATCAAACGGTAAAAACATGTATAGTTTTTTGAAAAGTACTTTAGAAAATAGTTACTATGATTATTAATTTTTAAATACTAAATTTAACATTATGGATGATTAGCATGCAGTTAAAAATATAACATTTATTGGACTATTTACATTCTTATTTTTGGTTTTATATACACAAGGTGGGGCTATTTTCGTCTTTTGGTTGTCAGTTTTACTGAACTTCCCAAAGTTGAAACCCTATTATTCCATTAGTTTAACTTTTCTTACTCTTCTTTCATCTCATCGGTGCCGTCTCATAAACACAACTAAGATTAACCAAATCATGTCATTGCTGCCGCCGAACAAAGCTTCTGGATTACAGTCATGGTTTCGTCTTTGTGCTGCGACTAATCACCTATGGCGTCACAGTGTGGATCTTCTTCTTCACTTGGTATGATGCGTTGAACCGTACCTTCGCAGCATAAATGGTATTCCTGAGGAGTTAATGAGATATGTAAAAGTATCAACAAACACATCCTTTGTCATTAAAAAATTCATAAATTAAAAAGAAGATCAAATCCTTAACACCTGCTCGCGCATTTTGTACAACGCAAATTGATCAATGCTAACTTTTCCATGCATATTTCAGATGCAACAAAAGCCTTGTGACCAATGACTGAAACATGTTGTGCGGTGTTAATTATAAATAAATATGTTTTGTTCCACTTATCATCCAACACATAGAGATCCTCAATCTACATGAAGAATTAGAATTATTTGTTAGTGTATGAATTATTATACGTTATTTGAAATAAAAAGCTATGGAATGTTCTTAATTGGTCCATTCACACTGTAGGTACGTTTATGCTCAGAAAAAAAGTCAAAGAAGGATGATCCTCTAAGGCTAAAGATTGCCTTCATTGTGTTGATATTTTTGCAGGTGCATAGCAGTTTGCTTACACGTCAGGCCATGGCTTGGTTATGGGTGGTATTAATTGCCTCCAATCAACAATTTCTTGTCATACCTTAGTCAATTATTAAATGCTATGAATATTCATATTAACCATTCCTAAGATCAAGCATGTGCAATT
This sequence comes from Astragalus glycyphyllos, assembly GCA_963573325.1. Taxonomy (NCBI): domain Eukaryota; kingdom Viridiplantae; phylum Streptophyta; class Magnoliopsida; order Fabales; family Fabaceae; genus Astragalus; species Astragalus glycyphyllos. Next base: position 74,578,486 of record OY754310.1, read on the forward strand.
ATTACCTTATTTGATTTTTAAGACAGATTTCAAATAGTAATAATTGATTTTTAAGACAGATTTCAAATAACATATGGAGCTGGTAACGTTTTTTTTAATGTAGGCTACCTTTTTTTTGGTTAATTTGGCAATATTAACCATGTTTTAAGGGATTCTAATTAATACTCATCAATGTGTTAATCCCTGAAATTGCTGCTTCGTGTATAACCGTTGATTCAGATTTCTGATATTTAATTGTCAAATCAAAACCGTCTATTCCCAGCCGCAATTTTATGGAAAGGGAGTCGTTGATCTTGTGTATGTTTATCGGTAGAACAATCTTGGCCGTTGCCTATCTGTTGGACGTTGACATGGTCGCTGAGTGGTCGGAATTCGCGGATGTGGATTTGAAAAAATCATATGTCATTTCTGCGAATATCTGACATGGACGCTGACATTGACCAATCCATGGTTTAATATAATAAAGATATCGACAATGGCGGAGATATCATAAACTTTATGGGTGGCTAAGGAAGTAATACAGAACCTAACAAAACTTCGAAGAAGTTTTAGAAACACAAAAAAAAAAAAAAGAAACAGTTGTGCATGTTTGGTTGCACGTTGGAGAGCACCTAACGTACGTTTTCTATGGTCAAACGGGATTTAGGTGGTTAGAAAGATGTTTGGATCTTGGAAGAGAAAGCGCTTCTTCTTTTTAGCTTCGATTTTAGTTGAAGCAGGTTTTAGTAGCTTCTGCGTCTGAACTAAATCAATTCTAGTTGATGCTGTCATGATAATTACGAAGAGACAGTTTTGCCCCTCTGCCTCCTCGTTTTTTTATTGTTAATAGTGTTGCATCTTCATTTCTGCCGTCTTTGTTTCTGCCGTTTTGGAGTTGCAGGGAGTAGCTCCCTCTGTGTTTAGGTTAGAGTTGAGATATCGGGTTACAATACAAAAGCTCATAAAGACATTGTAAAAAATGGACTTCAAAAACTTTATGTGTTGATAAAAAAAAAGCTTTGGGTTTTTTCTTTTGTACCCCAACCCCTTTGACACTATACCCCATGCACCTTCGAAAAAACCAAAATACCTTTCACAAAATAAAAAAACTCCAATATATCCCACCTCAAAAAAAATTGAAAATCGGATTTAGGTAAATCTGATTTCCCCTAAAAAATTTTAAAAATTAAAATTGGATTTATCTAACCCATAGGTAAATCCGATTTTTTATCCAAATAATAAATAAATAAATCATTTAAAAAATTAAAATTATATTTTGACTAAAAAAATAAGTTAGATATGAATAATATGAATATCAGGCGTTTTTTTGGTTCTGTTTAGGGTGTAGTTCGTTAACACGTGACGATGTTATACGTTGAGCGAATAATTTAGGCTAAAAAATCGGTTTTCGGCCAACCTACTCTGATTGTAATGAAACCATAGCCATTAAATCCGGAAAAAAAATCAAGGATCAATACTCCTCAAGAATAGACTTCTTTCAGGACACAGGGGCTCAAATTCCCAAATTCCATCGTTTACTATTTTTTATTAAATTTTTTAATTTTTCACAGTCTCCAAAAAATCTAAAAAAAATTTGCATAGCCTTATTTTGGTTTTATTAGATTTTTAGTTGTGTTTTTATAATTTTTTGATGAGTTTTGACTTTTTAACGGAGTTTTAGAAGCGTTTTTATAACTTTTTTAAAAAATTTAAATAAATAAAATTTAATAACTAAATCGGATTTACCTCCCCCCAAGGTAAATCCGACTTTGAAAATTAATAAATCGGATTTATCTCCCCCTAGGTAAATCCGATTTGTTATTTTTAAAGTCGGATGTATCTACCCTTCTACCCCCACTAGATACATCCGACAGTTAAAAATTAACAAATCAAATTTATCCTCTAAAAATGTAAATCCGAGCGAATTTATTTTAGGCAGGGGTATTTTCGTCTAAAAAATTCTTGTGGGGATACCCAAAAAAAATCCCAAAAGCTTTTTTTGTACTAAAAGTTTTGCAGGGAGCAACTCCCTCTGCGTTTTCCTAATGTTGGACCAGAGTGTTTTGTTTGTTATTAATTAAACACTTAATAATTTCAGTAGCACATGAAAAAAGTTTTATTAACTTACATTATTATATAAATTTAATTTAGATATTTCATATGCTCATTTAGTATTTTTATCGTATATTTTATCAAATTTTAAATTTCTAATATAATTTTAAGTTGATACCTATTTTAGTAATTTTACACTCAAAAGCACTTTTGATCTAATTTATCCAAACAATAATGATTGGTGAAAATCTCTTTTCGGTAAATGTAATCAAACAAAAAGCACATTACATTCAACTCACTTTTAACTAAACTCAATTCTACAAACTCAATTCTAACAAACTCAATTCTCATTACCACATAACCAAACATACACGGATTCATTTCAAGACAGTTTAAATGATTTGTCTTAATATTTTCGTAGGAAGATCATAGGCTTCCTAAGGTGGGATTCATTTTGAGGCGTAAGCGAGATCACTTTTGAGAGGTTTCTTTCTCTTGTTTTTTTTGGGTCGGTGGTCTCTGGTGTGTTTCTTCTCTAGGAATGTTATTTAGGAGTGTTCCTTTTGTTTTTTTGAGGAGTTGGTTTTTTAGGTTTGGCCATGTGTTCGTTGTAGTTTACTTCCTGGCTATCCTTTTAGGTAGATCCTATCAATAAATTCCTAATTAATATTTTAATTTCCAGATTTTATCTTTCATCAATTAATTTAGTAAGCTTACATACCTGATGTTAATAAGCTCGGTAGAATGCCCCCTTAAGAGCTTGTTTGAAATCCTTTTGAAATATATTTTTAATTTTTTAAAATCTTAAAAGAATACATTTAATTTTTTTAAAGTTTTTGAAAAATTAAATTCGCTTTTAAAAAGAGAAGTCAAACATACTCCACGGGGTGTTTAATGTTTAAGTTTAAAAAAGCAATTTTAAATTTAAAAGAATACATTTAATCAATGCAGTTAAACTTGGAAAGCGATTTTTAATTTTCAAAAGCGATAGCTTTTGAAAATTTAAAAGGATACATTTAATCAGTGCAGTTAAACTTAAACTTAAACATTAATCACCTCATAAATAAAATAACCAAATTATAATGTAAGTTTTGTTTTTTTAACTTCAAAAATATTCAATTCAGTACTATTACAGTAATAGTAACACAGAGTCGCAGTTTTCGTTGCCTAAAGTTAACGACAGAAACATACTGTCACACATATTCACAACAGCCACGAGGGAGAGTATATGCGATCCAAATGAAGACAATATTGTCACAACACTTTGACAGAACAGAACACAAAGGTGTGCAGACAACAAAAGCGTAAAGCCAAGTAGAAATTTATTTCTTGGTAAATAAATACAAGAAACATAAATACCTATTAAAAATTTAAAAATATAAAAAAAAAAAAAAAAAAAAAAACAGAAACCAGCTGAGCTCCATCTACCTACAGAGTACAAAGCTACAAGCTGATTCCTGAAACTATTTCCCCACAACACAGTGCGCAGACACTGCCATATACACAGCATTGAAGTTAATAATACCAACAAAATCTTTGTTCAGGAGAAACCGGGGACCTTTCTCCTTACCCCTCATCCCTCTGGTCAAATTCTCCTTCTTAACACCTTTCTCAGTGGTTTTTACTTTTTACCCCTAACATTTACCTTTTAGAATTAAAAAAACTAATAATAGAACCCACCGAAAGCCTTACTCAGGAGGAGTCTACGTGTGTTTGTAATGCTAAATCCTTAGCTTCCACAAAAGTACCATGAAAACCATATGGCACTCTAGAAGGCAACTTAACGGTGGCTTCTACCTCAAGATCAACGGCGTTAACAATCTGTAGCTCTGATTTACACGTTCTCTCATCATGCACAAACGCCATAATGTACCCATCATCTTCTTCATCCCCACTCGGCAAGAAAAACGGTTCTCCACCGAACCTTCCATTCCCATAGCTATGCTTCTTTACCTCTCCACTAACAAGGTCTACCTTAGCGAAACCTGAAACCTTAGGCCACGGTTCAGCAACTGCCAAATAAGCGAACCGGGTTTTCCTTCCGAGCCGGTTTCGGTTCACCATCCCAGCCTCTAAGTTCAGTTGAGGAATAATGGGACGTCGTTTTGATTCCCCTGTTTTAAGATTCAGTCTTATTTCCGATAACACGCTTCTCAGATTCTCGTCACTCTCGTTGAAAATAGAATCTGGTGGAGTCATGCAAGAACCGATAACTACAACCTCGTCGGTTTCTGGTTCTTCCCACGCGTTCCAAAGGTGAAAACAGAAGGTGTCCGGCGACTCAATCCAAACCATGCTCGAAGCGTCTTTTGCGTACTTCGGAAGAACGCCGAATCTTGATTTTTTATCGCCGTCGAAGATCACCGGTGAACCGCCCTTCATCATTTCTCCTAGCTTGAACACTACTTGATGATCGGGGATCACAACGAAATTCTCCGTGATCGCGAAGTCGTGTGTCATTGTTGGAACGTCAAGGCGAATTTCGACGTCCGGCGACTTTTTACCGTCCGGTAAGAAACGAAAGTACTTGAGGTAAGGTCTTGCGACTTCATAGCTTAAAGCGAAAAGCTCGCCGGAAATAGGGTCGATTTTCGGGTGCGCGATCATGGTTGAGTGGAGCTGATTGTGGAAACTGTAACGGCCAATTGTTTGTAAGTCACCGGAGGGAGAGATTTTGAGCTCGTAAGGGAGGTCATCTTCTGACATGGCGAGGAGTTTGCCGTTGAAGTAGACAAGGCTGGCGTTTGCAACGCCGGAGCCGCGGCGGTGATCGACGATGCCGAAAAGTCCTCTGGCATAGAAGAGGAGAAGTCTTGCGATGCCGGAGTGACCATGAAGTTCGCCAATGGCCTTTGGAAACATTGGCCGTCCAATCTCTCGCTCTTGGACGAGCCTCTCCGTTTCGGTGAAGCGGCAAGCGTAACTAGCGTCACCGTCATTGATAGAAACAGCGTGAACCATTCCGTCGCCGTCAAAAAGGTGGTGTCCTGCTACGGGCTCGAACATTGGATTAGCGCCGTTACGGAGGTAGACGCCGTTTACACAGTCAGGGATTTTACCGGTGACAGGGAGGGAACTGACGACGGGTTGTTCTGATACCGGAGCGAAGTTTCCGGCGATTTGAATTCTCGGGTCCGCGGTTTTTGGAAGCGGTTGTTGAAGCTCGCGTGAGAGCAACGCGCTTTCAAACATGTCAAGTGCTGTTGCTGCGGCTTTTTGAATTGGATTCCAGTGTAACTTTTTAGGAGTTTCCGTGTTCGTTGGAGTTTCTTTAGTAATTAGTGGTTGATTGTAGGGTTCTTTTGGGAAATGGAATACTGAGGTGGATTGCAGGGCACACTCCACTTTTCTATTGGGCTTCTTCTTCAATATTACGGTGGACTTTGTGTGAAAGCCCAAATCAATAAATGATGAAGTAGTAGAGGAAGAGAGGGAGAAGGGGTGAGTATGTGTAGCCCAAGTATTAGAGTTGAGTGCTACTGAAGGTGGTGCCATGATCATGCTCATGGAGAAGAAAGAAATGATGAGAAGTGGTTTGTAATTAAGAAGAAAAAGAAAGAAAGGAAGGAAGGAAGAGAGAAAGATGGAAAGTGGAAATTGAGTTTCGAGGGGGAAGAGAAAGGGAGAGGGAAATGGGTATAAATAGTGGGGAAGGTGAAAGAAAGACGAGTCTTACTAGTATTTATTTTTAATTTCATTTTCAATATTTTTGGAAGGGTGTGAGAGAAGGTGTATGTTTATGGAGACATGTAAGGGAAGACCACGTGATAGATTTGTTTGTGGCTTCTAAAGTGTACGTGGGTGTGGGGGCAACGGCATTTGGCTTGGAATTGCTTGCTGCTAGTAGTAAACTATGTTGTGACATCGAAACCTCTATGTAGTACTAATATGATGTATGGGAAAGACACAGTGCGGTGTTATTTGGCCACTATTATAATATCACCGTTTGTGGGTCTCAAAACAATTTTTGATGTGAACAACCGCTTCAATTCACTGCTTCAGTCAATTCTATATAAATGATTGGTTTGATTTGCAGATAGATAAATATTGGATAGTACTCAATTGGTTTGGAGAGTGTTGGACAACTGTTTATTACATTGTTTAGTGGACAATATAAGCAAAAAATATGAAAATTTTACTATAATTTTCATTCTAATGTTTATAATGATTTTATATAACAATTATAAGGAAACATGTGCGATGGAGAAGAAAAAAGAGAGAGAGATGAGAGAGGTCATGAGAAGAGAAGATATATAAGAAAGATGAGAGAAGATAGATAGATAGAGAGAGAGAGAGAGAGAGAGTTATTAAGTAGGAAATAAAAGTAATATTTTGGTATTTTTCTTGTTGGGTTGTTTAGTTCAGTCTTGTTTTTTAGCAAATCAAACGGACCAAAATAATTAGGTGCTTCTAGGGTGAGTGACGAAATAAGTCCCTCACTAGTGAATCACTAAATCGACCATAGAATATAATATGAAACCTCATCAATTCTTATGATAATTTAATACCAGTTGATTCAATATTAATCACATACTTTATCTCCATCTTCATGGGAACCTTTCTAGCCCACCCTTTTATTTGGAAATAAAAGCATTAGAAAGTGGTGGTTATCTCATCCCTGAAATGATTTATATTTGAGAAAAAATTTCTAAACTTTGTAAGAAACATAGGAATCAATATTCATAACTTCCACATTTTGAAAATGGGTTTTTTTTTACACCCCCATTATATCCCATACCCCTATAAATGACCAAACAAACCAAAATACCCTTAAAAACACTTAAAAAACGTAATCAAACATCATTTTGTACTATTTCTAAAAAAAATAAGTTGTTTTCCCTAAATAGCACAAATGAGGAACGTTTTTTTTTTTGGATTTCCGGAAACACCTCAAATTAAGTTTCGGAAATCCAAAAATTTTATATTCCGAATATATGTTTATTTCCGGAAAATTTTAAAAAACAGTTTTTTTAAAAAAAAATTAGAGGCATTTTGAAAATTTTTAGTGAAATGGAAGGGGTAAAAAAAAACCTTCCAAAATAACTTTTACACCCATGAAACAAATTCCCACTTGCATAGAGAAATTTGACGTCAATCGGCCTGAGAATAGTACAGTAGAAGTAGAAGCACCACCACCGCATAGCCCACCGACCCACTACTCTTTTGCCCAAATACTTCCAAGAGAGGTTATTGTATTGTAGTACTGTTCCCGTAGTTTTCTTCTGCAACTTCAACTTCAACTTCGACTTCATAAAAAGCTAGTATATATGTATATGGCCAATATATACCAACGGATTACCATAGAGGTCCCACCTCAAAAAGCCCCACTATTTTCTTTACCTCACTGCTCTTTAATATTCCTCAAACCTAAAAAGTTTATCAATATTCCTTTTGACTCAAATAAAAAGTGTATTAAGTAAATCTTCTTTATTTATTTAAATTAAACGTTCAATCACTCTTTATATCATTTTTAACATCTAGGAATCTAACCTCCAGTTTTGAGTATTCTCTGCATCACAACTTAACTGTCGTTTAAGATTATGCGCGGGTATTAAGAAAGTGATTGCAGATACTATTTTTTTATGTTTAAAAAGTATGGAATGACTAAAGTACTCCTATATTATTATGAGGAGAGGGGAATGGAAAAGTTGGAAATACAAATAAAAGTAAGGGTATTGTTTGGAAAAAAGTAATAAATGTTGTACTGGGATTCTAAAGTGACAAATAATTTGAGACAAAGAAAAGTAGCAAACATAACACTTAAATTGAGACGGATGGAGTAATAATTAGTGTGTATGGGTCAAGTAACTAATAGTCTAATACTTCTACAATAATCCAATGGAATTGACAAGTCGTCCTGATATTAATTTGAACTAGTCAAAATTTGATAGAATTTTTAGAAAGTTTTATTCACTCAAAAGAACTTCATTTTATAATGCTATTTGATTTTTTTCATCCAATGGATTTGACAGGTCATTCGGATATTAATGTGAACGACACCGACATTGATACAATTTTACCATACTTATGAAGTTGAGCTTTCACCCGACTTTAAATCTTCTAACATACGAAGTCACTTTAATAGAAGTCAGGCTAAAATCCGACTTTAAAAATCCAATTTATCCGACTTTAAATCTCCTTTCAGCAGTAGTGTGCGCATGACTCTTTACAACTTGATATTTGATTTTTGCATAAAAAATAGTATGAAGTTAAAAAAAGTTAAACATGCACTAATTTGGGAACGTTTTTGGTTGACATTCCTTCTCCTTTTTATGGAAAAATGTTTGTATGGTTTGGATAGTGTCCACTAATATAATCTAAGTGAACAAATTAACTAATTGTAGAATCCATTATGGAAACCATCATAGTCATAATGAGTGATGGATTCACGATTCTTTCCACCTCATAAATTTGTTTCTATGGACATATAATTGTTTTCGTATTGGAATTATATATGGCTGTTAAATTATATACATGTATACAAAAATACATTAACATTAATATATATATATATATATATATATATATATATATATATATATATACACTCGCATGTATACGGATCCAAAAATCTCAATTGGTGAGGGCAAGATTATATACTTTAAATATTTATAAAAATATTAATAAATTCATAAGTGATAAAATAATTATATTATTATTATTATCATCATCATCCGTAAACAAAAAGCGAGTGATTGCAAGAACAATACTATTTTATCTTCAAAATTTTGAAGACACTTTAATATTTGTGAATCGTAATTGTTCTCTATATATCTTCTTATTTTAAAAGTTTCATAGGTTTTTTTTTTTCATTTTTAACACTATAAAAGATATTCATCTATGCATATAACTGGATAATAATTCAAAAATTTATTTATCATACAAATGTGCATTTAGTTATTCACATAATTCAAAACTTATAGAAGAAAAACTTATTTCATAATCTATATATATATATCTATCTTATATCTTATGCGGCTTGTCACCAAAGCCCGCCAAACTTCAGTTTTTTTTTTAATTTTATTCTTCCTTTTTTTTTCCTTTTTGTTTATTTATTTATTTTTTTCTTCTTTTATATTACCTCACTTTTTTTATCTTCTTCATTTTTTCATTTACTTTTTTTTCTTTTTCGTTTTGGAGTGCTTTTAGAGTGAGGGAACAAATCAAAATTCCTCAGAACCATTAAATATGACTGTAGGATGTAGTATAAAAATTCATTAACGGTTGAGATTTAATACAAATTGATTCAATCTTAACCGCTCATAGCATTTTACACAATATCCTACGATCAATTTTAGTGGTTATCGATGACAGATTTAATTTGCTCCCTCAACCTAAAAGCACCCTTTGGTTTTTACTTTGGATTTTACTTCAGTTTTTTCTTCCTATTTTCTTTTTTTATATTTTAAGAGCTGGTTTACGGTCTCAAAAATTTTAAATGTTTAAATATGCAAATTTTTACGTAAATAAATATCTACGTAAATATTTATTTACGTAAATATTTACATAAATATTTAAGTCTCAAAAATATTTATTTACATAAACTTTAGTCACATTTACAATAGGTCCATCAATCGTACTCTTTCAACTTTCTATAGGTACTTCTATTTTATTTGTAATTTCCATCCAACACTACACGATACCACATAATTCACTTTCTATTTGTGTTTTCTTCTATGTTTTGGTCATTTCGTACCAACGTGTATTTAAACTATTCGTTAGTTGGTGTTTATATTTTTATCTTTATTTAAAATTCGAGTACAACATTGCTGCATTGACTCCTGTGGGAACTTCAGCCACATTTACAATACAATCTTCATGATCTTCTTTCAACGGGAACTTCAGTCGCATTTACAATAAAATCTCCAAAATCTTTTTCAATTTTGTATAACTACACCTATTTTATCATGAGTTTCCTTCGACCATGCTTGATATCCGGCGTGTTTCACTTTTTAATTGTATTGTCTTTTTTTCTTTCTAATTATGGGTTAATTTTTTTTATTTACATTTGATGAATGTGGATTATGTTATTAAATTTTTTTAGATTTTTTCTTCTTATTTTATCAAAGGTTAATGTTCTTTTTAAAATTTATAATCTTTTGATTAAAATTTATATTTATAATTTAATTTTTATTCACAGATATTAGTTTTATATTTTGTAGACTAACACCATCTGCCCAATGGCACAGGTTACCCTGGGGCCTGGTAGTCGATCCCGTGCTCCAGATTTTGATTCTCACAGTTGACAAACTCAGTGTTGACTAGTGCAAAATTTGTATTCAAGCACAATCAGATATTAGTATGATAGAATTTAGCCAACCCCGTGCGGGAATTGCCGCACTTTTTTTTTTAAGTTTAGTTTTTTTTCTTTTTTTGTTTTGCCCTCTTTTTTATCTTAATGTTTTCCATTTTTTCCTTTTTAATATTTTAACGAGTACTCTAGGGTCTCGAAAAAATTTAGATGTTTAAATATGCGAATTTTGTTTTTCAATTATCGATTTGGTGAAAAAAAGATTTAATTTCATGACAAAATACATAAAATGATATGCTAAACAGTGTGCTTTGGTATACTCGATGGTGAAAAAAATATTTTTTTAACAAAATACGTAAAGTACGATGTTAACCCGTGTGTGTTGAGGCACTTTAGGATTCAGAAAAAAATTAGCTGTTCAAACACCCGAAGTTTTTTCCTCAATAACTGGTTTGGTAAAAAAAAATAGCTTTGTGACAAAATAGGTAAAGTGTGATGCCAACATTGAATTTTGGGGTACTTTAGGGTCCAGAACAAATTTTATATGTTCAGATACGTGAAGTTTGTTCCTCAACAACCTGTTTGACGAAAAATAAAAAAAATACGTGACAAAATACGTAAAATGTGATGCCAAACAATTTGTTGAGGTACTTTTGGATTCAAATTTTTTTACATGTTCGGATACACAAAGCTCATTCCTCAAAAACCCGTTTGGTGGAAAAAATTTGTGACAAAATATCTAGTGCGATACTAAATAGTGTTTCTATGTGCTTCTATTTTATTCAAATATGCGAACTTCTTTCTTCAAAAATAGTTTCAACTTTGTATATGTGCTTCTATTTTATTGGTGGTTTTAAATCAAACTTTGCACGATACCTATACGTACGTGTTTCACTTTCTAATTATGTTATCTTATTTTCTCTTTAATTATATGTTAAGTTTTTATATTTACATTTGATAAATATAGATAACGTTATTAAACTTTTTTAAACTTTTTCTTCTAATTGTCTATGGATGTTCAATTTCAATGTATTTGTTGTTATTAATATTCTTTACGTTTTTTTTTCTTATTATCTGTGGATGTTGAATTTCATTGTCTTTGTTAATGTTTCTTTTTAATTTTATAATATTTTTATTTAATTTATAGTTTTTTAATTTAATTTTTATTTACTGGAATTTCGGCCACGTTTACAATAGATCCCCTCATCGCCCTCTTTCAACTTTCTATAGGTGATTCTATTTTATTTGTGGTTTTCATCTAACCCTGCACGATACCCGCATGTTTCACTTTCTATTTGTGTTGTCTTCTTTATTTTTGTCTTTTCGCATCAAACGGTATTAAAAACATATTTTAACTGGTGTTTAAATTTTTATCTTTTTTCAACGGGAACTTCAGCCACATTTATAATACAACCTCCACCATCTTCTTTCAACTTTGTATAATTGCTCCTATTTTATCATGAGTTTTCATACAACCATGCATGATACCCACGTGTTTTAATTTTTAATTGTGTTGTCTTCTTTTCTTTCTTATTATGGGCTAAGTTTTTATATTTACATTTGATAAATATGGATTATGTTATTGAAAATTTTAGACATTTTCTTCCCATTATCTATGGATATTTAATTTCAACGTTTTTTGTCAATATTCTTTTTAAATTTTATAATCTTCTTATTTAATTTATAGCTATAATTTAATTTTAATCCACAATTATTTGACTATATATTTTACAAACCAACATCATTGGTCCACTGGCATAAGCTACCCTGGGACACGGGGTCGACTTAGTGCTCCCGAGTTTGGTTCCTGCAGTGGACAGAAAACTGTTGTCTTGAATGATTGGTTTATTAAAGAGGTTTTCCCCTTCCGATTTTACTTTAATTTTCCTAACTAAAAATTAGTCAATCCCGTGCGTAGCACGGGTCAGGGGGCTAGTTTCCATTTAATGGGGTGTTGGGTGGGGTAGTACCTGTACCGGCCGCACCCTCGCACAAATTTGCGGTGGGTAATTACTCGTATCCATTTGTGCGGATAATTACATGTCCAACAAGGATAACTTTTGTGGATGCTCAATGGGTGTGAGAATGATAAAATGGCTTGATGATTTGGGGAGGGGGATATAGGAGTTGGACTGATAAGGAGATCGTGGGTTCAATCCATCGGAAATTCTCAATTAAGCGTCCTTGAATGAAAGGATGAGCGAGTTCCTGGGAACTTTGTATTTCACCTATTCTAAAACCACATGGAGGTATGAATCATATATATAAACACTAATGCACCAGGTCCAATCTGAACTCTAAAAATAAGCATGCTTAGAATGTACACTAGGCAAGTAAGTAGTAGTGCGCAGAGTGTGTGAGTATTTTAAACGGTAGCAAGTTCCATTTCTAATAATACAAAAAAAAGACTTACAACTTGCTTTCTTCTTAATTTTAATTTTTAGAATGTCTAAACTTGTTTGTTTTGCATTAACTTCTAAATTTTATAAGAATTTCCTGCCACAGTTGATGGATATTCATATAGTCACTTGAACTTAACTGAATCGCAGCAGAAGAAAATTGGAAAATTAACGTGATGAATTCTTATACAGAAATGAGAAATCACAACTTGAAAGGCCTGTACCTTGTAGGCTAGCTGTAAGTTACCGTTCTAAAAGAAAAGCCATGCACTCCAAACTTTTGATTTCTTCAATTGCGACAGAAGCTTATTTCACTACTGATTTTTTTATTCCTAAAAAGTTGATTATTGATATGCTTTAAGCGTGTCAGGCATGCATCCGTTAATATTGTTAAATAGTCAATATCGAGCTTGCTTGTCAAATTATCCATAGCGCATATTATTCCAAAAGTTTGATATAAATATAAATATATATATATATATATATATATATATATATATATATATATATATATAAAGACAAGGACAAGAATGAAAATAACAAATAGGAATATTAATTGACCCTTATTATAATATTTATAAGGTCCCCACCCCACGTATAAATGTGTGAAGAAGCGAATTCAAGCGCTTGAAAGATATAGGCAGAATTAATGCGTGATAAAGGATTGGTTTCCCACATTGGATTTTTGTGGGCACATTGAGGCCATTCAATGAAGACAAAGCCATGGGAGGGAGCCATTGTTGATAGCCATTGGACAGGCAATTTGTGATAGCGAACTATTAGTTATCACCACTGTTTCTTTAAGTTTCCATTGGAAGAACAAAGCCTTTCAACATGAGGTCTACAACTAGATATTGCCCCTGCGCACATGCATCATCAGACCACCCTCTACTTTTCATTGTCTCTTCCACTTTGTTCTTTCTTGTTCAAACTCACTTCGAATATTATTAATACAATCAACAGTTGGAGTTATTGGCTACCCTCAAATACTCCCTGCACTCCAAATTATAAGAAAAAATGAGTCTAAAATATGGCTAGATTGGAGCTGCGTTTTTGTAGTTCAGTCCAAAACATCTGACCAGCGAGCAGGCTAGTCAGGTCTAGTACAGGTTTTAACAAAAATACTCCCTCGGGCTAAATTATAAAAAACAATTGAGTCAAAAATTTGGCTCAATTGGGGCCGGTTTGTGTAACCCATTCCAAAACACTAAGTCAGCGGGGATAGCCCGATCCACTATAAGTTTTAACAAAGAAAACCATTAAAAATATCTAAAAAAATTTAAACATAGGCGGATAGGACTAGCCTCTCTATGGGCTAATTAAGGAAGGTCAAAACGGACCAATAGTTTTCTCAGACTATATTTAGCAAGTCCAATCCACTCCAAAACCCTAAGTCATCGGTCCGACCCTTTGGCCTAAGCCAAAATTGACAATTTTATATATGATATGCTCACTAATACCATTGAGATTGTATCATAGGGTACCCAGCCTTTGTTTTTGTTAGTGTTATCCCAAAATAATGTGTATCTATCTCTTGAACATTTGTATTTGATTTGTCATTATGCGAGGTCTTTGCAACTCTTCTTAAAAGTTGGATGGAGTTTTTGATCACGATGATACTTAAGTTGAATCTTATCAATGAAATTTCAATTGCCAGGTATCATCAAAGACATGGAAATAATAAATATCATGGAAATTAATCGAGAAATAGTTTTGAACTGATGGATACATTTGTCGCTGGCAAATGTATCCTGTCCTGAGGCTTAACAAAAAAAAAAAAAGCAATGTATCCTAAGAAAGCCATCTGTTTATGAAAAAGTGTATATTTCAGAAGATTGTAAAAAGAAAAAAAGTGTATATTAAGATAAGCATATAATTAATTTTTCAGAAATATCTTATCTACGATAATGACACTGAACACTGACGGGCTAGCAAGTGAAAAAAAAATACAAAATAAATATATCTGCTTAATTCGTCCATATGTTTATATTGTCATTTTCATATAATTAGCAAATTATCATGTGAAGATATTTCTCTATAATACTATTCTCCATCGTTATGGTCATATCTGATATAAGAATATCTTATCAATATTATCAAGAATTGTCCACCAAATTATCATTTCCTAATTTTGTTAGGCTTAAAAAAAAATTCAATAAAAAGGACAAATAAATAGTAGAGAAGAAAGAAGTTGAGTAGGATTTAGCTTAGAACACGATGAGAAAAAATTAAGACATGGGAATAATTTGCACATTAGTATATGTTCCTAACTATTTCCTTGAGTTGGATTTAGCTTAGAACACGATGAGAATGATGAAATAGAGTGGTACGGTCAGGCATGCCGGCCAGGAAGCGAAGTACGATCGAACCTTCCTGAGTGGTCGGCTCGGCTAGGAACAGTATATTAAAGTGATTTCTATCCCGAGACAATTGCTTGATTTACAATGTATAAAAAATAATGAATCCTAAGACATTCTATCTCTATTTCATTCACAATTGACGTTTTTGAACTAACACACATTCAATTTTGTCTTGAAGTCAGATTCGAAGTAATGCTAATTTCAGCTATATACGTGCCCTCTGAGCTCCAGCTCCGCATGGTAAGTCGACGTAGGTGAGGTATCTGCACACACTCTGACGCTCAAGTTAGTATAATGAAATTCTAGTGTGAGGTATATGTGAGAGAACATACCTGGGTTGGATCAACACAGAGTATATGTGAGAGAACGTAGTTGGGCTGGATTTGCAAATTTCCATTTCATATGATATAGCTTTTGCAAGTTCAGATTCTCTATATTTCTTCAAGCAAGTAATCAAACCTTTTACTAATTCTATAGCCACATCATATCATATGTTATATTTTACTCAATGTATATTTAGAATTTCAAGAAATTTACGGAGAGCCCGTGATTGATACATTCTATCTCCACCCTACACTTTGCTAGTATTGTCTCTGTACCTAGGTTATATAATTTTTTAAATAACATTACTCTTAAATATATGTTATTGTTAGTTTTTTTTATTAGTTCATACTATTGTTAGCTACTAACGAAGTGTTCTAACTCTTTAAATGAAATACTAATCTTGAATCGTGCTTTAGGAGAGTTATTGTTAGTTAGTTATTCACATTTCTTTAATTATTTGCTAACATTATAACCTCCTTAATTAGTGGCACCCCCACCCTTTAAAGCAACCTAAGGAGGGTTGCATCATTGGTGATGCATGCTATTGGTGGCTTCAAAGTAGTGACTTTTAGGTCTGACCTCTTGTTATGGACACAGAGCATGGAGAATCAAGACTTGGCACTTGAACCAATTAGAAGAGGAAGAGCAAAGAAGATTAAAGAACAAGGACAATCGAAAGCTCAAATGATTAATTTGCTTATTGATAGCAAATATTCTAAAGTTGTTCCTGTCTTTTAAATACTTTTATAATTAAGATTTCATATGAATTTTATAATGTAATAAGCCAAACATTTTTAGGTGTGTTATTTCTCATTCTTAGATGCCTATTTGTTTAAGGCCTAGTTTGGGCTTTTAGTTGTTATGTTTGTGTGTTTAGTAAGCCCGCAACCTATTCTCTATAAATAGGTGTGGTTTTGCAAGTTGTAAAGGACCTTTGATCATATTTTTAATTTGAGAAGAATTAGCACAAGTGCTCTCTCTAGGGTTCTTCTTCATTGAACCATCGTTGGGATCTTATAAGAGCTTAGGTTTTTGTGGCGACCCAAGCATGAGAATTATCATCTTTCCATGAAAGATGTGGCTTCTCTTCATCTCATAGATTCATCCCTTGTCTTTCCACATTTTCGGTTTTCTTCCATTTTCCTTGTCTTTTCTTGTTTATTGGTCTTATTATTTCTTTGATTATGGAACGATCCTCTATTTTAGTTGAATTAGTTACAACAATTAACATCACCTCTAATGGTTGGTTCTAGGCCACCTTTTGATTCATGAAATCTGCCTTAAGCTTGTCTTTGTCATGGTTTAATTTGTGCATACGGAAGACATAGAAATTAGAAAGTAGAAACAAAGCCTAGTGCGTATATATTGGACAAAGTAGTTTGCGTGAAGCTAAAACCTAAGTGAAGGAAATGATATAAAGTATAAACCAACTCAATGTAGTATTGGCTAAAATACTCCCGGGGTCCCTTAACTTTATTTAAAGTAACGATTTGGTCCTTTATGTTTTTTTTGTCCCAAATAAGTCCTTTATCTTTCAAATTTTTGGCACATAAATCCTTTTCCGTTAACCTCCATCCAACTCTGTTAACAGTGCTGATGTGTCCATTAGAGTTGCTGATGTGGCGGTCTAAAATATTATCCACCTCATTTTGATTTAAATTTTATTAAAATTAAAAACAAAAATTAAAAATAATTGCAAAGGATTTTTCACCAACAGTCAAGTCTTCATCTTCTTCACCAACATCCATCGTCCTCACCACCTCTCATTCATCTTCATCTCCTCCATTTCCTCCACAATCACGTTTTCAAGTCCAAGTCTTCAACAACAACTTCACCTAGACTTCATATCAACAAATCGAAAATGGATTTCATCAAAATCGAAATCGCACAATCTGGGTAATTTGCCAAAGCTAATCCAGGAAGAACAACTTCTTGTTGTAAATAAACTCTCCAAGCATCAACACAAGAGATCTTTAAAATCCACTCAGAAACTTTTTTCCTTCTTTTTCCATCTACTAATTCTGATAAACTAACATAAAGCAAGCTTTCTCCCTCTGGAGTTGAATTATTCCTTTTAACATCACTTTGTGAAAACCTTTCCATTCTCTTCTGGCTACTTTGTTTCAAAGCTGGAATCCCATTATACACAGATGTAAAAAGTCCAAGTCTTCACAACAACTTCATCTGGACTTCATATCAATAAATCGAAACTGGATTTCAACAAAATCGAAATCGCACAATCTGGGTAATTTGCGAAATCCCTAATTCGCACAATCGAGATCTAAACTTTTGCAGCAGCAACAACAACCCACAAAACGAAATCTGAACCCACAAAAAACGAAATCTGAACCAAGAACAACAACTGAAAACGAATTGCAAACCCAAAAAACGAATCTGAAAACACGGTAGCACAAATCAAAAACGAATCTGAAAACACAGTTGCAAGAATTTGAAACAAAAGGGAAGACGAATCGAAAACGGAATAACAAAAATTGAAAACGAAATCGAAAATGGAAAGGAAGAATATGAACGAAGGGGATCTGGGTTTACGGTTGCTGGGTTTTTCCTTTCTTTCTCTATTGCTGGGTTTTTTCTTTTATTTTAATTAAAATTAATGAAAGTTTATGAATTATCCAGCTTGTAACCGCCACACAAGCATAGAAATAATGACACATCAGCCCCAAAAAAGCCACATAGGGTTTTTTAATAGAATTGGACGGAGGCAAACGGAAAAGGACAAATGTGTTTAAAATTTAAAACATAAAGAATTTAATTGGGACAAAAAAAAGATCAATGACTAAATCGTTACTTTAGATAAAGTTAAGGGACCTCGAGAGCATTTTAGCCATGTAGTATTTCTATCGGTATACGTATACGACGAATTGAAATCCCGTATTTATGTTGAAGATGGGAATTTATCAAAAGGTTTGGAGCAAAATCATCACCTTCACAATTCCAGCTAAATACGATTGAAGTTTTAATTGCTTTCACGCAAAATTAAGTTACTAATTGGTTGTAACCAAACAAAGTATATATATTTATTATGATCTCATATTACCAATATTCTATGTAATAATTTACCACCTACTTAATTTACTTTTTATAAACTGAGTATTCTCCACGCAACAAGTACAAAAACTAATTTATCACTTACTTATTTTGTTATGACTAGTGAAAATATAGGCACAGTCGTGTTTGGCTATGAAAAAGAATCAACAGTACAAACAGAAAACTTATGAACATTAACAGCCGCATGGTTGGTTTTTGATTTCAATTTTTTCTAAATTCTATTTATTTTAAATAAAACAAAAATGTGGATCGTTATAATCATACGTACATTTTTTTTGAGATCATAGCCCTATGAGTTGAGGGGATCACGATTTCCCGCAGTTGAAAGCAACCACAAGTTCCAGCATTCAGCTAAATCTAAGCCATTTTGTTTTTTAAAATATCCAAAAAAAATTCTCTTTTTTTCCTAAGTGCCAAAAAAACACTCAAAACAGTTCAAATAGCCCTCTGAATTTGAACTGTTGGATTTGAGTGAACTATTGGAAAAATTACTAATCCAAGTTATTTTTTATAAGTAGATAATATTAATAGAAAGCAAAGAGAATTAAAGTAATTTTTTATAAGTAGATAATATTAATAATAAAAAAATTTAGAGGGCTAAGTTTTTATTTAAGGCTGTTGAATTCAGAGGGCTAATTTTTCCAAAAATGAACTGTTGGAAAAGTTACTTTAGTTCCAACTGCAGTAGATCCTAATCCGAGTTGAAGTTATTATGAAGAATACAATAGAAAGCAAAGAGAATTAAAGTAATTTTTTATAAGTAGATAATATTAATAATAAAAATTAATCTTTTCAATAAAATGGAAGATGATACATTAAAACATCTTGAGCAGCCAACACCATATTAAACAAGCTACACCAAAACTACCAAATAATTGATTATAATGTAGTTACTAGTTAGACTGCCATCGTTAGTTATGTGCTTGCCTCGATTTATTTATTCCTTTCACTTCCATTAGTTCTAATTTTCATTAAGGCCATACTGTATTTTTTGTTTGGGTCAATATAATTGAATTAAAAAAACAGCCAAGCTAACGAGGCTACACTACAGCCCAACTAACAGGCCCACAGTCGCTTATCAAAAAAAAACAGGCCCACAGTCAATCCAGCACTAAACCTCTATACAAAAAGGAGTTGACCAAAAAAATACGGCTCATGCTTTTCCCAAGCCCCCTCCTACTTACCACACACTCCCAAACCTAACATATTTCAAATTACCCTCACGTGGAACACGCATGAAAACCCCCTCATGCTGTATAAATAACTAGTTGAAGCAAAGGGAAATTCAACAGTGTTTTCAATTCTCTATTTTGCGACTTCTTTCAATTATCCTCTCCCTCGTTAGTTTGTGTGTCTGCCATTGAAGAAAAAAGGGGATTAGTGATTGAAGAAAAGAGAAACGTGGGTGAAAGAGAAGAAAGAGATTGGGTTTTAGGTATTTTCCCTTTATGTTGAAATTCAACAGCGTTTTCAATTATCTGTTTTGCGACTTCTGTTAATTCTCCTCTCCATCGTTAGTTTCTGTGTGTCTGCAATTGAAGAAGAAAGGGGATTAGTGCGTGAAGAAAAGAGGAACGTGAGGGAAAGAAAAGAAATAGAGTGGGTTTTGAGTATTTTCCCTTTATGTTCAGGTTTGGTACGGTAGCCAGGCATCGAACGAGTTTGACAGTGGGATGCCGGACCTGTTACAATTTCAACACACAGGGGGGTGCCACAAAAGACACAAGACACTACAAAAGGCAACTGTACCGGTTTGGCAGGCTGACGCCGAACCCGTGAAATCACTGAAAAAAAGGGACGCGTTGGGAACATTTTTTTTCATTAACGATGTTTTTGAGATTTTGCAGGGTTTGGGGGTGTGTGGTGAGTTGGAGGGGGTTGGGAAATCGTGGACCAAAAATACACATTAAGAGTAAACACATTGATTTTTCCGGATTCTGGAAAAATCAAATATATAATTTCTCTGGTATATTATTAATTCCGGAAAAATTATATATTTGATTTTTCTGGTATGTTTTTTAAACAAAAAAATACTTTTATATTTACTAAAAAAATTGAAATTATTTTTGTTGGTATTTTATACAAGTTTTTAATTTTTTTGCATTGCCAATATATAGAGGAGCAGGTGGAATAATTATCTGGTGAGACCTCACAGCAGATGGGATATTCCGGGAAAATCATAAAAACCATTTTTACAATATTATATATGGGAGTTTTTTTAAAATAAATATTTTCCGGTATATTTTATATGTCAAAAATTACATTTTAAAAATTGCCGGTATACAATATTATATATTGGAAAAATCATTTTTCCAGGAGAATGGTTTTCTGGAATAAATATATTCCGAAAAAATCATCAAAAACCATCTATCCGGGATATTATAATGTATACCAGATTTTTTTTTAAAAAGTGACTTCCAGTATATTATTTTGTATACCAGAAATTAGTTTTTTAAAGTTTCCGATATAAATTATAATTTACCGGAAAAATGGTTTTTCAAGGAGAATGAGGTTCTGGAAAAAAGGTAAAAATGTATTTCAAAAATTATAAAAAAAATGGTAAAAATGTGTGAGGGTAAAATGAGATTAACGGTGTGTTTGGAATGCAGGAAAAGGGAGGGAAGGAAAGGTTTGGAGTGGAAAGATTTTTGGGAATTGAGCCTTCCCATGTTTGGTTTCTCTGACAA
The DNA here is from genome assembly GCA_963573325.1 of Astragalus glycyphyllos. Taxonomy (NCBI): domain Eukaryota; kingdom Viridiplantae; phylum Streptophyta; class Magnoliopsida; order Fabales; family Fabaceae; genus Astragalus; species Astragalus glycyphyllos. The sequence goes on from OY754310.1 coordinate 74,599,607, forward strand.
AAGGAAGGAAAGAAAGTTTTTTAGAATTCCAATGCAAAAATCCTTTCCGCTAGATTTGGGATGAAAAGTGGAGGAAATCATATTTTTTTGACTAAAAATACTAAAAAGTCACTATTTTTGTGAAATGACTTTTTTTCTTTTCTATTAGTTAATGCTATTTTTTGTAATTGTGATAAAAAGTATGTATACACCGATGTAACTGAAAGACTAAGTTTTTTTACTATTACTTACACTTTTTTAAATCAGTCTAATCCTCTATGCCGTAGGTAAAACTAAAATGTCCAGAAAATTACTAAAATAATAATTTAATAAGTCAATGAAACTAATTAAGCAAACTAAACTAATATTTAAATAAATTACGTGTATATACATTTCCACATCTATATACATGCAATAAATTTAGTACAAGGGTATTTGCGTCATTTAGAAAATATATCTTATTCTTTCCTCTCACTTTCTATTCACTTTCACTCCTACCAAACAACTTAATAATCATCTCTTTTTCTACTCACTTTCCACTCACTTTCTTTTCTTCAACATTCTTTCCTCTGATTTTCTTTCCTTCAATTTTCTCTTCTTATCCAAACAAAGCCTAAATGTCCAAAAGCTATCATCCTTAACTGTCGTAATTGATTTTATAACTGCAGATTTTCTATTTAATAGATAAATTCGTAGTTAAAAAAATCAATTACGAATTTATCTATTTAATATATAAATTCAAAAATTTAGTTTTTTTAACTATGGATTTTTATCTATTAATTAAATATATAAATCCGTATAGAGTAAAATGGAGATTAAATAAATTTGGTGGGTATAAAGACTAAGTGGGGGTATAAAAATCAACATCCAATTTGTGGACAATGTAAGTTGGATTATTGGATTGCTGGAATTGGGCTCATAAGTTTAGGCCTAGCATATGTGTAAGTGGGCTCCTTTTATGTCTCTTTTCAGTGTTGGACCCTTTTGGGCTTAGTTCATCAGTTTAGTTGGGCTGTGCCCACTTGCTTTGTATTGGTTTGGGCCTCTGCCCTTTTTGTAATGAAAATCAATACAATTGACCCAAAAAAAAGGAAAACTCCAAAATACTACCAAATTTATTCTGAAATTTATGGATTTTTTGTAATCATTTTTGTGTCGATCTACCGTAAATAAGCTAATATTACGATACGTATCTTTTTGTTTCTTTCGGTTATAATGTTGTTTAGTCCTCCCATGTTTTTTGTTTATTTTTCTCTTTTTTCTTCTTAATGTTTTTTTTCTAAGAAGTGTTTTGCATCAGGTTTTAACAGACTTCATATCCGTTTCTTTTGTTTTTTATAAATATTTATAGAATACACACTACAACAAATAACCTATCCGCATGTGTTTTTAGTGACAGTAAAAAACTGTAAAAAAAGGCTGGTCTGTGAGTAAAATATTAACATAGTAAAAAAAGAAAAAGAGAATGGCCTATTGCAAATTCAATGTGCAATAGCCTAACTTCAAATATAAAAAAATAATAAAGCTTTATTTAGGGCTGTCGCACTTTCAGCATGCAACACACCTCTATTGATTTAAAAAGTTTGGCATTTAGGAAAATAATGCATTTGACCTTACTTAAAACAATTCAATATTGTAGTATTATGAGGTTAAATCGTTTGACCTTATTATTAATTGGAAAAAATGTTAAATTTATAAAAAAAAATTAAGAAATTAATTAGAATAATTTAATAAATGATTTTACATCGTAAAATATTTGAAAAGTGAAATTTAAATAAAAAATAGTAAATTTACTGAAATATTATTTTAGAATATAAAAAATCTCATTTAAGAGCTTGTTTTATGCCTCATTTATTTAAAGATGCATAAAAGGCGAAATAGGTGAGAAATGTGATAAATTTAAAGAGTTGTTTGGTATAAGAGAATGAGAGAGGAGAAGTATAGAAGAAAGAATTGTTAATGATTTTTTAAAGTACTTTGGTCAAAAAATAATAATTTTTTAAAGTACAGATATGCTCCAAAAAGAACCCAATAAAATTAATTTAGTTTTTTTATTTTTAAGGCATAAGAGTAACTTAGACAAAAAATAATTTTTTCTCTACTATGGAGAGATCAGAAAATGTTGTGGGTTCGACTAGTTTTTATCTCTTCCCTCTATCTCTCTTCTAAACCAAACGAAATACATTTTTAATATCTTTCTCCTCATTCTCTCTACCCTATTTCTCTTGCATCACTAACACCAATAGTGTTCGAACCTGGGATATGACTCAGTTTCATTACCTTTTCAATGTAACTTTCCTTTACACAAAATTTTGAGATAAAATGACAAAAAAAGACTTTATCAAAGAGATAATAAACAAAACTAGTTAAGAATTCAATCTTCTGTCCTCCTTTTCTACATGAGAGTGACTACTTAAAGTTACACATACCCACCTATTGATCAACTTGTGAATTTCTTTTTGAAGTCGTAAGTTTGTTGTCACAATCACAAGTATCAACTTGACCTTATTCCAAGTTGTGTTCTCTTGACTATTTACACTTTTCTTCCAATATGACGTCAATTACTTCTAGTCCCTTAAGACTGCTGAAACCCGAGGTTCCACGTAGCTAGTTTTGTTAACCACACGCCAATCTCACTATAAAACACCCACATCCACATGCATTTTTCCAACACACTGCAAATAAGATAAACAAAACAAAAAGAGAAAAATATCTCATCTATCGATCTCAGCACATTTCATATTGATGACGAGTGAATTAGGTCCAAAGATAGTGCACATTGAAACTCGCTATGTGGAAACCGACGCTATACACTTTAGAGATGTGGTTCAGCGCTTCACAGGGAAGAACTCATCTATGGCTTCTTCTGTTGGATCCTTCCAAGCAGCTTCAGATAACAAAGGAGGTTTGACACAATATGGTGCCAAGGTGCAAGAGGAATATGCTAATGCAGCCACCAATGATGGTAAAAACAATAATAGTCTTTTATCTTCTGTGTTACTCAAGAATGTCTCCTTCAAAGATTTTGATAGCTTCTTGTCTGATTTGCCTTCCATGGAGGAGCTTCTCTATTCCTAGCTAGCTACTAAGTAGATCGACTACTTTTTTGTTAATCCTAGTTTTTCCTTAATTTTATGTCGTAAGTTGTAATTAATTTCCACGAAGAGACCCAAGAGCACCAAGAGCCCTTGAATGATATGGTAAGAGTCACTTCCAGCTTAACCAAGTTACTAGATTCGTATCTAGCTTGGGCAAGCAGTAGTGTTAAATCTCTTAAGAGAGAGCTTTGCAAAAGATACTTGATTTATCTCAAAAAAAATTCCACAAAGTGGTTATTGCTATATATAGTGTTTGTATAATGTTATGTAAGGGGAGGTTTTGCTGCATATATTTAACTTTGTGGAACTGAACTTTTCCCAACTATATTTGTTTCATCGTTGTACGTCATTTTATTTTATCACTAATTTGAAATCAAACAAAGGAAAACATTAAAAAGAAAGGTTTTAATTATCTTTTCGGTTAATCTAACTACTACATTTTTGTCTCTGAAGAATGATTTTGAAGATGGGATCCTAACAGAAACTAAAGAGTGTCTAAGATGTTCGAAGTAAAGAAAAAGAAGACTTTTTTAGACACTTGTCTGAAATGTTGGAGACGTGTCATATGGATGTCGAACACCGACACGTGTTAGACACTGAAATACGTCTAATCTTAGAGGTGTCCGTATTTCATAGGATTTGGTTGACTGTGGACTTCTAAAACCAGAAGTTTGTCGTCTCTTCTAAAAGGAAAGCGTGTACGAAACCCCATGTATATTCATCATCGTGGTTCAATTGTAGCCTTATTTTAACTGGATCTATCATAATGTTGATATAGATGATGGCGGGGGCCATCTGTGATAACAATCATTATAGTGGCTGCTGGGACGAACTTTCTAATTAGAGTGTCATTGCCATATGGAAAAGTTTTAAGAACTCTTGGTACTCTTTCTAATTAGATCTATTATATATATGACAATCAGAATATTGTTTGTTTTAGAGCACTTATTTGTTGAAGACATAGTCACGATCGATAATGTTAAATATTGTCGAATTCTTCAAAACGAGTGGGCAAGTCTTCCTTAGGGTACTGTTCCTATGGAATTTCGTTTCTCAATTGGGAAAATCAAGAGCTGACAATTGAACGATATGACAATAAAGGGGATCTAGTCTCATTATTTATTTATTAATCATATGCTTAGTGGTTAGGCCTACAGTGTTTTGTTGGGGAGAACTTCACGCAACAAAGGATTAACCCACACGCAAGGTTCTAAATAGCGATCGCGGTCACGGTCACGGTCGCGTTAAGGCTTTCGCATTTTCGACCGTTGCGACTGTTGCGTTACAAGTCGCGATCATCGCGGTGTGAATTAATCACAATAATGCTTAAATTTTATTAAAATTATTTGTCGCGGCGATTTTGTCGCGGTAATAGTCATTACCGAGACGGTTTTGTCGCGGCCTTTTTCGGCGTAACAGACCGTTTTTTAGAACCACACGCCCAAAGATCTTTGAGGAAATATAGATAAACAACCCAAAGAATAAAGAAGAGAAGAGCACAAATTATTTGCGTGGTTCGGCACCTCTTGCCTACGTCCACGGGAACACATCAACACAATTCATTTATCTTCTCAAACATGATTACAACAATGTAACCCAACATAGTATGTGTATCACCCCTACAATACTCTTCTCGCTCTAAGAGTTACAATGAATGATAACACTCGCATCTCACACCAAAACTGATCACCAACACTCTCCTCTACTAGGACCTGGCTGGAGATTTTTGAACTATCTACATTCCCACCCAAAAAAAAAAAAGAGGTTACTTACTAGTATTTGATCTCAATGAGACGCTACGCTTTAGTATTTTGGTGATCATGCCTCAACTCGGCTTTGGCTTAGGATACTAAGGATTTTCTTAGTTTTTTATACTAAATTAGTATCAGCTATTAGATCTGTATTTTTTTAATTAAATCTGATTCAAAGGTTGTCAATTAAAGAGGGTACCAATGTAATTTTACACATCCCAACCATCCATTAATAAAAAAACAATTTTATTTATTAATTTTTTATATTTATATATACATATATAAATATATATGTGGCGGTCGCAGGTGGTGGCCGGCGGTGGAGCTCCGGCGACCGGTGCGGTGGCTGACGACGGAGCTCCGGTGATCAGCGGCGGTGCTCCGACAACCGACGGCGGTTGGTGGTGCCATTAACCACAAATATGAAGTCTGTAGTTAGTGGCCACTAACCACAAACTTCATATTTGTGGTTAATGGCATCCAATTAGTGTTTTGGATTCCACTAATCACAAATATGAAATCTATAATTAGTGGCCACTAACCACAGATTTCATATTTGTGATTACCGAATTTTTTTAATTATTGTAGAAATGACTCATATACCTCTTTAATATTTGTTACTAACCTTTTGGCTTAGTTTAGACTCCCTCAACTCCTATTTATATAGCACCGACCGCTGGCGTATTGGTCTTAACGATGTTGAGCTCAACTATTTTTGCAATTGATACAAACATATAAGAATTTATCATAACGAATCTCATCATTATTTACCAAATCAAATGTAAGGTTATATTAATATACAAAAGTAATGATTAAAAAAAGGTTCAACATCATAAAAGAAATAACATAAATTAACCTTAGACTCTCATTAACCAAACACACCAAAAGAACTCGCAATGCCGGTGTTCTCACCATGTCACTTGAAAACAACTAGCCTGATCCCTTTGTTCAAGTTCAAGGGGTTGACCAAAATGGAATCTTAGTCATTAGTCAATGTATCATTATAGCACTGTCGTTCACAATATCTCTAACACTGAAGTACTTCAACTCCGAGTGCTTAGATCCATTAGAAAATTTATTATTTTTGGTATGAACTCTACAACACAGTTATCACAAAATCCCCAATGGCCTGACAATGGAGTCCACAATATCAAGTCTTGTCACAAGATTCCTCAACCAAGCAGCAGGAGTAGTAGTAGCAAAACAATAATTAACTCTACCTGCATAGTGGAATAATCGACAAGAGTTTGTTTCTTACACTTAGGCAAACATTAGGCATTCCAAAGGACTCGAAAAAGGTATCTTCATCCTGCTTCACCTTATTTCTAGGACATATTGATCCTTGTTGAATTTTCCACCCGTAACAATTGGAACATCCTGTTTAGGGAAAATTATGTTACTCTTGTATCTTTACTATCTTCTAACTTTTATTTTTGCTTTCTTGATAGTAAGCTATATCATGTTTAGGGAAAATTATGTTTACGCACATAGCCGTAAATGTTGCTATTTTTCTTTTAACGGAAAAATGTTATTTTTGTTATTAGCGAATATTGTAAAAAAAATTTTGACAATAATGAACTTACTTCATTTCATTAAGCAGAATAGATTCAATACAGGATGGAATGAAATCGAAAACATGGGAGCGAGCATATGATCTTGCAGCCCTTGCAAGGGTATGAGCAGCAAGATTAGCTTGTCTCCGGATAAAGCTAACCTGAAAGCTTAAACAACTAGATAAAAAATTCTTACAATTGAAAACTAAGGCACCAAATTTATTATTAGGAACCGAGGATGCCTTTAAGCCATTCACAACTGGTAAACAATCCAGCTCTATGGTCACCAAGTGCAATCCCATCTCCCTAATCCAAAGTAGAGCATTCCATAGTCCAATCGCCTCCACCTCTTGTGGTGTTAGGGTACCACTGAAACACATAGTTCTTCCTCTCACAAAGTTGCCCGTTGAGGATCTAATACACATGCCAATGCCATATTGATTTTCCGTAGCAAATAAGGCCGCATCAACATTACATTTGAACCTTCCTGGTTGCAGTTTCTCCCACCGAATGTCACTAGGCTGCTGCTGCGAGACTGCACGGCCAGCAGCAACATGATTGTCCCGCGCTCAGCACCATTCGTGTAAATAATCCAGCGCACTACAAACTGCTTGTTCAACCGGCTGCACATTACCGTTCCAAACTTTGTCATTTCATCGCCGCCAAAGAACCCACAACATCGATGTAAACTTGCGCACCTTATCCTCACAATGATTCTGCAGAAAAATAAATAAACCATATCGGAGACTATCAGCATCAGCCATTGCGTTTTCAACATCAGTCAATAATGCGCAAGCCTCCCATACCTTCTTTGCTTCTACACAATGGTAAAAAACATGCCATTCAGTTTCTTCATGGTTGTCGCAAAAAGAACAATTATTTTCACACTCCACATGCCTCCGAGTAAGGTTATTACGAGTTGGAAGACACCCCCGAGCAAGTCTCCAAAGAAGCAATTTAATTTTCGGTGGTATCCGAGCTCGCCAAATAGACATCCAATCACCGGAAATTCTGAGATGTGAATTATCAACAATTGATTCCATCACAACATAATAAGCGGAACGCACTGTGTAGTGTCCAGATTTGCTGCGCCACCAATAAATAGTGTCCTCCTCCAGACTTTGAAATGTTGGCATTTTCTTGATCAATTGGGCATCACTTTCATTAAACAATTGATCCACAATTGCTGTGTTCCAATCATTGCTATTATCGTCCCACAAATCACACACACGTAAATCTTCCATACTCACTACCGCAGGTGAACGAACAAAACTGTCGTTCCTTCCTTTGAGCCAAGGATCTTTCCATACTAAAATCTTATCTCCCTTTCCAATCCTCCATCGAGCACCCAAGTTGACAACCACCCGTGAAGCGAAGATACTACGCCAAACATAATTGGGATTGTGGCCCAAGCAAGCCCCATAAAGTCACTATTTGAAAAATATTTTGCCTTGAAAATTCTAGTAACTATAGTATCTGCGTGTGTAGCGATGTGCCACGCTTGCTTCCCTAGCATTGCCAAATTGAATCCATGGAAGTGCCGGAAATCCATTCCACCAAATTCCTTCCTTACGGTAAGTTTGTCCCAACAAAGCCAATTAATACCTATCCTCTCTCCTCTATTAGTACCCCACCAAAAAGAATTAATCACACGTTGGAGTTCCTCCCCTAGAGTAGTTGGTAACATAAAAGTGCTCATGCAATAAATGTTCCCAAATATCTTAACATATCTTTTTTTTTGGTCAAAAACATATCTTAATTTTCAAAAACTCAAAAGTATGGTGCAATAGAGCCCATTTTTTTTTGGTAAGCCCATAACTGCAAGGTCCAGGTAGGTAACTCACCCGCAAGGGTTATTTATTTATTTATTTATTTATTTATTTATTTATTTATTTATTTATTTATTTATTTATTTATGAGTATCATGTTTATCGAGTGGGAGCAATTTGCCCTATAAAAACTAGGGGGGACAGTAGATACTTATATGTAATAGTACTTTTTTGTGAGTTCCAGACTGGGTTAACTCAGACCGAATGGGCTTCACTCCATACGGCAAATATTAGCACAGCTCAAATGGATTTCGCAACAAAGGCCCAAAAATCTGTAATTTATAACAACGTAATTTAGTGTGACATAGTAAGACCATCCACCCTATGAGATGAAATGGAGATTAGAAGACTATGTGGAGAAAAGGGAAGAAGACTAAGGAATGATAATCTAAATGCCACGTATAACAGTCACATATTAAAATCCACAATCCAACTACAAAATCTCAACCCATTAAAAGCTTGCAAATTCCTTTTAATTGCTGCAACGGGTTCATTTTTCATTTCACATGATATATCTTAAATTAGTTAGACTAATACAATACAATTACATTTGGTGCAACAACATTTGGCGTCTCTATTAGATTTCATACTCTCCCCATCATCTTCACCTCCTTCCATTTCCGTTTGCAAGCAACATTTGTTGCTTGTCATTTTACATCATGTACCTATTCCAACAATGATGCAAAACATATTATTATATTACTGAAGTCAATATCCTTCACTCAACAAATCATATATCAACTAAGGAAAGAGTTCACCCCAAAAAATAACATTCAGCAGAGGAATAGACCTCTATTCCAGAACCTATAAGACTAACATAGTAGATTAAAAATTAATCCAAATACTTATTCCTTTCTACAAATTCCCTTAGAAACTTCATTAACAGCAAGTCAAACATAATATCAATCATTATTCTTGACCTCCTGAACATGAAAAAAAAAACAAATTCCAATCAATAACTTGAAATTCATATAATCTGAAGCATTTGCTATATCAAAAAGCTAAGAAATTAATTGTTAGTGCTCCACTATTTATGTAGATTAAACAAAATAAACATTTTCTAAATAGCAGAATGCAAAACATATTAAAACTGAAAAATAAACAATCATAAATCCAAAGACAGTGAAAAATAAATCTGCAAAAAAGAAAATGCCCACAGTCTGAATTCTTTCTCACCCAAACAAAGAGACAGAGAAGAAAAAGACACCATCCATGTCCAGTTCATAGAAGTATGCACAGACAATAAATTCAAAGGGGAGTTGATTGTTTACCATGAAATTGGTTTAGAGTATAAACGGGTTTTCCATCTTATATCTTTTTTGAGGTGTTTATTATTTGTATCACTGTAATTTCTTTGATGGTGCATTAAGAATTTTAAATTCAGGATCTGGTGCTTTAGTGTGCTCCATAAAACAATAGATAGTTAAACCAAAAGTTATAGGGGCAATAAACTCATCTCATCATCACATATAGGAAAAAATGGCGATGAAATACATATAGACAACAAATAACCATAAAATCAATAAATCAACTTGAACCAAAAGGAAGAGAAATTAGAATTGAAAAAGAACCCGTTTTTAGGTTTCCCCTTCTCCGTCAATGACAACAAATGCAATCCCTTTTACTTCTCATGAATCTCATCCACACTTCAAGGGCACCGTATTTCGACCTGTCAAAGAAAAGAAAACAGTCATAAATAAGGAAGATCGAGATTGATAGATAAAAGATGGAAGATGGATTTGAAGAAATTAAGATGAAAGGAAACTATGTGGATGAAGAGATCATACAGAGAAAGGCATAAATGTAACAAAATAGAGAGGGAGAAGTTGAAAAGGGTGAAGAACTAAGCAAACCGCTCTGCACCTTTCACATAAATACTCTTGTTTTACAATTTTTCAAGTTCAGAAATGTTGCAACTTCCTGTAATACAATATTGGGCAATGAAGGGTAAAGTGGGAAGGAAAATATGACACCAAAAGTGACAGTTTTTTTGGAATCCTCTTTATATATTTTGTTTCCTATTAAAAAGGCTACTGACGGTGACTCAACAGTGGCATGGCATCCACTGGTGGAACAAAAAAAAAAGGTGATGATATTATGATTATTGATGGTGATCGTAAGAGACAAAGGGCAGGTGACTCTGAAATTAATATGGATACAAATGAGGTGAGGTCTGAAATTTTAAGTGGTACAAGTATTGACATGGCAACTTCTAGTTTGTTGGGTGATATGGGTCAGACTCAAACTGATAAGCATTTTTTATGGGCAGGTCCTGGCAACCAGGCTTGCTGGGAGCAATGAGTTTCATAAGTTGGAACTACCGGGGACTGGGCAACCCGAGTGCAGTTTCGTCCATTCGGGACCTCGTCCGGGCGTACCATCCGGAGGTAATTTTCTTGTGTGAAACTTTGGTGCTTGCAAATAGGATAGAAGATATTCGTGTTCGGTTGGGTTTTGATAACGCTTTTGCTGAGGATAGAGTTGGTAGAGGTGGGGGTCTTGCTTTGCTTTGGAAGCATCCGTTTAACTGTCGTCTGTTAAATTACTCCCCTAGTTTCATTAATGTGGAGGTGAGCGTTGTGGGTAGGCCAACCTGGAGGCTTACCGGTTTCTATGGCTATCCCGAGAGTGGGAGGCGTCGAGACTCTTGGGATCTCTTGAGGACTTTGTCAAGAGATAATGATCTACCATGGTGTGTGATGGGCGATTTCAATGATATTTTATCTAATGAGGAGATTAGAGGTCAACAGGATCGTCAACCTTGGGTGATCCGTGGTTTTCAAGAAGCAATTCAAGAGAGTCATCTTATTGATATTCCTATGGAAGGTTATAGGTTCACTTGGACTAAGAGTTTGGGTACGGCGGAGGTGAAGGAAGGACGGCTCGATCGTGTTTTAGCTACTCAAAGTTGGCTTGATGTGTTTCCTAATAACAGGTTCGTGAATGGCATATCGGATAAGTCCGATCATACACCCCTATGGCTACGATTGAATAGTTTGGAGCATAGACTAAGAAGGCGTGAGTTTCGTTTTGAAAATAGTTGGCTTGAAGAACAAGAACTTCCTTTGGTGGTGGAGGCGAGTTGGAGTCAATGTGATGGATTGGATTTTCTCTCAAAAATTAATCATTGCACCAATGCTGTAGATGCGTGGGGCAAAAGGCTTAGATCAAGGTACCGTGATGAGATTAATAATTGTAGACGATTGATTGATGAGATTCGAGTTTTACTGGGAGGGGTGATAAACTCTAATTTAGTGCATTTATTAGAGATATTTTGAGTTGTTTTTAGAGTAATTATTACTGATTAAATAAATAACTGACTTAAATTACTCTATATTTGCAGGAAGGTAGAAAAAGAAAATAATATAAATGTGGGCTGAAATTAGAAGAAATGTTAGAATAAAAGAAAGCAAGCCCAAGCCCAAGCCCATTAATGCAAGAAGGCCCACAGTAATAAAAAGAAGATCCTCTTGGAGATTTCAATTAAAAGTGATGCACATGTGACTTGGAGAGAAAGAAAGAGGCATGGAGTGGAGAGCAAGCAACACATATTTAGGAAGGATCTAAATCCTAATATTTAGGGATTGGCATATCTTGCAATTAAAAGTAGAAGCAATCTTGACTTGATCATTTGCTTGGAGAGAAAGAAAATGAACTAATATAAAAGGAGAGTTTCACTTGTGAAAGGGGGCTAGACACCACATACACAAATGAGAGCTACGGAAACGCTACGGAGGGAGAGAAGAGTTATTTGGCACCGTGAAAGAGCTTTGGAGCAAAAGAAAGAGATTGAAGACATAGACTAAGACTTTCTCTATTTTCGGGTTATTCTTATTTATGTAATTCATGAACTTTCTTTTTCTTTTATTGTTCTTTATTATTATGGACACCTAAGTCCTCTTCTAGGGTATTAGGTGAATCTTGCATGTTTAGAAACCTCTTTATGTTCTAATTTCTTATTTGAATTCCTTTTTTTATTTCAATTAATATTGTCCTATTGCTTTAATCACATAATTAGGATTGACAACCCTTTGAATGTTCATAATCAATTAGTTGATCAGCGACCGTACTGCAATTAGTTGGTGGACCTATAGGATAATTGGGGCTATAATTAATGCATGACCAAACTCTAATTTAATCTTCCAATCATTCAACCATTTTGTACTTTATGCTTTTCCTGAAATTAAATTCTAGCATGACCAAACTAGGGTTAATTTAGGAAAAAGAATATTAATCGCGAATGACCAAACTGATTAATAGCTTTAGTAAAGGGATTGGTAATTAAATAAAATAAGGGAATTTAGGTAGAATTAGACATAGGGGAATCGAAGCTTGCAAGTGAAACCGCGACCCTAGATCTCTCTCCAAATTATTATATCTTTTATTAATTCTTGCAATTTATTTCTTTTTATTTTGTTTCTACAACATCCAAATTATTTCTTCGTCTAAACATTAAATAATCTCGATTAGTTTGGTACTTGCTAATTAATCCCTGTGGATACGATATCTTTTATACTACTTCTGCGAGAGAGTACACTTGCTCTCAAGTGTGTTTTTAACGCAACAAGGGGGAGAGGACCCGATGTTGATTGAGACAAAAAATAGGCTTAGCACGTTGTTGGCGCAAGAAGATGCATTTTGGCGTCAACGTGCAAAGGTTTATTGGTTGCGGGATGGTGATACCAACTCTCGGTTTTTTCATGCCATGGCAAGTGCAAAGAGGAGGAGGAATCATATTTCAAAATTAATTAGAGAAGATGGAGTCGAGGTAACGGCCCAGCATGATTTGTGTGAGGTAGCTCGGGGGTATTTCACTAGTATTTTCCAAGGTGGTAATGGTAATTATGAAGAAGTTGTCTCTCATGTCCAACAAAGGATTACGGCCGAGGATAATCATCAATTGTTATGCCCTCTTGATATTGAAGAACTCAAACAGTCCCTTTTTCAAATGCATTTCGATAAAGCCTCGGGGCCGGATGGTTTGAATCTGGCTTTGTTTAAGAAGTTTTGGAACCTCTGTGGTATGGAGCTTTTTAACATTGGTAAGGAGTGGCTGGCTACCGGGGAGTTCCCCCTAATTTGAATGACGCAAACATTGTGCTTATTCCAAAGGTGGATGACCTTATTTCTATGAAAGATCTTCGGCCAATATCCTTATGTAATGTTATATATAAGATTATAACAATGGTACTTGCAAATCGTTTAAAACCTCTTTTGCCTAAGTGTATTTCTTTGGAACAATCTGCTTTTGTTGAGAACCGGTCCATTCTTGATAATATTATGGTGGCAATAGAAACTTTGCATCACTTGAAGTGTAAGACAACAGGTAAAAAGGACGAGATGGCATTGAAGATTGACATTAGCAAAGCATATGATCGGGTGGATTGGGGATACTTGCAAAGAATGTTAGAGAAGATGGGTTTTGCTGAGAGGTGGGTGAGTTGGATGCAAATGTGTTTGGAAACGGTTACTTACTCAGTTATGGTTAATGGGGAGAAAGTGAGACCTATCACATCAGGGAGAGGACTCAGGCAGGGTGACCCACTGTCACCTTACCTTTTCATATTATGTGCGGAGGGACTCACTACATTACTTCAGAGAGCTGAGAGTAGAGGCGATATTCATGGTGTGCGGGTGTGTAGAGGGGCTCCTTCCCTCTCACACCTCCTTTTTGCTGATGATTGTTTATTGTTTTGCAGGGCTGATGCTAGAGAGAGCAGGCATCTCAAGGATATTCTTAATACCTATGAGGGAGCCTCGGGGCAAGCCATCAATTTACAAAAGTCTGAAATTTATTTTAGCAGGAACACTTCTCAGGAGGCTAGACAAGATGTCACAACTATTTTGGGAGTCATAGAGTGTTTGGGTACCGGCAAATATTTGGGGCTTCCATCCATGATTGGTAGAAATAAGAAACAGCTCTTCGGCTATCTTCGAGACAGGATCTGGAAGCGGATTCATCATTGGTCGGGGAAGCATTTATCAAAGGCCGGGAGAGAAGTGTTATTAAAGTCAGTGGCTCAATCAATTCCGACCTTTTGTATGAGCACTTTCATGCTTCCATCCACACTAGGTGAGGAGCTTCAAAGAATGATGAACTCTTTTTGGTGGGGTTCAAACAGAGGCAATCGGAGAGGCATCCATTGGTTGAGTTGGGAGAAACTTACGGTGAGGAAAGAGTTTGGGGGTATGGGTTTTCGACACCTACATGGCTTCAATTTGGCAATGCTGGGGAAGCAGGCATGACATCTTGCTACTCGCACAGATACTATTGTTAGTAGAGTTTTTAAAGCAAAATACTTTCTTAATGATGATTTTATGGGGGCTCGCTTGGGCCATAATCCTAGTTATGTTTGGCGTAGTATCTTTACTTTCCGGGTGGTGGTTAATTTGGGGGCACGTTGGAGTATTGGAAATGGTGAAAATATCTCAGTTTGGAGGGATCCTTGGTTGAAAGGGAGAAGCGATAGTTTTGTTAGATCTCCCATTGTTCAAGGTACAGAGAACTTGCGTGTAAAGGATTTGTTGAATGCAAAAAATAGTGGGTGGAATTATAATTTGATTGATCAATTGTTTTGTGCTCAAGAGGCTAGTCTAATTAACTCTATGCCTAGATTGAGTGAGTTGGATGAGGATAAAATCACTTGGTGGCGCAGTAGGTCCGGGACCTATTCGGTAAGGTCTGCATATTATGCTCTCATGGATGATGTTATTAATACTTCGGGTGTACGCTTGATGGTGCTTGGATGTCTATTTGGAAAGCAGGTGTTCCTCCGAAAGTTAAATTATTGCTTTGGAGACTTGTTAGAGGGTGTCTTCCTACTCGTAGCAAATTGATCAAACGACATGTTGAGTGTCCTAATGTATGCCCACTTTGTGAGAGAGAAGAGGAAACAGATAGCCATGCGTTCTTTGATTGTAGTGCAGTCTCGTTTATATGGCAGCAGTGTAATTTGTTGCCTGCCATTCGGTCGGCCATTGACAGTGTTGTGTGAAAACAATATGTGCAAGCATACACAATGGTAACAAGTAATAAAGAGTAAGTAGAGATCATTCCCACGAGGATTGTTGAGTTCTTTTCTATATTTAATTAGCAAGTAAGCTAGTAAGTAAAAGCAAAGTAAAATAACAAGTTCTAGAACTTAGTTTTATCAACAAGCAGTAATTAAGATAAAGGATCAGTAGAAATCCAGAATGAGAGTAAGTTGGGTATGCTTTCACTATGCAAATCTATAATAATGGTCTAATGCTGTATCTGATGTTGCAGCACTACATGCTGCCGCAATTGCGTATTTTCTCAAATACTAGACACTAGATTTTTTTCCTACAAGTTTATCTCTAGACCTGAAAGGAGTATTATCCTAGGGTGCTGAAGTACCCATAGTGTTCACCTCATGGCTTATGCCTCCCCTATCTCTAGGGATAAGACAAGGAACACTAATATCTCTATTAATGCAACATACCATGTTATCCTTTGAGATCAATTTATAAACCATCTCTGTGAATATAAATGTACTTATATTTAGGTGATCAATTCTAAAATAAGTTTTGGAAATAGTATCACACAAAGGATAAAATGCTAAACATCAAATACACGCATTAAAAACATTAAGACTTCATTACATAGATCTAAACATCCCAACTAAAAGTATTTAGCTCATGATGACCAAACAACACAAGAAATACAACTCAAACATAAATGTTAAAGCCATAATACCGAAAATACAAGGAAGAAATATACTAAGAAGAGGTAGACTGAAGATTGGCTCCAAGAACAGTAGCATGGAGGTTTAGATCAGCACCCAAATCCATGAAATTCTCCAAGTAAAACAGCTCCTGTGTTGCTGCAGCATCAGGTGTCGCAGCATCAGAATTTCTACTTTTTATTGTGAAAATGGAGCTTGGAACGAAAATGGAGAGAAAGGCTATCTCTAAACCTAGCCTCCTTTCTGAACCAGCCTCTCAAATGAGGAAGATGAGCTCCCTTTTATAGAGCTAGGGTTTAGTGATTAAAGAAATGTCATTTGGAGGCTCTTTTTGTCATTATGTGTGCCTAGGAGTACAAGTGACCACATAGATGGAATATTCTTGGCATAATAGTACCCATTCACTGCTACAGGACGTGCCTGTCCTTTTTGACAGCTAGCAGGCGCTGAAATCCGTGTGACAACATTTTCTCTCTCATTTGTCGCAGAAATGCAATGCTGCGGCACCTGATGCTGCAGCAATGAAATACACACATAAAAGCACAAAATGGGGCACCAAAGTGCCAAATGACTCCAAATCAGAATTAATTCTTCTTTTACACTAAACAACATATTTTAACTATCTAAGCACAATATTACTTTAGAACTCACAACAATTTAAGCTAAGAAAGCATAAATAACTCTATATAAAATAGAGGTATCAGACAGCACCGCAAGTTTGCGGGAAGGTTTTTTTGTGCTGCTGCAGAATCTTTCTGACCAATAGGCAGTGTGTTATGATGTTGATTTGGGCTATTTAGCGTCGACGTAATGACAAGGTTTGGGAGGGGGGTGCTACACCCGGTTCATCAGGTAATTAATAGAGCTCGGGACTTGCTAGATGAGTGGGTATTGGCGCGACAGCATCATCGCGCAACAACTGCAGGTTCTGGGCAGCAGCTGCAGGCCGTGGATAAGTGGCTGAAACCGAGTGAAGGTACTTTCAAATGTAATGTTGATGTTGTGTTATTTGTTTAGGAAAATAAATATGGTATTGGTATGTGCATTCGGTCCTCAACAGGAAGTTATTATGGAGGCAAAACTATGTGGTTTTATGGGGTCCCTACACCACAAGAAGCGGAGGCAATAGGCCTTAAGGAAGCCTTACTTTGGTTGGAGGTTTTGGGGATAACTTCTGTTTCCATTGAACTGGACTGTGTTTCAGTTGTAAATGGCTTGAAGTTAGAGCCATTACCAAATACCGAGCTTGGTGCTATTTTATCATATTGTCGTAACCGTTTACTTATTTTCCCTAGCTTTAAGGTTAGCTATATCCGGAGACAAGCGAATCTTGTTGCTCATACGTTAGCACGGGCATCAAGATCATATGCTAGTTCTCACGTTTTTGATTTGATTCCAACCTGTATTGAGACAATTTTGTTTAATGAAATGAATTAAGCTTGTTCTTGTCAAAAAAAAAAAGTATAGAGGTATAGATAAGTTAAATGTTTTTTTTTTGAAAATTAAATGAACTCTTACTAAATAAACCAGTAAATCAAATCCAAATTGATGCTTACTATGTTCAATAATACTAAGGTTTATATATTTGATCCCCTGCAAATATTCCATTTTTCCATTTACCCCCTGTAAAAAAAAAGTTTACGGTTATCCGCTGCAAATATAAACAGTTTTCGGTCACCCCCCTCTGTTAGATTATGTAGTGTATAATGGGTAAAAATCATGTACGGTTACCCCCCTGCAAAATATAAAAAGTTTATGGTTACCCCCTGTAGGGGGTAACTAGAAACACTAATTATTTGCAAGGTTGATTTTAAAACTTTTTTTTTTACAGGGATAAATGGAAAAATGAGATATTTGCAGGGGGATCAAATATTTAAGCCTAATACTAAATCAAATCTCATTTATTACTTTTTTCATCAACACCAAATTGATGCTTATTACTTTTTTCATCAAGCCATTCTTCTTAAATGTAGATGCCAATTTTTCTCATTTTTAGAGTATTTATTAATTTATACTATAAATTATTTAAAATTGTAGTATCGCCCATGCGAAGACATGAGTAAAGTACTAGTTATAAATAAATTAGCTTATTTACTAAAAAATTTAAATTAACGACACCCAATATATTACCATTTTGTATAGACCGACCCCAGAAGAAGAACAAAAGTAAGCATGTTTGAACTTTGAATTGAAGACCTCTACTCAAAATATTCCTATTCCAATGGATCAAACAAAAGATTTTTATTCCCACATGTTGAAAATAGTGTCATTCTAATAAAAAAGGAAAAATAGAATATAGTCACTCTAGAAACAACTTTCCACGAGACACAACATGGGAAGTACTCCTCAAAAAATAATGCAAATCAACCGCCAAAATTAGATTTGTTTTTTCCTTTATACTTTTTTTATAATCAAAAAGTTTTATCAGAGTGTGTACTTTTGTGGTATTCCAATCCGAAGTATAGGAGTTGAGGAGTACGAGAGTTATTTCAACTCTTAATTATATTGACTTTGGAACTCATTAAAATCTTTCTGAGCAAAAACCTCGTGTGAAAGAGTCTTAAGGAGGTAAAAGTAATCTAAGAAGAACATGGCGACCAGTGTCGGTCATTGGCCTAGGCTGTGGTGCAACCACCTGAGGCCCAGGTTTATAGAGGGCCCAAAAAAGTTTATACTCAGTCTTTTTTATACAAGTTTAGGTGTCAAAGCCAATTGCACTATGACGCAATAATTAATACAGCAGAAACGAAACGGAAAAACTAGAAAACAACACAACTGTTGTATGTTGGGGGCAGCTAGGAATGACAATGAGTATCCTCTAGGCAGAGCACTACAGTGCCTGTACTCGAGCCCGTATATCCATGGGCAATAACTTTAGTTCCCCTCCCCATACCCTATGGGCGTCCAAGTAACCCACGTCCGATATCAACACTTTAACTGCGAAAAATAATAAATAGCATAAAAGTTATCATAATTCAATTGAAAAAACAAATTTTTTTTCCAAATCTGATTATTAAAACCTTACAAATATTAGTATTTAACGAAATAAAAACACCCAAAATATTAGTAGTTAGATATATGTTCAATGGATTTATTTTTTTAAAATTGGTTACACTTAAAATTATAAGAATGTAACTAGTAATAAATAATATATATATATATATATATATAGAGAGAGAGAGAGAGAGAGCCACCCACCCACCCTACAGCAGCATGACCGCAATTTGACAAAACCGTGATAGTAAGTTGGCAAAAGACCATTCGCACACCGCGACCTTAAAATCACGCTCAACGAAGCAAATCTAATTGCTTGTAAATATTTGATGGGACCATCATTCAGTAACACAGGAAGAATTAGATTTCTCCCGATTTACAAATGAACCAATCTGGCTCAGGGGCGGTTTCATAGCCCAGCTAGCCCGAGCACGCGTCCGGGCTCAACCCCTACTTACTTTGTAATCCCCCCAACCCAATAGCCGATTTTTAGACAGAACCAGGGGCAAAACTAGTAAAAACAGGGTGTGAAATAAAAAAAAAAACACAAAGGCCCTGTTGCATTAAAAACACACTAAGAGTACGCAGAAGTAGTATAAAAGAATATCGTATCCACAAAGATTAATTAGCAAGTACTAAACTACTTAAACTTATTTATTGTTTAGACTAGTGAATAATTGAGTTGTACTTGAAAGAAATAAAAGTAAATAACAAATAATAAATTGCAAGATTTAATAAATGGAAAGAGGTCTAGGGTCGCAGTTTCACTTGCAAGCTTCGATGCTCCTATGTCTAATTTCACCTGAATTCCCTTATTTTATTTAATTACCAATTCCTTTACTAAAGCTATTAATCTGTTTGGTCATTCGCGATTAATATTCTTTTTCCTAAATTAACCCTAGTTTGGTCATGCTAGAATTTAAATTTAAGAAAAGCATAAAGTACAAAAAGGTTGAATGATTGGAAGACTAAATTAAAGTTTGATCATTCATTAATTATAGCCCCATTTATCCTATAGGTCCACCAACTAATTGCAGTACGATCGCTGATCAACTAATTGATTATAAACATGAAAAGGGTAGCTAATCCTAATTATGTGATAAAAACAATAGGACAATATTAATTGAAATAAAACTAGGAATTCAAAGTAAAATTAAGGTCTCTAAACAAGCAAGATTCACCTAAGACCCTAGAAGAGGATTTAGGTATCCATAATAGTCAAGAACAATAAAATAGAAATAAAGTTCATGAAATACAAAGATAAAGAATAACCTGTAAAATAGAGAAAATCTTGATCAATGTCTTCAATCTCTTTCTTTAACTCCAAAGCTCTCTCACGGTATCAAGAACAGGTACCCAAAACTCCTTTTGCTACTCTCCAATCTGTTGTCGTCAGTGTGAGTGGTTTTGTTTGTGTTATGGTGTGTAGCTCTCCCATTCACAAGTGAAGCTCTCCTTTTATATTAGTTCATTTTCTTTCTCTCAAAGCAAAGGATCAAGTCGAGATTGCTTCCACTTTTAATTGCAAGATATGCCAATTCCTAAATATTAGGATTTAGATCCTTCCTAAATAAAAGAATATACATCCGGAGGTCTTCTCCCTTTGGCGCCAAAGTTTTCTCCTTACCCCCTTTTGGCGCTAAAATTATCCCAACCACTCCCATGTAAAGCTGTCAGCTGCTTCCTGCCAAGTGCCAACACTAACCTACTTTTGATCCCTTTTTCCTTCTTTCTCTCTGAACACACTGAAGAGCGGAGTGTGTCAGACGCAATACTTTCCCTCACCCTTCCTCTCAATCTCTCTTCCGTTCCTTCTCTTTACCACCCATCACTGTCTGCCTTCATTTTCTTTCTTCCTTCCTCTCTCTCCCTCGCCATTCCTCTCTCACGATCTCTCTTTCTCCTTCCTCCTCCATCAATTGCTTCTTCCTTCTCTCTTTCAGTCTCTATCTCTCTCCCATATACAATGTCAAAACATTCTTCTATTTCCTTTCTTCCTCTTTGATTAATAAATCTGGGCGAAACCCGCTTTTCCCTTCTCTCCAAACTTTGATGGTGTTTTGCGCTGGAATAGAGGAGAAGAAGAGGTTTCGCTATAAAGAGAATGGTTTCCACCAAATAAAAGATATA
This sequence comes from Astragalus glycyphyllos, assembly GCA_963573325.1. Classification (NCBI taxonomy): domain Eukaryota; kingdom Viridiplantae; phylum Streptophyta; class Magnoliopsida; order Fabales; family Fabaceae; genus Astragalus; species Astragalus glycyphyllos. The sequence goes on from OY754310.1 coordinate 74,620,647, forward strand.
AAGAGAATGGCATGTGGTTGATTCATGATGGTGTTTTGCGTTGGAACAGACAGAGTTGTCGTAGACGATGATGAAACCACGAACGAGTTTCTCTCCTGATTCGCACACTTCGCGGAGTTGGAGAGATAGGAGAACGATGGTCTCGTGATGTTGGAACATGGGTTGCGAATTAAAAAGTCCCACATTGCTTGGACTAGGCACTTGAAGAGTGCTTATAAGTGGTGACTTCACACCTTTGGGTTGGGGCCCAAAGGGTACCCAGTTTTGTAAACGGGCAAGCACGTACACCATCTGACCACCACACGCGCGCCGCCGCCGCCGTCCGTCCGGATACGATGAACTAACCGTTGTGTACAGATTCGTTGAACGGGAGCTACTTGGAGCGCAAGCAGCTCCGTCCTTATCCAACAAGACTTGCGCAGCAAGCCGGTTAGATGCCTATAAATAGGCCCTTCCCTCAGTTCATTCTACACACCGCTTGACGTTAAATCATACCTCAAGCTCTCTTTCCTCTCTCGAAATTTCTTCTTTTCTACTCCGGCCTACGAGCCATTCTTTTAGAGTGATCTACGGATCATATTTCAGAGTGATCTACGGATCATATTTCAGAGTGATCTACGGATCATATTCAGAGTGATCTACGGATCATATTGAGGTGTATCTCTAGAGCGATTATACACTGTGCAGTGATAATCGTACTGGGCTGTTTTATCCTAGGGACGGCGTGGTTGATAGTCTGCTTGCACCTTGAGCAGTGCCGCGAAACGTCTTAAAGAGAGCGACCTAGTCCGCGACTCAACCCGGTAATTTCTTCGGTATATTTTTCTAAAAAACTCCGCAACAACAATTTTAAGACATTTCGAATCAGCCTAAGCGTAGCCCTGAAGTGCTTGCTAGGTGAGACGATCTAAGAGTAGCCCTGAAGTGCCGCTCGATCAGATATTTGCGAAATCAACCATGACTACCGAAGAGATTACTAGACCCAATGTTTCTGACTACAACAAGCCTTTTCGGTTTGAGGGATCTCATTTCAAGCGTTGGCAACAAAAGATGGAATTTTTCCTGACTATGAAGAAAGTTGCTAATGTCTTGACCGATGAGATTCCAGTGGAAGATGAAACAGCTGAACAGGAAGTACGAATTAAAACAGCCAAAGAAATACTACTTTGGAAGGAGCATGACTATCTTTGTAAGAATTTCATTCTCAATGGACTAAGTGATGATCTTTATGATTATTACAGCACCTGCAAGTCCGCCAAAGAAGTCTGGAATGCTCTGAAAAAGAAATATGACACTGAGGAAGCAGGTACTAAAAAATATGCTGTGAGCCGCTACCTCAACTACAAGATGACAGATAACAAATCTGTAGAGACTCAGTCACATGAGTTACAGAAAATAGCTCATGAAATTATCTCTAAAGGCATGGCCTTAGATGAACAATTTCAAGTAGCTGTTATTATTGACAAACTTCCTCCTGCCTGGAAGGAATTCAAGAATTCTCTCAGGCACAAGACCAAAGAATTCTCTTTGGAAAGTTTGATTACTCGACTCCGGATTGAGGAGGAATCTCGGAAGCAAGATCAGAAAGAAGAAGTATTGTTTCTTCCAAACAAGAAACCAGGAGCGGTTCTGAAGCCAACTGGCAAACCTTTCAAGAATCAGAACCGTAACCAGATTCAAAAGAACCGCAACAACAAGAATGGGAACCCTCCAAAGGTCCCAAATGCTAAGACACCACCACCTAAGAATGATGCTGCTCCCTTCGTTTGTTTCAAATGTGGGAGACCAGGTCATATGGCACGCAAGTGTAGGAACGGGCCAAGCCCTGCTCCGCAGACTAACCTGACTGAAGAGCATTTCACTGCTATGATCACTGAAATCAACATGGTTGGTGGATCTGATGACTGGTGGAATGATACTGGATCCTCTCGCCACGTATGCAATAACCGTGCTATGTTTAAAACATACAAGGCAGTTGAGGATAAGAAAGTGTTGTTGGGCGATGCTCACACCACTATTGTTGCAGGTATTGGAGATGTTGAGCTGAAGTTCACCTCTGGAAAGACTCTAATCTTGAAGGACGTGATGCACACTCCAGAGATAAGGAAGAATCTGGTTTCAGGCTTCCTTCTGAATAAGGCAGGGTTTACTCAGACTATTGAAGGGGATTTGTATACCTTGACTAAAAATGGGATTTTTGTTGGGAAAGGGTACGCCACTGATGGCATGTTCAAATTGAATGTTGAAATTAATAAAGTTTTTCCTTCTGCTTATATGTTGTGTGATTTTAATATTTGGCACTCTCGTTTATGTCATGTCAATAAGTGCGTTATTTCGAATATGAGCAATTTAGGATTAATTCCGAAAGTATCGTTAAATGATTTTCATAAATGCGAATTTTGTAGTCAAGCCAAAATTACGAAAGCGTCACACAAAGGCGTTATAAGAGAATCAGAGCTGTTAGATTTGATACACTCTGATATTTGCGAACTAGACGGAACGTTGACCAGAAATGGTAAACGCTATTTTATCACTTTTATTGACGATTGCTCAGACTATACCTTTGTATATCTTATGAAAAATAAAAGTGAAGCGCTTGACATGTTCAAAATCTTTCTAATAGAAATTGAAAATCAATTTGAGAAAAAGATAAAGCGTTTTCGAAGTGATAGAGGAACTGAGTATGCTTCCCAATTATTTAATGACTTTTATAAGTTGAATGGGATCATACATGAAACGACTGCACCATATTCCCCTGAAATGAATGGTAAAGCAGAAAGAAAAAATAGAACCCTTACTGAATTGACGGTTGCCATTATGCTCAACTCTGGAGCTGCAACTCACTGGTGGGGGGAAATTTTACTAACTGTATGTTATGTACTAAACAGAGTTCCTAAGTCTAGGAATAAAATTTCTCCTTATGAAATAATAAAGAAAAGACAACCAAATGTGTCTTATTTTCGAACATGGGGCTGTCTAGCCTATGTAAGAATCCCAGACCCTAAGAGAGTTAAACTTGCCAGTAGAGCCTATGAATGTATATTCATTGGTTATGCAGTAAATAGCAAAGCATACAGGTTTTATGACCTTAATGCAAAAGTGATCATAGAGTCAAATGATGTTGACTTCTATGAAAGTGAATTTCCTTTTAAATCAAGAAATAGTGGGGGCACCAGAACTGGTCAGGTTTCTGTGCCTAGGAACGTTGAAAACAACGAAGAAAGGGAACGTTGATAGTCTGCTTGCACCTTGAGCAGTGCCGCGAAACGTCTTAAAAAGAGCGACCTAGTCCGCGACTCAACCCGATAATTTCTTCGGTATATTTTTCTAAAAAACTCCGCAACAACACGTGATAGTAAGTAAAATTTCTTATCAATTGCTACTTTGGTCATCTTTCTTGAAATAAAGGTGAACAATTTCTAACTTTTATTTCATGATTTCAGAAATTCTAGGTGTTTCATGTTTATAAATGTGTCTTTTGTTTATGCATCATACGTGTTCGATTAAATGTCAATGAGTTTTCATACTATTCTGTTTATAGTAGAGGACGAAAGTGACCATGGTAACCAATTGGACTGGGAGCAGAAGCAGCGCCACGGTGCAAAGAGACGTTACAAAATCGCACCAAGCATTAAAACAAGGTGCGGGGCATTAATGAGGTATCTACTATCCACTTTGTAAGTTGTTTTTGTTGATTAACCGGAAACTTCTCCCTTTGTTGATGACTCAAGCTTATGATGTTATTAGATGTTTATTCTATTTGTTGGTACATGTTGTTTGAATGTTTTCTCAGCTGTAAATTGATCATTGAAACCTAACCGGGCTCTGTGATTTGAAAGTTGAGAGTGGAGCAGAGACTGTGAAAGAATCCATTGATGCAATTTGCCTGTTTGTTGTGTTATATTTATATTGATTATTGCTTCTGCAACTTCTATACTCATTTTGTTAATGGCTTGAAAGACATTTAGGGTGAATCTTCGTATCATTAATTTGAACATTTTTAAAAGCTTGACAGATTTTTCACCAATGTAACTGATGGATGCATGCTATTTTACATAGGTGTATTATCACACTAGAGTCTTTCTGCTTGCTGCACTAGAGTCTTTCTTGTGTTTACTTACTTTGCATCTGCCAATATTATTTATATGGGGCTCCCCTAACTGTGGATTCTTTTAAACCTCTTGATGTGTATTTTTCTGGAGTTTGCAGAGTCCCATGTGAACTTGTCCTGTTTCAGTTTTTTGCTGCCACTTGTCTTTCTTCTTCTACCACACTCCACATGACTGAACTGAAAAGACTGGTACACAGAGAAAGAGGAAAAACATTTTTCCATCTCTCCATTTGCTCTCTTTCTCCCTCTCTCACGATCTCTCTTTCTCCTTCCTCCTCCCTCCTCCATCAACTGCTTCCTGCTTCTCTTTTCAGTCTCTCTCACATAGACACAATGTCAAAGCCATTTTTCCTCACACCATTCACTCCTCTTCTTTTCCTTCCGGTAACGAAAACGAAAATCTAAAGAGGAAGAAACAGAAAACGGAGAGAAAGAAGAACAAAGGGAAGATGAAAAGGGGGAAAATTGAAAGACAAGGAGAAAGAAGAACAAAAACCAGGTTTTCATGTTCATCTTTGCACACATCAGGTGAGAGAAAGAGAGAGGAGGAAAGAAAGAGGGAAAAGGAGAAGAAAAAGGGTGCGACGGCCAAAGGGGAAGGTGTGCGCCTGCCGGCGACGGCCACCGGCTGTGGTGGTTAAAAAAATCAGGTTCGATTTCACCCCCTTTCTCCTACCATCTCTTCATCTCTATTCTTAAAATTTTTTCTGGTTTGGCCTTCTTCCTATTCCATTTCAGACCCTATGCAATGTTTGTGGGATCATAGGTCAGAAGAAGAGAGCAATTTTAGGAAGGCAAACATGGATTAGGGTGAGAGAGAGCGTGGTTGCTGTAGCGTTCACCGCGACGCCGACGGAGACGCTGACGGAGACGCTGATGGAGACACCAACGACAAGATTATTATTCAAATCAAAACTCCGTTTATCACTTTCAGAGTTCAGGTAAATCTTCAGTATTGGAAAGCATCGTCGGAAGGGATTTTCTTCCCCGTGGATCTGGTATTTTCAAAGTTGAGTCATTTACTTTCTCTTTGATGTTTTATAAAATGCAGATCTTTTGTGTTCATGTTCTGATTTCATAAGCTATGTCATTTTTTCTTTATTTTTCTTACCTACATAGCCCTATTGATGCGATTATTGATTAGCATTTTCAAGCTGTGATGAGAAAGTACTGAAAGAAAGAATTGAGTAATGATTTGCTTTCATTTTCCTTATTTTTAATCAGTTACTGATTTTTTTATAAAGTAGAAAGATACTAAAAAAATTGGTTTTTACTTTCAATTTTGTTTATATAGTATTTTTCAGATGATAATGATATGAAATGATTTGTGAATGTTGCAGAGTCCAGATGGGGATATAATAGATTGGATTCCTGTTTCTAAGCAGCCAGCTTTTGACCATCCTTTTCTCAAAGATCATAAAATCCAGGTCCGTTTTCTTCATTCAAGATCTAATATTTCTGTTCCTCTCTATCTTCCCATTTTTGATGAGTTTTTTTTTTAAACTCTATTGTTATGCTTTTGATTAATTAGATGAGACCGGATTTCCATCCTGAAGGGCTTTTTGAAGAGAACAAGTTAGCTGAAAATAAAGAAAAAACGCCTACTCCAATCACTCAACTATGGCATTCTTAATGGTAAATGTCCTGCTGACACAATGCCTATCAGAAGAACAAAGGAAGAAGATGTTCTGAGAGCAAGTTCAGTTAAAAGATATGGAAGGAAGAAGCATAAGTCAATCCCTAAACCAAGATCAGCAGAACCTGATCTAATGAACCATTTATTCTAGCCGTGTAAGTAAGATTTACTTTATTATTAGTTGGCTAATGAATTATCCCTCTTGCTTTCTCTTATACTGATAGTGCTATGCTGCTTTTCTTTTGCCTCCTCTTTATGGACCCATTAATTCTTTCTCAATTCACATAATGATTGTTAGAGACTTGAAGTTAGAGACCTGAATTTTGGCCATCTCCATTTTAATTCTCTTACTATGCTACTAATTTGCAGCTAGAATAAATATTAGTATCTAAGAAGGAATAAGAAAAAACTTAGGTCACATTGGTTTTAGCTATGTATGTGGATTTTCCAATAAGTTTTATGCTCACCTGCTCTTTGTGTTTTATATGCAATGATCAAGGATATAGTTCATGTGAAAAAGTACAATAAAATCTCTTTTCAACTTGAAACTCAGGGTGTTTGTTGTTTGTGTGGTTTGATATTACTGTGTATTATATTATATCAATAGTGCTTCTGTTTCAGTTTCAGTATTGGTTATCTACAATGCTAGGAAGAGTATGCATGTAACCAAAAAAAGTATTGGTTATGTACAGGAAGCACAACGCAAGGAAAAAGGGACGAGAGCGACAACGACGACATGATGAAAAAGGATGTGGACTATGGTAAGCATGGTGCATTTGGGTATTGATCTATGTTTTTATTGATTGGCTTTTATTTATTTAGTTTTCTGTCTAACTATGTTTTGATCTATATAAACTTCATGTTATATGTTGTTCAGTGTGGATTTGTTTTTAAGGGGATATGAGTGGTGTTGTGAATTGATTTGATTGTGATTTATGGTGGGTGAAATTAATTTTCGATTTTTTTACTGTTCTAAAGTAATTACAAGGCTTTAATTTGACTTTCTAGAATATGCTTATATTTCATTGAAATGTATAAGTACCTTAACTTGATTATTGTTTTTTTCGTTAGAGAAATTGTGAAAAAAAAATCTAGATGAAGGGTAGACCTTTTTGGCCCTATTGTAGTGTTCACTACACCAGCATTCTCAGACTAATGATGTTAAACCAGTAGATTTTCAGCAAAGGCTAAATGATGTGGCACCAGAAAAATTGATAGTCATAACAGTGTTTGGGGTAGTATATGCTTTAATGTGCTTTTCATGTAGAAACTAAAGTTTATTAGATTATCGGCTATTGTAGGGAGGATTATCTACATTTCAACTATTCTTTTAGTTGCTTTCAACAATATCAGCATATCATGACAACATTGAAAAGAACTTAAAAATTGAGTAGTAATTGGCTCACATTACACAGGCTCTTCTTTTCATCCTATTTTATCTCATATGATGAGCTTAAACTCTGATTTTGTATAGAGGATATGGTTTTATATGCTTCATGTATGATGAGTATTAGAAAGATATATGGAATGGTATTTCAGTTCGTGTTAACTATACTGTATATTTATAGCTTTAAATATTTGAATTGGTGGGACTATTAGTTGGGGAGCATTTTAGAAATACTGTTGAGTTTTGATTGTTGTGCTTACAGTGGTATTGTTCACTCCAATGATTATATTCACTTGCTTACACTCCATGGAAGAGAAGGTGGTTCAAAGCCTTTATGAGGCTATGATATTATGAGTTCCTAGGTTAGGCTGAGATATATGGGATGCACTTTTGTTAGGTAAATACTAATGAAAATGACCAGGCTTCCAATTGGATGGTATTGTGTATTGAAAATGGAGCATTCTTTCAGATACGGTTCAATTGCATGGTATTTTGTATTTGAAGATGGTCAAATCCTTGATAACCCATTATTGTGTGATCACTAGCATTTCTAACACTATTATCGCTTTTTCTTTCGGTTTTATCATTTTGAACCTTTTAAACATAACTTTGTCGTTAAAATTTGACTTCAATTACTATTAATCTAATCTTCCTCTTATAATTCTTCTGTTGACCCTAAAGCTTTGACCCCGTGCATCGCACGGGTCACGACGCTAGTATGAATATGTGTTGCTTGCTCTCCACTCCATGCCTCTTTCTTTCTCTCCAAGTCACATGTGCATCACTTTTAATTGAAATCTCCAAGAGGATCTTCTTCTTTTTATCACTGTGGGTCTTCTTGCATTAATGGGCTTTGGGTTTGTTTTCTTTTATTTGTTAGTCTTTCTTCTAATTTCAGCCCACATTTATATTATTTTCTTTTTCTACCTTCCTGCAAATATAGAGTAATTTAAGTCAGTTATTTATTTAATCAGTATTAATTACTCTAAAAACAACTCAAAATATCTCTAGTAAATGCACTAAGTTAGAGTTTATCATCTCCCCCACACTTAACTTTTGCTTGTCCTCAAACAAATTTCTAGTTCAATCAAATGTTCAAATAAGTAATAGAGACAGCCAAATAAGAGATCCAAAATTAGAAACACAATGACATAGACAATATAGCGCATATGAGGTGTCAAAAGGTTGCCCAATTAGAGGCTCATGTCCTTGAAGAATACATTTATGTGAAGAAGGGCACTCGCTCACAATCTCTCTAACTGTTTAGGGACTAGGGAAAATATACACTCAAGTTTCCACAAAATGCACATTACCATAAGCTTGTAATTTGACCAAATCTCCACTAAATTGTTCACATGCATGCAAAAGATGGGGTTTTATGGGTTGTAATGGGGCCAAGGGTGAAATCATGCAAGGTAGGAAACAAGGAGAAAGGGATATAATCAAAGGGCTAAAAATAATAAGTAAATAGTAACCTTTGAAACCAAATATGGAGCTCCTATCTATTTTACATTTTTGTCCAAACTCCAAATTAATTTCACTTTCATTCTTCATTCTTCTTTTTCTATTGAGTCAACTCTTTTTGATTTGCTTTTTTTTTCTTAAGTAGGCTCTTTCATTCTTTTGATTTGCCCTTTGGCTCTTTCATTCTTTTGATTTGCCTTTTTCCTCCTTCTTGCGCTTTTTTTTTGTAGGAGGAAAAGGTAAGTACATGAAAACTCCTATTTTGTTTCCTTTGTGTGAATATTTTTGTAAGCACATGATTCACTCCATTTTTTTTTCTCTTCATCCTGACAAGATAGATAACTAAAGTATAGGACGAAATTTCAGTCCTGATAATATAGACAAGTAAAATATAGGACGAAATTGTAATTTTCAATAGTTGCTCCACATTCAATTTCAAATGGTTACCACAAACAAAAAAGAAAAAATTTATATCTGGGTACCAAAGAAAATATATAACAAATAGGTACAAAGGGGGCAACTAATGGATAATTTCAACAAATAACTCTGAGGTCAGAAAAATCCTAAATCCCCAAATCTTTTTACATGATGCAAATCAATTTTTGCCTTGAAACGGTCAAAAGACAAATTCTAGAATGTGGCAAATTGGGAAACACACTCATAGAAAGAAAAGGGGTAAAAATTTATGATTTAGTATCAATCCCCTTATGAAGGCTCAGATCTCACATTTAGAAGCTAGTTCACAAAAAGTACTCAAGAGGGACAACTCTGTCAAGTAAAAAGTACTCACAGTTACAATTAACCACAAGTCTGTCAAGTAAATTAATTATGGGATCCCCTAAAGGCAAAAATCTCTATTTTTTTTTCAATTTGAAGCATAAGTCATTCAAAACAAGCCAGAAAAAATGCTATCAACATATATGGTGGGTATGTACATTAATAGAGATTAAGTGACAAAATAAACTATCCTCCCCCACACTAGCATGAGGCATGGTCCTCAATGCAAAATGATCAAGTAGAAACAAAAATAAATAAATAGAGAGAGTAAGAGAGACTTCCCTGAGAGAGCTTGTAGTTGGAGCTTATTCCTAAAAACAAAACAAAACAAAAGCAAAATAAAAATAACTGAAAATAAAACACAGGTTGCCTCCTGCGAAGCGCTTGTTTAACGTCATGAGCCTGACGATAGTTGGTGCTCAATAAGGTGGCTCTCCAAGAGCAAATTTTACATCTAACGCAGTGCACCTTCTTAGTTTTCTAACCATGTGGTTGACATTGTTCTTTCTTTTTCCATGTGGTTGACATTGTTCTTTCTTTTTCCACGTGGTGGACGAGCTTCAAAGGAAGTTTTTATTGTATCTCCACCGACTGCTATGGTAGGATCCTGCAAAATAATAATTTTTTCCAAAAGATCCTGCATCTTTAAATCACTAAAAAAATTATTTTCAACCACATCATCACAATAAGGAGAAGTTAAAGAAGAGAAAAATTCATTGGAATTTAAAGCTTTAATAACATCATCTTCTTTACCACTCCTTAAAGTTACCTTTCCCTTGACTGTTCGGCTTCGCCACTGCTCTCCTCCCTCCAGTCCTCTCCGTCCGCCGTTGCTTCGCCATTGCCGCCGCCGTTGTTTCTCTCCGCCGCCCGCCACCGACGACGGTACCGATGACTGTTTTGCTTTCTGTTTTGCCTTGTGTTTTTCTAAACAACAATTTTATGCTAAACAATTTGAAGGAGATATAAGATTGATGAGTTACTTTCAATTTAATTTCTTTTTATGAGAATGATGAGTTATACGGTTTTTACTTTCAATTTAAATTCGTAGTTTACTTTCAATTTAAATTTCAGAGATGAGGAGGTTTTTGGTTCCTAGAACAAGTATTGAGAATGTGAATGTTGTGCAACCGGATGCTGACTTTTCTGATGATGATCGTGGAACAATAAGGGAGCAACTTGACACTTATGTACATCAAGTGAAAAGGCATGGTTCCTTTACTTCTTGTGAAGATGTTCAAAATTTGGCTATGAAGATGGTTCAAGCAAAGAAACATTTGGTATTTTCATTGGTCTACAAACTCATTGAGTTGGCTTTGATATTGCTGGTGTCGACAGCATCCGTTGAAAGAGTTTTTTCAGCAATGAAGATTATCAAGTCTAAATTACGCAACAAGATCAACGATGTGTGGTTCAATGACTTGATGATTTGTTTCACCGAGCGGGAGATATTCAAGTCACTTCAAGATGTTGATATTATTCGAACATTCACCGCAAAGAAGTCTCGGAAAGGGCATTTACCTCCTAATTTTATTTAGCACACTATTGGCAGGTTAGATTTCATCTCTCTTATTTAGCACACTTTATAACAATTTATATATTATGTCGCATGTAAATTTACGGTAAAAATTTTGCCCGGTCTCTATAAAAATCCTGGCTCCGCCATTGATCTGGCCTATTTAATAAAGTAGAATAAACAAAATAACTTTGGTTGAAAAAGATGTTATTCTGCTCCAACCACTAACACCACAAATCCAGCCAACAATATAATGTTGTTCACATGATTAAATTTTTCCATCTTAACAAGATTAGTAAAATAAATATACACAGAAGGAAAAAAAAACACTACTATTCGATCACATTTCTTAGTGGTCCCACTTTATTATCTTCTTTTTTAATATGAGGAAATATGAATGATTCACCATACAGACCCTTTAGACACTCTAATCACTTTATTATGTTCTTTTTTTTTAATATGGTGAAATGTAAATTAATTCACCATACAAGACCTTTTTATACACTCTCATCGATTCACGCCCATCAAACTCAAGAAAGAAAAACAAAGCTATTAATTAAAAATAAAATATTATTATGATGTCAAAAAAATAAAATACTATTATTTATTTATTTTTTGACAAAAAAATACTATTATTATCGAACATGATTTTAGGAAATATGATTTTGACCGAAACTAAAAGAAATTTTATTTATTTGGTCAATTTTTTTTTTTTATTTAACACGTCGAAAACAAAATTATTTGTAGAAATATTTATTTTTGGTTAAAAAAAGTTGTGATATTTATTTTTTTCCAAAGGAATTAAAGCTATTTAATGAAATAAAAAAGAGTTTAATTTGTATACACAACAACAAGTGTATCTATGAATTAGAGGCTGATCCATTGTCAAAAATAAATTAATCAAATAATAACTACTAATTAGTCAATTTGTAATCAACCACTTCATGAATTATGATTGATGGTGATAGTAAAACTCCATACGTGTATATAAATTAAACTCAATAAAAAATGAAAAATAAATTTTTTAATTAATTAAATAGTATTTTGGTAGAAGTAGAAGAAATCTAGAAGCATGGGGTAACAAAGTACCCTAACCCTAAGCTAACAACTCCGTTCCGTATCTCTATTTAAACACACCGTTCCCTTTCCCTTTACCTCTCACAACCCTTCTTTTCTTTTTCTTTTCTTCCGGCTTCCTTTCTCTCCTAAAATTCCTCAACTTAGTTGTGAATGGTAGAAACCCTAAGCAATTCGGATTTGATGCGCTCCCTTTTCTCGTCAAGGGTGAGCGCGCTTCTCCTTCCAGTTTCCTCTGCTTCTACTTTCGCTTTCGGTTCTTGCAAACAAGCCTGGTACTACCGCTGTCTCGGCGTCGACCCTTGAGAGAGAGATTATTATTTCAAACCCTAATTCCCAATTTTGTTTCTTATTTTTCCAAATTGATTCGATTATTTCGTTCTTGAGATTTCTGGATCGGTCAATTTTTGTTGTTTGCTGCTTTTTTAACCTTCAATTGAAAAAAATATGTTGATCAACAAGCAGAAGAAAAATCATAACGCGAATGTTAAGAGGTTGTTGATTAGCATCAATGTGTTGGGAAGCGCTGGACCGATTCGCTTTGTTGTTAATGAAGAGGAGCTTGTGGCGGCGGTCATGGATACCGCTCTTAAATCCTATGCTCGTGAAGGGAGGCTTCCTGTCCTTGGAACTAATATCAGTTCTTTCGCGCTTTATTGCCCTCACGTTGGATCTGATGGTAATTTCCTATTTTCCATTCACATTTGGATTTTTCATTGAAGCATGTTTTATCCGCATCGTTTTGTCATTCATTGATGTCTTAATTATTCAATTGGATTGTAAAAACTTTTTGTGTTGTCTTTTATTTGTTAAAAATATGTTTTTAATTCGAAATTTAGAACCCTAATTTTGCTTTTATTGATGATGTTGAAGCTTTAATTTAACCTTGCAAGCTGTTTTTGGTGAAATTTTCATAATTTTGTTGAGTTATGGCCTTTATATATTGAATTTGTTGGAAAGTGATTGTGTTTTGTTTGATGTGTTTTGTGTAGCTTTGAGTCCTTGGGATAGAATTGGATCACATGGAGCTAGGAATTTCATGCTATGCAAGAAGCCACAATCATCTACGGGTGATGCTGATGGAACTAAAAATGGGGATGGGAATGAAGCTCTTTCACGAAGGGGGAGTGGGAGCTGGAAGGCTTGGTTTAACAAGTCCCTCAATCTCAAGATTTCTTCTCATTGATCAATCAAACTTTAAATTTGTGTGGTGGCATTGAATAAACTGTTATGATGCTTTTTGTGCTATAAATGCCATGCCACATTTTGTATTCCTTGCTGGTGTCTCTGTTCTCTCTAGCTAGAGAACTCTTTAGGAATTTAAACTCTTTATTTAGATGCAATAAAAAGTTGTAGTTTTGATTGTTTTCTTTTTGTATTCTTTTGATTTTGAAACGATTAATGAATACATACATATCTGTTAGATTTAGACGGGGTGAATGTTGCCAAATACTATTATTCCAAGGATATTCTATTCTCTTCTCTTCACGCTGTTCGATCTATTAGCATGTTGTATAGCGCAGTTTATTCTTTGGAAATTCAATATATCGTTTTAGTCAACATAACTGTCAGCTTGAAACTGTTTTATAATTTATATAATAATAATAATAACAATATTAACACTCATAATAATAATAATAATAATAATAATAATAATAATAATAATAATAATAATAATAATAATAAAAAAGTAGTAGTAGTAGTACGAAAGTACGAACATATTCCAAGTTGTGGGTATAATTTAAATATCATTATTAATTTAAAAATATCAAGTTGCGTAGCATTCTGCATTATAAACAACACCGGCAACAATTTTTGTTATTTCTATCTAGTTTATTAATCCCACGTTGCCACAGGCTGTATCTATAGCGGCATTTCTTGGACATATTCTATTTGACCAATTTTGCCGAACTTGTCAAGTTAACGGTCCAGAAGCAGCTGGATAAACTTAAGATTCTTTTGCACAGGATGATCATGTGCTGAAAGGCAAGAGAAATGTTTTTTAACACCTGAATTTTATAGCTATGCAGTATTTTTATGTCATTTGTATACAGTTTTGTTTTTCTATTAATTTTTATGTCATTTGTATACAGTTTTGTTTATCTATTAATTCTTTCTCTCTCTCAAATTTCAGTTTTATTGTTGTATTCGTATATGTATCTGATGCGTATCGTATCTGATATTTTCCCAATATTAAAATGGTTTTTTATTTTTTGAAGAAATAAAAATCTCTATACATCGTAAGGACATTTTCAGACCGCCTTTATAAGCATAAGAACAAAGATAACATAAGTCACAAATAAAAGTGAGAAACAATTATCCCTAATCCCTGTTTTACAAGTGTAACTCACTACTTTTTATATGTTTCTCTGTTTTATTGTGCTAGTTTATATTTCTTTTGGTCTATGTGTCCATGATTTTCTATTACTTTGTGAATAAACTTATCTTTTTATCAATGAATCCTAGACATATATCTATCCTATGTTTCTTAAGGGAATTCATATTGCCCTATCGGATTCGTATCGTATGCGATAACACACCACGCTTGTATTTTATACTATGTAGAAATGAGGCGTAATATTTGGTTGTAAAAAAACACTCATCGAACGGCAAATATATCTAGATGTGACTAAAAGAAACCTTTATAAGCACCTAAAAGTCGATATCTCAAACAAGGGGTATTTTAATTAAACGTACGTTTGACAGGTGTTTAGGTGCTGCTATTGATTGGTGTAGGGAAGAGGACACTAATTGGCATAAGGAAAGAAGATATCTAAACGAAAGGCTTAGAGAAGATATAGTTTCAAAAAGAGACTTGTACTGGTTTGAGAGTTAAGAAAGGGACGAGGACAATGCCTTTGCCAAAAAATGTTATTTAAAGTTTGTGATGGAACATGCAGTATCCCCCTCCCCTATCCTACTTGTGTGAATAATGCAACTTCAGATTTGAGAGTTCCCACGCAAATATGAGGGTGGGGCTACGTGTTTGGTCATGTATTGCTATCAAAATATTAAAGCGTGTGCATGTGCGTGATTCCATCATCTTGCGGTTGCGGATGATGTTACGTGAATCTTGGACAGTGACAATCTGAGTTGCGGGCAACGCTTATTGTTCTCTTTTCCCGAATGCCTTTTAAGTTTTTTTTAGAGGTCTCCTATTTTGATTTGGTGTTCAGAGAAAATAAATCTTGATTAATTTGAAGTTGGACAGGGAAGTAAATAAAGTTTAGCTCCAATTTGTTTCACTACCTGTGGGGAGTCGAACTTGAGTACCAACTGGTGGCAAGTCTAGAATTAAAAAATAGGATGTTTCTTCAATGACAATAAGACACGATGTATTACCACCAAACCAGAATGATGTTCCATTAGTGACACTAAGGCATGATGTATTACCACTAAGGCAGGATGTTTGGGGTGTATTACCACACAAAGACAATATGTTTGGGTATTCCCGGAAACACGCCTCTAGTACCAGTCCATCTATCAAAAATATATCTTTGTTTGAGGCGTATTCCCCGTGTTTCCGGGGAATACCCAAACATACTGTCTTAGTGTGGTAATACACCCCAAACATCCTGGTTTGGTGGTAATATGCCTCTAGTACCAGTCCCCTTGAATACGCCTCTGGTACCAGTCCAAAAATATATCACTTAAACAAAGATATATCTTTGTTTGAGGCGTATTCCCCTTGAATACGCCTCTGGTACCAGTCCATCTGTCTCATCAAATGAAGTGCATTAATCACTTGCAATTAATCTTTAAGTTCAATTATGTTAGGATTCTCCTTGAATGACCTAAAATATTGGTTTGTTACCTTTACTAATGTCATTTAGCTTATTTTGAAAACTTCATCATGTCATGAATAATCATGGGGGATTGTTTATCTCTCTTAATTTTTCTTGTTGTTTTTCGGTGAACCATTTTTTACATATGGTTCACGTAGATCAATACTTGAAAAATCTTCTAAAACTTCAACAACAACCAATGCCCTCGAAAGCATATGCTCATTGTGTTTTAAGTCATCGTAGTTGGGACAGTGACCTAGTCGGTATCAGATTCTTAAAAACTTGAGAGAAAGAAATTAACTTTGAGGCACTTATATTCATTTTTATCAATGTTTTAGTCAAACAGTTACCAAGTAGGTCATCGTCTTAGACTACGATTCGTCTATTGTTATCACTACCAGAAATCTATTGATTACTGACGAACACCAAAACAATCAGTAAATATCTCGGTACAAAAAATTTTTAAGTGTTATTTTTGATACACATTGTATTAGTAGAGTCTTTTCATTTTTTTTCTTCAAAATATGGAGAGGATCAAAGTCCAAAAAAGATATTCTCCTTCTCTTATCCTCTCCATCAAAAGGACAAGTTTAGGAAAAAGGAAGATGAATAAAAAAAATAAGAGTGAGAAAAAAGTAATGGAGAAGACTGAGACAAGACACTACAAAAAAAAACGTGTTTTTCTGGTGAAATCTGGCTCCCATCCTCCCATCCTAGCAATATATACTATCAAAGCCCAAAAACTATATGCTAGGATTTTGCTTCTTCGCTCAATCTTCTCCATCGAAGAGACAAGACACTACAAAAAAACGTGTTTTTCTGGTGAAATCTGTCGATACATTTCCGGCAGAATTTGGCACGTTGGAAAATTTCCGGCAGAAAAAGTAGTATTTCAGACCAATTTTTTCCGTCTGTATGTTTCCGGCGGATATTTCAAATTACAAACGGACTTTTAAATTTTTTTTCAAAAAAATCCGTCGGAAATGTTACCGGCGGATTTTTTGAATTCTTTTTTAATCAGCTAGAAAAATTCGAAGGGAAAAAAATTGTCGGTAAATCTGCCGAAACCGTTCGAAAATGCTTATAAATAAAATTTTCTCCTGCACTATTCTCATTCTTTCATTTCACTCTTTATTTCTCCTACACCCCGTAAATAGAGGTATGGTTTTGGAAAGGTTCCATTAAAAAATGATATGTTTAAAGTTTTGGTTTTTGTCTCCATCCTCTCCATCAAAGGGACAAATGTAGCTAGAGAGGAAGAAGAATAAAAAAAATGAAGACCCAAAAAAATTAAGAGATGGATAGAGAGGTGTGAGAGAGATTTACATTGGTGGTTATGGAAGGGGTCCAATTTTCAAAAAGTATATGCTTAAATTTTTCTAGCGAGCAAGATAAATAAAAAATAATAATTAAGAGTGATAGAAAATTAAGAGATAGAAAGAGAGGTTTGAGATAGAATTATAGGGGTGGTTAAAGGGATGATACATGTCAAAAAAAGATATATTTTTGGATTTTTTTTCTTTTTCTCATCCTCTCCATCAAAGATATGGAGACGGTTGATAGAGATGTAGAAGGGTTGTAATTGATAGAAATGTAAAACGGTTGTTGCGGAGAGGACACTCGTCCAAAATGAAAGATATGCTTAGATTTTTCTTCCTCTCCCATCCCCTCCATTAAAGGGACACATTTAGGAAAATATTAATATGCAAAAATTGAAGAGGGTCCACGTCTGGAAAACTATATGCTTAGATTTTTCTTCTTCTCTCCATCCTCTCCATCAAAGAGACAGGTATAGGTAGAGGGTTTTTCTGGGGGCCAGTCCTTTGTTGTTGCATGGTGCAGCAAGCAACAGACAGTTAGATATAGAGAGATAAATGTTTTCTCTCTAAATTTAACGGCTCTGTTGCTTGCTGCATTGTGCAGCAAGAGCATACGATCCAAACTCGATCTTTTATTGTAGGGGTTAAAAGGGTTTGGGTTTATTGTTGAATGAATGTTGATTGATTTCCAGATTTCTAAACTATTTATTTTCTATTTGTTACACCTCTTTTGGCTAAATATACTCGGTTATTACGCATTAGTTGAATTTGTTGACTAGGAGCTAGGAGGTTTTGAATAAAGGCCCATGCTTATCCCACTCCCACTACTCACCACACCCCCCAAACCTTGCGAAATCTCAAAATACCCTAAATGAATAAAATTATTCCGGCGCGTCCCTTTTTTTCTGGGATTTCACGAGTTCAGTGCCAATGTACCGAACCTGGTACGATTGATTGGGGTTGTGGCTTGTGTCTTGGCATACACTCCCTATTGCCCAATTTTTAACAGGTACGACACTATGTTGCTGAACCGGTACGGTAGTGTCATACCATAGTGGGAATTGAATTGATATATTTCTAATCCCTGCATGGATCGAGAATTGAATTGATATATTCTGATGGTATATTGATATATGATTTGACATATGAATTAAATTGATATATTCTGATTTCTTAATACAAGATTCTATATGAGTTGGTACTTTGGTACTGTACCCGTCAAAAAACACTGCGTAGGGATGTGTAGGAGCGTATTCTATGTGAGGGTAAAATTTAAATGTTTGAGGTTTGGGGGTGTGTGGTGAGTAGGAGGAAGTGGGGGTGTGTGGTGAGTGGGCTTACATAACATTAATGGTCGCCATGGTTGTTTGATCCAAGATTAAACTCTTGACCGTTGGATCAAAGTGGGAGGGTTGCTGCGAGTAAGCCCATGGAGAGTGGATCAAACTCAATTGGAGGTGATATTTAGAAAAAGGGGGTGCTAAAAGTAATAGTTTAAAGACATCAATTGAAGTGTTCAAATTCAAACTAACTCAAAAATATTGCAAACCGATCCGATTTAAATCAAAAACCACAACAAAAAAATATGTGCTAGTATTTAGAAAATATTCAAAATTTAATTCAGAATTCCAATTTTTTTCTGGATTTATGTTTTTGACATAAATCCATAATTGAAAAAATACATTCCGGGTTTATGTCAAAAATATAAATCCAGAATGTAAAAATTAATTTTTGGGAAGTCTTTTTTAATAGCACTTATTTAAGTAAGCACTATTAAAGATCATAACAAACACTTCAGCCGTACAAATAGTTTTACTCAAACAAGCGCAATTAAAAGTATAACCAAAAATAAAATTTAATCCCAGATTTATGTAAAAAGGATAAGTCCAGAATATATTTTTAAAAACAACTCCGGAATTACGTAAAAAAAAAAAAATCCAGAAGTGATTTTAAAAAAAAAACATTCTGGAATTATGTAAAAATAAATAAATCTGGAAGTCATTTTTTAAAAATTCGGGAATTCTCATTTTAGTTAATTCCAGATAGTGTGTTTGAGGCAAAATGGAAAGAACATGTAATTGGAGGGGTATGTGGGCAAAAAGGGGGGTATATAAATTAAAACCGAAAAATCAATTTGGTAACATCAATGGTTGCAATGGCTCCTGGACCCAAGATCAAACTCTTCACCATTGGATCAAAGTGAGGGGTCTTCTTTGACCAAAAAAAAAAGTGAGGGGTCTTCACACTCCATGGGCCAAACCCAAATGGAGGTGTGCTACTATTTTAGAAAAAAAGGGGTGCTGAAAGTAAAAAATCATGTTCAATAAGGATATTGATGAATGGATGCATGGATTAATTGTGCTTCTACTACCAGCTGTCATATATTCATTCGTCAGTTTCATGATAAATAGAATTGTAGATCGCCATTTTTTTTTCTACATTTGTTCTCTCGGTCTCCACATTCTCAAATAAATTGCACTCAATATATATATATATATATATATATATATATATATATATATATATATATATCTTGAGCTAAAACTCACTGGATTACCCCTATAACCGATGTCATTATAGGAGAAACTATGGATTTATTGATGGCTATCAATTGGGTTTGAGAGATGAACTACAAGCATGTTAATTTTGAACTAGATGCAAAGTGGGTGGTAGACGTATTCAATTCCATTAATGTTGCAATTTTGGAATTGTGGTTGTTTATTGATCAGTTTGTTCGCAGGAGTACTTTGAAGTTCCTACATGTATTTCCAGCTTGATTATTAATGAAATGCACTAAGTGCCTATTTTAAAAGAAAACATATATAATTCAAGTGTGAATTTTACAATGATCGGTTGATCATCTAAAGTATTTTCATTGTGCTTGGATCCCACTCCAAGGCCTTGTGTTCGAATCTTGGATATGACAAAAGCTCTGTTGGGAGGAGAGAACCACACGAATCGGTAAAGTGCCAAGTTTCCCAACATAAATTAGTCACTGATAAAGCCGATGGATACTGGACACCGATCGCAACGTAACCATGCACTAAATGTTGGTGGCAAAATTTCGTGTTACGCACAACATGATCACATTTCAGGCACAATTTGTCTCAATTTCAAGACAGGTATAATTACTATCTTTGTTATATCGTGTAACAATTCAGTCCTTGCGTTAATTTAATTGCTGCATTCCAAAAATAATAATATTCACACTTGGAGATAGTTTTTCATTATATAATAGTTACTATTCGTACGTACATGGGTACCACTGAAGTGGATAAGGATGAATAAGGTTTCCCATGAAAATAAAATACTAGCTAGTAGTGATAGGAAAGGAAAAAGAAGAGAACCAACAGAAGCAAGAACGTGGAAGGCTGGAAGAGATATAATATAGTATTGGTCAAAGAAAGCTCAAAGGCATGAATGAATTGTTTTACCGTTGAAGAAGAACAGAACAGCATGTCATATTCATTATTCAGGTCCCCCACATGCATAACTGTTGTAGCCACACGAGTGATTCAGACACTACTCTGAGACACTGTCCATCACAGACGACCAAATGTGACTCTCCACGCATGCATTGCACCTTATATCTTTCACACACACATTTATGCAGAAGCACCGCCGCATTATATCCTTCAATATGTTTAATTTTCATCACATATTAACCGCCTTGACTTGTTTATATCAAACATGTACTATAAGTTGTTGTCATCCACAGCTCTCCTATATTTTGGAAATTGCATTCCAATTATTGTTTTGACCAAAGCACATTTCCTTGCTGGTCAAAATAATAACTTTACATATTTTATTTCATGATATACTCTCTATAAAGTTTTTTACTTGAGAGTTTGGTAATATTCTAATTTCGTATATTCGAGGACGAGTGGTGGGACCTATATCCCCATTACCAACCTCGTCTCCGTATTTTGATTTCGAGGAAAATCCAAACTCAAATCCAGTCAAAACTAGGAAAAGCTATCAAATCGGGGCGGGTTTGGGCGGGTCCTCGCACGTACGGATTTTGTTGTCATGCCTAACTGATAACCATCAACGGTGTTTTTTACTAGGTTAAAGTGTTTTTTCAAATGCTACTTTTGAACTTAAGACATTTTATCTTTTTTTAATTTGTACCTGTATTAATTTAGTTAAGTTTCTCAATGATCAATCTCTCATTTTTAAGAATAATTAAAAAATGCTCAATATGTCGTTTTAAGTTTAAAAATTAATTCAACTGTTAATTTTAACAAATACTTTAACTTTACATTGTTTGCTTATTCACTATAAGCTAATTTATCCGTCATTCGCTACTTCCAAACATTTTCTCAATAAGTGAAAAATAGGGTAATTATATATGTTTAAGTCGTAGAAGGTTGCGTGCGTGTATGGTTCTGTGGTGAAAAAAATAATTTTAAGTAAATTGATTTTTTTTAAATTGATTTAAATTAGAAGTGAAAGTAACATGATTTATGTTTGAATAATTTATAAAAAAAAATGTTTTTACCAATTCATTTGTTTGAATTGTGTTATGGTAATTGGTCTGTTACTATTTGCAGTCCCCAGAGGCCCATTTATCACTGGCCCATCCTCTTAGGTGAGCCCATCATTCAACGCTTCAGATGCAGCCAACACATCCAACGGTTCCTAATCATTAGGTCAACACCATTCAAAACCTATAAATACCACATTCAATGCTCATTAAAGGTAAGCTATTCAACTCATAAAATACTCTGTTTGACTACCTCACTGACTTGATCGTCAGAGTGTCATTGCAGGACCAACACCTCAACCTCGACCGGAGCGTTCGTCATCAAGGACCACATCTACCAACTACCTCGGACCGACCTCCAAGGTCAGAAGTACGGTACAGAACATTGGCAACCACAGTGGGAGGGTCAGTACTTAGACCTCGTCCCTTTACCTTGATCGACGATGGCTCCGGTCCTACGTCCGAAGGCCACTAACCTGGCGGTCGAGCCTGTGGCCGATCCTGGTCAGCAGGTACTACCAGAGACCGTCCCACAAGAAACCCCGGAGGGACATGTGCAAGACGTCCCGAACTCAACTCAAGCTCAGCTTCAACATCCGAACAACAACTTCGTACTAATCCCTGCAAGTTCGGTAAGGAACCGACTTCCGCCCCCTCCTCCGGTAAAGCCTCCGCCGGCGCTTTCCGTTCCGGCCGACGCAGTCCAGCAGCTCGTGCAACTGCTAGCCCGGCAGGAGTTGGCCAACCAGGCTAGAAGTTTCCGTTTCACCGAACTTGAAGCAGACGTAGCTGAGCTTCGGGCCCGGGGAATCGCCGACCTAGGCTCCCCAGAACCAGACTCTCCGGAAAGAAGGAACCCGGCTCGTAGGAGGAACCGATCTCCACCGGAAAGAAGGAATCATGGATCCCCATCCCGAAATGATCGAGTACGGCATCGCTCGCCACGACCACATTCATCCTGGGCGTCGTCGTCCCCACGTAGGCGGTCGAGGAGCAGGGGGAATTCACCCAAGGAACAGGCACGACGCGTCGACCCTCATCGTCGTCATCGAACCCCTCCACGAGCGCAAACATCCAAGCGAAAAGGACCTTTTACGGAGGATATCGACAGTTACCGAGTCCCTCGGCACCTAGAAAAACCACCTGAAGGATTGAAGACCTACGACGGAACTGACGACCCAGACAGACATCTCGACCAGTTTGACCATATCATGCAATATAGGAACGTCCCAGCAGAAATGAAATGCCGGATTTTTCCCTTAACGCTCGACAAATTAGCGTCAGAGTGGTTCCGATCCCTGAAGCCGAACTCCATCTCAACTTGGGATCAGCTAGCAAAGATGTTCAGCGTTCACTTTAACTTCGCCAAAAGCAAGCCCAAAAACAAGATCGTACTAATGTCCGTGGTGCAAGGGGAGAGCGAACCTCTGAGAGATTACATTGAAAGATTCAATAGAGAAGCCTCCCAAGTCCGCAACTTGGACGACGCGTTCCGGATATTTTTCATGACCCAAGGTCTGCTTCCCGGAAGTCCGTTCAAGAAGCATACCCTCAGGTGGGAACCCAGTACCTTGCAAGAGTTTCTCGAAATATCGCAATGCTTCATCAACGAAGAAGAAAACGGCAAGACCGGAAAAGTCCTAACACCGCTCGGACCTTCAAAATCACGAAACGAAAACCCTCGCCAGAACGACAACCGAGGGTACGACGGTCGAGCCAATCGGGATCCCCGGTCTCGAAATCGTCATAGCTCTTATACTGAGCTTAACGTATCCAATGCACAACTCTATGGCGAATGCTGGGACGTAGAGTTTAAAGATGTCAGACCTCCCAAGCCCCTTCCACACCGTCCAGGCCAAAGGCTCAATAAGTACTGTCGGTACCACCGAAGTAATGGTCACGAGACAAACCACTGCAACGCCCTCAAGGACGACATTGAAGATCTCATCAAAAGAGGAAAACTGTCTACTTATGTTAAGAAGCCCGGAAACGAGGCAGCCGAGGTCAAACAAGACAAGGAGACTAATGTCAAGAGAGGAAGGAAGAATGCGAGCTCTGATGACGATGAACCCGACCCCGGACGACATAAGGGTCATCCCGTATTGATGATGATCTCGGGAGGTTTCGAACACCAGGAATCCACCAAAACCATGAAGCGAAAATGGAAGGAATTATTAAGTGTAGCGTCGGCTTCGACGACCCCGACCACATCAAGTCGACCGCTTTTGTCGTTCGGAGATGAAGATCTAATTGACGGTAAGCCCAACAAGCACATACCTTTGATAATATCAGCCATTATAGCTAACAGAGAGGTTAGAAGATCTTGGTAGATCAGGGGAGCTCATCGGATATACTTTTTCTTGGCCTTCTGGACAGAATGGAGATCGACAGGGACGATCTCACCCCTTATTCAGGATCGGCTCTTTCTGGCTTCAATGGATCTCGAACTAAACCACTTGGCCACATCGAGTTGATGGTATCCTATGGAGAGGAACCGTTGGTAAGGATGATCAAAACCAAATTCCTAGTTTTACCTTGCGAATCCATCTACAATGGTATCATCGGTAGACCGACCCTTGGGAAACTCGGGGCAGCAACTTCAACCACCCACCTGAAGATGAGGTTCCACTCCCTTTGTAACAAAGTAATCACCATAAAATCCGACCTCGAATCAGCTGCGAGATGTTTTTTCCTGTGGACTAAAGCTGAGCAAAAAGCTCGAGACGCGGAAGGGGTCCCACCTCCGGAAAATCCCGATCATCCAAGAGCGGACAAGGGACGATCTAGCGAGGTGAATGCGACGGATTTGGATGCTAGGTACAACCCAGAGAGCTCCGAGGAAGAAAGCGATGACGATCTGGCAAAGGAATTAAAGAAGAAAATGAGAAGACCCCAACCTGACGGAGAATTTCTCCACATCCAGGTAGGGAAAGACCCCACAAAAGTCGTCAGAATCGGTTCCGACCTAGCAAAAGGAATCAAGAAGGACCTCATCCAATGTCTCCAAGATCACGCTGATCTGTTCGCATGGTCGGCCGGGGATATGCCCGGAATCCCTCCGGAGGTCGCATGTCACCAGCTAGCCGTCAACCCGGGAGCGAAATGGGTGGCCCAAAGGAAAAGAGTCCAAGGTAAGGAGAAGGCAGTTGCAGCTGCCAAAGCGGTGGACGACCTCATCAAAGCAAGCTTTATCACCAAGGTAAAATACACGACCTGGTTGTCCAACCCTGTTTTAGTTAAAAAGAGCAACGGGAAATGGCGTATGTGTGTAGACTACACGGACTTAAACAGGGCTTGTCCAAAAGATGCCTTCCCGGTCCCCAGCATAGATCGTCTGGTCGACAACGCATCGGGTTTCCAACTCTTATCGTTTATGGACGCATACTCTGGTTACAACCAAATCGCCATGCACGCCCCTGATCAAGAAAAGACGGCCTTCATGACGGACCTTGGAAACTTTGCATACAAGGTCATGCCCTTCGGTTTGAAAAACGCTGGTGCCACTTACCAAAGGATGATGAACAAGGTTTTCCAAGGGCAGATTGGGAGGAATGTAGAAGTCTACCTTGATGATATGATTGCAAAGAGCACGGAAGGCAACCTTCACGTATCCGATCTTAGAGAGATTTTGGCTGAGGTAAGAAAGAATAGCATGAGGCTGAATCCTGAAAAATGCACTTTCGGGGTCCGAGCTGGAAAATTCCTCGGATTCTACCTCACTGAAAGAGGGATTGAGGCAAATCCTGACAAGTGCAAGGTAGTCACGGAAATGCGCACCCCAACATCGAAGAAAGAAGTCCAAAAGCTCAGCGGCATGATTGCCGCCCTATCTCGCTTCATCTCGAATGCAGCTTTCAAGTCCCTCCCTTTATTCAAGTTGTTAAAAAAGGAAGAGAAGGAGTTCGTTTGGACTGACGAACAAGACCAAGCACTTAAGCAACTCCAGAAGGTACTATCCGAACCTCCGATCTTGACCCGGCCCAATGAGGGAGAGATTCTGTACCTATACTTGTCGATCTCGGAAGAAGCATTGGGGGCAGTTCTCGTAAGAGAGACCGAGGTCGGGCAAAGCCCAGTTTACTTCGCAAGTAAAGTCCTACATGGGGCCGAAGCTCGTTATCAAAAGATTGAAAAGATAGCGCTGGCCTTAGTTGTCGCAGCTCGGCGTCTACGACCTTACTTCGTGGCTCACCAGGTGGTCGTGCGAACTAACTACCCTATCAGACATATACTGCACAGACCCGACCTGGCAGGCCGAATGATAAAATGGGCGGTCGAGCTTTCGGAGTTCGGAATTAAGTATGAAACCAGAGTTGCATTGAAGGCCCAAGTCCTCGCCGATTTTGTAGCTGAAATGACACCTACTGACCCTGAAAACGAGATCTGGGCCCTACATGTGGACGGATCCTCGAACCCCAAGGGAAGTGGTGCGGGCATCATGTTGGAAAGTCCGGATGGGGTGGTCATTGAGGTATCCTTAGCCTTCAACTTCCAAACTTCAAATAATCAAGTAGAATACGAAGCTTGCATTGCTGGTCTCCGACTAGCAATCGACCTCCGAGTCCCTCGGATACGCTTGCACACCGACTCTCTCTTGGTGGTCTCCCAGATTTCGGAAAAGTATGAGACGAAGGATCCGACGTTGCAGAAGTACCTGGTCCGAGTTCGGGAACTATTATCAAAATTCGAAAAATCAGAAGTAAAACACGTACCGAGGTTGGAGAATCAGAGGGCTGATATTCTTTCAAAGTTCGCCAGTACGAAGATCCCTGGAAATCACAGGACTATCATCCAAGAAACGCTCCACCAGGCCAGTGTTCCCCTTGAATCCGACTTTATTTCGACTATCTGTGTGTTGGAAGAAAGCACAAGTTGGATCGGGCCAATCTTGGACTATATCAACTCCGGTCAAGAACCAGGCGACGAAAAAGCAGCCAAGCTCATCAGAAGAAGGGCTTCGGCATTCTCAGTAATCGATGGAACTCTATACCGAAGAAGCTTATCTTCCCCCCTGCTAAAATGCGTACAAGGAGAAGAGGCTGATTATATTTTGAAAGAAATACATGAAGGGATCTGTGGCCAACATCTTGGAGCCCGGTCTCTAGCTCGAAAAGCACTCCGATCCGATTTTTTCTGGCCCACCATGGATGCCGACGCCAAGAACTACGTTAGGAAATGCAAGAAGTGCCAGATCCACGCCCATGTCCACGTCGCTCCACCCAATGATTTGACGACCCTGTCCTCTGCATGGCCGTTTGCGTGGTGGGGGATTGATCTACTAGGGCCATTCTCAGCAGCCCCCGGGCAGGTGAAATACCTCTTAGTGGCAGTCGACTACATGAGCAAATGGATAGAAGCAGAGCCCTTGGCCACCATCACGGCTAAAAACTGCATCAAGTTTTTTAAGAAAAACATCATGACTAGGTTTGGGATCCCCGAAGTTGTAATAACGGATAATGGAACTCAGTTTACTGATGCTGGTTTCAGAAAGTTAATGGCCGACCTTAAAATCAAGCACCGGTTCACGTCGGTAGAACACCCCCAAACTAACGGTCAAGTCGAAGCAGCAAACAAGGTCCTCCTCAACGGCCTGAGGAAACGACTTGACGACGCCAAAGGCAATTGGGTCGAAGAATTACCATACGTCCTCTGGGGTTATAGGACGACTCCTCAAAGCTCAACAGGAGAAACACCTTTCAGGCTCTCTTATGGCAGCGAGGCAGTCATCCCTGTCGAAATTGGGGAACTGAGCTGGAGGACGTCACACCCCAAGCCTCGGAATGAAAACACCCAAGCCCTCCTAGAGGAACTTGATCTAATCGACGAAGTCCGAGGACGGGCCTCTCTTAGGGAGGCCGCTGTCAAACAAGGAGTGGCAACTCGATATAATGCCAAGGTCGTCCCAAGAGATTTTGAGGCCGGGGATTTAGTGCTTCGAAGGGCTGACGTCGGACTGAAGAATGCCGGTCAAGGAAAACTCGCGCAGAACTGGGAAGGACCCTACCGTGTCAAATCCAAGACCGGCAACGGAGCTTTCTCACTTGAGACCCTCAGTGGAAAGCCGATCGAGCGAACTTGGAATGCGTCCAAGCTGAAGAAATACTATGTTTAAAAACTCTGTTGCATCCGTTTAAAAAGTCCTTTTCTCGAAAGGCAATTTTCTCCTTAAGGACGCCGCCTCTAGGCGTGCCAACCCGCTGTAATGATTTACTCATCAATTAAAGTGGCACCCACGTTCATAACATCTTTATTTTTTCAAATAAGATAAATCGAACAGGGACCGATCTTACGATCTCCCCGCGACCATGTCAGGTCGCGACTCTTTAAAACAGGTTAGATCCGAGCCGAGTCTTGGGAAACCGTTTTAACGAGAGTTGGTCTTCAGGAACACAGATTTCTAGAACGACCATTGGCCGCAGTTGCCAAGATCCCAAAAGGGCGAGTTAAATCTGGGCCGAGTCTCGGTAAACTGCCCTTAGGACGACGTACGTGACTAGCGAATATTAAATGCATTCGTAAACACAAAACGATGTCGAAACACGATGTTAAATATCGAGCTAGCACGCGACGATAATAACTTTAAACAAAATACGAAGTTAAATTTCATTACAGACCATCTCGGATACGGCCGAGTCCTCAAGTTCAAAATCACACACTCCTATCACCAGAAAAGAAAACTAAGCACAGTTCTGAGTCTATGCAAGATCATTTTGCGATGTATAGACTCAGAACTCCTGCGAAAGTTATTACACAAGTATCAAGCATCGAGAAGAGGAAATATCACGGTCTTCGCTTTCGTCTTCATGTCGGTCTCAACAATTAGATCATCTTCCACTTCATGCTCGGCGTTGATGATCTTGTCATCCAACTGCAGGGAAGGATGAACCAAAGCAACTTGTTTCAAAGCCTCCTTAAAACCATCTTCATAAAGACCGACCGCCTCTCGAGCAGCCTCTTGAGCTTCCTCCTGACTCTTCTTAAGAGCGGTCTGGGATCTCGCAAGCTGGGCTCGTAAAACAGCGATCTGAGCTTCAGGATCAGAACTAACCTCTGCTTTATCTTCAACGGCTGAAAGTTTTCTCTGAAGCTCGACTACCTGACCTTCGAGACTTCCCACTTTCTTTTTGGCTTCATCCTCCGACGCCTCCAAAACCTTGATTTGACCCTCCAAATCTTTTACCTTAGCTTCGGCATTATCGGTCCTTGTTAAAGCGGCGCTTCGGGCTTCTTCAAGACTTTTCCTACCTTTCCTCAACATCTCAAGATCGAGATTAGCGTTGGCCAGAGTAGTGTTTTTTGCGGTCAGCTCTTGCAGGATCTGAAAATTCTTCTCTTTCTCCGCACTCACCAACTCTGGAAAACGAACAAAAAGGAGTTATACTTAGAATTTAAACTCGACGACCTGAAAGAAACAACATGCTCGGTTTACGACGTTACCTTCAGCTCGTTTTTCATACTTTTCTTTCTGGACCTTATGCATCTCAGCCAAATTCAGGAAGATCTGCGCAGAAGCTGCGATAGGATCAACCCGCCATTCCTCAAAGTTCTGTTCCAGAAATTCCTCAGACAGAGGAACAGCTTTGACCTTATGCTTCACCTTTTTTGAGTCTTTTACCTTTTTGACGCTCTTCTCGACTTCAAGATCGTCACGTTTCCTTTTTACCGAAGGACCAACGTCGGTAGATCCTTTCTGAAGAGATGCGGCATCAGAGGACTGCACCTTTTTGCCCCGATCATCGGCGTTCAGATCACCTCGCTTGACAATACTGATAGGGATAGCATCGGGAATAGGATCAGATCGTTGGGAATCGTCGTCAATGTCGACAGCCTCCTCCACCTGCCTGAAAGCCAACTCCTTCATCCGAGCGAGCCTCTTAGAAGCCATAGTATCTGCAATGTGAGCAAAGAAAAATTGTTAGTCAAATACGAAAGGAAAACAAAAAGGCACGGTAATGATCTTAATCAAACCTAAAACTCTTTGCACGTCGCGCTTCTTAGCGGCCTTAACAATGACGTCGGTAGGAATACCCCTGTACTTCGCCTTTTTGTAAGGGATTTGGTCAGAAATATAGGCCAAGATCTTTTTGGCAAGACGATCTTCCACACCCAGCTTTTTCTCACCAACGGCATAAGAATGCGTAGATCGGTTGTAATGCCCATTGCTCCAGCCAATAGGAAACTTAGTGGATTCCAGCGTCTGACCATCGGATCCGAACTTCCCCACACAGTCCACAGCCTTGTCGTTCACGGGCTCCACCCAGTAGAAAAATTTCTTCCAATCACCTCGCAAGGAATCAGTGTAAGCTCGGAAGATTTTCGAACCTCGCCTTGATCGGAAACTCACATGCTCACGCCCGAAATTAGCGGCCTTCTTTTTGCCACTATTCCGGTTAAGCTCGAACAAGTGAAAGAACAGCGTGGGCGACGCCGGTCTTTCCAAATGAATACACAAGAGCTCGAAAGCTCGGAGGAATGCCCATGCATTAGGGTGCAGTTGAGAAGGTGCAACGTCCAACCTGGCCAGTACGGTTTGCTGAAGACAAGTAAAAGGAGGTCAGATGTTCATATCCTTGATCGTCACGTGGTACATCGTAAACTTGAAATCCCCTGCCCAAGTAGCCACGTGTTCACCGTCCCTCATCCCTTCGACCCTCCAGATTCTGTCCGAACGACCATTAATCTTCTTCATAACAGGTCCGAGATTATGGAAAGATCGATAAACCGACTCTGTCTCCAAAACCGAGCTTGAAACCCAATCATAAGGACGTGCTTCCCTGGCTGGAACACTTGAAACACCGAGGCCAGTGCTGGAATATCCATCTGCAGATATAGCCGGAGTTCGACTGCTTCCTGGAGGGTTGGCAGTTCTTCTCTCTTGATCAACAGGCGCGTCGCCGGAATCCTCGATCGAAGGATCATCCGTCATATTTTCAACCTCGCCTGATCCACAAGTTTGTGAGCTCCCTTGGTTTTCCCCAGATTGGATTTCTTCCTCGGACATATCGTCCCCAGATTCGTCGTCCCCATCGTCGTTGTCATCGTCATCACCATCGTCGTCGCTATCTCCTTCCTCGCCATCTCCAGATGATTCGTCATTTGCTTCAGAAGCGTTGGGGTCGGGCGTGAGATTTTCAACGTCTAGATCCTCATCAGCTTGCTCACTGGTCGGAGCCGAATCCAGGTGGTCTTGTTCGTCTGGAGTAGTAGATTCAATCTTATCTTGAACATCAGGAGCATCGACGCGATCGTCTCGGAGATCCCCAGCAGGAACTCCACCGCCCGAGGACATCTTAGTTGCTAACTCTGGGGGTTTGGCGGTGATTTGTCTCGGAGTTTGCTTAGTGACCGCCAGATCGGACCTGCAGAAATGGGGGCCGAGATGTCAGGGTTAAATGCCGCAATTGGGTTCACGAGCAAGTCGGAACCCGACCTAACGGCCCCCACTCTGAGGGAGGGTAAGAGGACCAAGGTAGTTTCGACCTTATACATAAAAAGAAAGGAGGAAAAAGGTTTTTGGACAAAACTAACCTCGTAAACGACGTATGAAGGGATTAGGATCAAGCGGAAGTCTGGCTTTGCGATCTCGAACGATTGAAATGCACTGGAACAAACCGACCCTCGCCACTTTCTACTTGCTCACTCAAGGTCAGTCCCCAAGATCGTCAGTCAGAGCAGTGGAGTTTCGTAACAAACACAATGAAGGAACTGATTCCCTATTTATAGTGGGCCAAGAAGCTGGGACTCAGAAACAAAGCGACAGGTCCAATCAACAGGAATTAAACCGCACACGCAAAACGATGAGTCACCATCATTAGCAGTTATGAAAAGACGTACCCTGTCAGAGGCATTTAATGCGTGGCACATATCACGACGATTTGTCTTTATGCGCCTCTCTGATTTCCTAGAAGGCGTACAGTCTCTTAACGTCGTGACATATGAAGCTCGGAGACGTCGACGTCTTCTAACCTCGTATAAATCGGCATGGTCGAGATCGCTCGCACAGTTATAAAAGTCAAGATCGCCTATCAGACGACCAGACTTGGGGGCAACTGTTATGGTAATTGGTCTGTTACTATTTGCAGTCCCCAGAGGCCCATTTTATCACTGGCCCATCCTCTTAGGTGAGCCCATCATTCAACGCTTCAGATGCAGCCAACACATCCAACGGTTCCTAATCATTAGGTCAACACCATTCAAAACCTATAAATACCACATTCAATGCTCATTAAAGGCAAGCTATTCAACTCATAAAATACTCTGTTTGACTACCTCACTGACTTGATCGTCGGAGTGTCATTGCAGGACCAACACCTCAACCTCGACCGGAGCGTTCGTCATCAAGGACCACATCTACCAACTACCTCGGACCAACCTCCAAGGTCAGAAGTACGGTACAGAACAAATTGTTTGGGTTAAAAATATTGATTTTGAATAAAATTATATTACAATAATTTTTAGAATGACTGCCACTTAGAATCAATTTCAAGACATCGTAAAAGCTACCGAATGGAGCTTCCTTCTACTTAGAAGATTTTGAGACTAAAATCAATCTCGGATAAATAGCTACGGAATGTAAAGTTATTATTTTGACCAAATAATCAATTTCAAGCTACTAAGATCAATTTGTCAAATTATTACAAACTCAAATTTGAGTCCTCCAAATTTTGAAGCAAACATAAATAGCTGCACATATTAGAAAAACTCATCAATAGGTACATAGCATGCAGCAATTTTGGTTTGACTTGGCTATCCCAATAAGTAACAATCACTCATAATTGTTAAAAATATTTAATCAAGATATTTCTTTCTCCTCATCTTTTTTTCCTTTAAAATAGTATGGTTTATACATGTAACTGAAAGGGACTTCATCTACTTTCTTGTTGGTTGAAAAGGTTGTGGAAATGATAATTAAAGCAAAGGTAGCAAGTGGAGAATTAAAATAGGTAACTGATGTGATGTTAATGAGGTACACAAAAACTTTAGATCACTCGAGAGGGCAAGTTGGTATTAGAATAAAATTTTGGTGGGGTTAAGGGGTGGGGCCAAAACAAGTAGAAGATGGCATGTGAATACTATATAGTATATGGTGCTGCATTATACTAAAAAAGAAGATGGCCCAATACGTAGAAAACAATGAATTTGAGTGCTACATATGCGTCTTTCATTCATTGACTCATCTACTGGCCTGCAAAACACTAATGAAAATGATTATGACCCTTTTATGCTGATGAGGCAATTTCTTTGGGTTCATATAATTGTTCTTTCTCACCCTGTGAGCAAGGAGGAATGTGTTGCCTCATTGCATTTTAAGTTTTGTGGTTGTCATCACTCACCAAAAAAGAATTCCCTAATCAGTTTGTAGTTTGTATTATAAGAAATGCCAGCGAAATAGACATTTGGATGGTTAAGAGCATTTTTAGGAATGAACCAATAATATTCTCTTGGTACCATTTAATTTATTCCAATTAATTAAATTAGTGCCTGATCAAACACGTTACTAGTCGGAGGAGATATCAAGAGATCACAAATTTATAACACAGGTTTCACCTAAGTTTATTATTTTATTTGTGTTGATTAATGAACTATAGTATAGGAAATTGAAGATGCATCCTGCAGTTGCAGTATTCAGGTTTAAAAAATAGAGAGGTGTAGAAACTAGGGAAACAGAGAGCATCAGGGGAAACGTGGCAGGTTTTTTCTGCCAGTGGATCTCATGAACTTGAGACTCCAACTCCATGTCTCCAATAATATTAATTCTGTTGCTTGCTGGTTTGGTTGGTACAATCAAAGTTATCACCAAGTAAATAAAAGTACAAGTCAATGAAGATATTGATTTTTGCTTTGACCATTGATCTGCATGAGCATGAATGATGCTGCATCTAGGATACTAATAAAAAACATTTAAATTACACGAGATGGGTCCGGCAGATAGGTTTAATGAACTAAAAAACAGATCATAGAAAAATATTGGCAGTAAAAGGGGAAAAAAAGAAAGTGAAACTTGAAAAGCGAAAAGAAACCAAGCAAATGTGCATCTCAATAATTAAAGTAGGAATAACCATAAACATTGAAAGTAAAACTTTTTCAAGGGGGAATAGCACTAGGAAGATCATGACACTCTACTAAAGTGATAGTGATCTCTTTTGTTCACTTTGTAAAGAATGAGAACTGTGCTTGCTCTGACATAAAAGAGGATACGATTGACATTGCAGTAGTAATGTTATTGTTATTGTTACTGTTATTATGCACATACAATTTGATGCTGTATCACTCACTCAACTCTTGAACGTATTCCACACAAGGCAAGATGCTGCTAGCTTTATCTGTGCTACAATGCAAGGTAGCTAGCCGTTGATTCTTCATTTTAGTAACTTTACTGTCATACCAATTCTGTCAAAGCTGGCTCCATGGCCCAGACAGAAGAAGCTACCATCATTCTTAATTTGACAACGATGACTCATATACCAATCTCAATCATCAAACAAAATCATAGGTGCAAGTTAATTCAAATTTCTTTTCAATTAAAAAGATAGGATTCTATTTATTACCACCAGCAAGCTAATTATGTCATAAATACATATTAACCCCTTTTAATTCCAACCCTAAAAATTACATGAGATTCCAACCCAACCCATAAGGGAAAAAAACGAAAGAGAAAAATTCCTAAGCCATAAAAAGGTAAATTAACAGAGAGAGAAAAGGTTGATGGAAAATGGACAATGGTGGGTCTTCGTCTCAGGCAATCAGTGGTAACACAGCTCAGCACGGCACATTTGCACACTGACCACTCAACCCCACAACTTCCTTTCTTTTTTCCTCTTTCCTTTTTGGGTGGTTATGAATTAATTTTTTTTCTTTTTTTTTCTTTCGACAAAAAAGGCCGGTGTGCAATTGTGGCGAGTTGACTCAGTGAGAAACCACCACTGAGTTGGAGGCGAGTTGCCAGGCAGAAGTAGCAATCAATGGCCTAGTGTGCCAACCCAACATAAGAGATCCGTCGTTCTCCTCCACCTTATACCCATCCCCACCGGCAAACAGTGCCAACAACATACTCGCTTGCTTGAACGCGTTAGATCCCAAATGAACCGGTGAAAACCCAGCCGAACCGAACCGGTTCTGCCACTGGTTCAGCGTCTCATGACGCTCAATTCGATCCGTTCCCTCGCACGCCACCACGTTGCAGATTTGCTTCCCTAAGTATATCTCCGACATGGCCTTCTCCTGCGCATCAACGGTAGACCCTTCCAGCGAGTCAAACAGCGTCGAGTAGTAGTGGAGTGACTCAGTGAACCGGTCCATAAAAGCTACGCCGTTGTGGTTCGCCTCCTGCTCCACCACCGTAACGATCTCCGGCTGAATCTGCCTGATAACAGAGAAAACCTTATCAAGCGCACCAGGGCGCGCGAGAAGCTTGTGAAGCTCGAAAACAGAGTTAACCGCGACGGATTCATCTTCACGGAGTTCAAGCATTGAAGCATCGAGATCAGCTAGGCTATTAGCGACGAAACCCCGATACTCAAACTGAACGTGAATGGTTTGAGCAAACTGAGCAAGTTTCCAACCAACCTGTTGGAGGTGATCAGAGTTATCAGCGGCAGGGGGTCCGATTCCGGTGAGACGGAACGCCGGTGGACCGCCGGGACGTAAGGCGAGAGCCTGCATAAGAGCCGGCCATTGCATCCCTTGATTGATGGCGAAATCGATGACGTGGACCCGTGTCTTACCTTGAAATGCTTCAAGAATTGCTTGGTTAGCGGTGAAGTGAGCGAACTTGAGATAAGGACAAGTTTCATAGAAATGAATCTGAAGTGAATCCAACGACACCGATTGCTGCGGCTGCGTTGGGTAAACGGCGTAGATTCGCCTAGCGAGACCTTCAGCGAAATAGGTTGCAACTTTCCTCATAGCACCTTCTTGCGACAAAGCAAGAAAACCGATCTGTTTCACCAGAGCCTCCGCGACTCCGAGATTGTTCTGTTCAACTGCCTCCGCACACGCCATCAAACTGTGAACCAAACGGATCCCGTTTTGCTGTGTGTCAACAACCACAACTGAGCGAGTTGACTCGGTGGTGGTTGTTGAGTTGGTTCGTTTGATTCTTTTCCGGGAAGGGGAATCTGGACCGTCGGTTGTTGTTGTTGTGGCGTAGATTGCTTTACCTGGAATGGCGTTGAGGTCGTTGTCAGAAGATGAGGACATAGAGGAAGCTGGAGGTGGTGTGGGTTGGGGATCGAAATTGGAAAGCATGGTTTGAAGCCAGTTAGAGATATCAGAGGGATTGTAATGAACGGTGTCGTTTGAGAGATGTTGAGCGATGCTTGTGCCTTCTTGGTCTTGAAAATTGCCCATGGCTTCTTCAAGTTGTTCAAGTTTCTGAGCAACTTCCGCCATGTCCGATGACCTCACCTTGTACCCCACCACCGCGAGAAGCTCGTCCATACCTCCATCATCTTCCCAACACACGCCGGATTTCCCGGTTCCCATCCAACTATCACCACTCACATCATGCTCTTGTTGATATTCTTGTTCCCTCTTCATCTTCTTCTCTCAGTCTCACACACCCAACTATTTTCTCTGATTGTGACTTTCTCTTTTCTTCTTTCTCTTTTTTTTTTTTTGCTCTTTTCTTTTTTTCAACACTGGTTTTGTGCTGCTGAGCCTTCTTTCTTCATCAACACCAAATACCCGCAAACGCTGATATATATCAAAATTCCTAGTTATTGTAAATATTTTTCTATTATCTTTTACAAAATTTGAAAATAAATAAAAAAGATAAAAGGGGATAACAACTGGAAATTAAAATAGATTATATATTATGAAAATTAAAATAGAAACAGGGGAGAAAACGCTCGTGACAGGCTCGAGCCCCGATCAAAAAACGCCAGGCCATAACGCCTCTAACAGATAAGATCCAAAATATACATTTATGTTTTTTACTTTGTTACCATTTTCGCTTTTTCTCATGTCAGAGACAGAGAGTTTTATTTTATTTTTTCGGTAACACGAGTGTAATTTTTTGTTTTTACAGTTAACTTTATATATTGCATTATTCATAAATCATAATAAAGATTACATTTATTGTAGTGTTAAATTTATTATTACATTTTAGACTGATGATAAATTAAGTACACTTTACATTTACCATACATTTTTTTTTGACAGTGCATTTACGATACATAAAAATAATTATAACTTGTGTTTTATATAACCTAATAATAGTACAACTCTGAAGTTCCTAAAACAGAATGCCATATGAAAAACAGCATGTTCAAAATTTCAGAGTTCGCACCACTTTCTAAATAAAAAAAAATAGTTAATACGACTTTAATTTGGAATTGAAGTATTGAGAATTAACATATGCCTATAAAAAAAAGAGTAATGTTATGTAGTCAAATAATTTTTAAAGTAAATAATCAATTTATTTTTTGACAGTTTTCTAGGCTATTGATTAAAAACTGTGGAAAAGTATGTTGATTATTTGCTTAAAATAATTAATTGGTATTGTAATATGATTATTGGCTATTTTTAGCTAGAAAAGTTTGGCTAAATAAGTAAAAAAGATATGTCAACTAAGTATTTATTTATATAAAGATTTTCCACTCGAAATCTGCGTTGGTCAAAAGAAAGTAAATAATTTATTCTTCTCAATGTGTATTAAGAAGACAAATTTGTATTCAAGAGTGTGTTGTTTTGTGTTTGCGGTGAATTTAATTTTTTTTTGTACAAAATGAGAAAGAAAGGAGAAAACAAAGCAAAAAACACCACCCTAAGCCTTACAGACGACCCCTCCTAGCAACAGCAACTAACAAGGACCGAAGACCATGAGGAGGAGATTCAAACAAGGTCCAAACAATAGTTCATCAAGCACTAACTTTTGCTAAAAAATCTGCACTTGTGTTGCCTTCATGAAGAGTGTGCTCAAGTTCCACAAGCCAACCCCGAGAAAGCAAACCCTTGACATTCTGAATAATAGAAGCGTAGAGGTGCCAATAAATAGAACTAAAGGATATCACCTGCACAAAGTCTGAATAGAAAGTGATCTTACAATAACTCTTATCCCACGCTAGCTAGAAGAAGGCCATGATAAAGGGCAAGGAGCATTGCGTGCAGGTTATTAGTGACCCCGAGACAAAAAAGTTGTAACTACTTAATTAAAATTTGGAAGGCGGGAAATAGAGCAAGAACACGTCAGATCAATTACCTGATATGGAAACCTGAGTCAATGAGCCGTAATGTGCATTTTAAGCCATGTTTGCTCCAGTTGTTTACCTGGTAGTCCGCCGACTTCAATCATTTAACTAGAAAGCATATGAATGCACAATGTTAGATTAAACTTACCAAGCTTGCTCAAGAATATTGGCGGCCCAAAATTCTTTTTGTAATTGCTATTAGTGTTGGCATACCGATTATCTAGATGATATAATAAGTAAAATCTAATTTGACAGATCGTTTGAGCATTTCCAATGCATTCTGGTAGATATAAATCTGAAATCAAAGCTCATGACTCAAATCACAGTTGTGAGGCCTAGATATGCTTTCTTTGTGGGTATTGAGGTCTTCCTTTTGTTCAAAATGCATGAATCGGTCATACCACTAACAAATGTAATAAAAGGATGCACAATGGTGTGGAAAATAATAAGCAGCAAAAGATCCTAGAGCCAAAACATGTTTCTAAAAATGTTCCAAAGTTAAATGTTACTAATGAGGATAATTTTAAGAAGAAAACTAAGGTTATAAGTGTTCAAGTGAATAAGGAAGCTTTTAAATGCGTCAATAATGTTCTTTGGGATGGTTTGGATCTGAATCCTTTACCGGGGTCGTTTAATATTGCTTAGTAAGCTTTACTTTTGAATGTCCAACAACATTCAGATGTGGATAGGCAGCATGGGGAAACTTCGTCAAACGAGATCAGAGACATGGTCATGCAATCTAAAGAAGAATCAGACTCTGTCTAATTTGTCCAGGAGTCTTCGCTTCAAATGAAGGTAAACATGTGTCACCTGCAATTATGCAGATGTATAAGACATTTCCAAAGTCCATTAAGAAGTCGACTAATCCTATTACATCTTTCCAATATGATACTAAATCTGAGACGAATAATGGTTGTAATATTGAAACTCCAATTGATATGAATATTGTTGGTCGTTGTTGGGGTAATTCTATTGACACATCCTCCACTCAACCTCCCACAACTAGGCTAAATTCGCTAAATACCTCAAAGTCTGTTGCTACTTGTAATCCAGTAGTAGCATCTGACACGAGAATTTTAGAAAAACTTTGGGGTGATGTGTTAGATGATGTTGACTCCTCATCCACTCAACCTCCCACCACCAGATGAGATTCGCTAAATTCTGTTGAGTCTGCTACTACTTCTAATCCAGTAGTAGCATCTGACATGAGAATATTAGAAAATCTTAGGGGTGATGTAATAGATGACGTACCTAAGGAACAGTTGTGCGAGATGCAATTTCGAATCTGTTGTATCCAAAACCCAAAATAATACATTGCAGCAAAAAAAAAATTGATCGTTTACTATAATACTAGTTCAAGGGAAAATTATCTCTCCCTCTCTTTTTGATCTGGATATTGTAATTTAGGATGAATTGTTTTAGGAGGTCTTTCGTCGTTTACTAAGCTAGAGGATCCCTATTATTGCTTTGACTTTATTTTCTTTCCTTGCAAAGGGATTGGTCTAGCCCCCACTTGTTCTTATCTCTTCTTCTTCTTTCTTATTTCTCTTTTTTAATAAAATTATGGGTAGTACTCTTTATAATGTTTTTTTACATCAAAAAAATTTCACAGGACTTTCTTCATTATATTTGCCTAAAAAAATAGCATCATTATATTTGTCTAAGAAAATATCTAATAGTGAATTGATTGAGGATCTTAAGCCAACAAGAACCAAAAATTGTGGAAGAAGATATGAAAATGAGACAGCACATATGTCTTTGATGGTTAAAGGGGCAGACCAAAAAAAAAGGTGTCATTACCCACGTTGGAGTGTTGATGAAGCACCTACTCCACACAAATGATCCTATATATCAAAAAATGAAAACTTAATAAGTTTACAAATATAATTTCTAAATCAAAATATTTAAGATCAGAACTCTTTTGCTAAACCTTTGAGTTTTCTTTTTTTTATAAGCAATGATTTATTGAAATCCAAATACTAGATGTCGTTGAACCCACAAATTACAAAAAGTTTAAATACAAACCAAGAAGAAACTGAGTAACTTGAGCAACTATCCACCCCATAAGCAAACTAACTCCATGACAAATATTTAACGTAATTAACAATGGAGTCTAACATAGGAAGTTCCCCCTTAAAAATTGAGTTATTTCTAGCTAGCCACGAATACACCAACAAGTTGCCAACCAAATAATGTATTTCACCTTGTTCGCCTTCTTTCCTGAAGATGTAGTGCCGAACAATTTTCCAACGAGCAAATAAGCCCTCTGTCGCCTACGGCCTATCCATTGACCAGCCACTGACATGTCAATAAAACCCATCTCAATAATACAATTATTGAAATTAATCATCTCCTACGAAAGAAAACCTCCGAGTTGATATAACGGAGAAGAATGTGTTTTGTGGAGAGTGAGTATGAAGTGAAAGGTGAGAGAAACAAAAAAAGAGGAAGAAGGAGATAAGAGAAATAGGCAATACTTCTTTTCCAAATAGTCAATAAATTAAATTTTCAACAATTTCTATTGCTTCTCAAATAGTACCACCGTTAAATTACTAGGATTCAATTGACTACTATTTCTAAAAGTTTAAAAGTGAGATATGGGTGAGCTCAAAAAATGTGATTTCTTATGGATATAAGTATAACTGTAAAAAGGAGTAATAATTCTAGAAATAGTTTTATAAAAATGAATAATTGTTGTAAAAGTATCTTATGACAGAAATAGTAGTATCTTGCCTGCAAAGTTTAGCACCTCCAAATACTCTGCATCCACACAAGTCATGATTCAAGAAAAATCATAAGATAAATGCACAATTAAGTAAAAGAATGTGATAATTAACAGACACAAACACCATACTGCTATCTTTCAAACTTCACAATGCGTACTAGGCTGTGTGCTTTGAAGATGATTAGCACTTGGCAGTTGGCATAATCAAAGAAGAAAGAAGCGCGTGAGAACTGGGAAAGGTGGAATGAGATTGTGGAAGAATACTAACCAAAATCTAAAAATGTCAGCTCTTCCCCACATGAAAGAGACCATTTCACTGATACGGCCCCGCCGTCAACATCAGCTACCCCCCACGAACCTCAATCTTCGCTATCATCAATTTTTACCCAACCTCGTTGCTCGCTAGCCGTCCATGGCCTTATTTTTCTGGAATATCGCTAGAATTTTGCACCAGTAAACATCAAATTTATCTACTGCGATAATCGAACTTGGAAGTATCGAGTCGGGCCCCAACCATCCATGGCCCTTGACAATGCGCAACAATTTTTTTAAAATCTATCTTTTACAATTTATTTTCTCTAGATAGTCGTCAAAATAGTAAAAATTTCTTAAAAAAATATAATTGGGTTTTTCGAATTGCCTCTCATGACTCGTTCTAGGAGAATAAAATGATTCTTAAAAAAATTAAATTAATTGTAGAGTAATTAAGAAACAATGCATTAAATGTAGTAGTGGTTAACTAAAGTTAGATATTTATTCAATTACTATATATCCATCCCATTTTAATGGTAGAGATGCTCAAAATTTTCTAAAATAAATTGATGGTCAATTAATAGCAAAGATCCCTTATTTCCATGGTTAACTTCTTGACCATATATATTTTCCTCATTAATTAAATTTAACATTTTTTTGTTACCAAAGGCGAAAAAAGGGAGGAAAGACCAAAAAGAAAAACTAGAGCTTAGGGAAGCATCAACTAATAGAGCATTCAGCAATCTCAGGAACTTTTATTAAAAAAACTTTTCAAAGGAATTCACGCACTTAAATTTAAAAAGCAATAAAGTCCACATTGATAGGCATCACAATGACATATCATACCACCTAATCATATTTTAAAATATTTTTAAATAATAAACGTAACACGATTTTCAATATGTGGTTCATGACAGAATATACTTCACAAATGAAATTTTAAAAATCGTATGTAATGGCTGAACTGGCAT
This sequence comes from Astragalus glycyphyllos, assembly GCA_963573325.1. Taxonomy (NCBI): domain Eukaryota; kingdom Viridiplantae; phylum Streptophyta; class Magnoliopsida; order Fabales; family Fabaceae; genus Astragalus; species Astragalus glycyphyllos. The sequence goes on from OY754310.1 coordinate 74,662,343, forward strand.
GTTTGATGAATTGAGTTGCCAAAGAAAACCAATTGATTTTTTCTGATATTAAAAACCAACTGATTAAATATGGTGTTGATGGTGTTTGACGTCGATGCAGTCTTCAAATAATTCAGACAAGTGAAAAGCGATATGCCGTCCATGCATGAATTTTATTAATATTAATATAATCATAATTAATGTTCATTAACATCAGAAAAATCATGCCACTGTATGATATAAGCGTATCTATATATAATATTGTATAAATTAAAGAGTTTAATTTATATACTCATGTCTGTATAGACTTTTCTAGCAATGTTATATTGTATGTAGTGCAATAAAAAAGATGTAGGTATACAATATGAAAAATATATTGGCCAGAACTTCAAACAAATTTGCAGAGCTCAATCCAGAAGTCTCATGATAATATGGTGGATTTTTTTTTTGTCGAAATTGTCTGATTCTCGTTAAAAGGGCAAGGCTCAAACCAGTACAATCATACATTGTCAACATAGACTCAACAACCTGAGCGATCCAAGGGACTTACGACATAGCGGCCCAACAAGTTTAAGATTTAAACACTTAAGTCCAGAGACTTAGCACAATAAGGGACTTACAAATCACTATGCCCTTTGCTAAAGCCCAATAGCTACCTAAAATTTAAAATAACAACTAAATTCTAAACCAGCTATTAACCTAGAAATGCAGCAAAAGACCAAACTGCCCTTCTTAACCGTACGAAGCCACAACCCAGCTACCACCGGCAACCACAGAGATCAACGAACAGCCATAGAAGCAGCACCAAGGCTGATCATGAAGCAGTAAAAACAGGGCCACAGATTGACCATAAGCGCCACCAACAGCAACCACCAAAGACGTCCACCGAATCAAAGCCTAGCATCTAGAAGACAGCAGATCCACAAGGAAAGCGAGGGGAAAAAACCGGAAAGTCCAGGACTTTCTCCAAAAATGGTGACCAACCGGCCGCGGGATCTCGTAAACCAGACCATTAGGGGGAAAACGATATACATCAGAGGTGGGATTGAGGCATCGGCAACCGCAGAGGTGGGGTAGCAGGGCGCCGTTCAGCGAAGCGGGTAGAGAGGCAGATCCGGATCTGGGAAACAGAGGGGTGAACGAAGTAGGAGGCGGTGGCCAGGGTGGTCGGAGATGGAGATGGAAGGAAGAGGATCGATGGAGAGGAACGGTGAGGGTGGCCGGCTCTCAGATGAGCGAACACCACCTAACATAGCTAGGAACAGAGGCGCTGTTTGTGCAACTTATTGTAGCTGTAATCTACAAAACGATAGAGGAAGAAGAAGAGGAGGAGGGGGAGCTCTGGCGGCGGAGGAGGGAGCCCCCCTCTGACGGCGGGATTGATAAGGTTTTTATGTGTTAGGGTTTAGATAGTGACAACCAAACACACACTTAATATGGTGGATCTTTAAGTAGTCGTAGTTTATTGTGTGTTTTGGAATGGGTTCGCTCAGTCCAAATTGATTTTACTTCAAATGTCCAATAAACACATCACTGCAAACCGCTATACACACTCTTTTTCCCAATTCTGTTCACTACAAGAAAAACTGGATTTTCCGGCGACCAAAATCCGCCGGAAATGACCAAAATCCGCCGAAAATGTGGACTTTCCGGCGGATTTTTGGCGCCGGAAAAACACTCGTCGCAAACAGTTTCCGGCGGATTTTTGGTAGTTTCCGGCGGATTTTTGGTAGTTTCCGGCGGATTTTTGGTAATTTCCGGCGGATTTTAATTTTATTATTTTTTTTTTTGGAAAATCCGCCGGAAACTACCAAAAATCCGCCGGAAACTACCAAAAATCCGCCGGAAATTTTTTTAAAAAAATTTCCGGCGGATTTTTGGTAATTTCCGGCGGATTTTCCAATTTTTTTTTTTTATTTTTAAAAATCCGAAATTTTTTAAATTTTTTTTGAATTTTATAACTTAATATATGTTTTAAATAAAAGTCAAAAAACAAAAGTAAAATCAAATTTTGAATGGTATTGTTGAAAAAGGAAAGAATAAAAGAGAATATGAGAAGAAATGATATATGAGAGAATAAGAATGAGGAATTATGAAGAAATAAGAATAAAATAGTGAGATGAAGAAGGAATAAGAATAAAGAAGTGAGAATGAAGAAGAAAGGAGAATTATAGAAGAGAGATATGTAGAGAAATTTTTGAAGATTAGAGAGTATGAGAAAGAAGAAAAAAGATAAGATAGAGAAAATGTAGAAGAGAATAAGAAGGAAAGAAAGAGATAAATGAGAGAATGAGATGAGTGTAGGAGAAAATTGTATTTATAGACGAATTTTTTTCCCTCTAAATTTTTCCGGCGGATTTTTAAAATTTCCGGCGGATTTTTTTCCCTCCAAAATTTTCCGGCGGATTTTTTGAAATTTCCGGCGGATTTTTGAAAAAAAAAAAAAAAATTTTGGAAAATCCGCCGGAAAGTCCAAAAAATCCGCCGGAAATTTCCGGCGGATTTTTGGTATTTTCCGGCGGATTTTGAAAAAAAAAAAAAAAATTGGAAAATCCGCCGGAAAGTCCAAAAATCCGCCGGAAATTTCCGGCGGATTTTTGGTATTTTGCGGCGGATTTTTGCAAAAAAAAAAAAAAAAAATTTATAAATCCGCCGGAAAAGTCCAAAAAATCCGCCGGAAATTTCCGGCGGATTTTTGCCAAAAAAAAAAAAAAAATTTATAAATCCGCCGGAAAGTCCTAAAAATCCGCCGGAAAGTTTCTGTGGGATAAAAATCCGCCGGAAAGTCCAAAAAATCCGCCGGAAACTACCGTGGGATCAAATCCGCCGGAAAGTTTCCGACGGATTTATATCCGCCGGAAAGTTTTCGACAGTAAATCCACTATTTCTTGTAGTGGTTGCACTCTCATAGTCACCATCGCAATCGCATTTTTGCCAGAAAACGATTCTCCACTATTCAACTACGGTCACGTCAACACCATTGAACCCAGGTCTCTCGATAGCAGTGGCAGATCGAGGACCTAGAGTCAGATGGTTCAAAATATTTAAAAACATGAATGGCTAAATAAGTATATTAGTTCTAATAAAAAAATAAGGATGTAAATCAGTAAATAACGAGCAAATCAATAAAAGTGTTATGATGAACTTAAAGAACCTATTATCCCAAGAGATCTTGTGCGAGTAGAGCGAGAAGACAAGAGTCAGCAGTGACGAGAATCACAACGTCGACAAGAGATCAAGAAGGGTGGCAAAGAGACTATTCCTAGAGCTGGGCCGATTCTAATTTTCAGCTTGGTCTGTTTTGGTTATCGTGTGCAAGGTAATAGTTTATGGGTCATATTTGTTTAGGCTGATAATAAAATAATGAGCTTCTTGTTATTGTTCTTTTATTTCCTTTTACTAATAACTATTTTTTGACAATCTGAGACTAATAAATTTGGTTCTTATAACTAATTAAAATATTATTGGAATAGCTAACTATAGAATATATCTACTTAATGAAATAATGCTTTTTTTTGGGTAGCCAAAGCTACGTACCCTGTCCAGGCAAAAGCATTTGTTCGCCCCTATTCCGATAGACATTCTAATCTAACGGTTGTCGATACTTCGATATTTGCACAACTTTCTTTTAAAGCTTATGCACCATAGAATCCGGGTACAAAGGAAGGTATTGATGATTGTTAACCCACAACCTCATATAACTCGGTGTGCGCATAGCCCGCCAAACTGCAAGGAACACTGTTGAGTCTTTATTTTTTATTCTTTGTATCTTTAGGAGATTGTAGAGAATCAACTTGCAGTTTTGCTTTGTTTTGGTGTAGGCTTTGGTGGGCCAACCCGACATCACACAGCTAGTCAAAATTTAATTTTAATAGGTTTTTTCTTTTATTTTGTAGAGAGCTAGATCGTTGGCCGGCCAACCAGGTTGGAACGGAGTGGGCCCATCTTCTCAGTCCACTATGTTGGCGAGCTTGCACCACCCCGCTTTTCCATCCCTAATTACTATGGCCATAAGTGGTCATAAGCACTCAAATGATCAAAAAAACACCTCAACTTCACAATGAATAAGGGTAAATATGAGATTTAGCAATTGATGTGGTTGAAAATAAGATTTTAACCACTGAAATGTCTACATGTGGGATCACTTATGAAATTTAGCAATTGATGTGAATTGAAGTTTCTGCACATGTTCGATGCAATGCTGCAATGAGATGCTTGCATATGTAATGTTTGTTTGAGTAGCATCTTTTGTGCGCATTGGAGATTTGGAGTGCATATAGTTTTACGCACTTGATTGTGCATATAAGCAAAAAGGGGTGATGGTATTGACTATTGAGTGCTTTACATTATTAGCTCATAGTGCCTGTAAGTTATTCGATCAAATGCCTAAATAGGCTCAACTTCTGCCTAACCATGATGCTTTTGCTTCATCTTTGAAGGTAAGCAAACACGACCTATGGTTGGTGCCATAAAGTGTCTGGCTAACTTTTTTTTTTTTTTGCTTGTATCAGTTTAGTCTTTGGGTCTCATGGTGCTCTACTTCATAATTAAAGGTAACCAAACAAGGCCTATAGGGCCATAAAGTGTCTGTGCATGTGCTAGAAGGATAATATAAAGACTGGAACAGAACAGTCTTTGTATCAGTAAGTTTTATTTGAAGCTCATGTCAGAATGTCAGATGCTATTAGATAAGAAAAATAAAGAAACGAGCTTCATAGAAATGAGATTTCTGTCCAATCCATTGGGCAGGTAGTAAAATAAATAATGATAGGCTTGTTTAATTGGGAATGTTAGAGATTACATCGAGGTGAAACATGACTCCTCTTTTTTGGTTTATCAAAAACTTTAAAATGAATCGAAGACAATTACGCGGGGTAAAACATGACTCCTCTTTTTTTATAAATGAATATACAAAAAAAAAAACAGGAAAAACCTTAAAGACAATATAACGTGTTGGAGTTGGACCATTTCATGTTCACTTATATAAGCACATAATTGTACCATTCAAAGATTCTTCAATTTTTCGTTTTGGGACCATTGTCTTGGGTGGGTGCATGAATTCGCACTGAGGTCGAAAGGGAAGAAAACCATACATTGACATCTACTTGGGGCCACAAGAGTCCCGTCCATGTGCATTATGGTCCATCTACTAAACAAGCTCAGTTCTCGGACCTCTGAATCTGAACTTATCACCATTACTTTCTCAGGCTTAAAAAAGTGATAACTCATTCGCACTAGAGTCGATTTTGGGGTCCCTTAGCTCATAGATGCACATGAAATTATAAAATGGCTTTGAGGGCATGCTGTGTTTCACTATTATTCCGGGTCAAAGTTGCAAAGAAATAAATGTGGGTTCAAGTACTACTATGCTCCAGCAATCACCACCATTGCCCATACGCAACGCATGTGATTTTCAGTTTTCCACTGGTATTTTTCCCGTGCATACGCACGGGTGATACTGTACGGTCGGTGTATTGCTATGAAGTTATAATAGTAATTTGAAAGATATTCATAAGTTGTGAACAATATCCAAAATGTATGATTTGAAATTCAAAGTGGAATATGCATCCCCGTTGACAATCAAAATTACATTGATCCATAATAATGTATTTGGACATTAGAGGTAAAATATGCTTCCCCGTTGGCCCTTCTGTTTGCATCCTCGTTGGCCCTCCCGTTGGCACTCCCGCTGGTACTCTCGTTACCTCTCTCATTGTCACTTCTGTTGCCTCTCCCGTTACTAGTCTCTCGTTGTCGCTTCCGTTGCCACATTTTAACTCATATTTTTCTATATGATTTAATATTAATTAAATCAAATTCCTTTAATTATAAGTAAGTTATTTTGTAATATTTGGTAGTGGCTAATTTTTTTAATAGAGAAATTATAGTAAATAATAAATTGTAGATGGAGTAAAAGTGAAGAACAAAGAAAATAAGTTTTTTTTTTAAATATGCACTCACGTTGGTTCTCTGTTGGCGCTCTCGTTCCCACTCACGTTTCCGTTGTCGCGACAATGGATAGTGGTTAAAACGATTAATTTGACCGTTGTAAAAAAAGAATTAATTTTAGTAGTTTGACTAAATTATAAAAATAGTGAGCAAGTGTTTTTAGTAAAAAGGGGTAAAAAATGTAATTCTTATGACAAAAAAAAACTGGAAAAAGAAAGTATGAAAAAATAATTTTTTTATTTAAAAACAGTTTTAAAATAATAGTATTTTAAAAAGAAACAGTTTTTTTAAAATAGCACTCACGCTGGTGCTCTGATGGCGCTCTCGTTCCCACTCACGTTTCTGTTGTTGCTCTCATTGTCGATTCCATTGACAATGGATAGTGGTTAAAACGATTAATTTGACCGTTGTAAAAAAAGAATTAATTTTAATAGTTTGACTAAATTATAAAAATAGTGAGTAACTATTTTTAATAAAAAAGGGGTAAAAAATGTAATTTTTATGGAAAAAAACTGGAAAAAGAAAGTATGAAAAAATATTTTTTAATTTAAAAAACAGTTTTAAAATAATAGTATTTTAAAAAGAAAAACGGTTTTTTTAAAACAAAAACAGTTTTTAAATTTAAAAGTAAACCAGTTTTTTTTTTAAAAGTGACACTAACCGACACGCGTCAGCGTGGCAGAAAAGTTTTTTTTTTAAAAAAAAAACTGCGAAAAAGCTGTTTTTGTCTTTTAGTGGTGAATTTACCAATTTGCCCTTATTTTTTATCAAATGGTAAAATTTTAAGATGTCTATGGATGTCAATTTGCTAGCATTAGTTTTGATTATATAGAAAGTAGACTATCCGTTGCGTTTCCAAGACTGCAAATGAAAGTGCAATTTATTTTCATTCTTTGTTGTCAGAATGTTTTCAAGTTAACTCGATGAGAAAGGTTAGTTATAGCATCTCCCATGGGGAGTTTTTATCCATTAGAGGTAGGTTTTAATAGATACCCATTTGGAGAGAATGAAAAATGGTTATTTATTAGGGATTAACTCCTAAATAGGAAATCTTCTCTCTTATTTGATGAGTGGACTCACGACCTTATTTTTGATTAAAAAAATTAATAAAGAGTTGTAGCTGTCATGAAAGTGGGATCCATTTAGCAAATGTTGTTGGGTATCAACGTTTGAGAGGCGAAGTTCTTATTAATTACTACTATTAAAAAATTATAAAAGAGTGATGTATCCACTTGGTACCCATTTAAGTACTTAAATAGGAATTCCTCCATTGTAGATGCTCTTATATAGCCGTACTTTACTGTCAAATATTTTTCTAAGTTTTAATTTAGTTCTTTCATTTTTCAAAACAATGCCTTATCTTATGAAAGTTATTTCAAAATGATATTTTTTCCAATAAAGCTCTTGATTATTGCAAAAAAAAAAAAATCACCACTTTATAGTATTTTTTTAATACATAAAAGGCCTAAGTCCGAAGTTTATAGCATTTTCTAAAACACTATTTCAAAGATTGTTTGAGCTTACAGCTTATTATAGTGTTTCATTTTTTTCTCACTATTATTACTATTATTATTATTACTATTTCAATTAAATATCTCTCTCTCTCTCACTCATTTTTAACATTAATTACAAATAATGGCTTATTTTTTTTAAAAAGAGAACATTAATTGCAAATGTATTTACATCAATTACAAATAATGCCATATTTTTTTTACATCATTCGCTAGTTTATCCATTATAAAAGTCTATTTGGTAAAAAAATGCTGATTAAATCTAGATTATAGTTGATAAACTAGTGTATTGAATTTAAAGTGTTTGATAAAATTAGTAGTTGAACTAACTTATAAATATATAAAACAACATAAATGGACATTTGCAATTATTGTTTAAAAGTAGGAGATAATATTCATTTAAAGTAACAATGGTAAAAGTGAAATGCAATAAGTTATAAGCTCAAACGCTACTTCAAGTACGTTTCAAAAAATGATAAGCTAGTGATAAAACGATATGAGCTAGTCATACGTAACATTTATGCTCTGTTTGGCAAAAATAATCCACTAGCTTATAGTGGATAGACTATTTGTAAGTGTTTGGTAAGACTAGCTTATAGCATTTCATTAACCTACAACACTTTTTGAAACGCTACTTGAAGTAACATTTGAGCTTATAGTTTATAGCTTTTCTTTTTTATCTTTTCTCTTACTTTTACCATTGTTACTTTAATTAAATTCCTCACTTATCCCCTGTTAAATGAATATTCTCACTCATTTTAAAGCATTAATTACTACTGTACATTTATGTCATTTTATGTTTATAACGTAGTTAACTAATAATTCGACACTTTAAATTCAACCCGCTAGCTTATCCACTATCAACTATCCGCTATAAGCCTATCAGCTATAAAATAGTTTATCCACTATCCACTAACTTATTCGTTATCTGCTAACAGTATTTTGCAACCTAAAGGATGAATGAGAAAAAATGTGGATTTTTAATTTAAAAAAATAGAAAAAATTTAGATGATTTTTTATTCCCTCTATATAAAAAATATTTATTATTGCTAGATGAAAATAAATTATTATATCATAAATTTTATTGCTATATATATATATACACATAATTATTACAATTTCATATGTTTATTTGATATTATTTATTAATTCTTAATATGGTTTTAAATATATATTATAGTAGTAATTAAAAAATATACAATTATTTTTAGGTAATTATGAAATGTAATTTCAAAAAATTAAAAATGGTTATTATGTATTCAATCTCTTTAACATTACTTTTATTATGGTATTTTTAATTTTAAGCTATTAAAAATATTCTCAGTCAAATTAATTATTATGTAAATATCTCAAATACTGTATATAGTATTAAAATTACTAAATTTTCTCGTTTACATTAAATATTCATTAATTTTTTTGACTGAAAAATTCATTAACTTAAAATGTAAATTTCTATAAAAGATATAAATTTGTAGTATTCATATAATATTTCTTAAATCATTGTCAAAAAGATATAATATTTCTTAAATTAAATATTAAAGTCAAGAATTGAAAAACTATCATTATTAGTATTGATATAATTTCTATTTTTGTTTGTATAGGGGTATATCATGCTATCTTTTTATTAAAGTCAAAAATTAAATTACTTTCATTCTTGTTAATATAGGTGTATGTCGTAATATCTTTTTTATTAAAGTCAATAATTAAAAAAAATTATCGTCATCAGTAATTATATAACTTCTCATTATTAGTATTACAATTTTAATTTATATTCATTTTTACATAGCAATGGAATGAATCCGCACAGGTGAAACAGCATTTATTATAAATTGGTATAAAGTCAGAAATTCTTATAAAATTGTAATATTGGATTTAAAAAAATTGACAGGAACATTCAAGATGAATGATCCGGAAAAAATATAAAGATCCGTGTAGCCTTAGGTAAAATATGTTTCAAAATGTTAGCAAAATGTTGTTATTCCTGTATTTAATTTAATACACAAAAATGATACAAATGAAAAACAAGTAGATATTTAATACAAAATCCGTTTCATAATGTGATACAAATGAAAAGTAAGTAGATATTTCATAAAAAAAAAGATTAACAATGAGATATGGCTTTAAGTAAAAAGATATTACATCAACCAATTGCGAAATGACATAGAAAAAATTTGATTTTATCACAATTACCTTAAAATCACACATACCTTGAGTTTTTATTGGTTGATGGTGTAAAAGTTGCACATAAATTTCATAGTATATATAAATTTAAAATTTAATTTATATAACAATAGGTGTATAATTAAGTGTTTTACATCATCTACCAATTATAAGTAGACATGTCATTAAAAAGAAGCTAGTCAATTAGTAACCACTTTAAATGTCAATAATTCCATGAATTGTTATTGGTCGTAGTTGTAAAAAAGTTTACATCGCAAGTGTAGTGTACACCAATTAAACCCTTAGTTTATATACACAATAGGCCTATAAGTATTTTACATTATCTACCAATTACAAGTTGACATATCATTAAAAATAAGTTAGTCAATTGATAATCATTTTATATATCACTCATTTTATGAATTGTTGTTGTTTGTGGTCGGTCATAAAGACCTATACACTATATCCGCATATAAATTAAATTCTTTAATTTATGAGTTTAATTTATATATGCATACCGTGTATAAGTTTTTACAACCACAACCAATAACAATTTAAGAAATGATTGTTGGTTATCAATCTACTAATTTTGTAATTGATAGATAGGTAAAATACTTCCATTTATTGTCGAATGAATTCTTTTCAGAGTCGAGTCTCTATACACGCATTTAATACGTTGAGGTTTCCTTATACTTCTTGCGTGTGAAGTACAAGAATCCGGCCAGATTCAATGTACTTATTCCTGCGCTGATTTGGTTAGGCTAGTATATAGTGAGTGAGTGGCGTTAATCATTTGCAAATAGAGAAAGAGAGAGAAAGCAAGTGAAGAAGTTAGTTAGAGATGTTGCGTAAGCAGGCAAACGGAATACTAATACTAATACTGCAATTAATAGTTGCGTTGCAGTTGCAGCAGGTACTTGTCGTAGGTGATTACATACCGCCGGCAAAACCTGATGGCTTCGTTTACGGTAATCGCTCCTTCGATTTCGATTCCATTCTGATCGAAGCGTTTTTCGATCCCTTGTGCCCAGATAGTAGGGATTCCTGGCCTCCTCTCAAGCAAGCTCTTCATCACTATGCCTCACGGGTTACCCTTCTTCTTCACCTTCTCCCTTTACCGTTAGTCCTCTCATCTCATCTCAGAATATTTTTATTTATTTAATATTGTTTTTATATTAATTGTTTTGAATTATGAAATTCAGTGAAGAAATAATTGAATTGCTAATTTGTGTGTATTTGTGGTGTATTGAATTTGAAATTGAAAGTGTTTTTGTTTGATTTTTGGATGATCGCAGTTATCATGACAACGCTTTTGCTGCGTCTCGTGCTTTGCATGTTGTGAATAACTTGAATAGATCTGCTACATTCCATTTGCTTGAGTCCTTTTTCAAGCATCAGGTTAGTGTTTTTTCTCCTTTGCAAAATCGATTTCTATTTGCTGTATTGGTAGCATTCAGTTGTGTGAATTTGGATTTTGGATCTGCTTTAAGATTGTTTGAATAAGGTGTTTTGTGTTTTCACAGTGCATCAATTTTGCATGTGACTTTCAAGGTTTTCTGATAGTGAACTTCTAGCTTTTCTCTTCTTAGTTCTTTCAATTCATCATTGTTGGTTGTCCTTTTAGCTTGTGTACTCTAAGACTTTGGCCTCAGCTCTCAGGTGTGTTATTATTGAGCCATATGTGGACTCTGTTCTAAGGGCCTCAGCCTCAGATTGTCATTTATGATTTATGATTATGTGCACTCACAGAGGCTGCACCAATCAATGCTACAATTTCGTGTTAATATTTTTACTATTGTTCCGGTTGCATTGTTCCTGAACAAGACAAAAATGGTTTCTCCTGTTTTTACTATATCCAAGCAAGAAGATGGAAAATAATTTTCTTCTGTTGAGTTTTCATTCCCTTCTGGTTTTGCTGTTTGCTTGTTTTGTTACAAATATAATCTTACTTTGATTCAGCACTGCATCTGATTCATGGGGAAATTTAGTATGTGGGTTCACATGCTGAGGGGTTTCATTGCCGAATCAAAACTTTGATATATCTGTGATTTTGATCTTCTTTATTGTATGCATTTCAATCTAGAATGCAATCTTTCCAGGGGAGATAACCAATTTAGCACCTTGAAAACTATGCAAAATAACCCTTTGCTAGCCAATGTCCGGTAAAATAGGTAGGATTAGTTGTGGATTAGCAACCAACGGGTTACGAGTTCATCTTTAACTCGTCAATCATTAGAGACTAATAACACACATATTATCCAAACATCAGGGTACAAATTTGCATTATCCCTTTCTTTCTATGAGAAAAGTTATTCCACTTTCTTGCTCACTAAATATGCATACCATTTAACAGGAGAAATTCTATGGTGCTCCAACACGGAACTTTTCTAGGGCTTCTGTTGAAGAGAAAATAGTGAAGTTTGCAGCAAAAGCAGTTGGGAGCTCATATTATACTTCCATAAAGAATGGCTTCAATGACACAACATCTAATATTCAGACCAGGGTTTCTTTTAAGGTAAGACAAAACCCTTTATGTTTTAAGTTGTGTTCATATGAACTTCATTTATTAGAATGTAATCAGATTTGAATTAAATTGTTGAATTTAAATTAATATTTTCATATCAGAGTTCCTTGATTTAAGACATGAACAAACACAAATAAAGCTCACCTTTGAATCATATACTTTTAAATGTTTGATTAATTGAGTTTTTCTGACATGCAGTATGCTGCTTTGAGAGGGGTGTATGGAACACCTTTTTTCTATGTCAATGGATTCTTGTTGCCGGATACAGGAGCTTCGATTAACTACACCACTTGGAGGACCATCATTGACCCATTGGTTGGTGCAAAGAAAAACATAAAAGATGAAGAACCCGTTCGCTACTTCTTGTAAAAATTGTAGATCTGTCAAGTTTAGTTGCATTAGCACCTATCAGTGAAAGAATCTATTAATCTGAAAACGTATATGCTGAGTGATGGTGTAATTGCCAAGAGTTCAATAATGAAATTAGACCGTTATAAATACACGTGTGTTGGGTGGGTGGGGGTGCTATACGAGATGATGGTGGCAATGGTGACAAATAACAGTAAGACATGGATGAAATAACATAATCGAAGTGAGTTTGGGATGGAACTTTATTAAAAGGATGACAGCAGAGAGAATTGAGAAGATGAAAATCTTTCATCGAACTGATTCGCAGCTAACTAAACTAGTAGTATAAATGAATTAGTTCTAGTAGTATAAATGAATTAGCTCAAAGTCTTAGAGCAGAGATACTAACCACTTTGCAAAAGAGCAGGATACAATGTGTTGTATTGCATCTTGATGTGCATTACACCAAACGAGCCTCCTAAGACTCCATTTTCTCCGCTCTCTTCAAGAGACTTCAAGCACCCAATTCAATGATATTGATGATAAAACTTGTACACCCATCGCGGTCAAATAGAAATTGATAAAAAGAATCACCAAAATGCAGTTAATGGAAGTGCAAAGTTATACATCTTTGAGTGCAAATCAACTCTTTCAAGTATACTTAATGGAAAATGAGAAAACAATTGTCTTTATAAAGACTCCAAAAGCAAGGTGAGCCTCGTGAAAGTTCTTTTCATCCCAAGCAAAATATGACTCTCTTTTAATCAATACAAATCCCTCAAACACTTGAGTATCATATGGAAGCTTAAAAGATTTTGAGAGAATAAGTTGAGTGAGGATAAGGCTGGGACTGGCAGGGTGTAAGCTTACGGCTAACCCTAGTCATTCATCACAAAACAATTGGTCCAAATACAACAAAAACCTAACTTAAACAAGAAATTAAAAATGACCACTTCATGGCTGCTTCTTCTTCTGACTTAAGCTTTGAGTGAGAGAAAAAATTGTTCACTTTTTGATTCAAAGGTTTAGGCTTTTCATGGATCCCCTAGCCTCCGTAGTATATCTTCAAGCTTTACTCCAATTGGGTATTCACATTGCCATTGGCTTCCTAAGCATCAAAGTTTTGTAGGTACCTTCACTATATTTTTTAATAGATTAAAGTTAGTTGTTAGTGAGTTATGTTAGTAACAAGGATTTAAACTCTAAACAACTTTCTTCACACGTCTTAGCTCATCCATTTGAGCTATACTTTTGGAGATATATACTCCCACTCCGAGTCACATTGCAGCGGAGAAGTCAACAACTTAAATTATTAGAGGAAAGTAGAGTTCAATTTCTAGCCAAAATCAAAAAGAACAATATACTTAGTCAATTATTATGTAATATACTTATTTAAGGTGAGTCAAATATTTGTAAATTGTAATTAAAGTTTGGCATTTTTAAATCCTTTCGCTTTGGGTATGGAGCAACTTTAAATCTCTGGGCCAGATGTCTCACCCTTCGAGGTGTCTCTAATCCAGCAAGGGAATTAATCACTCCGTCCGGTGGTGGATACCCTAATCTCGACCAAAAAAAGTTTGGCATTTTTATACAATTAGTTTATCTAATGCGAGAGATACCATTGAGGCTTGGCGCAAGGAGTTATTGTTGTGTAAAGTGTGTGAATGTGGTAAATTTTAGGCTATCAAACTTTATTCCTACTCATGCAAACAATCTAAAGTGTATATGTATTGCAACAATGGTTAGACACTTTGGCGTTTATGCAAATTTATTTCTTATCTTTTTATTTATTCAACTTCAGATTTTGTGGAAAAAATCATAAGTATATTTAACTAATTTATTTTGGCAAACATTTAACTAACTTTTTTTTGACAAAATTTAATCAAAAATAGTTTTCTAAGAACAACTTTTATTTTGAGTTTAACTTTAATGCAAGGTCAGTGTAAAAAAATTGCATTGCCAATCAATTAAAAAAACTATATGTGTGTGATTTTTGAGGTGATTTCTTTTTTGTTGAAAACTATATAGGTTAGTTTTCTTTTTAAGGAACGATATAGTTAGTTTTCTTTTACAAAATATAGTTAATTGCTAGTGTAGAAATTCAGTGTATGTAAATTAAGTTTTTTTATTTATTTATTTATTGATAGTTTTGCAAATCAAAAAATTATGTATTTAATTTATATACACAATAAAGATATAAGTGTATTTTAATCTATCAATTATTATTGATACATTAAACTCAAAAATTATCTCACCAAAAAAAAAAACTCAAAAATTATTTATAAAAAGTATAATTAGATTCACGTAAAAAAAATGTATATTGAATAATCAGATCCTTAATTTAATTGGAGCATCTAGAGCACAAAAAATAGCCTTTCAATCTGACACAGACTTAGATCGGCTGTTACGTTTACGTTTACGTTCAGTCCTCATCCCTTTGCCGTCTACCGTCGTCATCTCCGTTACCGTTCTTGCTCTTCAATTATTGAAGTTGCAGATACTGTTTTTCGATCTCATCATCAAGTAAGTTTGTTCTTTTGGATCTTTAACTGCTCGTCTTCTCCGTTTTCCTAAAATGGAATTAGATTTTTCCCCGTTTTTCCCTCTACCCTCTAATTGTTTGTTCCACAATAAATTCCCAACTATTCTTCGCATGTTTCATTGTGTTTTATTACAATCGTCGTAGCTCATTGGAAAGATCCATGTTTATAATTTGAATTAAGAAATTCTGGTATGGTGGAGATTATGCCATGTGAAAGGATGTATAATCAGATCCCCAAATTTCACCTTTGGATTGTGTAGCTAATCGTCAGCATAGGATCATCCCTTTGGAGTTTGGAGGGTTTTCAAGAATAATTTTTTTTTCCTTTCAAATTACTATTAAATTAGTATTACAAATAAACCCTTCACTAACCAATAAGTCTAACTCATCATTGGATTCATCATTGATGGTGACTGATACATCTGGGATATGATTTTTTATCAGTAAACCTGAATATGTCTAATTTTGAGTAACCTTTTATTTTTGATGATTCATACGTCTGTAGTATAATTTATTTATTCTGTATTTATCATTAGGAAACTGCTTCAGACTATACATAAAAGTCAATTATCTTACCATATGTTTGTATCAGAGATAATATAATTGTTAATGCTTTTGTGTTTATGTTGTCTCTGGTGAAAACAAATTCAAAGGTTACTATTATGTGCTGAAGATGCATTTTGTGGAGCTATATATCATTATGGTTATGACCCCAAAAAAAATATTTTTGCAGTTATGGATAATATGAATTGGGTTCAGCGAAAGATCCACCTTTACAATGTGACTTTTGGACTTTACATGTTGGATTGGTGGGAGCGTTGTACTTTCAGTATCCTTTATATTGACTCCTTGAGATATCTTTTCCTTGGAAATCGTCCTAAAATGCATAATTTTGATCATTTATAGAGATGTTTATGTGGAGATTTCTGTGAAACTGAGATTCCTAATTGTTGGAAACTTGTTTGTTATGGCTTTTTAAGGCAGTCTGAACTCTGAAGACTCTTAACAATGGTGGTTTAGTAGTCTTTTTGGTTGGAAAGACAACATATATCATGTTAAAGATTTTTGTCAAAAAAAGTTGGGCAATTTCTTGAGTTCATATGCTATCCTGATACTGCTTGTTAGAATTCCTAAACTATGACAGATATTTTGGTGTTTGTACTAATGGGTTTTGTGCTGCGGTTCATTACCCGGTTCTTCAAGAGGTATTTCAATTTTTCCCTTTTGCTCCTTTTTAACTAGTGATATAAATGGCACACAGTTATTTCTTAATTGCACAGAAGTTTACCGGATTACAGTTTCATGTATGGTTATTATCAAGTCTGCTAATTCTTTTTTTTTTTTTTGGTATTTAAGTCTGCTAATTCTGACTAAAATTGTTAGTATTATTTTAGGCAAAATACTTCCCCAGGTCCCTTAACTTATTTATTTGTAACGATTAGGTCCCTTATCTTTTTTTTATAACGCACAGGTCCCAAACTTTTAAAAACGTAACATATAGGTCCCTTTTAACGTTTTTAAGTTAACTCCGTTAATCTGTCAGTGATGTGGCAATGTTAACTGCTTAGGTGGAATGCTACGTAGGATATTAACTTAAGGGGTCAAGGCAATTAGGTTTCATTTTACCTCTCACTCAGATTTCACTCTCTCACTCATCTCTCGCTCAGATTAACTCTCTCACTCATCTCTCACTTTCACTGAGAGAGAAGAACACGCGAGGAGGAAGAGGAGAAGGACAGCGCTGTGACAACTACAATTTTCATTTGGTCTTTTGTTGATTTGTGGTGCTCATGCATTTCAACCAAAGTCTTCCTCAATGAACTTAGCTCCATATTCTTTTCACAGAGTTCCATATTCTTTTCCCGAAGCTCAATATCGTATTCACGACAACGTAGACATTCTTCGTTAGTGACATCATCTGGACACCAATCTTCATACCACATGTGATAGTTGCATCCAGGTTTAACGCCTGTACCCTAAATCAGAAACACTTAAGGGATTAATTTGATACTAATTAAACAGTTAAGGGACTGATTTGATACTCATTAAAAAGTTAAGGGACCTAAATGTTAACACAGTAAAACACAGAAACTTCATCTTCCTCACCCCAAAATCCTTGCAACCCCAGAATTTTCTGCCATTGTTAGGACCTACTTTCTTCACAACGCGAACTACTGTCGTAGATCCGCAACCACATTTAGGTCCTTCAACAACTGGGCAAGGTCCACTTGAAACAGATTTGAAGCTTCTTGAGTTGGAGCTGCTACTGCGTGAGGCCATGGCAAAATAAGGTCCTGGGTTTTGAAAATTCTGCAGTAACAGAGAGAGATGTCCAGGAGAACGATGGTGATGAGAGAGTGAGAGATGAAAGATGAGATCTAGGGTTAGTTGAGAAATGGAGAACAACAATGGAGGTTTTTAAGATCTAGGGTTTTATAAGAGAGAGAGAAGGAACACGTTGGAATCCTACATGGCATTCCACCTAAGCAGTTACATTGCCACATCACTGACAGATTAACGGAGTTAACAAAAAACCGTTAAAAGGGACTTATGCGTTACGCTTTTAAAAGTTATGGGACCTGTGCATTATAAAAAAAAAGATAAGGGACCTAATCGTTACAAATAAATAAGTTAAGAGACCTGGGGAGGTATTTTGCCATTATTTTATTATTGGGAATACGTTATACTGCAGTTAATATATAACATGCATGTAGCAAACAGCACAGACTGAGATTTCTCATCCAAACAACAGATTCTATAAAATCTCTAACTGTCTTAAAAAATAATGTTTTTGCACTAATGTCCATCTACTTTGTGTATAATCTATCTGGTATGTCAATATGTAAAATTTAGAACAAGTCGTTGATTTATAGTTTACTTTTTCAAATTTCTACAATGATCCGATTATTAGTCAAAAACTCGAATGGAGATACTTCTCCGTCAGTTATTCCCTTCACCCTATCATTGTAAATTAGAGATCCAAGCCAAAATAAGCACAACAACATATTCACAAGAACATTCTATTCTTGGCAGCCAACATAGCTAATGTAAATCCTTTGTAGTACAAGCAACACACCATTTTGAGATCCCTTTACATCTTAGCATCCAATTTAGCTCCAGTTTCCAATTTTGAATAATACTTCATCAGCTTGTCAATAAAGTTGCAGTCAGCATGCAAACGCTTAAACTATCTATTGCTGAAGCTGCATTTTAGCATTTAGAAGCCTTTGCTAGTGCCCTCATGATGACTGTATTGTTTTTCAAAACCATACCAGACCAGCATGGAAATATGGTCTTATTTTCTCTATATTTTGTTATCCTGCATAGGCAAGATAGTACGTGTGTCTATTGCTATTGAAATTACTGTATGACTTTCACCTTCTTTTTCTATCTAAAAGTGTGCTTACTATGCAAATCAGCTATGTTTGGTAAGGAGCAAAATATTCTCGCTGGAGGCTACCAATGTAGATCGTCACTTGAGGACTTAATTAGTTGCAGCCAGTGATTTGGTATAGATGACAAGAGTGTAACTTGTAGCAGTTTGAGATGAGTCACTGACTTTGAATTACTTAAAGCTGCTCACAAAAAATGCGACCCTTATGTCTATGATGCACTGCCTGAATCTTATTTAAACATTTGTTTGTTTATAAGCTTGTTTGGGATGCCGATTGGCATTTTTTGTAATGTAACGGTTATTGAGAATGAGAATGTTTACTCGAAGAGTTAAAACTTAAATGCGAAGAGCAAATTAAGAAAAGTTAGAAGAGAATTGGGTAATTTATGTTTATTCGAAGTTTAAATATTATCTAAATAAATAGTCGTGGTTGAATTACAGGCAGACATAGGCACGGTAAGTCATGTTCTGTATTAAAATAACAAGGTGACCATGATAAACAGTTTCAAGGGGTGTAAAAAAAACTGTTTATTCAGTGAAGAAAAAAGTTAGTATTTACGGTGCTGGATCCAATAAACTGTCAAAAATGGTGTTACACTTGCACCCAAGTTTAGCCCATCTGTCAAAAGCTTCAATATTCTTTTGAAAAAATAATTGCATCTTATTTTCTTTTTTGGTTTTTAAAACCTTAGCGGTGAAACTCAAACATATTAAATGTCCAGAAGAGAGATATCCCAAGTTCGAACCCATGCCCCCAACATATCAAATGTCCTCGAAGCTATGATATGAGTTGTACTTACAGGTAGGGCAGGTAATGAACCGAATCAACTCGAAAACAGTTCGAGGCTCGACTAGATAACTAGTTCGTTGAACTTGGTTCATGAACCAAATGAGTCAAACTTGAGCTCAAAGTTGAATTCACTAAACAAAACTTTTTTTTGGTTCGCGACCATCGCTGGCTACCCACGCAGTGTCTCAACGCTTTCAACGAAGGACTAATCTGCGCTCGCGCGTAGAGACTCTTAACCATTGCGCTGACCAACATTCTATTTTGACGTGGGCGGGAATTGAACCTGGGAGCAAACCGGATCGACCCCCACTATGTCCCAGAGGGAGCCCTGGACCACTGGGCTAGGAGTGTTGGTTGTTAACTTGTGTACACATTATATTATATAATATATTATACACATTCTACATATTATTAGTAATAAATAAAAAATACTAGTATTAGTATGTATATTTAATAATGATTTTTTTCTTTATAGATTATACCAAATAAAATTATATTTTTATATGAAATAAAATATTGAGAGTCAAAATTATTTGTTTTTGACTTTTATAATTCGAGTTGACGAGCCAAATCGAGTTACTAACAAGTTCGAATCGAGAAGGAAAAAAGTTTGTATCGACTCGAATCGAGTTTCAGGCTGAATAGAATCTTATCGAATCGATCGAGCTAAACCTAATTCGACTCAGTTTGACTCATTTGTAGCCCTAGGAACAAAACAACTCCATCTTAGAAAATTTAATTTAAAATTACAAATTAATTTCTTTTGTTAGAAAAACATTTTTATGATGTTTTATGATTAAAGATTCTTCTAAAACAAATTTGGCATATAACGAACATATAAAATACATTTACCATCAATACCAAATAAAGGAGATACATTTTTTCATTACATCTTAATATATTAAAATCAACACATTTCGACATAACAATTAACACCGCACAAATTCTTTTTTTAAGCCAAGCCTTGTTCTTGTTCTTGTTCCATGTAAACTGTGACATTTATTTTCTACAGGTTTTTTTTCTTCAACCAAAATTCATGGACAAAACTACTAACACGATGATGTCAAACATAAATATCACACGTGGGGAGTGTAGAAGTAGTAACTATAAAATCTATTAAAGATGCATACTAGCAAGTTCTATACATAGGAAGTTTTCTGTCATGTCCAACAAAAATTATTCTAGAAAAGCTATACAGCATAAAAAGATATACCTAAGACGGAATCATCTAAGTGTGGGACATCAAAATCACCACAAAAAGATACCCATTACTACATAGTCATTCAAAACATAACCAAACTAGGAACTTCAGACCTGGGTTAATGTTGTGCCCGAAGATTCTACGTTGTAAATTTGTAAGTTATTGGATGCCACAGCAGTTACATTGTAAGTCTCAAGACATCGAAACTCCTCACAGTCCGTGGATCCATTTTTGGTGAAAAATGCAATAAGAGTATTCATCATCCTACTCACAGCTGACTGGAATTCCTCTTGCTTTTTAGGAGAAATACTGCTGCTGCTGCTGCTGCTGCTGCCGCTGCCGCTGCTACTGCTTTGAGCTAGCTTCCGTATATCCGATCCAACTGGAGCCCCCTCAGCATATGATTTACATGCTGTCAGTATGTCATAGGCACTTAGGCGGAAATGTCCTGCAACAAAGTCCTCAAAGTGCTGCAGATGAAGGAAAAGTAAGATAAATACTTATAAAGTTAAAAAATTTCTTCAAGCTAATAATGCAGCCATATTTATCAGGTTCAGGCGTCTGGTGTGTTTATATGACCCTCCCTTAAAAGCTAGTTGTTATGGGAGAAGAACCAAACCACTTAAGTACTCTACTGAGCATCTCATACTATTCGACGTGTGACTTGAACACCCCTTGATACCCCCAAGTCTCAATCAGCTTCCTATGTGAATCTCCTAAATGCATCAGAAGTAATGTACAGCAAAAGTATCTACATGACTACATCTACTTAAATTCAGCAATCAGCCAATATTCCTCAAAAAAGTTATACACAAAAGAAAACCTAACAAGTCAAAATAATATTTATACATAAAGGAAGAAGCCGGACGAATATAAATGATTAGTTAACCCGGTGTTCTAGAGATGCGTGAAAATTTTCTACAGCATGCAAAATTGTGCAAGGCTTGAGTCTAAGTAGCCAGCATGAGGAAAAATGCAAGAGTCAAACAATCTCTCCATTCAGGCAAAATAAAACTAGATCATTTCCATATTATATTCAGATATAACTCTGCCAGTCCAATTTATTGAGCTAAATCAATAGAAAAAGGGGCAAACTGGCAAAGCCATCTGCCACCTAACTATGAAATTCAGTCAGGAAACACAAATACATAATAAAAAAGATATTAAACTGTTAAGACAAAACTATATGCAGAGAATGCAGAATTTTAGATATTATTTCAGGGATCGAACCTTTGGGGGTTTACGCAGTGTATACATCATTGTCTTCAAGGATAAAATAAAAGTATTATCATTGTACTCCTTAGATTTTCTTTGCCCTTCTGCGCCAGGATATGACGTTTTATATCCAGGTTCATTGAAAAAGGGATTCTCATTCAGAATCAGAGCTTGTATAGAAACCAAGACTTGTAGCATGGTTGATTTTTCTGGAACCCAGTTTTCGTTATTCTTACCATGCCAAGTACCCAATAGACTGAGGCAGACTTTTCCACAATCATATAAATTTGGATTTAGCCTTAGGCCACCTGAGTGGTAGCGAACTCGCTGCAAAAACCAACTCAAGTTTATATTCTACACGCCACAAAGGCACAACTGAAAACACATGGACCAGAAATGATACATACCGGTGGAACATCAGGGTAGGTAGGAGGAAAGATGCAATCAAAAAAGAAAAGGCCGTCATGGTATGGGGTGCCTTGAGGTCCAATGATGACAGCTCTCATAAGCTCCATCCTAGTTTCACAAACTCTGACAAAGATTTTTTCTGTAAATAAGAAATAAATTTGTCAGATACATACCAGCAAAGCAAATTGAAAAAGAAACCAAATTATCATTAGGGTTGAATTTCATGTTTGACCACAATAACCTTTATTTGGGGGAGGAAGGGAGGGGAGAGAAAAATATGTTTTACCCGGCAAATTTTCCTCCAAAATTTTCCATTCCTCATGGATTTTTTTGGCCCAATTCTTTGGTCGCTGTAAGTAACATCAAATAGGATCAAGATTCTGTTAAATCAAATGCTTGAAATAAAAATTTGTGGTGCAGATGCAACTCAAAAAATTCTCAATATATATATATATATATATATATATATATATATATATATATATATACCACCTGTGAAACAGCTTCCTTATCATAGTAATGGTCAGGAAAAGAATCAACAGTTCCAAATTGCTTAAATTGAAAAAACTTTTGCAAGACTTCATCTTTGGATTCATCTACTTTTCCCTTATAACTAGATTCCGTAGGGACACGGGTAACAGCTACACATTCGCTAGAAGCAATATCCTTCAACCAAGGCAGCGATGCTTCTACCCCTGGAGGCAAATCCACATTGTCAAATTGAACCTGCATACTCGAATAGTTATCTTCATAGATGTCATCATCATAATAAAAATCAGAGTCATCATCAGGTTCTTCAAGTGCATCGTCATCCTCATCAATGAAATCCTCATCATCCTGACATGAAATATCGGAACCAGAACCATTTGGATTATTTGAATTCATTGATACTGAGGTCGAACTTTTGCAGAGATCAACACTACCAGATGATTCTCCCACACTCATAGAACTTCCATTAACACTGATCAAAGCACCCTGGCAAAAGAAGAAAACCAAATTAAATTCGCAATCCACATAAAGCTTAAGGTCATGTTAAGCATATGGGTTCATCCCCATGCAAAAAAATCAAGATAACTTAATAGTTCTCTACTCCCACCTATTTTAACTTTTCAATTGTATTGCACCCCTTTTTTCTCCTATAAGTTATTCTCTATTTAATAAGCATTAAATGCAGGATTGTCACAGTAAGTGACTTCTGCAGCAATGTGATGATTAGTTAATAGTCCAGCAATAAGTTCCTTTTTCACAAGATGTGTCACTTTCAAACTAAGCTCGCGACTTAAAAACACCCATTACTCCTAAGCTAGAGTCATGCTGTATCAAGAACAGATTAATGAACATACCAGCCACATTTTGCACATTGGAGACTATAGTTACAACATTTGAAGTTTGGGGACTTTGGAAACTATGTTGGGCCGGCCCAACACATTTGTAGGCCTAATGCAAACTTTTAAGTGAGGCCTTTATGTATTTTATATATGAGAGGAAATAGCAAAAAAAATTATGGTTCTTGCAAAAATTAGTTAAAAAAATTTTGGTACTCAAGTTAAAAATAAAACTTTTTATGAACAACATTTATAGTTTCTGTAGCCGCAAAAAACATTTATACCTTTTAAAACTAGGATAATGAGATTACAAGTGATATTTATTGAAATATACTTGTTATAGTTGAAAAGGTTTCTCAAGTTGGCGTAGTGTTTAATTTATTTCCTTTGATCTAAGTGACCTAAGTTCGATCCTATCAGTATAGCTTTTGTTATGCCATTTTATTGCATGTGGCTAGCAAAATTAAAATATGAATCTGCAGCTCTTGCAGGTTCGAGCTTGGGAACTGACGCCCCAGGGACTTGAACTTAACCAGTTGTACTACGACAGAGTTTTGAGATATTTCTGTATCGTTTGTATTAATATAATCTTATTTTGGAGGCCTAATTACAAGTAAAAAATGAGTTTCTTTGAGAGGCTTAAAGCAAATGCTTGTGCTGCCTTATGCTTGGGCCAGCCCTAACTATACTATCATCCGTTACAGGATACAATTGTCAACTCACACTAACTTAAAAATGGGGAAGGGGGTGATGAACCCTAATCCTTGAATTTAATTTATAACAAATAGGCAAATACTAATTCAGTGCACGATCAAATGTCCAGTATCCAGTTCCACGGTTTTGATAGCAAAAATGGTATTATGTAAATATTTTCATATCCCCAAAAACAAATTCACAAGAACTTGTTAACTTATAACAAACCATATTTATGAAATTTTGAGCATTGTTCCAACCTACATTAGCAAATACCTCTCTACAATTATCCATGGCAACATTTCTAATATCTGTTCCAGACCAGACAGAAAACAATAAAACATATACGAAAACGTGAAAAGCAAAACCATAACAATCAAACCAATAAACAAGGAAAAAGAAAACAACCCAATTTTTCTTTAAAAAAATGGGTAAGAAAAAAAACGCACATAAGTTAATGAAATTCAAAGGACCAAAGATGAAGGTCACGATCGAAAAGGGTATGAAGGAGAAGAAGAGATAAAATAAACCTAAAAAGCAACAAACTTTAGGCATAATCGTATAATATAACCCAGAAAAGCATGATAAGAGAAACAAAAAAGGGTGTTACGAAATTCGAGACGGAGACGGAAACGAAAAATGAAGGAATAGTAAGAGAAGGTTTACCAGGTCGAGTTTGTGTTTCTCCATCCCAGAATTCGGATGAAGATCCATAGGAATGAATCAACTCAAAAGCCACACTCTTTCACACCCAATTTTACTACAAGGGAGAGGAGAGAATTACAATAATCACGTATGCCCTTTTCCAAAACACACCCACTTAGGTATTTGCAAAAGCCCAGAATGGTGTTTTTTTAATTTTTTAAAATTATTTTGTTAAATTATTTGGAAAATCAATACAATTGGACCCAAAAAAAAGTAAAAAAGAGAAAACCTAGGTGGAGTTTTTTAAGGAGAGTTTTGTCGCTCATTCCGGTTTTACTTGACTAAAAAAAGTTTCTTAAGTGTGAAAAACAACATCAATAGTGTCTATATATATATATGATCAAAACCAATTGTGTGTATATATAGAATAACACCTAGATTTTTTCCTTTATAAAATTATTTTACAAAGCAAATGAACTAAATAAGTTCCTTAAATTGGAGGGAGGGCTCTCATTCTGTAGGCCTTGGAGGGTACCAGTTGGCAATTCGGTTGGACGAACATTGCGGTTAAGGGTGTCAAGGAAATGTCTTCATTAAATTGTGACCATGGTCCATCACTTAGTTTCATTACGATTGTGTTTGGTAAAAATAGTTTTTTTTTACCATAACAAACTTAATGCATTTCATTTAGATAATGTGACATAATACAATGTGGGATATAATTGAAATATTTGGAGCTAACATAAGACCTTGATGCTCTTGCTAAGCAATGAGCAACTTGGTTTGTTTGCCTCCTAATAAAACTTATCCTAAAGTTTGACATTTGGTGTAGTTCATCTTTGCATCTCCTCAAAATATTGCCTAGCTCATTATTGAGCGGTGGGTCTTGGCCAATACCATCTACAACAATTTTACAATCAAGCTCTATGTCTATATCTGTATAACCCTCCATTTGTAGCCATTGAATGCCTTGTAAAAGACCATAAGCTTCCGCTTCTTGTGGTGTTGGAACTCCATCAAAAATTAGTTAATCAATAAGTTAGTTAATAGCTCAAACGAATTGATAGTGGATAAGTTAGTTGATTAAATTTTAAATATTTGGTAAAATTAATGGTTGAGTCTGGCTTGAGTTGAAAATGCTAGGTTTGAGTCCAGTCAGCGGCCTGTAACTGTAGTAGGTCTACTTTGAGGTCTGGCCTGATCTTTCGGAAAGCCCTACAAAGCCTGAAAAACTTATTTAAAAGTCTATTTCACCAAAAAATTTTATAAAAGTCTACAACCTTTAGTGGTGTAGGCTTTAGTAAATAGACTAATAAACTAATAGTCAATGAGATTAAGTTCTAATTCAAGATCTAACAAAACGTTTTAGAGAATTCTCTTTATATGACAAAATTTGATATACGTGACATATGTTTAAATTAATTAATAGAAAATGTAAGGAAATTTATGATTTAACACAAAATACAAAATTTAATATAATAATAATAGTAGTATTAAAATATTATTAATATTTATATTTACTTTTTTTTTGGGTAGAAATATTTATATTTACTTAAGTAGGCCTGGAAGACTTTTTTAGTGGTCTGTAGCTTGAACTTTTTAGCTAAATGAGCTTTTAAAAAAACTTTGGCCTTATATATTTTAAAAAAATTCGTCTAACCTGGGCCTGATATAGAAGAGGTCATAGGCCTCTGTCGGTCGGATAAATGAAGAATTTATTTAAAGCAACACGAGTAAAAATGAGAGAGAAAATGAAACACAATAAATGTTACTTCAAGTAGCATTTTCAAAAGGGAGGATCGTGAGATTGTTGTGCACTTATTTATTAACTGTCGTTTTGCTGCAGGGTGTGGAATAAGGTCTGTATGTGGCTTGACTTACAATCACCTCTTTGTCATAACATTATTGACCATTTTCGTTGGTTGGACAAGGAATGCACGGGGAAGAAATCATATAAGGTGAAACACATTGTTTGGTTGGCCACTTGTTGGTGTATTTGGCTTGCAAGGAAAAACATCTTACTTAAGGGGGGTGAGGTTAATATTGATTCTACGGTAACATCCATAAATGTTTGTCTTGGAATTGATTTATTTAAAGGGTGGGTAGTCGTTCTAGTTCTTCCATTTCTTCATGGTGGAATAATGCTCTCTTATGTATCAACAACATTTAATATCTCTGTTTTTTGAGTTTGGAAACCTCTAGTGCTTCATTAATGAATCATTGCTTACCGGAAAAATATAACATTTTCAAAAATACTATAAACTAGTCATAGTAAACATTTACGAAGAACTTATCCGTCATAAGTACTTGGCGGATTGACATTACAAAAGAGAGTGTATATGTTATGCTCCATCTATGTGACTATAAATATGTTAACAAAGCATAATGCAAGAACAATAAATATCATTGCTATCATAGATTATGCTTTCCTTTGTATAGTATAGTTAGGTTATATTTGATTTTATATTAACTTAGATTGTTAATTTATTTGTTTTAAATATAATACTGAATGTATTTATTGCTATTTTATTATAATTAATGTTATCTCACTTGTGATCTCTTCAATTTTATTGCTTACCGTATTAAAATTCCCAAGTCTCATTTATCATTCGAGACATCAATTGATTTTTATTTTATTCATTCATTCATCATTCTTGATGCACAAGCCTCATTTTACATTTGAGACATCGATTGATTTTTCTATCATTTTTCATTTGAGACTTCAATTAATTTTTGTTTCATTTTTTGTTTGCGACATGCAATTTTAATTTTAATTTGAGACTTGATATATTTATATTTGTTTTTTTATTTGTACTTAATTTGTTCCAAATTTAAATATTTATTTAATTATTTTAATCAATACCCATAAAAATATGCATTATTAAAACCCTCCATTTTCATAACCCCCCGTTCAATCCTTGGCGGCTTCTAAGGTGGGGGATCAATTAAGTCTCAAGTCTCTCACCGGTGTACCATCAAAATTAACTGTATGATAATGTGTTAATACTATGAGTGGTTAAAATTGAATCAACCAATATTAAATCTCAACTATGACGTTTTATACTATATCCTACTGTCAACATTATTGGTTCACCGATGAGGACTTAGTTTATCCCTCACCCTGGAAACACCCCCCACTTTATTAGTTTTAAAAATAATTTGAAGTCCATAATTCTCATTTATCCATTATCTAGATTTTATCTCTCTCTGTGGGGGGAGGCACATTAGCTGCTGATGTATTGTTGATGTGCCTTATAAACAAGAAAATGTTCACTACTCTCCTCTCTTCATCTTTCACGACCTGCATATCTCTCACGCTAAAAAATGTTCACTACTCTCATTTACCACGTGTTCATAATCTCCATCGCTCTGAAAATCTCCTTCATGCTCAAAATCTTCATCATGCTAGAAATACCTCTGTCCCCACGATCTTCTACTCGTGGCGTCTTCACTTCTCTTTGACAAAAACGGCGTACGACCACATATTTGTTGGAGGATCTCCAAATGTACTCGTCCTCCCTCGCCGCTCTGGCAACCATGGCCATTCAACTCTGACACTCACCGCTCCATCTCTCCCTCTCTCTCTCATTGTGAACGTCACTCCCCTCTCTCTCTGTCTCACCATTCCACACTATCCCTCAGCCTCCCCCTCCCCTCTCTATATAACACACACAATCACACAATTTTGCATAGTGTAGCCTTTTGCAGGCTGTTATAATTTGTCATCTGTCATTAGTAGTGGTGGCCAAGGGGCGATTTTTTTTTAGGGCCCATTTGGGGTCAACTATTTGGGCTTATTTATTGGTATAACCACTTGTGAGACTGTTTGACAGAGCTTATAGAAACATCTTATGGCATGTTGATAAGTTGTTTTCAATTAATTTCTATAAGCTCCACATGATAGCTTATCAAAATAGCTTATGACTTATAGAAAAATAGTTTAATATTATCTTATCAAAATTGCTAGTACTTAACTGTTCTTTTCGCTAGTACAAGAATAGTTTAACTCAAAGTTCACTCCCTGCAAGTGAACGATATTCCAGGTTCAATATTTCTTAAGACCTTTGAGGTTGTAGTGATGCCTCCCACAGCATGATATAGACACCCTAAAATATATCCCATCCCTTCACCATTTCAAATAATTTGTATCAACATTGGTTAAATTTTTCCAAGCTGCGAAAATGAGTCGTTGGTACTAATTTTGCCAGATTATGATTCAAAAATTGAAACGGGTGGTATACAAATTCATTCAACAACCTCAGACTCAGTACAAACAATTTTGCCACTTCAGTACTCATTGCAGAACAAAAAGGACCATAGGGGAAAAAAACCAAAATTTGGCATCTCAAACACCTGAAAAAAATAGGTGAAGTTAGAATACTCCGGAAGCTTCGGAGAAGTATTGAGATTCTGTTGTATGATGAATTGTTTAGGAACCTTACCTTCAAGCTACCTTCAGTCCTTATCTATTAAAGAATCTAACTCTTGACGAAATGTTGGAATTCTGTCTGCCTTAATGGCCATCACTAATCCCAGTGAACTGTAATTCCTCAGCTGTAACAGGCAGAAATAATATAAATTAGAATCATTGATTAAAGAGATTGCAATCCCCTTCAACATAATCAAATTTCAGCAAGAAACTATAATTGAAAGAAATTTCTGTTACATCACAAACGTATAAAATAAAATTACCTTACATATTAATAGTTTTAAATTTTAATAATTCCTATCTAATCTAAGTAATAATGTAATGTAGACACTTTCTTATTCATTAAGGGTATGTTTGGGAGGGGGTTTTGCGAGGGGATGGGAGGGGATGGCTTGAAAAAGATTTGTCTATATTTTAATATGTATTAGAGATTTTAAAAAATTTAAAGAACAAGTTTATAGATATCAATATAACACTTTCAATCACATTTGATTCATGTTTAGAGACATTCTATAGCTTCCACAATTTAGATTTGAAAAATATGTCCTCCCTTCCCTTCCCCTCCCAAAACCCCTCCCAAACATACCCTAAAAGTGCAAGCAAGCAAATTAAGTGTAAAGCTTGTAGTAAACCCTGATGTAGTTCTGTGGCAGTAGAGTAAAATGAGCTAATCAAATATATCCCATGGTACTGAAAAGAAAATTCGATTCAATACTAAATTTCTTGGTGCTTTCCCTGTTAAATTGAGGCAATCATATTTTAGATGATTTCGTATAATTCTAAAGCCTTTCCTAGTTTCCCTAAACAAACAAAATTGTCTAATATCCTCACATCAACCAAAGTAAAACTGACACCCATTCAACAAACAATCTTCAGCTACATATTTCAATAAGAGAAGAAACTTCTGACGAAAAATTTGGGCATTTCATTCCATTTATAATTGCCAACGTTTAAACGCAAACAAATATAGTGCTTAGTTCCTCCTACCAACAGAGGTAACACTATCTATTTCAAGTTATTATTGGAAACTAGCCGAAAAAAGAGTAACTTTTAGCAGGTTAATAAAAAATCATGATAACAGTTTATTGAGATTTAAGAATCATATAACTTGCCTCATGAGGTGCAGGCTGCTGAGTGCGCAAAGGAAAACAGAAGGACCACAAGCTTAACTGGAAAATATTTTGGACAATAATCAGTAATTTGAGACGGTATTTCAAAGTGATGCGATCATGGGACCAAAACATCAATACCTTGTGAAAAATTTCATCCTCGGGCTTAACATATATTGTCTCCTCATCACTCTCATTGCTCAATTTTCTTTTCTGTTCTGCATTCTTGGGCTATATATATATTTTTACAGCCAAAAAAGTAGTAAAAGATCACAAAACATCAAAAGTGAATCAGAAGAAAATGATCCTAACCAGAAAAACTAGAAATATCAATAAGAGGACAATAAATAAAAAGGATATACTGCAGAAGCATAGATACCTTGTAAATTTTGCTAAATATTATATAATGCTTAAACTGGAAGGATCTCCGGAGGTCCTCCGTTGGCTGTTAAGTGGGCAACATGACAACATAAGTTGTAAGAGAAAATAGTCTCCAACAGTCAAACAGAAAAACATATAAAATAAAGCACCTTCACCCATTTCACACTATCAAAATCTAACCTCATCTTCTGTAGCCCATGACACTTCATCAAAAAGAGCATTATAAAGATGTGGCAAAAGCTGGGGAGGAAGGTTCACGACACGCTGTGATACAAGGAGACCAACACTATGTGCTTGTTCCCCCAAAAGTAGTCTCAACTGATCAGCAATGCCCTTCTCTTTGCTTGCTTTAAGGAGGAGAAAGTCCTTGAGTGTCGAAATACATCTTTGCTCCTAGGAAAATCATTAAGCTCAATTTAGGTCAGATTTTAGCTAATGGGAGTATCTCAAATAAAAGTATTTCTCTCTAAACTTATAGGAAAAACCTTTTAGTGAGGGAGCTTTCTGCAACAAATTGCATAAGGGAAAAGGTATAATAATATCAGAACCATTAAACGCTTTTTTCTTAAAGAAAATGCAGGCTTCTTCCTTTTAAAAATGAGATACCCACCAAAGAAAGAGAGGAACATGCACAAACAAGAAAATTAAGCGGTGTGATGATGTCAAGTGACCAAACAGCAAATGCAGTGGTTATATAATGTAACACTCAAAGCCGCGAAAAAATAAAGAAAAAGAGGCAAACAGATCAGGCAAAACATCCTATGCAATACAATGTGACTTACCCTATACCTCCATAAATTAAGAACGGTAACAAGAGCGAAAAGTCCTTCATCCTCATCATCCTCTATCTTTACAACAGTCCCTACAGTGGTCTGTCCCAAAATCAAGTCCACAAAGCCACTCAAATCCCATTCTTGATCATCCAGGTAAGTTTGAAGCAAGGTCTTGACTCCATGGAAGTCATCAGGTTTCGGATCAAAAAAGGCAAAATCTGCTTGGACAACTCCCTTAAACAATAGAGAGACCTTATATTAGCCAATTTTACTTGTTCAATGATACAAACCTGAATTTTAAACATTTCACAATATGCTAGCACAAGTGATAATAATAATGGAAATCATAGCATGAGAAAAGATCTTACATCAAACTCCTCATCACATGACTCAGACTCTTCAGATTTCTCTTCCAAATTGTGCTTGATGATTCCATTACCTAGGAAGTGAGTCAAAAAAGTATAAAATACCAAGTAAATTGAAAAACTGGATTCACATGATTCAAAGTTGAAAAAATAAACAAAAAGTGTCTTACTAGCAGAATTAGGGGTGGGGTTCTCATTACGCTTTGGCATAGAAAGAGAAGACATATGAGCAAGAGTACGAGCAAAAGGGGAAAATGTAACAGGCCAATCTTTAAGTTTTTGGCCATGTCTTCTTGACCTTCGAGGCATTTTGGTAACACTGCAACCATAAATGTTAAATTACATAAATTGATATTCTGATGCACTAAGAAAACAATAAGAAAAAGAAACTTTGAAATGTGCAGTTTATTTATGATAGTTATTGATAACATAGTTGTCAATAGGGGCGTGTCGCTGTTTAAGGGAGCGGCCGCATCGAGAGAAGAAACTGCGGCGCTTCACGCGCTACAGGGCATAAGGAGAGAAGAAGAAGAAGAAGAAGAAGAAGAAGAAGAAGAAGAAGAAAACCTGTGGTGTGTTTGCCGGCGCTCTCCGTTAACGTTTTTCGGCTGTTTTCCTTCTGACCTTCTTCAGTCCCCCGCGACTTCAGTCTTTTTTTTTTTAAAGCAAGCCTGTTTTTGTTAATTAGAGGTGTTTTGGGTTTTTTGTTTTTTTGACACAGGAGGAGGAGGTGTTAACTTGGGGTTTTAAATTTAATTGTTATTTTATTTTCGTTTTTATCGAGCTAGGACTTCTTTTGTTAGTTTTTTTTCCCTTTGATGTGGGATTTTTTTTGGTGGAAGCAAGAGGCTGCACCCCAAAATCAAAAGCACTAAAAATCTTTGAGAAACCAAGTCCCACGACCGTCAGCCTTGACGGCATCAACAGTAAATTGAGAAATCGAATAAAACAATTTACTGCAAGTTTGAAGGGACAAGCCAAATTTAGCAAAGGAATCTGCTACTTGATGTGAGAGTTATTAATGGTGTGTTTGGTAAAAGAGATAAAGTGATTTTCTATTGTTTTTGTCCCAGGAAGGTAGTTCAGTTGGCGAGCTAAGGGACATGAAGGAGTTGCAATTTGCAAGAAGGAGGTCCCGGGTTCAAACCCCAGAAACTAACATTCCCCTACCCCCACTAACATTTGCCTATCAAAAAAAAGAGGAAAGAGAGAGGAAGAGAGAAGAGAGAGTGCATAAAATAGGAAGAGAGATGAGAGAAAAGGTTATCTCTTTCCTCTTTCGCTTCAATCAAGAGTATTTGTCTTTAAAAAAATAGAAAAGAGAATGAAATACTTATGATGACACCATTTGATGCCCTCGTCCAAAAAAAGACCATCCTCAAAGTCTTGGTGAGTTCTGAACTATCTCTTTTATTGATAGCATTTATAAAATTATTGGTCTAGCTAAAACAATTACTAGTATTGGGCAAGGTTATAATTGTAAAACAACTTTTGTACCAAATAGACAGGTACTTGGTGGGGTCGTCGTGGAGTGGTAAATGAAGTTAATGGTCTAGCTAAAAGAAATAAGGATAGACATATTCTTCTGAAAGTTGATTTCGAGAATGCGGCTCAAAAAATTGGACATATTGCAATTATAAGTTGCACATATTGCGTTTTGATGCAAAATGGAGAAAGTGGATAAAAGGATGCATATGCTCGAGCACCATGTCATCATTGTCAATGGTATGCTAACTAGGGATTTTGAAGTACATAGAGGATCTTGACCAAAAAAAAAGTACATAGAGGATCAAGAGAGGTGACCCTCTTGCACCCTTTCTTTTTCAATTGCAAGAGAAGGTTTGAATGGACTAGTTAGCAAGTCTTTAAAATTTGTCTACCTAAAAAGTTATCTGAATGATCATAACACGTCACCGCCTCTTGTCTAGTTTGTTAATGACATTGAGTTAATTTTCAAAAACTCGTGGGATAACTTGTAGGGGCCTAGAGATCATTCTTCGAGCTTTGAATAAAATTAATTTGTTTGGGATAGATGTAAGGGAATATTTCATGAGCTCTGTATCTAATATTGTTGTGTTGTATTGGGAGTATGCCATTCAATTTCTTAAGTATCTCGATGGGTGATAATCCGCGCCTCTCCTCAATGTGAAACCTATTTGTAGACTCCTTGAGGAAGAGGTTAAACACATGGTAGGTACACCAACCAACAGATTCTCCAAATAGGTTAGAATTAATCAAAACAAGTATCTTAAACTCTGTTACTAAATCTACTTATGGGTTTTGCTCCCGATACTTTGAGGATGACACTCATTTGTTCTTTACATGTAACTTCTCTTTCAAAGTGTGGGTGATGTATACAAATGGTTGGGTTGAAATGGTGTATTTTCAAACAATGGCATGGGCTATTTTATGAAACACGGCTCAATGTGCTTGGGAAAGCGATTAAAATAGCAAAATTTATATTTTCGCAAGCACAATAGATTGATCCATTTGGAGGTCGCCTAATTCAACTTTATTTTACAACATATCATAATAGTCTCTTTGGGGTGGTTTTGTTATGTGATTTTGAGTACCCCTTTTACTCTCATCAATACATTATTTTTGCTTATAAAAAATATTCATTGAAGTTTCTAACAACAATTAAAATATGTTTCCAATACGAGAAATCTATTATTCGATCCTTTCACCCAAGCTTTAGTTGAACTTTGTTAACTTTCAGAGAATCTGTAGATTACCACAAAGCAAGGGAGGATTGATGCAGGATTTAAAACATTGAGTTCTTCAATATCTAATTGATCACTAATCTTTTTAACCAAAGAATCATACTCTGAATGATTCATTTCTTGTATATCTTGCGGAGAAATGTTGATTCTCCCAGCAATGACCCTTCCCACTATAACACACATCCTCGTGAATGGTCTACTGGAAGAGCAAACAAAATCAATGGCTTTTGCACATGTAGAAGTAGTGAAAACCCCAGTTGTACCATGAAAATCTTGGTTGGTAGAGAAACCATGCCTCAAAATTTGACATATACCACATTGGTCTAAAGTGCAAAGGTTGGAAGAACCACTTATACCAAGGGAGCATGCAATGGTTGTACCATGGAACATCAATAGCTCATTTCCATCAACCAAGCATCGCGGGTGTGCATTTTGTTGGCTTTCAACATTCTTTTTTACCATTTCTCTACATTTTTCAAAGCATGCAAATGTATCTTGTGTGTTATTGACTTTCAAGATACATTCGATATGTGTTCCCTTGTTTTCACCAGTGGCATAGCTAGATTCACATATTCTTTTTATAATCTGCCAAGATGAATCTTGTCTCTGAAGTTGAATGACTGCAAAAGTGTACATAATGAGATTTCTTAATCAAAATTTTGAAATATTTTCCTCACTCCTGAGAGAGGTGGGAAATAAAAATGTAAGAGTAATGTTTTAAAAAATAAATTAGTATCCAATTATAATACAAAAAATATTGAGTATATCCATGTGGTCCTTATTGCTCATTTCCTGCAACAAAGTGCAATGTCATGGGACAAGAGCAGGAAAAAGGTCAAGGATTGTCTAACTTTAGAGCGATAACTTCCTCTTAATTTTGAGTCTATCTCTCTCCTTCAACTCATTCTCTCTCATCAAATTTCCCTCCATTTTTCATCTTCCTCTCTCATAAAAAAAGCCTAAAGTTACCAAAGTTATGAAAAAGCTAAAGTTAGACATTCCATTTCCTGGGAATAAAGAGGCGCGTCACTTAGTTGATAACGTTTTGTAGTGCGGTTGTGGCTCGATTAAAAAATTGATTTCTTGAGGGGGATTTATAATTATAACTAGAAGGGGGAGAAGCTTCACCAACAAGGGCAGGTCTAAGTGGTAACTGGGCTCAGATCTCACCCCAATTTATCAGATTTGATTCTTGGGTGTGACAAAAACTTTGTTTGTAGGGGAGAACCATATAGACCGACAATCTTTGATACACCAGTATTGCACACTAATAATAAGGTGTGATCGGTTACCACACGAACCGACAATGACAGGTCAATATTGTTAGAAGGGGAGAACCACACAGACCGGCAATATCGGCTCAATAATGTTTTCTTGCTCGTGGAGTTGTATTCTAACTATTTAAATTATCAAGTGTGATACGCTATTATTGTAAAAAAAAAAAAGGTAAGACACAAGGGATGAGAATAGGCCAGACCGACCGATATGGGCATAAGACCCAACCTACATCAGGCCACGTTAGACTTTTTTGTAAATTGATAAGACTTGAGCTTTTATAAAAGTCAATTTAGCTAAAAAGGCTAGGCTATAAGCCATTGGAAAAGCCTTCTTGTTACTTCCGTTTTTATTATGACATTAAATTTTGCACTTTGTGTTAAATCATAGATTTGTTAATATTTTCTATTAATTTAAACACATTGAGGCACATCAATTTTTTACTACTATTATTATAAAATTGAATTGAAATTGGATGTCATATAAAATATAACTTAATATGGCTGACATATTAGCTTATTAGTCTATTTATAAAAGCAAACGTCACTCCAATATTGTAGGTTTTTGTAAAAAAAAATGGTGAAATGAGATTTTAAACAAGATTTCAGGCATTGTCAGACTTTCTAAAAGGCCGTACCATACCTAAAAATCGGGCCTACTACAGACCACAAACCTAATATTTTCAATGCAGGTAAGGTTCAGGCCATGCAAAGTCTAGCTCAACTCATCCTATTCTCACCCTTAAGTACCATGTATACTCCTTCTTAATACAATTATACTTAAAAAACGAGAATAAATATATAATTGATTTTAACATTACTCATGCATGCTAATTCACCGGAAAAAAAACGGATCCTTACCTGAATGCTCAGAGATATTTTGTTCTTCAATAGCGTCAAGACATTGATTCTGTTGACATGTTAATGTTGGAGGGTCTTCATGAGAATCTTTCAACACTGTCTCCTTTTGCTTTGAGAACATATTACATTCATCACAATCGACAAAATGTGTTTTCATTGAAGCTATGGCAGCCTTGGTTGATCTACGAGAGCCTACCACGCCTTCAATTTTTTGACAACAAGGATAACATGCACGGACTTTAATCTCACCACTTGTGTCATCAAGGAAAATTTCATGTGTAACGGGATTAAGTTTAAGCACGGCTTTGCTTGCTTGAGATTTTGAACTATTAGCCTTGCCCTTATTTTTTGCATTTCTTCTATGGTGCGTATTTCCCTTTGGATCATCAACTTCTGATGAGCAAGGTTTGCAAAATGATTTCTTCAGACGGCGCCAAAACTCTGACATTGTCTAATAACACGTCTCTTTGTGATGTAAAAGATTATTTTATAGAGAATAATAATATTTATCTCTTGATTTTTTTGTTTTTATCAAAATTGTAACTATGGAAAGCAAGCAAACTAAGGAAATCAAGTTATTATTTTTTAAATTGAATTGATTTCTTATTTTGAAAATTATTTTCTTTGTTGGATCGTTCATGAATTGGAGGAAGAAAATTCATGAGAAAATGCTGTCAATGAGCGTGATACTGATATTTTCCTATTTCGAGCTTCATATAGAAAAATACAAAAAAAAAACTTCAATCTCCTCATTTATTGATAACTTAATCCGAAATGATTTCCTATTATTTATTTTTTATATTTCTATTTGAAAAATATTTCATTAGTTATAATATTTTTTTACAAAGCATTATTTATTTATAATAATAGTCGGTAAGGGGTGTATTCTTTTTGTGAATAAATAGGTCTAAAAAGCCTAAAAGGAATGTTTTTTCTAAACTAAATTAACCTTGAGTACAACTTCAGAGCCTAATGCCTCAAGGTAAATTTAGGATAGACTCTTATATCTAAGAATAGTATCATAAAATAAAATTAAATATTTAATTGATAAAATTTCAACAAATTACTATTTTTTATCCACCAAAAATATTATTAAAAAAGAAAAGAAACAAAATCATGGGGACAAAAACCAAAATCCATGAAAAATAAATAATAATAATAATAATAATAATGATAATGAAAAATAAAAAAGAAATCAAGTGCATTTAAAGTTATGTTTTTTTTTTAGAATACGCACTCACTGCATTTCATTAATAATCAAATCGGTAATACATGAAGATATGTGTCAAAGTACTTTTGAGGACTACTTGTAAATAAGTCCACCCTTACAAGGGAATGAACAACCTTATTAGCATTCCTCCTAGTGGACTCTATATGAGAGTTGTTAGTGGGGAAAAAAGTCTACAAGAAGAGATCAAATGACCAAACTCAAAAATTACAATTTTACTAAAATTAAAAGCCTCAACCACCATCCTCGCCATCTCAAAAATAACAGCCTTAAAACCCAGTTCACCAACCCAGTTGATAGTCAAATGCAACCGCAAAGCTTCAACTATAAGAACATTTGTCATTGGGGTAAACCAGTGAGTTTTGGCTCAAATAAAGTTCCCAAGGTGATCACAGATACCTAAGCCAATCTCAACCTTATTTTCAGTCAATGAGAAGGAGGCATCAATGTTGCATTTCACACACCCAATGCGAGGCTTCCTCCACGTGACCTCACGAGGACCGAGGCAAGAGTTGCTGCTAGCATCATCGAGGCTCTCAAGACCGCGAGCCTGAGACCAGTCGCTATAGATAGAAAAATTTGTCCAGATGATATTATTAGCATCGACCTTCTTATTGTTCCAAACACAACCATTTCTAGCTTGCCATAAACTCCAAAGGGTCATGCACCAGTCCACTTTGGAATCGTTACTCAACACCTCAAGAACTGAGAAAAAATAGTCAGCAAAAATTGTAGAATTAATTGTAAAACTGATACCAAATGAGCAATTCCTAAAGCATTCTAACAAACAACAACTTTAGGACAATAAATAAACAGATGCTTTTCGGTTTCAACATCCCCAATGCATGAAGGGAAATATGCAACAACATTGACACGACGATGAATAAGATTAGACCCCACAGGTAAAACATTACTGCATAACCGCCACAAAAAATGCTTCTACTTAGGGGGAATCTTTAATTTATGTTTTCTATTCTTACTTAGTTTACACTTTTCCACCTTAGATTTGACGATTGTGAATTCAAAATCAGCCTTAGCAGTGTTATCAATGATCTCTAGGCCATTATTTAAGTCAGATTGTACTATGTCGGCAAAAGTTTCGTTATTTAAATCATGAGTAACGCTTAATACAATGAATTATTTTTCCCAAATTGATCACGATTGACTTAGCTTTACCCATTTATGATGGATTTGTGGCTTTAAGATTTACTAAGAGGCAAAGGGGATCAAAGGATTCATACTAATTATTGTACTCTCATAACATTTTCAATGTCAAGAAGCGAGATCTTGAAGCTGCCGCAGCAATAAAGCTCTATACGCAGCCTGGGCATGGGTACTACTGCTTGATGCTGAGGGCATGGGCATCGAATGATGCTACAATCTTCTGTATCTCAAGATTCTCAACTAACTTGCTTTTACAGTGATTTTCTAATACCATGATGCTCTATGATATTAGAAAACATTTCGTGAGAATCTCATGAAGGTGTTTTTCCGTGATAAATAACACTGAGATTCTTTGTTCTTTGTTTGCATGCATCCACTTTTTCATCGTTTATATAGGGATCAACCATTTTAGTTATGGGCGTGGTTCTTCAATCTAAATAGGCTGAGACTTTTTTTTTATAGTAGGTTGACTAATAAGATTGTCAATATTTTCTACTTCCACTAAAATCTTTGAAGTGTGGCCGACTTCATCTTAGTCAAACCTTTATCACCCTCTAACGAATAGTTACTGTCTTAATCGGATGGGACAATAACATCTTGAGCCAAACCAGTATTCACAAATTTTTACTAAACACATTGTCAACAAATTATTAAACGGTAAATAACCTTTTTGATCTTTAAATATGCAAGACATTGTTATTGTAGTCCTTGACTGTATCGAAACTACAAATACATCTCCTAATGTCTTTTTAGTAAGTTATTTTAATCCTCAATTGTATATTTTGTTTGTCAACATTCTGAGATTATAGTGATAACGTTTCACATATTCAGAGACTAAAATTATTATTTACCCATTATTAACGGAAGTCATTAGCGTGTTGTAAGAAATGGGAGTAATACCAATAAGGGTTGGTCCGAGTGGTAACTGAGTTCAAATATCATTCTAAGGTCTCAAATTCAAATATTGGATGTGATAAAAACTCTATTGATACACATACCGATGAAACTGAGTACATGGTTAATCAAATTTTTTGATATAGATTAGTCACTGACAAAATCGATGAAACTAATCACACATAAAAAAAACGAGAGTAATTAAGCATAAGAAAGTTGGAGTAATAGTAATTTTGTTAACGGATCATTGATTGATTGTCTTGCATACCTGTCAGCGTGATCCTTCTGTTTGTGAGTAAGGAGGTTTTAATTCTCAACAAACACGTGTTGCGTACAGATCCGAAGTCTACACGTGTTGAAAATCTATTGGATACAACACGTGATAATTTTAACACAACTACCCCTTGGCATTGCGGTAATTTCGTAGCGAGAGTGAGGTCAATTACCAGAAGTCAACTCTTTGTAAGATCACAAATTCCCTTTCTCCATTCTCCTTCTTCTTCACCTTGTTCCAATTTCCTTTCCCTTTCTCTTCCTTTCTATCAATTTCTCGTCCATTTTCCCACCGAAAGAGACACTGATAAAATTACGTTTCCAACAACAAAGATGGAGGAAAAGTACGGGGCATTCGAATCCGCCGCCAGCGAATCAAACGGTGTTGCTCACAACGCCGACCATGGCTGGCAGAAGGTCACTTACGCAAAGAAACAGAGGAAGCCCTCTAACGTCACCGATTCCCGTGCCAATTCCAACAAACTCGTCCCCAACGGCAACGACGGCATCTTCCGGTCGCTCGAGCTGCAGTCCGAGGATCGACGCCGGCGCATTCTAGAGGCGCGGTTGGCGGCTGATGCGGAATTCGATGATGCTCCGGTCAGATCAAAGCTTAGGTCACGCGATGATTATGACGAGGAGGACGATGACAACGAGGATCGTCAGGAGAACGGGAAAACGGAGGAGGTGAAGGAGGTGAAGCAGAAGAAGCCGAAGAAACCTAAGGTGACTGTAGGAGAGGCGGCAGCAAAGATTGACGCGGCTGATCTGGAATCTTTTCTCGTCGATATATCGGTAGGGAATTTGATTTGGTTTATGTCAAAATCCAAATTTGCATGTTTAGGTTTTGTGTTTGAGTTTGATCTATTGGATCGAGGAACAGCAATAGCTTGATCAAGGAATCATGCATTGCTATGATTTCGTTTTTTGGGTATGAATTTATGCATGTTTGTTTTCACAACAGGCATCGTTCGAGAATCAGGAGGACATACAGATGATGCGGTTTGCGGATTATTTTGGACGTGCTTTTTCTGCAGTGAGCGCTTCTCAGTTTCCCTGGGTGAAGTTGTTCAGGGAGTCAGCTGTGGCTAAGATTGCTGATGTGAGTTTCAAATTCATTATTTTCTCGTTCTTCTCTGTAGATGTTAACACTGCTTAAATCATGCAATCAGGAGATTAACTATTGCGATGTGAATGGTGTTGGTAAATGTATGCGTTTAACTGTGATATGTTCATGTTTTTAGATGAATTACTGACCATTATTAGCTAATTTGCAATACAACGCTTTGAGTGTGTAAGTTACCTAATTTCTGCTACAAGACTTGGGATCAAGTTGTTCCCGAAATTCCTCCGGGCTTTGGAGAAACCCCTTATGTTGTCCTCTAACTCTAAAGTAGGAAAGCATGCCATAGGTTCACACTGATTGGATTGGACTATTTGAGTAACCTGACACGGCGTTCATATGCATGCTTAAAAGCATTCTTCATCAGTTTCTTTGCTGTTAAAATATGCTACCAACTGTAGAAAAATTGTTTAGTTGGCGATATAATGGAGAGATTTCCATGTTTTTGCTGAGAACTACCATGTGTTTGAATAATCATGGAATGTTTTTGCTGAGAATTACATCTTTATGTGTTTGCATGTAGATGTAAGCTATTTTTTTTAGAAAATCATGTCTAGCACCTCTAATTTGATATAGCAAGCAATAAATGTGATGTTAAAAGGAGGCTATTTTCTTCACAATTAATATATAGAAATGTCGTGAGAGGAACGATACAGTAAAACAAACTAGAATCACCTGCAGATGTGTTAAACAATATGTTTGGAGCTTTTAATTTAGTGGTCTTATGGAAGCCAAATTTGTGTAAAAAGCAATATGAACTATACAGCAATTTGTGTAAGTGAAAGTGTGAAACCCTTTCTGCAAACTTCAATACAAATGTCCTTAATCCTCAAAAAACGGAAAAAAATAGAAGCTTCAAATGGATTTGTGGAGCAGACTGCTGTGATCTTTTTTCAAGGTGTGAATGCTTTATAATGTGAACTTCTGGATTGCTTTTCAAGGTTTGAATGTGTTATAAAGTTACACCCTCCCCACACATTTTTATTGTATTGCTTCGTTATTTCTTTGACAAATTCCTTTTTTTTTTTGTGTGGGTGAATACATATATTGTTAGAACCATGTTTCATATGTTATATTTTTTTTGTCTTTGAACACGTGAGTTGTTGATCTTTGTATGGCTCAGTCACATTTCTCTGATTAACTTATTTGCATTTATGATAATCAAATCTGTAAAGAATGCTGGGAAATTGATATGATGCAAAGACAAATGTTAGTGTCTTCCGTGCTGTGAAATTTAATTGAGATGCATATTGATGTTAGTTCTCCTGCCAAATCTATTGTGATATTGGTCTTATGTAACACCATTTTTTTAAGATGATGTAATAACATTTAGATCATATTTACTTTTGAAAAATGGTAATTTATTATGGTTATTTGAGTAAGGTTTTTCCTGAATCTTTGTGCCTTTTCTAACATTTTAAAATATTAATGTATCATGGTATTATATGTTTCAATTCCAGCCCATAGGACAGTACTGAAATGTTTCTGCGCATACTGTTTAGCTAATCATGCTTAATCTGTTTTTGTTGTCATGGTAAATTGATGTTTGAAGAATATTCGAAAAATATTGTTCAGCATCCACATTCTGTCTTATTATGTCGTCTAATCATAAATCGGAATCTTCCTAGTTTCCGATTTTTGTCTGCGAAGCTTAATAAGGAGTATCTCTTTTTGCAAGGTACCACTTTCTCATATTTCTGATGTTGTATACAAGACATC
Organism: Astragalus glycyphyllos; assembly: GCA_963573325.1. NCBI lineage: Eukaryota > Viridiplantae > Streptophyta > Magnoliopsida > Fabales > Fabaceae > Astragalus > Astragalus glycyphyllos. Next base: position 74,705,343 of record OY754310.1, read on the forward strand.
AACTGACTGGATTAACCATCGTTCTCCCGAGGCACTCAGTTCCTTTCTGCTTTGGTCTTTGGATAGAGTTCTTGCTGACTTGGGTAGCCAGCTTTCCGTGGCCAAGGGTTCCAAAAAGGCTGTGCAACAAGTAGCTTCAAAATCTCAGGTAACCTGTACTAAATGGTCTTATTTGCCATGAAATAATGGTGGTTCTCTTTTGCTTTTCTGGATAACTTCAAACATTTTCATTAGAAGACCAGAATAGATAGAGACAGAGGGCAGATAAGGAATCCTTCTAACTAAAGTCTAAGGCAACCCACCAACAGAAACTAAACTAATCTAAATAGAAATATCAATGCAGTATTGTTTTCCCTTCACTAATAAGGAGACTGTCCAGAAGAACCCATGTGCTGAACACCATAGAAAGGCCAAGTAAACAATCTCGTCCCAATGGATTTTTTCAATGAACATCTGGTCCCATAGGATGTTTAATTAATTTAGCACACTTTCCTTTTTTATTTTTTATAAATCCAAATATTCCTTTCTAACCTAATGCGACAGAGTTGCTTTGCTTGATTAGTGCACGACTCTGATATTATCCGACATGTGCCACAGTGCAATTTGATGTTTCATTTTTTTTTTGTTGTGATAAGCCGATAGATTTTTATGCTAAACCTCTGGTTTTAGTTGTTCTAGTGATCGTGGTTGGTTCAAAATTTTAGGAGCCTTGGAGGAGGTACAACACAATTTAAATTTTATTTTTATACATTTCCCCTTTCTGTTGGATTTTCTTTGTTGGATTTTCTTTGACCTGATTCAATATGAATGAATAGTCACTATCAAGACAGATAAAGGAACTACTGATAGGCTCTACTGGGATAGGAAGTCAATTCATGATTTTATGACTAATGACTGGCAAACATCTCTGAATATGCATTTATAATTTTTGAAATGTTCTTTTTTTGCTTTTTGGAAGTGGTATTCAGTGACTTAGGAGATAAAATATCAATGTTCTTTGAATGCCATTTCCATCTTTGGCAGTTCCCAGAGTTGGCAAAATGATATAGATTCTTTGGCTTTCATTATTCGATTCACATGGTATTTTTCTCTTAAAATTGGAAGCACTTGGAAATGAAAACAAATGCTTCCATCTCTAGTAGGTTAAATTTGATTCAGACTGTTAGTTTATGCATTGTGATTTGCCTGTTTTCCGACTGCAATTTTGTAAATTTTTTATTCAAAGAGTTTAACTTGCCAGATTTTAGTCACTTTTGGTCCCTAAAATCCTAAATGGGATTAAATTTTATATGATTATTTGTAGCTTTTCAAAATGCAAACAAGATTCCCTCCTTTCAGCTGTAGATTGAGATTGAATTTACATGACCTGCAGGTTGCAATATTCATTGTTTTAGCGATGGTATTGCGCCGGAAGCCTGATGCTCTTATTACTGTATTGCCCACATTGAGGGACACTGCAAAGTATCAAGGACAAGATAAACTTCCATTGATTGTATGGATGATAGCTCAGGTGAGGAGTAGACGCCAGATCAACTAAGGATCATTAGAAATAGGGAGAAATGTTCTTTTAGATCTTTTCAAAAGGATAACTATCACATTTTTTCCCTTCATTTTGCTAATGCTTAATATGGAAACACTTGTATATAGGCTTCAGCAGGAGATCTCTCAGTAGGTTTGTATGCTTGGTCGCGGAATCTCCTACCTATAGTTGTTGGCAAAAGCGGAAACCCCCAATCCAGGGATTTGGTTTTGCAGCTTGTGGAGAGGTATGAAATATATGGGTTTCTTTTACATCCTTTTCGCACCATTGCTATTGTTATTATATTCATCATCGTTGTTTTTTGATTTACTGGCAGAATTTTGTCTGCCCCTAAAGCACGGCCTATTTTAGTAAATGGTGCTGTAAGGAAAGGGGAACGGTTGATTCCTCCTCCATCATTTGAAATTTTGGTCCGTGTTACCTTCCCTCCATCTTCAACAAGAGTAAAGGTAGATGTCTAGCTGGCTCCAGCGTTTTTGTATTTGGATGTATCATAGCTCCAAAGCTTTAAAATTTATGTCAATATGCTGCTTTTTTACAGGCTACAGAAAGATTTGAGGCTGTATATCCTATTCTGAAAGAGGTGGCTCTTGGCGGTTCTCCTGGAAGTAAAGCAATGAAACAAGTTTCACAGCAGATATTCAATTTTGCTATTAGAGCGACAGGAGAAGGTATGGAAACCCAATTTTATTGTTTCATTTCTGTTTTCTTTTCTTCCTTAGATGAACTTAGTGATTTAGAAGGTGTTTTGAAACATAGTAGTATTTTTCAGGCAATCCTGATTTATCAAAAGAAGCAGCTGGCATTTCGATTTGGTGTTTGAGCCAAAGCACCGAATGCTACAAGCAATGGGTGAGTTGTTCCATCTAGAAATATATTGAGATCATGCAAGTTTTTTTTCAATCCCTTTTTTTGGATAAATCAAGAAAATTTATTACATTTAGATTTTAGAAGATCTTTTTTTTTTGGCATTTTTCAACATATACGATACACAGCAATCATGAGATTGTACTTGCTTCTAATTCTAAAAAATCATGAAACTGTATTTACTTGTTTGCTCCTGTTCTTTATTGGACATGGACAGGAGAAGGTTTATCAGGACAACATTGAAGCGAGTGTTGCAGTTTTGAAGAAGCTTTCTGATGATTGGAGGGAGCAAGCTACAAAATTGTCTCACGAGCCACTGAGGGAGATCCTAAAGAATCTTAGGCAAAAGGTAGTTTTCTCATTAATCTGTCTGCTTGACATACTTTCTGTTTATTGCATCTAGGACCGCTTACGAATGCATGGACTGATTAAATTGTGTTTTATTGTACATTTGTATTGAAGTAGAAGAATGTTTGAACTTGGTATATAATGATTTAACTACTTTGGCTGCAGAATGAGAAAGCATTGGCCACTGAGACAGTTGCTGCTCGTCAAGCTCTCTTCAAGGATGCAGATAAATATTGCAAGATAATCTCGGGAAGAGTTTCCCAAAGCCATGGGTGCAGGACATGTATGGCCTTCACGGTTCTTGCTTTGGGTGTTGGTGCCGTTCTTTTGTATCCCAATATGGAATCTCTGGATTTTCAGAAGCTCTCCGTATTTTTCAACTCTCAGCTCTGAGCATTCGAAATATTCGGAATTACTGGCAATTGGTTGCATCAAACAGCAATTTTCTTTCCGGCTCATGCCATTTACAATGGGAAAAGTGACTAATTGCCTCGTAATAGAGTGTATAACGCTGAGGTTGTACACTTAGCTGAAATCCCGTTCGGATGACACAGAATAGTTGAGGTCAACGCTGCTTTGAGGTTTACTTTAGTTTGACCATTTTATAATTTATTTGATGTTCTTGTTTATGTCGAGTCTTAAAATTTTAGTGAACCGTGCTGGCAAAATGCCAATGAGGTAACTACACCTGTATTCTGAAGTAAATTTAGTTGAATCAGAGGAATTTTGACTATAGCTTTTGCATCGTTTCTGTTGTCTCGTGTCATTTCTCGTCTTTTCTTCTTCTTCGATCTCCATTTTTCCTTCAATAATTGCACAACTTGGTTGAGATTATCACATGGTCGATAAAGAACAGGCTATATGTTTACTATGAGTGATAGAAGGAAATAAGTGGATAATTGGTTTCAGCAATATGCGTTCAGTTGATAGTCCCTGCCATTCCTTAGGCTCGTGATTTCAAATACCCATTTTTATTTAAATATTTCAGAAATTAGGCTTGGCATGATCAATATCATAAATGGAAAATGTTTTTCTTCTGGTTATGGAAAATATTTTGTAAACATTTTATGAATAATTTTGAACTAATAATTGTGATTGATTTAGGCTTTGCCCACTATTAATGAAATCTCGGTTGAAAAAAACTTTTGAAGTTAAAATTCATTGTTAACTTTGAATTACGTGTTACCTTAAATTTTACAACTGAATCCCATTCATTCAATAATCAAAAGTAGAAAAGGTATAATCCTATATTAATAACGATAATGTATAGTTTGAGAGGACTGTAATTTAGAAACAAAACCATACATGGTGTTTTAGAGTCACACATCATAATCTTCAGGATCGGCAAATGGGTACTTTGAGTAGGCATTTCTTATTTTTGAAGGATCTTCAGGTATAGACCAAGGGTACTGCAAGTCTGGATCCGCTGGGAACTTCCTGAAGTTTAGAAATGGTGCCCAAACAATGATCCTGCATGACAAGGAAGCAGAGAAATTTTATATTATATGATGCCAAACATTAACAAGTTGGTTCATAAGAGTTATGAGAAAGAGGGTGAAAGAAAAGAAGAAAGAGGCACTGACGCTGGGAAGAAAATGAAGACAAACATGAATTGGAAATACATCTCCACAGCCTTTCTTCTGTACCATCTTTTCCAAAGCCAAAACATGATTATTGGCTGCAAAGTTTCACCCAGTTAAGCTCATTCACTTTCACATAACTTCATTCAAAAGTAGTTTTTGTGAAATGCAAACTTACTGGCGCAACAAGGAAGTAGAAAAAGAGAACTATCCCCAGTTGGGTCAAAACCCATGAGAGTTCTTGCGGGTTATTTTCTCCAGTGACCGCTAACGCTGGATGCTCAGCCTGCTAAAATAGCTACCCACAATCAGCTTTTGACTATTTTAATTAACACTATATGTATGTACAAGAATGAATCTCACCAAGGCCAAGAGTGCTGCTCCTATGTGCAATGCCAAACTTGGTTTCTTTAGACTGACATATTCATCAATTGGCTTCAAGCTGCAGCTACATTTTAGTATCTGCAATTGGGATAATGGGCTGAGGTTAGATAATGAAAGGAGAATTATTGGTTAATTGGCACCGTAGAAGAAAAGCAAAATAAAAACATACACGAACATGATGTTGGTATAGTGATTGGGTGTTGTTGTGCAATGGTTTGTGTTTGGAAGCAATGAAGAGAGAAGAAATCCCACGTGATGAAGAGGGTAGAGGAGGCAGGGCTTTGGGAACATGGAGACTGAATAAGCAGCTCATTTTTTGGTTCTCTCAGTTTGGTTTCCTTATCCTATTTTCATCACTTCAGTTCCATGGAAACGTGTGAATGGCTGGACTTTTTTCTGTGGAGAAAAAAGATGATAAATTTAAAAGACTCATGACTAGATGACACGTGGAAATTTAGACTCATCTCCTAACACTCCTATGCTTGTCCATTCAAGTTTTCAGGATAACAAAGATTTACGTAGTAGTATATCCTTCAGCTGGGACAGGAATGATTTAACTGATGCACACACACCAACCGAGAAATTCCGTTAATTTAGTTAGAATCATTAAAACTATTTATAACTTGTGTTATTTTTTCAAAATATTCTCGAATTTATTGAAGCTTATTGACTATATTCATCATTTTAAGAAAGAATTTACCTCGAGACTTCTTACCAAAAACAGTTGTGTATTGTATTCCGTTAGTTGCTCAGTTAATAAGATGTTGAGTTGGCAAACGTCGGTCCTATTTGGCATTACCACGTTATTGTTATTGTTTTCATTTTCTTTTATTTTATATTGTCGACTTTGATAAATTCCTCATCTTTCATAATAAATTAGGGTTTCTGTATCTCTCAATCTTCATCTCTTCTTCTTAACCCTTTCAACATGGAAAAGGGTTGTAAACAAAATGAATGGATACTTCCTTTCCAACTCTTCATTTCAATCTTCGTCTCTTCAATACACGAAAGGAAAGGGTCACAAATCTATCTTCGTAAACCAAACCAATTTAATAGAGCTAGTTTAAACAACAAGAAGAGCAACCAAACAGAGCACTTTGAAGAGCAAGAAGCAAAATGGAAAGTAATCTTTGGCACCCCACCCACAAATATGTCCTCCTTGGTGCCCCCAGTCACAGATCTAAAAAAGATATGAAAAGGGTAAATTATATGAACACAAATACGCAGACAAACATCAATAAATATAGGTTTGATGACCTGAGTTTACGACACCATGTCCTCATTCCCTGAGTTTCTTCTTGGTAACCGGACTTCTCTCCCCCTTCCCCTTGATCTCATGCGACCCAAACCTGATAAAGGTACCCTTCGATTTGAAGCTTCAGTGACCTGATAATTGCTCCCCAACACTCTGAGAATGAAGGATTGTAGTGAAATGAGGAGTTTCCGGTTGAACAAGATTGTGGATTTTTGGGATTTGGATAGGGTTCAACATTGTTTATGTTCCAACCCCCTCCACATAAGCAATTATAAATTAAATGAGAATAAAAAAATTATATGGCAAAGCTATGTAAGATTTCTGTTAGACAAATCAACATCTTACTAACAGAGAAACTAATAGAATGACGGAAATTGAAATTATGATATTTCAAGGAGTTGCCTAAAATAAATTGCATGGAGGAAAATCAAATTACCTTATATTTACGGAGACTAAAAGCAAATTTAAGTATTGTTTCTTTCATGAACTTTGGTTTATGTCCTTCATACTTTTGTTTTCTTTCCTTTTCTTTTTTTAAATAAAAATTTTCATAGTGATATATAATCACTTAAATTGCCTAAAAAGAGATACAATCAATTATTCGTAGGTGAAGATAAACTTTGGATTATATCATAGAAAAACTAATTTTTCTTATAAGAATTTTAGAGTGAGTGGAAGAGAATTACATTTACCTCATCCAAGTGGACTAATGGAGATTTGAACCCAAGACCTCCAGAATAAAAATCTAGTAACGTTCCACTAGACCAACCTCTTGGAGTTTGTAAAAAGAAAAAACTTAGGTGTGATTCCATGTATGGTTGGTGTTGTTTTCCATTCATATCATGATATATGGATTAGTTTTAAAAAAACAACTAAAAAATAAAGAATAATAATAACAAATCCACTATCATGGCCTGATCGTAAAACAACATCAACAACACCTATAAAACTACAACTAAGTTTTTTCCTTATAGAAAAGCCATATTATCTCACACATAGAATAAAAAATAAAAATGATATTTGGTATTCTCAATTTTTTTTTGGAAAAATACTTGATATTCTTAACTTTTGTTTAGTCTCTAATTATTTTTTTATTTAGTAACTAATAACAGCTAGCTAGATAAATTTTATTTGTGTAAAAATCATTATCAGTATTTTTTTATTTGTTTACTTGTACAAACTTATCATAATTAAAAAATGGCATTCAGACTCTTCATAACTAATAATCAGGCACCCACTTCACAACTCCCTTACACAAAATATAAACAAAATGAAGGAAAAACACTTCAGTTTAGATAGTCTCAAATTATATCCAAAGTTGGTAACTAAAATAATCATTGTGGAGTAATACAACTGTACAAGACAGCAATTCCTCAACAACGAGGGCTAACTGGCTAACTGATTGCATAATCACTTTAGTTAACATACTCAATCGATGCTCTTCCTTGCAAATTGCAATGGTCACTAATAACTAATCAAAACTAAATAATAATAAAATACCCAAAAAAGTAATTAATTAAAAAATATATTTTTTTGACAGGAATTAAAATATTATTATAAAAATAAAAATGAAATGATAGCGGGTCTAAGAAAAAGCGAAGTCTGTCTGAATTGTGTATTCCGTTCTTTTCTTTCTTGTTGGTTCGTTCGTTCGCTCGCTTTCTCTCTCTTCATCGCGAAACACAGTAGAGAGAGAAAGAGAAAATCCGAGAGATCAACGGTGAAATCTATGGGTACGCTTCAATCTTGGAGAAAAGCGTATGGCGCTCTCAAAGACACCACCAAAGTCGGTCTCGCCCATGTCAACAGCGATTACGCGGTACCAATTTTTCATTTCTTTCTTTTTTTTTTTTATTTTCATGGATGAATTTTCATTTTCTTCGATTCCTTCCTATTTTTAGGATTTGGATGTTGCTATAGTCAAAGCCACTAACCATGTAGAGTGTCCACCCAAGGAACGACACCTTAGAAGTGAGTGATTCTTGTCTTTCTTTCTCATTTTCCAGATCCGAATTCCGTATTGTCGCTTTTTATTTTCGCCATTGATAGATAGATCATAATTCTGGTTTCTTTTTTTATCGTAGAGATTCTGTTTGCAACTTCCGCTGTTCGACCCAGGGCTGATGTTGCCTATTGCATTCACGCCCTTTCCCGACGCCTGGCCAAAACACGAAATTGGACGGTAATTACTTTGTTTTTTGGATGTGAAGCAATTCGATTTTGTTTATATGCATTTTGTTGGATATGGTTTATTTTTGTTTTAGTCGATGGGATTGTGTTGGCTTTGTGCGATTTTTTGAATTTTTTTGCAACATTTCATGTTAGAAAACCGGTTTGTGTTATTATTAAATGAATTTGAATCTGATTTTTTGTGGAATTCCGTTTATAACTTATAATTAAATAATTAATAATAATAATGCTGTTGGGTTTATGGCCTTTCTGAGTTTTACATGCCTACATTTCATAGGCTAGTTTCTCACTATCAAATTCAACCGTATTTCCTGTTGGAAATTTGAATGTCATATTTTTGGATGAATGATTGCAAGTCTAATACTTTGTTGACTTACAAATGCTATTTGTTTGAGCATTTGATTTCGGATAGCTTTAACTTGCTTTTCACGGGCGTGCTAAAGTTTATATATACACATTTATCTTTGTTGAAGACTTGAATCTTGTAGCTACAAAGCATAGTCTTGAATTCAATTTTGTATGGAGTCGTGCCGGTTGGGAAACTTAGTTTGTACCTTTAAAATGCAGCATGTTGTTTGTCAAAAACATATGCAGACTTCTGAAATATGTAGCTTTAGTTTTAGAGTGACAAAATCTGATCATTTGATAATGATTTGTGGCACGTGGACTAGATAATACCAAGTAGTGAAAGGAAATTCGTAGGGAGGATTCAGATAAGTTTTGATGAATGAAGGATATGATAGTGGCGGAGCGGATGCAATTATTTGATAATTGCAATTTTTTTACTACTGAAAAAAAGCAGCATTTTCCTTTCATTCTGTTAAATTTATGCTTTGCTTTAAAAAATATCTGACAAGTGTATTGTATGTCTATTGTCTAATGTCTAACGAAATTTTGATTCACAAATTCCAAACTTTTATGAGGCTTTCATCTTCTATTTTTCTCATAAGAATAAGATATCATAGGATCACCCTTAACTCTAATTGTCCAGCCTTCTTTTTCATTCTTGAGCCCTTAACTCTAATTGTCTTGTTTAGTGTGTAGACATCTTTATGTTTCACTTCCCTTTTCTTGTTCACAGGTGGCATTGAAAACACTGCTAGTCATCCATCGGTTATTGAGAGAGGGTGATCCAACTTTAAGAGAGGAAATTCTGAATTTCTCACAAAGAGGACGAATTCTCCAACTTTCAAATTTTAAGGACGACTCTAGCCCAATTGGTTAGTTTTTTGACATTATCATCTGTATATTTTGTTGTTTGATTGTCACTTGGGCTCAAAATATAGATTCTCAACAGTTATTCTTTAAGTTATTTTCTTTTGGCAACTATGTTCGAATCGACTTGGTATAATTTGTTTGCCTGTATGATTTTATTTGCTCGCAGCCTGGGATTGTTCTGCGTGGGTACGTACTTATGCACTATTTTTGGAAGAAAGACTTGAATGTTTTCGGATTCTGAAGTATGACATTGAAGCTGAGCGTCTACCCAAGCCCGCCCAAGGGCAGGAGAAGGTAATTCAACAACCACTTATAATCTCTTTATGTGATAAAAATGGTCTAATTTTGAGTATGTAGCATCCCATTTTATTTTGTCTGAATTGAAGTGTTTGTATGAAAATGAATACTGTCATAAGCTTCTTACTATTTTCTTTGCTGGTGTAGTTCAGAATAGTAGCCAACTTCTTTGGCATTACAAGGCAACTACTTTATTGTGAAATAATGTGCTTCTTTTTTATTCTATACTTGTTGGGTTTAAAATAGATTTTTTAAGTGGGGGTCCCCTTATTCCCTTGATATAATTCCATTGATTCATTTTTCTCGTATTCCAACCAAAGCCTTCCAATGCCATGCCATGCCATGCCCACTGTTCTTTTGATTCTCCAGTCTCCACAGCAATTCTGCGAGGTGCATTTCAAGGGCAATATGTTCTTAGTAAAATTTCCCAAACATTTGGAAGGGCAATATGTTCTTAGTAAAATTCTGCGAGGTTGCTAATTTTTTAAGAATCTTCAGAAGTTCTTAAAAGATTGGGTGTTTTTAACTGTAGATAAAAAACCTATTTTTTTGGTTGCACCTATTTCTGAACTGAGCCATGCCACCAAAAGATAAGCTGTGGGCAACTTGAGCTAATACAGAAGTATTAATTTGACTTTTTCTTTTATCCAAGAAAAGCTCCTGTAAGGGGCCCCAATTGGAATTATTAATTTGTAATCAGGTCCTTATTTGCAAAAATATTTCAGTTGGTCCCTCCTTCCATCATGGTGACATAATGTTAACAGCAGACCCATTTAAATACTTTTGAAATTATAAATTACAAACTTTTGATAATCTTCAAATCACATAGGGATCTATGGATTTACTTAAAATCACTTTTTCAACTTGAAGTTTCACCAGTTAGTGGTAGGATTCTGCGGAACTCTATGTTTTGTTTGTATTTTAAGAAAGTAAGTTGATTAGCTAGGAACTGAGGAAGAAATACAACATAGTACCATAATTTACATCATAGGAATTGTCTATATTTTTATTTAAATTGGTTTGCATTACAGATTCACATTATTAAATGTTTCTAAATCTTTAGTTGTGAATTTATTGTACTTACTATTAATTATCTATCTGCATCTTTGATCTATCTGCAGACCCATTTAAATACTTTTGAAATTATAAAGATATAATTACAAACTTTTGAAAATCTTCAAATCATATAGGGATCTATGGATCAACTTAAATTCACTTTTTCAACTTGAAGTTTCACCAGTTAGTGGTAGGATTCTGCGGAACTCTATGTTTTGTTTGTATTGTAAGAAAAAAAGTTGAGTAGCTAGGAACTGAGGAAGAAATACAACATAGTACTATAATTTACATCACAGGAATTGTCTATATTTTTCTTTAAATTGGTTTGCTTTACTGATTGACATTGTTAAAAGTTTCTAAATCTTTAGTTGTGAATTTATTGTACTTACTATTAATTATCTATCTACATCTTTGAAGCATGTATTGTACAATTATGTTTGTTTCCAATAAGCCTTCATGTTTATTTGTTTTCAAGCAGGGGTACAGCAGGACCAGGGATTTGGATAGTGAGGAGCTATTGGAGCAGTTGCCTGCTTTGCAGCAGCTGCTATATCGACTTGTTGGTTGCCGGGTAATCTGTGAAGCATGTGGATATTCATTACCCTTTTCTTTATTTTTTTTCCCTATTTGACCAGTTCACTCATTAGTCATACTACACATCAATTTGGTTTAATAAATTTTTCTTACTACTATACTGTTTTTTTTCTAGTATTGTCTTCTTGGATAATAGAAACTGATTGTGTGCTGAATTTCACAGCCAGAAGGAGCAGCTGTTAACAATTATGTGATACAATATGCTCTGGCTCTGGTATGTCGTCTTATTCATTTATTTAAAGAATCTTTGTATTAAGTTAGCCATTCTGAAATTACAGATAGACTGGCGAGAGTATTTATAAATAAAAAGTTGAAATGTGCCATTTATATTAGAATTTTCTGACACAGGCCTTTTATAGGTTTCCAAGTCATGGAAATTTTCTCTTGTTTCTATTCATGTGTATTACAACCAAGATAATGTGAATTGTTGGGATTAGAAATTAAGCTTTTAATGGAACAAGTTTCAAAAATCTGCAGCCATTAATGTATGCTCTTCCTTCCGAGGGGGCGGTTGTTAACAGTTGAATTGGTTTCAAAATATGTCTAATAATCCAATTATGATCACCCTCTTGATTAATGAGGCATTGTAACCTTCATATCTATATGTTACATTTGTAAATACTAATTAATAATTAATATTCGAGGTACGTAGTTTTTTAAATTCATTATATGCATCCATCTTCACTTCTTTTTTTGTTATTGATATGGCTTTGGCTTATTCTAGGTACTAAAAGAGAGCTTTAAGATTTACTGTGCTATTAATGATGGCATTATCAATCTTGTTGATAAGGTAAATACTAAATTGACTTGTCATCATCTGTGAGGTGACTGTAAATTTAAATATCCGTTTTATGATGGAAAGTGATAATTTCCTTGTAGTTTTTTGAGATGCCAAGACATGAAGCTATTAAAGCCCTCGAAGCATATAAACGGGCGGGTCAACAGGTGATAACATGCTTAATGTTTTTCTTTTGGTTAACCACTAGGCTTTTACATTTTAATTTCATGAATCATGATGCTTGTATCAAAATACTTAAATTATTGCAGGCTGCTAGTCTTTCCGATTTCTATGAAGTTTGCAAAGGGTTGGAACTTGCTAGGAATTTTCAGTTTCCTGTTTTAAGAGAGGTATGTCTCTACTGGTGGCAATTTCATTCTTCAGTTAAAGTTTAATATTCTTCCTATTTTGTTTTCAATACGGGGTTCCTTTTGTTTCTATTATTTGACTTTTCAGCCTCCACAATCTTTTCTTACAACGATGGACGAGTATATAAAGGAGGCACCCCGAGTGGTTACAGGTCCAAGTGAGCCATTGGTTAGTACATCATTTAGTGTTATAAGGAGCTTTGTAATTTGAGATTATCAGGGGTTTTCCTACCCATCATTGTACACTTTTCCTTGAAATATTTATTTTGCATTTAATTGTTAGATCAGTAATTTCCTTTTTGTATCAACAGCTTCAGTTGACTTATAGACCAGAAGAAGTTCTTGCAATTGAAGACACCAAACAGTCTGATGAGCAGGAACAGGAGCCTTCAGTTCCCATTGATAACACTGTTGTCCCTGATACCGAGCCTGCACCTCCTCCTCCTCCACCACCATCTCACAACAATTTTGAGACTGGAGACTTACTGGTAAGTTATTGTATCCAAGCATAATCTCAGTTTCTCTTTTTAAAATTTTCCTAACTCCTGCCGTTGCTGCAGGGATTGAATGATCTGGCACCAAATGCTTCGTCCATAGAGGATATGAATGCTCTTGCCTTAGCCATAGTCCCCACCGAAACTGGTGAGCTTTGTTAAACTCTGCTGCTTAGCAAGGTTTAAGGGATTGTTTTTCTCATCTATGAAGTGTGACTGTTTTATGCATGTAGGCACTGCATCAGCTTTTAACTCTAACGCTGGTCAAACAAAAGATTTCGATCCAACTGGCTGGGAGCTTGCCCTTGTCAGCACTCCAAGTACTGATATCTCTTCAGTTAATGAGAGACAATTGGTAAGACCTTCATGTGACCTTTCTAGATCGTTCTTATAATTTTAAATTGATATCAGTGTAGAATCATTATTTAATTATTATAAATTGATATCAGTGTAGAATTAAAGCATACATCTCATGAAGTGTAATAGACCACGTGGGAAATTTCATACTAAAAAAATTCAGTTTGGATTCCCTTATTTTCTCTTAAAATTACTCTACCATACGAACTCTATAGTGTAGTATTTTATGAATTATTTTTATGCTGATAAATATTGAATTTATTATGGCGCACGTGATTAATGTAATGATTATCCAACAGTTGGACCAATGCAGATTACATGATTCAAGAAATTATTTGATGGAATTATCATGTTGAATGACATGATGCATAAGTTTGGTGGTTAATGTATTCTTTTGAGTCTTTCGACAGACATGTGCATTTGACATGTTAATATCATTATGTCCGATAACATTATAGATGATCCTGAGTGAATGATAGTATATCAAGAATCTCCCTGGCTTCAGTTTTGTATATCATCTTTTTTTGTCTATGAATGTCAGGCTGGTGGGTTAGACTCTCTCACTCTTAATAGCTTATATGATGAAGCAGCTTATAGATCTGCTCAGCAACCAGTTTATGGAGCACCAGCTCCAAATCCATTTGAAATGCAAGATCCATTTGCTATATCAAGCAGCATCCCTCCTCCACATGCTGTCCAAATGGCAGCAATGCAACAGCAAGCAAATCCATTTGGTCCTTTCCAACCATTTCATCCTCAGCAGCAGCAGCAGCAGAATGTGTTGATGAACCCAGCAAATCCCTTTGGGGATTCAGGATTTGGGGCTTTTCCTGCCAATCCCACTTCTCACCCACAGAATAACAATCCTTTTGGAAGCACAGGCCTGTTGTAAGAATGCCCCCTTTTTGGAGATTTAATGTATTTAATCAATCAAAGTTGTTTTTTGTGCATTTAGAAGTGATTATTTGTTACATGAGTTTTTACTCATTTGTTACTAGATACATGTCATCTGGAATGGAAGGCGTGCCTTGTAAAATCGAGATAACCCAATGTATTTCATCATTTTATGATACGCATAATGGTGGGATCGCTTTCTTTGAATTTTCCCCACTCTCGAACACTTGTATACATGTTTATATACCTATATTGTGGGATTGTACAGATAACGTGTCACATTATTAATTGCGGCTTTGTAAGGCGCTATTAATTTTGGTTAATATATTATGACATTGTCAATGGTTCAGATTCTGGAAAAATACCTTTGCATAATGTGATGGGCACAAAGTGTCAAATTTAATACTAGTATTTATTTACATGGAATAGGGGGTATATTTTAAACAAAAGTCTCAATAAATGTGTAATTTTATGTTTTCAATATTAATAGTTATTATTTTTTCAATTTTACCCCTTGTTTTTTAGAAATTGTGTTACTGTAAGAAATATACATCAATTTTCCAAGGTATTTTTGCTAATTTTTCTTGTACAAAAATTGCTAATCTTTTTACCCTTAATTAAAGTGAGACTTATATTACCCATATGTCTATTCCCTTTGCAAGTGAGAGATGATTCAGTAATCATACATCATTTCATATAAGTGAAAATTTTGGAAACAAACTCAATCTTTAGGAATATTAAGAAAAAGTTCGTCTGTGTGCGTTATATGTGTGTGGTAAGGCATCAAGTTTGAAGAGATAAAAGAGAGGGTAGCTAGAATAGAATGGGAGGCAACAAAGAGAAAGCAAGGTGAATAATAGAGAAGACCTTTTGTCAAAAATAAAATAAAATAGAGAAGACCTTGTCCCACATATTCCAACATTATGAAGTCATCATCATCACTACCACGTCTCTTCTCTTCATGTACTAACTTATTATTAGGCAACACTTATATGATTCTTACTTCTCTCTTTAATGTATTTTTTAATTATTAGTACAACCGAATCCTAAGTTTTAAAACAAGAGAAAAGAAAAAGACAGTGTTCCTAACGTACCTTTGCTTCCTAAAGATGGAAAAAAAGCAATTTAGAATCTTGCTAAAACCTATATCGATTTACTTTTTTATGTGAGTTAATTTTGCTGGATAGCTAGGATTGTGACGATAGCTCTCCCTTCTCTATTGCTTCACTGCACACATTTTTCCTTTTTGCAGTAAATAATAAACTTTGAAAATGACAAATAAGTTGTAAAATTTTTTCTTAAAAAGTAAACATTTAAAGGAAGCGAATGAGTAATTGTAATTTTTGTTGTATTAGTATATTTTTACTAGTGACAATGTTGTATACTTTAGCTAATTAATTTACTATTAGGACTTCAAGACTTAAACTATGTGCATATTTTATTCTTTTAAAATTAAATTCACATTTTTTGTTTAAATAATTAAGAGTTTGTGACGAATTCGGTATATAACATAAATTTGAAAGTTCGGAGAAGAAATTTAGATAAATTTTATAAACTTTGAGATGGAATCCGAGTCCTTACTGATTGAATCAACTTGGCATCCGAATAGAATTTTGGTCATATCAAATATTAAAACCTTGAGATGGAATCCGAGTCCAGTTACCGCTCGGACGAATCTAAAAGGGATCTATTGGTTTAAAATTTAGTGTATTTTTGAAAATGACATAAACAAAGTTCAGTTTTTGCACTTCCTTTTAATTTCTACCACCAAAAGAACAGTACTATATCTCTTTTATTTTGGGTAATTTTTGTCTCATCTATATGATCTGATCTGAACTTCAAATTGCTTCTGTTGTTGTTTTGAAGAGTTAATTTTGCTATAAAATTATTAAGGAATATAATTTCTGTCTCATCTATAATTTCTCACATCATTCTCCAAGTGTCCAACCAAGTTTTAAAACAAATTTTAATACTAAAAAATATAGGCATAATACCATCCGGGGTCCCTTACCTTATTTTTCGTTTTCGGTTAGGTCCCTTAAGTTTTCAATCTAACGAATAAGTCCCTTAACTTTTAAAATCATTGCGCCGTTTTCCCACTTAACGTTTTAATACTAACAGCGTTAACCAGTGTCTTACGTGTCTGTTACAATGTTGATTTGGCATGCCACGTTTTGCTGAGTCATTATTTTTTTATTAGTTTTAATTAAAAAATTAAAAAATTCTGGTTCATCCTCTCTCACACACAGTTCGCATCTCTCTCCTCTCTTTGAAAATCTGGAAAACAATTTTCGGGAATGAAGATCTTCAAGAACAATTTTTGGGAACGAAAAACGATTTCGTCAATCTGACATTGAAGCCTATATATTCATCATCCTAAATCGATTAAAGCCTGCTCATTGAAGTTTCAAATTGATTTTCGTTTCCAAATTTTCGTTTTTACAGATTTTCAATTTTGGATCTCCATTTTATCGTTTCTGGATCTGTGTTTTGTTTCTAGATCAACGTTTCGTTTCTGGATCTTCGTTTTTTCATTCTTCCATATTTTAGTTTTTTGGATCTTTGTTTTTTCGTTTCTGGATCTACGTTTCGTTTTTGGATCTTCATCATTGTTGCAGAGAAGTTTCAAACGAAAATCGAAAAACGAAAATCTGGGTCTGTTGATGAAGATTTGTTGATGAAGGTTTCTTGAAAAAAGAAAATCTGGATTTGTTGATGAAGGTTTCTGGAAAGACAGTGATGAAGATCTGATTTATCTGATTTAATGGTGGTGTTTTAATGATAAATATTTTAAAAAATTATATAATTAGAGAAATTATCCTAGTTGGCACGCCAACTCAGCGATCAAATAGTCAAACAAGAGATTTTTTAACGGTGTTAGCGTGAAAACGTTAACAGGGAAAACGGTGCAACGTTTATTAAAGTTAAGGGAATTATTCGTTAGATCGAAAACTTAAGAGACCTAACCGAAAATAGAAAATAAGTTAAGGGACCCCGAATGGTATTATGCCAAAAATATAAAATGATATCAAATCAAATCAGAAATACATGGCACTGAAAGAAGTCTCCAGTGATCAGCAGATGTCCTTTCACTCCTTTGAGATGTTTTATAGACATTATGTCGACATCATTCCATGACAGTCATGCCTAAAATATATATTAAAAAAAGAGGAAATATCTATGAAGGTTTCACTGTTTAATCTCATTGCTGCATGTTTAATCTCATACTGTGGATGCACACATATAACATCTAAACTTTTAAATACCATCTTCTTTACATTCGTTGTTATAAAATCATCAAGTTTTTTTTAGAAAATCAATTTTGGTAAAATTCAAAACAAGTCTAATTAAATTACCTAATGATATAGTGAACAAAAGTCATTTTAATTTTTCAAATTGGATAGGATTAAAATTATAATATTAGTAATTAGTAATATAAACATTACTATATCTCTAAACCACCCAAATCCACCCAGAAAGAATTGTGCTCGTAGAGTAGAAACAGTGCAAAAAATTTAAAGGTACGAGAAAGTAATTTTTTGACAGTGTATGTGAACGTAAATTTACCAAAAAGATAAGGGAAAACTTTAAATTGTGGGGAAGATAAACATGCGGGAAGATAAATTTGACAGAAAGGTAAAATTGAATTCAAATTTAAAGATTTGAGAGGCATACTTAAGTCAATCCGCTAATTTACTATGTGTTGAGAAGTAGGGGAATTCTCAAGTATTCAACCTTGACTACATTGAGGGAACTATTATTTACTCTGTCCGCTACAGAATATAAGTAAAAATTGATCAAAAGAAGTTGATGTATCTAATTCAAAATTTGGATCAGATACATCAATTTCTGTTGACCAGTTTTTGCTTATATTCTGTAACAGAATAGTATAGAGCAAGATGAAAATAATAAAATAAGGCTTAAATATAGGTTTTGCTCCTGCAAATATCACCATAATTCAGTTATACCCCTGTAAAAATAAAAACTTTAAAATTACCCTTGCAAATATAAATCGCTTACGATTATGCCCCTCGGTCAGTTTCTCATCCAAAAAGATAATTTAAATAAGGTTTAAATATATGTTTTACCCCTGCAAATATCACCATAATCCAGTTATGCCCTTGCAAATATCACTATAATCCAGTTATGCCCCTGTCAAAATCTTTAATTTTTCTATTATGCTGATATTTGCAGGGGCATAACTGGATTATGGTGATATTTGTAGGGGCAAAACATATATTTAAACCTTATTTAAATTATTTTTTGGATGGGAAGCTGACCGAGGGGCATAACCGTAAGTGAGTTATATTTGCAAGAGTAATTTTAAAGTTTTTATTTTTACAGGAGTATAACTGGATTATAGTGATATTTGCAGAGGAGAATACATGTTTAAGCCATAAAATAACTACATTTGATAATCGCTTACAATTGACGTCGATCGCTTGGAAGTCGATATCTTTGTCCCTTGTCGAATTCTTTAGTGAGTGCGTAGATATATATGACATTTTTGACATGATCGCGTTCTTGTCAAAATGACTCTTCGATTTTGCCTTCAATGTCAAGTTTGTGACTTTACTTGCTTGACTTACCACCATAGGTGTATTTTTTCATTTCCATGACGTTTATGTCAAAATGTTAATTTTGGATCCCAACGAAGAGGAACAACATAATGACACGTGTTAGGTATATGGTCCTGTCTTGTATCACCCTCGTCTTTTATTAAGCACTTTCCGTATACCATGTTAAGTAAATTATAATTGTACTTTTGCAACCCACCCACCCCACCCTAATCCAAAATAGAAGTAGTCTTTTTTTTTTACCGTCTTATTGGTGCGCAGTATCTACAAGCTCTATTGGTGGCTAATCTACCCCGGATAATATAGTTGGCCACGTGAACTCGGCTTTGCTGATCTGCATGGTTCTTCCATCCCAATAGAATTTTTGTCATACCAAAGATTCGAACTTACAATCTTAGAATAGAACGCGAACCCAAATCCAAACCCAGTTACTACTCACACCAACCCTTATATTGTCTAATCATAGGACATTATTTTCATGATATAGCTTAGAATAAGGTTTTAATGGCTATCATTGGTAATGGGAAATAAGGTCCGTTTTGTATGATTAATGTGCAGGATTAAGCAAAATACTTCCACATCCATTGCATACTGTTTTATGATTTAAATTTGGTTGGCTGATGTCTTTGTACCCACGCAAGCCATTGATTTAGATGAAGCCCTAGGGGGGTCCCAATCTAATTGAGCAATTACACAACAAATGCAGTTCATTCACTCATTTTTTGGCTTAAGTCGCCAAATTTGAAATTTTCAATAATACTTTAATTAATTAGGAGCTATTTGGCCCATATTAGACCCATTTTAAACAAGAGTGGACCAATATAGCTAGCCTAATCTTTTGCATACATTATTCTTATTCACATGGTTTTTTCTTCATACTTTCTTTTAATCAATTTTCTGAATCATGCCATGTGTTCGAAGAATTGGATTATTGGCCTCTTGAGTTACAAAGTTGAAGAACAATGATGTTTTTTCAGCTCCATCTTTGTTTATATTAATGTTTTGGTGAGAACAAGGGAAAATTTGGGATTAAGCACGATTTTGAGGGCTCCCAACATAAACAATGATTCCACATTTTAAATGGTTGATGGTCATTTGGTCAGAATAAAGGGGAAATTGGGATTGAGAAGCACAGTTTAGGGTTCCCCCACTTGTAATTAACTTTAAAAAAGTGAGTTTAGCTTTGATGTTCAAATCCATGAAAGATAGTCTCTAGCTTTGAATTTGAAACCCTTTTTTCCTCATTTTGCTCACTTCATCCTAATAACCGAATACAGCATACATGGTCCCATCTCCGCATCCAGTCTTAATTAAATTGTCATATAATCTAACATTTCTCAAACTAATTTTCAAAAATTTAAATCTTATATATTTGAGATATTCAAAAAATTAATAGATTCATGTTATATGATTTTATAACATTTCAATCATATAAAATGTAATCTTTTAATTTTTTGAATATCTCAAATATATAAGACTTAGTCCTCCAAAACCCTTCAAAATCCGACCCACGAGTACCCGCCCGACCTCGACCTTAGTTAAACGGAGAAACCCTGCTTAGATCGAGGACAGTTTGGGGGATGTCGATACCCGCCTCGTTCCTCCTCGACTAAAAATTAATTATTAGTTTTTATTTTATTTTATGCATATATACTGATTCATTTTATTCATATATTTTGTTTATTTTTAATTTTGATCTCTTTTCAATAGAAAAAACTATTTCAATACTTTTAACTTTATTTTATCATTGTATAATTATGATTTTATTTTATTAATTATCATAAATATAAATTTTTAAATTTTTCTATAAATAGTGATAGAATCTAAGGTTCACTAGGAAACCCAACCCCATTAGGGCGAGGATCAGAAGGGAAAAACCCGACCTTGCTAAAATAGGGACATGGATGAGAGCAAAGACGGATGCAGAAATCTTTGTTAGTGGGAGCAAAAAATTGGTCCATAATATTTTTTATATAAAAAATGTACTATAAATTTTAACAAAATAACTAGTTTCAATGATAGAAAACTTTAATTCCGAAATCTAATGCGTTTGGACTTCAATTTGGGTGTTCAATGTTAGAAAATAAGTCAAAATTAGAAGAATAATTAAGAGAGTAAGTATATAGAAATGTATGCTCTCTTGTATCTTTTATAACTTTTTACATGTATTTTTTTTATAAAACTATTTCATGGGAGAAATATCTATTTTTTTATGGGGGTAAAAGCATTTTATCAAGCATATCTAGATTAAAAAATTGAACTAAGTGGGGGCAAATGTCCCCCATTAGCATGCCTTGTATCCATCCCTGGATGAGAGAGGCCAAACTCGCCTTGACCCGCCTCGTTGCCATGCTTATTTGGATAGACATCTGACTTATCAAACTCAAACTAGAGCCCGCTTTTTACCATGATTTCATCGAAACTACAAAATCTGTAGATTTTACATGATCATAAATTTTCACAGTGATTCCACTAAACTCACTGCTAATCCAAATAATACACACTGAAGTCATCAGATACAACTAACTAGTAATTATTTTTAATATGTAGAAGTCATATTAATTTCTCATGAAAAATGTATTTATTATTTACCAATCTGTTCTGGATTGGGCCAGTCGTCATGCCCAATCCATTAGCGGTCATCCAACCCAGCAAGGGGAGGATCAGTTCAACTGGGCCTAATCCAGTAAGTAATCATCCAGCCCAATAGTGGAATGATCAGTCCAACTGATACTTGGGCCCCCGTCGCAAATGGGCTATCCGACTCAAACGATCCAGACTAATCACTATAAATAACGTCAGTCACCAGGTGTCAGGGACGCAATTCATTCGAATATTCACTAGATAGTAGTACTGTAGCTCGACATAGCTGATTTGGGCGTCGGAGTGTTCCTGCAGGTACCCCCCCCCCCCCCCCCCCCCCCCCCGTGCGTTCAGATCATCCTCAGCCTACAGTATCAGACGACCTGTCCCTTGACCGTCTCCGCAGACCATCCCAAGGTACGGTTCATTGGCGACCACAGTGGGAGCACACTATCCCACCAACATTCCCAATGCCTCCAAAGACAACTCGAGGCAGACCGCAGTTGACCCGCCTGCAAAGCATGGTCGAGATACCAGTCCGTCCACCCCTAGCATTGGAAGGATCGATGACCAATGCTGAGGTCGTCGCCCCCGGTACCCAGCCAGGCACGACCCAGCAGGTCGACGTCACCCTTTCGGCCAACTTGGTTCAAGAGCTCAGGGGACAACTTTGAAATCGAGACCTGCAGATCGCCCGACAGAACGACCTTCTCACCCAGATGGAGGATCAGGTGACGTCCAGGTGAGCAAATACTGCACCCGAACTACGCCGTCGCAGGTCGTCCGGTCCACGGGCCGACCTGTCTAGGAGACATCGTTCGCCTCCCAGAAGACAATTCGTCCACAGATCTCCACCCCGCAGAAGGGGACGAGGAGGAGGACCAACTCCGCCTAGGATCACTCCCTCCACTTCAGATTACACCTACTGGCCGGAGGAGTCTTCGCAGTAGGAATCTTCCTATGATTCGTCTGGCTCACCTGGCTCGCACACTCGATCACGCAGCCGGTCTTACGAAAGACGCCCACGCAACAATTCAAGAGACAATTCTGATGAAGAACGACGTGGTCGTCGAGGTCGACGCTTCGAGGACCGACCACCTCGTAGAGGTAGAGTTGACATGAGTCTTGGACCATTTACAAGAGAAATAGACGAGTTTCGCATTCCACACTCATTACAGAAACCCCCGTCCGGTCTTAAAATGTACAATGGCGTGCAGGATCCCGACGCCCATCTGAAGCACTTCAACATTATGATGAAATATAGGGGGCGCCCGGTCCTGTAAAGTGCAAGATCTTTCCCTTGACCTTAGAAGGATCAGCCTTGGAATGGTTTACTGAGTTATGGCCTAACACCATTTCTTCATGGGAACAGATGGCCAGAGTCTTCTCTATCCGTTTCACAACTTCAAGGGTAAAGCCTAAGTCTCAGGATGTCTTGATCGCAATCAGACAAGGACCCAATGAGTCCCTCCGAAGCTATGTGGAACGATTCAACCGAGAGGCCGACCAGGTGAGGAATCTGGATGACAACCAGAGATTGTGGTTCTTGAGGACCGGACTCCTCCGAGGGAGTAGATTTGAAGTTGAAGTAGGCTTACACTTGCCAAGAGATTTGGAAACCTTCCTCCGCAGATCTCAGAGGTTCATGAATTATGAAGAGAGCACGATGGCTATTGAAGCCGCTGAAAGAAGGATCAATCAAGAACCTTACGAAGATCGCGACCAAGGGCCTAGAAGGGATCAGGGAGAACCACCAAGAGATTCCACGAACAGGAAGTTCACGGACCGAGCGAAACTGAATACCTCATACGCACAAATCTTGTCAGAATGTGCAAACGCAGAGTTCAGAGAGATGAGAAGACCAGACCCTCTCGTCCTCAAGGAAGGGCAGCGCCCATCCAAGAAGTACTGCTGTTACCATAAGAGCAACGGGCACGATACCAACAACTGCATGGCCCTCAAAGACGACATCGAAGAGCTGATCAGAAATGGGAAACTAGCTCAATATGTAAAGAAGGACCAGGCCGACTAGAGGGATGACAGGAAGGAGGTGCGATCACCTAGAAAAGGAAAGGCACCAATCGAAGAGGTTGCCAAAGTCAGAGAAGAAGAGGAGGACGAGGACGATGATGCCCCGGATACCAGAAGATCAAGGGGAAGGCAAGTTGCCTTTTAAGAACCGATTGTATGTCATGAATGAAAAGACGAGCGGAACACTCTTTTTCCCACAGAGTTTTTTATCGAGGTCCGCTCGACCGTTAAATAAGACAAGGCATTTTCTTTTATATATGTGTTCATATGTCTCTTTAATTACAAACGACCTATCGAGAACGAAGCTCAAAGGTTCGACCTGCCGTGTGAGTTAAGTTCGAACTGTGTTTGATAAACTGCGCGGTCAGGATACAACACTTAAACGAATTTAAGCACAAATGAAGCGGCCTAAGACTGGTCACACCCCCGAGGGAGAGTTCAATCCGAGTCGAACTTGGTAAACTGCCCAAAGGCGCTTAAACGAATTTAGGCACAATCGAAGCGACTTGGATTGGTCACACCCCTGAGGATGAGTTAAATCCAAGTCGAACCTTGGTAAACTGTCCAAAGGAACTTAAACGAACATCCACTTAAACGAATATGTCAAGGGCAAGGGACGAGACCCGACCAGTTAAGAATAAAGACCTCACTCAAGCACGAAGCGTGAAAGAGGAACCTCGCCCTCACATTAGTCTGCATGGGCTAGGGACGACCTGACCTGGCATGGGCGACCTGACCATGCTACCTCAGGGACGACCTGACCTGGCATGGACGACCTGACCATGCTACCTCAGGGACGACCTGACCTGGCATGGACGACCTGACCATGCTACCTCAGGGACGACCTGACCTGGCATGGACGACCTGACCATGCTACCTCAGGGACGACCTGACCTGGCATGGACGACCTGACCATGCTACCTCAGGGACGACCTGACCTGGCATGGACAACCTGACCATGCTACCTCTGGGACGACCTGACCTGGCATGGACGACCTGACCATGCTACCTCACGGATGACCTGACTTGGTATGGACGACCTGGTGGCCCATGCATCAAACATAAAACGACCAAGAGCCATAAATGTAGCCAAAATAAGTCATGCAGCAAGCACTAAAGCATAAACGATCACGATATGGTTTACAACAAAATCAGACAAAGTCCAAGGCTAGAAAATTAAAGTGCAAATCAGCGTAAAGTAATATCAGAACTACAAAAGGACGTGGAAGAACGACCCGACCTAACCCTCATGGTCGTCGATAGATAACCAGGTTGGTCCCATCAGCCCTGCCTATGGGCTTCACAATCTGGTCACCTAGGATGACATGGTCAGGATGTAAAATAGCCTTGTTAACCACCAACGTGGGATGACAGAGCTGGACTTGCTCTAGTCCAAGATTGGGACGACCACTTCTTGGTCTCCCTCATGCAACCTTGGAGGACGGTCTGGTCAGAAGACCATAACTTTGTCCATGTTTATCCGATGGGGGCGTGTGAGCATGCGTTAGAAAGCTAAGAAGCATGCCTACAACCTTTTTGTTGGACGCAAAATCCAATTCTGACGTTCTCGACCCCTGCGGGTCGCCCAAGATTGGGGAGACCACCTCTTGGTCGCCCGCGTGCAACATTGGATGGCTGTTCAGTATGGAGACCATAATTTCGTTCATGTTTATCCGATGGGGGCGTGTGAGGATGTGTTGGAAAGCTTAGAAGCAGAGCTACAATTCTTATGTTGAGCTCAAAGTCTTATTCGAACGTCTTCAACCCCTGCAGGTCACCCAAGATTGGGTCGCCAACAGCAAGAAAATGGGCAGTTGGCACCATGGAGGGCTATCTAGTCTGAAAACCTTAGAGGCATGGGCAACCAAAAGATACTCAGGATCGATCATGCAAGGATGAAAGAGCAAATTAACTTGAGCAAAGTAAATCATGCAACAAAGTACCAAAGTATGAACGATCAAATTTTGGGTTACAACATATCGAAGACAACGGAAAGAAGTTACTAGTATTGAACACATTACCTCTAAGCTTCCTCATCTCCACAGAAGCCTGCTTGCAGAGGGCAGCGGAGGCCTCAAAGGGATCCTCACAACCAGCGGCAAGTGGATTCTCCATCCAACGTGGAATGGGCTTTCCCTGATACTCCGTTCCATGCTTAGATTTTTTCGACCGGTCAGACTCGAACAGGTTCCCCTCCGATCGCATCAGACTTACCTCACTTTTTCTTAGCCTTAGGACGATCATAGACAAGATCCACCCCAGGGCTTTGATCCACCGAAGTGAAATGAGAACTGTTAGATGGATTCTGGGGGGTAGGAGGAGGAGCAGAGGCCAAACCATCAGCAGGTCCTTTCCTAGCCAGTGAAAGCAGCCGAGGAAAGGTCGAACCTTTCCCTACCATTGTATCAATAAACACAAGAAAAAGAATAAATAAAGAGGAAAGAAAGGAAGAATACTTTTGATTCAAGATCTGCAGACAAAGAAGACCAAGTCACCTACTAGGATGGTCAAGACAACTCACTAAATACAGAAATAAAAGGATGGTCAGGTCACCAGCAAAACAACAATATGAAGAGTTTATCAGTTATAAAGCCACATAGACAGCGATCTTCACCAGTGACCAATAAAGAAGTTTAAGGTAGCATACCGTAAAAGGAAGATCAATCCACTCAAAAGATCAAACCACCAAATCGGGAAAAGGTAAGATCATGGTCGAACCTTTAAAAAGCGTAGAAGGCGAGAGATCAAATTTCTAAGTTATCCAAGTAGTATAAACCCCACCAGATCAAGACCACGCTCACTACTGTTAAGAAACGAAGGAGGAAGGGCTAAAAGAAAAATACCTGAAATCAAATACAGTGTCGTCCGGGCGAGAGGATGGTCTAATTGCCAGGCGAGAGGATGGTCTGATCGCCAAGTGACGCGGAGCGCCCAAGAGCAGGTCTTCCGTAGCTAGTCACCTAAAATCACAGAAACCAAATGGGTGGGTTATCCAGGTCCTAGCGAGCTCCTCACGCAAAGTGAACCAATAATTGAAGAGAAATTACCTGGATGATAGCGTGCTCGTTTAAACCGGGAGAGGAGAGTACGACTCAAGCGGTATGCTCTTCTGAACCGAAAGAGGAGAGTGCATGTCCGAAGCACAACCTGATAAATCAAAATACCAAAGTTGTTGAATCCCATCAAGTTCAACACTTTGAAGTCAAAACGATGCGTGAAGAGGAAAAAATAAACGAGAACGATTAGGCCATCCAACAACCAAGTCGTCCAAACAACGGGAGCGACCAGGTCATCCGCGTAGCTTGTCCGCAAGGTGCCTCACCCACTTCACTCCTCTCTCAAAATCGCGGATCGTCCCTAACCTTACAACAAGAAATGAAAGAAAGTTACCTGTAGTCAAGCACAATGATCGTCCGTGAAGATGCTCGCTCGCGTGTGAAGATGATCTGAATACCCCCGCATGAGTATGTTTTGGTCGTCTCACCGTCGCAGAATCGCTCGCAGGTCACTCGAGGGAGACGATCACAGTCTTCTACGGATCGCCTGAACAGGTTGCACCACCGGAAGGGTCGCCTGGAAGCAGGGGGTGGTCCAACAAAGGGACGAGCGCGGATGGATCAGGTCGCGCCGAGGAGGTCGCACCGAGGAGATCTGTTCGCGCCATGAAGATCAGGTCGTCCTCGATACCTGGTCGTCCCTGCGCCGTTGAGGAGAGCAGGTGGCCCGTGCGTACTGGTCTTCCGCAATCGATCGCCCAACTCGCGGATCGCCCAAATCTCTCCTGCGTGAAGGTCTAGTCTCGTGAACCAGGTCACACAACTGATACGGTCGCACCTACGAAGGATGATCAGATCAGATCAGGTCGTCCCTGCGAAGGATGGTGGATCAGGTCGTCCCTCCGAAGGATCGGGTCGTCCGTATGGACTAATCCTCCCGTCTGGCTGGTCGCCCACTACAAGGGATGATCGCTCCAACGAGTGTCAAGTGATCCTCAAGAGGGAATTTTTAGAGAAAAATCCTTCTTGTGGAGCTTATGTGATCAGAATGAAGGGAAAGAAAAGACCCCTCAAGACGACGAGGAAAGTGTCTATCAGTTATCGAACGATTTGTTACGATCTCGATCGCCGAAAATGTCACAAGTCGTAAACTGGGGGCATGACCTTCGGGACTACTAATCAAGCATGATTATCTGAACTACTGATCAAGCCTACGCCCGCTCGGTGATCGAACTTGGCTTGGGGGGCAACTGTTCTGGACTGGGCCAGTCGTCAGGCCCAATCCATTAGCGGTCATCCAACCCAGCAAGGGGAGGATCAGTTCAACTGGGCCTAATCCAGTAAGTAATCATCCAGCCCAATGTGGAATGATCAGTCCAACTGATACTTGGGCCCCCATCGCAAATGGGCTATCCGACTCCAACGATCCAGACTAATAACTATAAATAACGTCAGTCACCAGGTGTCAGGGACGCAATTCATTCGAATATTCACTAGATAGTAGTACTGTAGCTCGACATAGCTGACTTGGGCGTCAGAGTGTTCCTGCAGGTACACCCTCCCCTCCGTGCGTTCAGGTCATCCTCAGCCTACAGTATCAGACGACCTGTCTCTTGACCGTCTCCGCAGACCATCGCAAGGTACAGTTCACAATCTAATAATAATTTTGGAATAGAGTTAAACATTTTAGTAAATACTTTTTCATTTGTACCAGTTTAATAATTTTGAAACAAAATTACACCATTCTTGTAAAAAAGAAAACCCCAAGAAACTTTGTTGTATTAAATAGTTAATACATTTATTTGTATATCAATCAAACATCGATATTGGAGAGGAGAGCAGCCTTTTCTTTACCTACATATTATGAGGGGGAAAATACCTGCTTGGTACCGTTTTCTTGACCTGCATATTATAAGGGGAGAGTAGCCTTTTCTTCACCTGCATGTTTGGATGTCTTCTGTATTCAAATATTATCATCAATAGGTGCAAAAGTATGCCACATTTTTCTAATAAAAGGAAAATTGTGACCACATTTTTTTTAATAAAAGGAAAGTGTGACCACATTTTTTTAAATTTCCTTTGAGCTGGCATATGTGTACGGAATAATTAAATTTGATAATAGCAGCCCAATTTAGGTTAAAATTATATTAGTAGTGTGGTGTGGGGGAGGTACCTGCTCAATTATATTAACCAGTAGGGCCAAATGAGACACTGAAAAACTTATATATGCAGACTTGACTAAAGCAAAAGCAATTTGGAGAGCCAATAAAGCACAACATCTACAATTTGTTATAAATTAAAAATAGATATATTATTTTGGAAAACAAGGTGAGCAGCATGGTAATAAGTCGGTGAGTGGCGGTGCACCCAAAAACCAAATTCTTGTTGGAGCCAATATAACTAGTCATTTCATAGGTGTTTTTGGAATACCTAACTAGTGAATAATTTCATTGTTCATCCTCTATATGTTGAAGTTATTATCAAGTTTTTCCAACCAGATGTAACCGGGATACAAATATGTCACATAACATGCTTGTAGAGAAAGTAAAATAATCAAAGCTGTAATAATAATTAAGGTTTGTTGCAAAATAGATTTTGATTTGTTTAATACTACATAGTACATAATCCATTGGTTGGAAGGAGCCTATATTAAAACACAAAGCTTCTTTGGAAGAATAACACACATAATGAATTCAAGCATCTTCTTCTGTAGCCGCAATAGGACCTACCCCCTTACTTTTCGGACTGCTCCACCACCTCATGTGTGTGTGTGGTTTGGTGGGCCATTCCATTTGCTGCCTACCTGATTACAAAATTTCAAGTGGAGCTACCAGCATTTTTATTAAGATTTTTGTCCATGGAAAATTCTAGACCTTGGAATTACTCATTTTAAACAAAAAGGAATTACTTTGATCCCAAGACATAAAGCAGTGAATACAGAAGGGAATGTTCCACATTTTGTCAGAAAATTGCTCAATTTCACACTAATCATGTTTTATTGTTCTAGTGAAGCTGTCTGCATTTGAATTAGTAACTTATTTGAGTTTATCTATTAATCTAAACACTAGTTAGCTGTTCACCAGAGCTTACGAAAACGAGTTTCTAACTTGCCCATAAACTGTTTTCAGCTCATTTCAATAAACTCTTCATGATAGTATTTGAGTACAAATAAGTTTATATGAAATCAACTTGACTATATTTTCTCTTCTACTATCTATTTAAGAAAATGTAGGGCTATTTAAATCAGTGTTTTCAAAATCGCTTGGGGGCTATCTAAAATTTAAATTACCAAACTGCTTCTACATCTATTCTATTTAAGAAAAGATAGGATTGTTTAAATTATCCAAATACTCCCTGCATTTATTTTTAAAAAGTTTACTATTTATCAATTTTTGTTTTGCTTTTGATCACAACGAGTAAAGATAATTAGTGATCAGTTTAATTTCATTTCTATAAATACATAACAATATATTACATCATTCGTATCAAACAACACATACGATCCGTGCGTATGCACAAATATAGTGCTAGTTCGATTATAAAATTAACTTATACATAAATACTTAAATATGTTGAGGACTATATCCAAACATGCCCTAAATGTTATGTCTCATTTTTGTTAAAAAAACACCTTCACAAATAATGCGTGGAGAAAAACTAAAATTCTTTAATTTTCTTTGACTCTTGTAACATTTCTTTTTCCCACTAAACTAATTAAGTCTTATTTGGTTATCATTCTATTTTATTTATTTTCCAATTCAAACAGCCAACATCTCAGTCTAAATAAAACAACTTGCTTTCTACTTTTAAATCTACTCTTTCTTTCTCCCTTTCTCTTACAGACACACCAAAATACTTTTTTGACATTTTATCTAAAATTCTCTGTGTTCTGTAAAACTTCTGTTTCTCTTTCTATTTCTTCCTCTGATAAACCCTTTTCTTTTTTGTACATAGAACAAAACAGAGCATCAACCATGGTTACCAACAAATTTGCAACTATGTTACGCAGAAATACCAACAAAATCACTTTTGTTTTACTCTATGCAATCCTTGAATGGATTCTCATCATCCTTCTCCTTTCAAATTCCCTTTTTTCTTATTTGATCATAAAGTTTTCTGATTATTTTGGCCTCAAAAAACCTTGCATATGGTGTACTAGAATTGATCATATCATAGACCCTGCAAAAAACAAGAATTTTTGTAGAGATCTTGTGTGTGAAGCTCATGCTGTTGAGATTTCTAAATTAGGTTTCTGTTCTAGTCATCACAAATTGGCTGAATCAAAAGATATGTGTGTGGATTGTTCATCTTCATCTCAACAAAATTATTGTCATCAACAGAGTTTTGGTTTCTTTCCATGGATGAAACAAATAGGTATGATTCAGAATTCTGATGATAAGGTAACTGAGAAAGCTGAAGAGAGTTTGAGATGTTCTTGTTGTGGTGTTAATTTGGATAATAGACTTTACCCTCCTTGTATTCTGGTGAAGCCTGCTATTGACATTTTGGATTATGGACAGAATCAGAACATGGTCAAAGGCGAGTTTATATCAGAAGTTGATGGAGGTGATTATTCAGATCATAGCAGATCGGATTTTGCTCTTGATCATCATGAAGATCAACATAGCACTGAAGAAAACAAGGGAATTCACATGGTGTTTGAGGGAGGTAGAAAAGAAGAGGAAGAAGGGGAAAGTTGCGCTTGTTCTGTTTGTGATAATGTCAAAGAAAACATGGATGGTGAAATTTACAAGCTGGATTTGTGTGTAGAGAAAGAGAAAGAGAAAGAGGAAATTTTGAATGTTTCTAAGCCTAAGGATGATGATGATGATCAAATTTGTGAGAAAACTGAGGAAATTCCACAGAAACATCTGGAGTTTTTCATTCATGGTGAGGACTGCAGATTGGTTCCTGTAGAGTTGGTTGACTCAACCACCATAGAAAATGGAAATCAAAGTAGATACAATAAAGTGGAGGCTGAAGGACTCACTGGAAGTGATGATTTTATTCTGGATTTTGATATGAGTAATGATGCAGAAGCTAAACCTGTTAAAGAGAATTGGCACATTTCTGGGGATATTGTGGCTGAATTTTTGTCTCCGGAGGATATTAATGAATCCAAGGTCAA
The DNA here is from genome assembly GCA_963573325.1 of Astragalus glycyphyllos. Lineage (NCBI taxonomy): Eukaryota > Viridiplantae > Streptophyta > Magnoliopsida > Fabales > Fabaceae > Astragalus > Astragalus glycyphyllos. The sequence continues at coordinate 74,736,878 of OY754310.1, forward strand.
TGAGGTTGAGTCAGATCAAATAAGGTCTAGAGGACAGTCCTCAGGGTTACAACAAGTAGAAGAAAATTTTGAGGAGAATTATCATGATTTGAGGTTTGACTTTACTCAAACAGCTGAAGACTTGCCCAAGGATGATAATGTTGAAGAAAACATGGAAAGAATGATAGATGTAGAAGGAGAACAAGGTGAAGATGTTTCTTTAGGTAAGTATTTTCCTCTTCAACAAGTTCACTCAGTTTTTATACTATTCTTCTTCTTGATATTTTTTATATATGTATGCAAAGATCTAATACTTTCTTTATTCTTGCTTGCAGCATCGGAAAATGCATCACAAACTCATGGTGAGGAATTTGAAGCAGAAGTCTCAATTGGAACTGATATTCCTGATCATGAGCAAGTTGATGAGTATCAAGACCAGGACACAAATCAACAAATACAACAAGAGTCCCCTACTAATGATAGTGGTAAGCCTCAATTTCTAATCATCCTTTTTCCTCTAGTACATTCTTAGAACTTTCTAATGACATAAGGTTAAATCTTTTCATTTTTTTAATGTATAATTTTTTTGTAATATGTATAATTAGGAAATGACAACGGTGAAGAGTTTCTAGAATTTAAAGGAATGTCACTTGAGGTGAGAATGCCAACAGTAAGTAACCATATGCCATTATCTTTTGAGCTGAATGAGAATGAGGAAGAAAAAGTTCCCGACACACCAACTTCTTTGGAGAGCCTTCATCAACTACACAAGAAGCTACTTCTGCTTGAGAGAAAAGAATCAGGAACAGAAGATTCATTGGATGGAAGTGTCATAAGTGACATAGAGTATGGTGAAGTGACCACTGAGAAGTTAATATCAGCATTGAAATCTGAAAGAAAGGCCTTAAAGACTCTATACGCAGAACTAGAAGAAGAGAGAAATGCATCTGCTGTAGCAGCAAATCAGACAATGGAAATGATTAATAGGCTTCAAGAAGAGAAAGCAGCAATGCAAATGGAAGCTTTGCAATATCAGAGAATGATGGATGAACAATCTGAGTTTGACCAAGAGGCTTTGCAGCTTTTGAATGAGCTTATGATGAAAAGCGAGAAAGAGAAGCAAGAGCTAGAAAAGGAACTTGAAGTATATAGAAAAAAGGTTCATGAATATGAGGTAAGAGAAAAGATAATATTGTCAAGAAGTAATGGTAGTATGAGAAGCAGAACTTCATCTCCTTCTTGTAGCAATGCTGAAGATAGTGATGAATTGTCCATCGATTTGAATCACGAAACAAAGGAAGAAAATGGCTTTTATAGCCATCAAGAATTGAGCAACCAGAACACTCCTGTAGATGCTGTTTTGTGTTTGGAGGAATCATTGTCAAACTTTGAGGAAGAGAGGTTATCAATCCTAGAACAGCTTAAAGTACTTGAAGAGAAGCTAATTATATTGAGTTATGAAGAGGAAGAAAAAGAAGAACACTTCTATGATAACAATATATCAATAGAACATCTTAGTGAAGAAAATGGGAATGGATATCATGATCACGATGATCACAAGGGTCAAGTAAATGGACTTTCAAATGGTAATGGAAATCATCATCAAGGGAAGAAAATCATTGGTGTAAAAGCCAAGAGGCTTCTCCCACTTTTTGATGAAACTACTACAGAAGCAGAAGATGAAGAATTAAGTGGAGATGAAAATGAAGTAGAGCATTCCAACTTGCAAAATAATTCAGATCAGAAAGTTAATAATTTGGATAAGAAAAAGCATGCTTTAGAAGAGGAGGTGGATCATGTTTATGAGAGACTACAGTTGCTGGAGTCAGATAGAGAGTTTCTAAAACACTGTCTCAGCTCCTTGAGAAAAGGAGATAAAGGATTACATCTTCTCCAAGAAATTTTACAACACCTACGTGATCTAAGGAATGTGGAACTCAGAGCCAAGAACATGGAAGATCTTCTAGTGTAAAAAATCCATATGCATGTTCACAATGCACCAAAGAAATGAAAGGTAAAATGCTGATCTTCTATTCCTTTTTTAAGTGTCCATTTTTTTTTTAAATTGTTACCAAGTTAGTAATATCATTTATGCATTTATTGATATCTTATGTTGCTACATGCAGATTTATTATATAGGAGGTGATCCACAAGCTGGAAATCAAGTATATATGAGAACCACTGCAGTGGTAGGACAACAATGAATCACTTCAATTTTAACAAAAAGTTAGTAGGAGATCCCTAATGGAGAGGGAAGAATCCTGGTATGGTCTGTTAATTTCATACAATGTAGTAAACAACAAAAACTGAAGTTTGCCTTTTTTTTTTCTTTTTGTTTTTTTATTACATTATCATGTTTATTTTTTGTCCAAGTAGGCCCAAATTTTTTGTGGGTTGTGTCCATCATCATAACCTTTAAGGAAAAGGAGGATGATGAGTATATGTGAGTGTAGGCTAGTGAGGTGAAGCCATGCTGTCACAGTTGTATTTTGTGAGGAAAAAACCTGGCTTGCAAAGCTGGAGAGAGAGATTCATAAAAGATTCCAGTGCCAGGTACATAGCATTAGTTTATTATTATAGAGAATGAATTAGGTCCACTAGTTTTGTCATTCTTACATTTATTTTTTCAAGTAAGAGTGAAGATTGAGGTAAGTAGCCTCTTTCTTTTGCTCTTTTTCATCTTTTGCATTATTGCATCCTATTATGAGGTTTGTTTCTTTCTGAAGGCAAAAAGCTGAGTCACTTGTATACTACATGATGTATGTATTCATTTGTAATTACTATAAAAAAGTGAGTGTTTGTTTATACTGTTTGGAATTCACTTTGGCTAATTACTGCTATATTTTAAGATAGATGTGTTCATGAACAGTTTAAAATAGAATAAGAAGCAAATGCAGCTTTCAGAATTGATTGAGCTTTAAGCAAAGATGCAACTTGGTATTAGATTGAAGACAATGCAATTAAAATTAAATTATTAAATATACTTCTTTGAAAACAATAAGATGACAAAGATATTTACTACAGAGACATAAGCGACCTATTGATAAAGTGAACACAACAATTGCCACCAATGCAAGAAATTTTCTCAACACAATGCATGGAGATAGTATATATATTTGTAGAGACAATATTCTTTTCTTTTGGTGATCAAAGAGATAACTTTCCTGACTTTGGCACAATCTATAAATACTAATATTCCTGAGTTATAATTATTGTCAAAAAATATTCCTGACTTATAATTAAAATTAGGGTACCTTCTATACTCAGAAATGACATGATTTTTCAATAAAAAAATGAGTAGAATTTAATTAAGCCTAAAGAAATGGAAATAGAATCCGATTGGAAGTGTGATGCATGTTGTCATCCAATTTTGAAGATGAGAAGAAAAGAAACATTAGAAGCCAGTTATTTACTTATTTATATTTTGGTCAAATTAATATAGAAGCCAGTTATTGATTGATGATCTGAACATGTAGATATTAATTATCAGGGTAGATTAAACGTGCCGGGAGGAACAAGTAGAAGGTCGCCATCTTCCATAATTTCTAAGAGACAAATATAGGAATCCCAACTTTTTATTTTCTTATTTTGTCCATACATACATCCCTATCAATCTTGGAACTTACAACCTTCAAATTTAATTCACCGAAATTGTGGTGATCTTACTTTCATTTGCGCAACGATAAATGAAAAAAGAAAATTATCTCTGAAAAGTCAATCATCGGTGACAAACAAAGGTACTAAGTATGTTTAGTACAGAGGAGCGAACCGCATAGGGCCCAAAATTATATATATATATATATATATATATATATATATATGTGTGTGTGTGAGTGGGGATCAAGTTACTCTAAGAGTAACTTTTGTAAGAGTTATTTCACTTAATATCTCTTCGTACACGTTAAATTTCACCGATCCAACCGTCAAATTAATAGCTCTAAATGAGTAGATCGAATATGCAATTTTTTATAAAAATTTTAAAATGTTTGATAGTTGATCATATAAGTTCAATTCAACGTATATTATGCTTTTAAAAATACAAGTAAAATAGAGACTATAAGATTCTATGGCTATAGATATTCAATTTCAATAACTTTTGGTATACATGATCATCAACATAATATGAAACTACTCAACTGTTGGATTGATAAAATTGAATGTTTACAAGGGATGTTAAGTGGACTAATTCTACAAAAGTTACTCTTAGAGTAACTTGATCCCCAATAAATATATATATATATATATATATATATATATATATATATATATATATATATATATATATATATATATAACATCCTAGTATTTCAACCATGGAAAGAAATATTGAGAGACTTCCACAAATAATGCAAATCAGAGTACTAATCCTACTTAGGTGATTTGAACATGCTTACTTGACGAATAATCAATCAAAATATCCTTTAATTAACAAGACTTCTCAAAAGGATAGCTAAATGACCATAAAGTACAAGCCATAAGTCATTAGTACAATCTAGTGTTTAATATCCCAAAAGTAGAATTCTAACTAGTCGATACATAAACTTTGATTACAAGAATTAGAATTAACCACATTGGGATGTTACAATATGCATATATACATATATATTACTATATGTTTGGTTGATAAATACATGTATAACTATTTTTGCTATAGTTAATTCGATTGGAATTTTGATATGAACTTTTCAAAATTGATGTAAACTATGACATTTATTCCATAATAACTTATCTTACTTGAGGTCGTATTAAAACAATGATTTTTAATATATACAACAAATAAAAATAGGGCACCTCATTCAAATTTCACACAGGACACCCAAAATCTCAAACACGAGCCTGATTAGAGTAGATGAGATATTAATACTAGTGTGTGTAGCATCTTCAACTCTTCGTTCCATTTCATTGGTGACAAACACAGCTTTCACTATAGATACTAATAGTATGTTTAGCATCTTCGTCCCATTTTATTTAACGTTTAAGACTGTGACATACTATTTAAGAAAAATAATTAATAGTCTAGAATTTATGATAATAATCTCATACTTTCCTACCTCATGTTACTTCATAGCTCTCTTAATAAGTATTGAAAAAAGAAAATTATATTATGCCTCAAGGGTATAATAGGAAAAAAATATTAATACTTCATTGGTATTGCAAATGACAATTAAAATGAGACAATTTTTTTGGTTAAAACGTCAAATATTTTAGATAAGTTAACAAATAGTGATATGGTATATATTATATGTTACCGATAAAACTATCCTTGTGACAATTATATTTCATTTGTTGAAAAATTTCATTAATTTTCTATTTTTATACATTTTTAAGAATTAATTTATTTTTTATCACTTATTTTAATTTTTTAAATTTCAATTGATTTTTAAATTTTAGATTATACAAAAAGACAAAATTACATTTTTCATAAAATCATACATTATTTTTAAAATTAAGTACAAATATTTTTAATTTTGATTTTACAAAATAATAATAATTTAGCATCAAATTTAATTTTTATTTTTATTTTTTAATAGATTTCATGTTTTTATGTTTTAAAATATATTTTATGAGAGTAATTGAATAAATTATTTTATCATCATATCCTACTGGTTTTTAACCCAGCTCAAACTCAATATAAGATTTTAACGGTTTAACCAGAGAGACAAAAAATGATATGTAAAATGATTAAGTTATCATATTCTGCCGGCACAAAAGCGTTGAACTAATACAGAATATGATAAACTAATTATCATATCTTATATCATTTTCCTAAAGACCAAACGGGCCCTACAAATATTCTCTCTCTTGAAACCGCTCTCTCACAAAAAGTTATTGCTCTGTTTGGTAAAAAGTAGCGGATAACAAATGAGCTACCAAATAGTAGAACTAGCGGATCGAAAATCATATGTTTGTTAAACCTAGCGATTAAACTAACTAATAAATGTAAAATCACACTAAAAATACAGATTTAAAATTGTTTAATTTAATTTAAAAAAGATACGGAAGAAATTTAATAAAACTAATGAAGGTAAAAATAAAAAAAGTGAGACAATATATGATATCCCACTGGAATTTAACCACAAGAAAAGAAATGATGAAGCGTGAGTCAAGGAGGCGTTAGTACAGTGGGTCAAGACTCAAGAGGAACACGCTTCTTCTCGACCTCGTCTTCTTTTTGCCAATAAATTTTAAACTTTCTCTGTACCAAACAAACTCGTTTTTCTTCTTCTTTTTCCCCTTTTACTTCTCCAACTCTCATTTCCAACACAGACCCAATTTCGGTTAACAAAAGATCACAACTTTGCTTCGACAATCCTTCGGTTCTGTTTCATGGCCCAGTCTTTGATTCGGGAACCATAGACACTGCCATGGACAAACCCCATAGTTTTCTCCACAGTCTTGCCAAACACTTCAAATTCGCTTCCAACAAAGGTAGTAGTAATCCACAACACAACACTCGGTTTCATTTTCTCATTTTTTGGTTGATGAATTATCTGATTACAGCAGGATTTTTTGTTCTTTTTTGTTTGGTCAGAGGGAGATAATGAAGCCGAGTTACAGAAAATGGCTTCTCAGGAGCAGAAGATATTTGCCTATGAAACACTGGTTGCTGCAACCAAGAATTTTGATGCTATTCATAAGCTAGGTCAGGGAGGTTTTGGACCTGTCTTCAAGGTAAAATCAATGGATGGATTCAAGATCTTGATTACTTTTTCTAGTAAAAATCCTCAGAATTAAATTTGTGTCCTTTAATGTTTTACTATTGAAACCAAGAACTTAGTTAAGACCATTGTAATTAAAGTGGTTTGTTTGTTTTGCACTTTTTTTATATTTAAAGGGGAAACTGAATGATGGGAGAGAAATTGCAGTGAAGAGATTATCACAGACTTCAAATCAAGGGAAGAAGGAGTTCATGAATGAAGCCAAGTTGTTGGCTCGGGTGCAACATCGTAATGTGGTGAATTTGTTGGGTTATTGTGTCCATGGAACAGAGAAGCTACTTGTTTATGAGTACGTGCCTCATGAGAGCCTTGACAAGCTTCTATTCAGTAAGTGCTTCTCTACCATTTTTTATTCCTTCTGATGAAATCTTTGTTATATGATGGTCTAACTAATTATTTTCTACATCTATCGGATTAGGAAGCTTCCTTTTAATTTATTCCAGAATGATGAGTTTTTCAATTTTACTATTTTTCTATTATCCTTGGACCTCTGAAAGAGACTGCACTTTAGACCTGGACTTTTTAGTATATTTATATGATTCATTTACTGGATCAATTGGGGTGTGCTTTGCCTAGACAACGCTGACGTTTTCTGTTGGAAGAACCATCCATCCCCTACCATTTACTCTTTTCCTTGTCAATTAAGCAACCACATGGACTAATAAATACAAAAGTCGCTTGGGGATTTAGAAATTACAACCCAAATTTCCACTTCCTAAGAAGGATTATGGAAACTTTCCATACCTATATATATTCTTCTTCTTCTTATCCATATATGCCTATGTGGGGTACTCTTGTTTTTGCACTAAACTAATTGTCACAATAGAAAACAATTTATTCCGTAAGGTATTAAGTCATTATATACTCACTCATAATTTTTCAATTTTATGGCTCACGTTTTGGTATACTAAGGTTACAATAATAAGCTAATTAAAAGAGAAATTGTGTTTGTTGTGCAGAGTCGTCCCAAAAGAGAGAGCAGCTTGATTGGAAACGTAGGTTTGGCATAATAACAGGGGTGGCAAAGGGCGTACTTTATCTCCACGAAGATTCCCACAATTGCATAATCCATAGGGACATCAAGGCCAGTAACATATTGCTTGATGACAAATGGACGCCCAAGATTGCAGATTTTGGAATGGCTCGTCTCTTCCCCGAAGATCAAAGCCATGTCAATACACGCGTCGCAGGAACCAAGTAAGTAGTCTCTTTTATAAGCAAAACTTCAAATAAAACAAATTTTGAGTATCAGTGATGACACACCCAAAAATGTAGTGTGTTTGGTAGAGTCCTTCTCCTTCCTAATTATGATTTGAAACTAAATAATTTAGAAATATACTACAGTGGATATATGGCTCCGGAGTACATGATGCATGGAAAACTATCCGTGAAAGCAGATGTGTTTAGCTATGGGGTTGTGGTGCTGGAATTGATAACAGGCCAACGAAACTCCTCATTTAATTTGGACGTGGAAGAGAAGAATCTCCTTGATTGGGTATGCTTATTTTAATTCCTTCATTTAATTCGTTGACTTTCCGTGACATACTCCCTTGAGTCTCATATATGTAAGAGAAACGTGCACTTTTTATATTTATTGAATAATTGATGTATCTGATATATATATATATATATATATATATATATATATATATATAGGCATACAAAATGTACAAGAAAGGGAAGAGCTTAGAAATTGTGGATTCTGCATTGGCATCAACATCTACATTGGAAGCAGAGGAAGTAGGCAACTGCATTCAGCTGGCTCTGCTATGCACTCAAGGCGATCCTAAGCTGCGTCCAACGATGAGGCGTGTGGTGGTGATGCTTTCAAGGAAACCAGCTGGTCCAGGAGGCCACATGGAAGAACCAACCAGACCAGGACTACCTGGTACTAGATATAGTAGAAGAAGACATCCTAGGCACTCTTCTTTGTCTTCTACCTCTTATTCTCACACATCTGATTCTAGCAACAATGGTGATAGTAATACTAATACCACTCTTTCTCCCACTGTAACTGCTACTACAAGTTTAGCTACTGCAGAAATAATAGACTCAAGAGGGAAACGTCCAATGCTTGATTGATTAGCCTCACTCATTTTTGTAAGTATGCCCATTAGAATGAATGTATGTAGATATTACGATGATTATTAGGGTTGTTAGAATTTGCGAGTGATTCTCATTCTTTAATATTTTTCATAAAATAAATGAGTTGAAATTCTCTAATCCCATCCCATTCAGCTCATCTCATGTTTCTTAGCCCCAATAATAGGGATAAGTAATTAGGTGACGTTTTCTCATTCTTCTTTTCATAAAAGTGAATATTTCATGACAGTACAGTGGAGGAAAAATGATCCAAGGTCTTCCTCCCAAGTTTTCCCTCGAGAGGAAAAACACTAATGTCCAATTATAAACCTGAACTTTGTTTGCTTGAAAAGCAAGACAACAAATGTCAATTGGCGGGGGAATGTTGTAATATGTTGCAAACTTTCAGAAATTTAACTACGTATTTGAGGTAATAGTGTTATGACTTATGAATGAAACATTTCAGTATAATTTTGTTTGTTGGCTTTAAGGGATCCCAGCGGATTTTTTTTTTGTTGGAATGATTATTTTTATATTTTATCTTTGTACTTGTCTTTGTTTTTCATAAATGAATATTTTTTATGGAGTCTCTTGATGAGTAATATTATATGGTGTAGGTATAATTTCATAATTTTCATTCTCGATAGGAAATATTACGCGTGTGATTGGAATAATTATTTTGTATATTTTATCTTTGTAATGTTTTTGTTTGCTATAAATGAATATGAATATTGTACAAAACTTTAAAATTGAGTTTTTTTTAATAAGCAAATGTTAGTGGGGTGGGGGAATATTAGTTTTCCGTGTTTGAACCTTGGATATTAGAATTCTTTCATGTTCCATTAACTTGCCAGCTGAGCTACCTTTTTGGGACAATTTTAAAATTGAGTTAAAATTTTCATTAGTTGTACATATCTGATTACCAACACTCTCTTTGCACAAAAAAAAGTACAAGCACTCTTTTTTTTTTCCTTATATTTTTTTGATAGATTAATTCTTAGGGTTAGGGGATGACGCACCCGTCCAAGGTACCTTGAGACTCTTGAAGCATTTACGAATGTAATTACATTTACCTCACTCACAAAGGACTAGTGGAGATTTTAACCCGGAACCTCTCGATGACAAATCCTGTCATCCTCCACTGGACCAACCCCTTGTGTTTTTTCCCCTTCTTGTATTTAAAATTGAGTTACTAAATTTATATTTAAAATTCTAGTTATTAAGATTTTTTGTATAAATCGGGTATCATTTACGCGCAACTGCAAAAACTAATCCCTCGAGTCAAGTAGGACCACAATAGGTGGCAAAACTCTTCGTCAAGAGATTTAACAATTATGCACATCCAAGACTGAATTCAAACCCCGAACCTTGGTTAAACTGAAATAAACTCCCTACATCTCATCCAAGTGCTCTGGGTCTAGTTATTAAGATTGTAAACACCCAATTTAACCAATATTTTTTGCTTTTTCCCAAAAAAAATATCATAAATTTTTTTTTTTTTATGAATTTCCACACATTTTCGAGTTTTATTTTCTTGTACATGTCGTTTTGCGCTTTTTTTTTTGTAGAAATAGTTTTGCGCTCTTTTGTTATTTTATCGCTATTAATGATTAATAGAGATATCCTGATACAAAAAAAAATTAGATAAATAAAAATCAGAATTTAATTATTGTCCAAAATCTATTAAAAATTAAAAGAAAACGAAAAAAATACAAAAAATAAAGTAAAAATGAAAAATAAAATGCAAGAGAGGAGTGAAGGTTTTCTAGATTCATCTCAATTTGTTTTTTTAATAAAAAATAATTAAAAAAATAATTATGAATTTAAAAATCTACTTGGACTTGACAGGTCAGCGTTGTAACAGACACATCAGCATCGTTTGTGCTATGTGAACTTTTTTTGTAACGGAACTATTAAAAATGACTAACAATGTAGACGTTATCTAACTTAAAGGACTTAGTTGATACACAAAAAATATAACAGACCAACTTCTTATAAATTAATAATTTAAAGTACTTCTAGTGTAATTTTGCCTAATTCTAATTAAGAATAATTTATTGTAATTGATGATTAATACCAAAATTGGTTTAACACAATTTATAAATACAAATAAATATGTTTCCACCCGTTATGGTTATAGCACAATTTAATTTTGTTAATTACTTAAGTAAGCATGTTTGGTAATTTTAATTGTTTTAATTACTTTAATAAATTGTATGATTCTTTCTCTTATATATACCAATCATGTACTTATTTTACATAACAATTTTTTACCTTTTTTGGTTGATCATCAAATCTAGCATTTATTTTGTTGTTTTTCTCATTAGAAATATTTATCTTGTAGTTTTGTTACCCGAATCTTCTCAAAAGAGCTTGCTCACCAAAATTCTACGACAATAATCATTCTTGGAAATGTGCCCAAAATCATCAAACAATGTGAGTGTGCCAACTCCTCCAGCAATAGGGACGAGTTCAACTTCTACTGTGCCTGCAGCTGAGAGTTCTAAAGAAGATTTGGAGGAATGTTGTACTAGTTGTTGCATCTACTCTATCTGTTGCCCACTATCCACCATTTGTTATCTCATCATGCTACCCTTCAAAATCCTCTGTGAAGCAATTTATTGCGCTACTTGTTGTTGGTGTACTCCTTGTAGATCAAAAGAGTAGGATTTTTTAAGATTATTAGTCTTTGTTTTCTTACATTGGTTTCAATCTTTGTGGTGTGTAAAACTTAAGCCTAATAATGATACTTTAGATAAAGATAGAACTTGTAGTTTCAGCATTGTAATGTAGCGCGCAACACCAATCTTATATTTAATTCTTAAAGAGAATAAACTCAGTTTGCATATATATATATATATATATATATATATATATATATATATATAATTTTTCATTTTCCATAAAGTTGGATGTTCACCCTTTAAGTTTTTGCTCTAGCAAAAAATTCATGTTGTGACAATTTCGTTGTTCTTTTCACGAGCCTCTTGTAGCATGTCAAATCTTATGAGTCCAGTGGTCACTTTCAACTATTATAAATTGGCATTGTCTTGCAAGGACAAGTTAATTATGGATTTGGGGAGGCTAGGTCATAACTAGTTTAGCCAAGTTAATCTGTAAAACTTAGCACAAGGTTGGAAATGTTATGTGCTAATCCGAGTTCGAACTCAAGGCCCACTTTGCGTGTATGAATTTATCGGTAACACTTGTCACTCCGTCTACAGACAAAAAAGACGGTCTTGTCCTTTAATCCAAATTAATACCTTAGAATCAATCTCGAAATTCACTTAAATTTTGTTATGACATCCTTTTGCACATGTCAGCACCACATATTATATGTGCCATAGAAACTTTCTATTTACAAAGCTATATATATATACACACACGTCTATTATAACATTTTCCATCCAATTCACATCTGATACTCTGCTCAGAGAAGTGGTGCATTTTCAAAATAGCTGTTTATGCGATCTTCTTTTCCTTCACTAGTCCATGTGGCTTAGGATAGATTAAGCCATTGGGCCATATGATACATATGCCTATGGTTTTATACACCGCCACTAAAAACGTCCATTGGTATACGTCAAATTTCTTGTAGTGAAACAAGACTAAATTATTATTGTTTAATTCTTATTAAGAATAATTTCTTGTAATTGATGATTAATACCAAAATTTGTTTCACTAAATGCATATACCAACGAATTTTGATATCCATAGATATAGGAAACCTATACCGCGGTTTTGCAAAAGGTTGTGGTATATGATACATATACCTTTTTTTTTGTTCGGATCATTGCTGGCTACCCACAAAGTATCTCAACGCTTTCAACAAAAGCTAATCTCTGCTCGTGTTTAGGATCAAATTTTGCACTAGCCAACCCCGAGTTAGTCCACTGCGGGAATCGAACCCGGAAGCACCGGGTTAACCCCCGTGACCCAGGGTAGATTAAGCCTCTAGGCCATATATATGATACATATACCTTGTTTTATATACCGTCACTAAAAACACCCATTGGTATACGTCAAATTTGTTGTAGTGAAACAAGATTAAATTATTATTGTTCAATTCTTATTGAATAATTTATTGTAATTGATGATTAATACCAAAATTTGTTTAACACAATTTATAAATACAATTAGATATTTTTCCATCCGTTATGGTTATATAACACAATTTAATTTTTTTAATTACTTAAGCATGTTTGGTATTTTTAATTGTTTTTAGGCTAAATACCTGTTTTGGTCCTTTATGTTTGGACGAAATTTCACTTTCGTCCTTTATCTTTTTTTTGTTCCGTTTTAGTCATTTATGTTTCATTGTGCAAGAAAGTGAGGGACCAAAACGAAACAAATTAAAAACTGAGAGGGACCAAAATTAAACCAATCAAAAAAGCAGAGGACGAAAATGAAACAAATAATGCTAACGGTAGGGACGAAACCGAAACAAAAATGAAACATAAAGGACTGAAACGGAACAAAAAAAAGATAAAGGACGAAAGTGAAACTTCGCCCAAACATAAATGACCAAAACAGGTATTTAGCCTTGTTTTTATTACTTTAATAAATTGTATGATTAATCTTTCTCTTTTTTTGACAAGATGATTCTTTCTCTTATATATATACCAATGATGTACTTATTTTACATAACAATTGTTGCATGTTTCCCTTTTGTGGTTGATCATCAAATCTAGCACTTTTTTGTTGTTTTTCTCATTCGAAATATTCTACGACATTAAGCATTGCTGGAAATGTGTCCAGAATCATCAAAGGATGTGGAAAAGTGCCCAGAATCATCAAACAATGTGAGTGTGCCAACTCCCGCAACAGGGACAGGTTCATTTTCTACTGTTGTTGCTGCTGAGAGTCGCAAAGAAGATTTGGAGGAATGTTGTATCAATTGTTGCATTCTCAGTGTCTGTTGCCCACTATCCGCCATTTGTTATCTCATCATGCTACCATTCAGAATCCTTGGCAAAGCAATTTATTGTGCTACTTGTTGTTGTTGTGAATGTGGTGATCTAATAGATTAGGATAACCCATGCCTTTCGGACCAGTACTTGAAACTGGCGCCTTAGAACAACTCGGCCATCTTGTTTAATATTGTTACAGCATATTATTATAATAGACTTTGAGTTTGTTTTTGTTAATTATATTTGCAGTGTATATAGTGGTTGATCAGAGAAACAAAACAGAAGAAACTCACAGTTTACGTTTCTTTCAAAAATCACCGATTACGCAAGAGGATTTTCATTTTACAAAATTAAAATATACTAATTAATTATAACAAACACTCTAGCAGGGAGAAACTTAGGCCTATGCTCGTGTTCCAGTATTTGCAAGGGAATGAACATATAATATAATTTTTCATTTTCCATATAGTTTGATGTTCAGCCAGCTCATGTGAGCCTTGCATGCTTAATCCCCTATGTGTTTGTAGGGTACTACTATAGGGACACGATGCCTTGGTTTATTATCTTAATTAATATTTAATCAGCCATTACTTTAAAGACGTTCTTGCTCTAGAAAAAAAAAATCAAGTTTTGACAATTTCATTGTTCTTGTCACGAGGCATAACTGACAAAATCAATAGTCGTTTGGGCTTATCAAAAAAAAAATTATTAGGTTTAGAAATGTTATGTTCTTGTCCGAGCATGAACTCAGGTTCCACTTAACGTGTATGAGTTTATCGGTAATACTTGTCACTCTGTCTAAGACAAAAAAAAACGGCCTTGTCCTTTAATCCAAATTAATACCTTAGAATCAATCTCGAAATTCACTTAAATTTTGTTATGACATTATGTTTATTGAAAAGAAAAATAGTCCATCACCCCTTTCTTTTGTACATGTCATCACCACATTATTATGTGCCATAGAAACTTTATATTTACAAAGCTATTATAACATTTTCTATCCAATTTGCATTTGATGCACTGCTCAGAGAAGTGGTGCATTTTCAAAATAGCTGTTTATGCGATCTTCTTTTCCTTCACTGGTCCACGTGGAATTTTGTTGAGATATCTCTTTTTAAACCTTCTGTATTTTTTCCTAAGATCTACTATAATATGTCCACCCAGATTGTTGATTTCTTCCTCATATCGATCATACACAATTGGCAGTGTTTGAATACAAAGAAAACCTTATCAATCAGAAAAAAGACAACTTAATTAGTACACTTATTTGTCAGTCTCAAATCAATGACAGAAAGAAAAAAAAACGTGTGAAAGTTGTTACCAATATATAGCAGATTGACAAAATCGATGTATGTTCCAATCACTGACAATATATAGAGGGAAACAATTATCTGAAATTAATTTTTAAAAGTGAGTTGTTAAAGTCCACTATGTTGATTGAAAACTGAAGTTAACTAAATCAATATTGGTGATAGTGTGATACCAAAATAAAGAATGGTAGGTCTGTTCCACATGAAATGTTGAGGAACATTCTTAGTAATTGGTTCAATGTTTTGTGAAAGATAAAAGCCAGATCTTGGAAGAAAGATTCCTGTAAAATAGTTTCCAGGAACTGGGGACCATTCCTGAAGATAACACATAAGAAAATCACCTCAACAATTTAACTTCAGTAACTGTGCTTTATTAGTACAATGAATATGGAGATTAATAATTCATTATATCTTGGAAGCAAAGTGAGTGACTCTAGACTGAGTCTGGACAGAGGAAAATTTGGTAAAAATGGTACCATTTCAAGATATCTGCAAGAGTAGACCATAGGTAGATTACAAGCATTGTGGTGATGGAAATGTGGCAAAGTAGGGTCACAAAATTGTACTCAGCAACCTCAAATAGAAACCATATTGCTGTCATCCCAACCAAAATAGCAGATGATACATTTCTGTCCTTCCATAATAAAACATCTGCCACTGCACATTTATTAACCACCAAATTAGGAAGATCAATTCATGTGAGTTTTGTTTTTATAGTCAAATATATATCCTGTTCTTTTTTACCTCCTTTCCTTTTCTTTCTAACCATTTTTGAGTGCGGGGCTATCCATGGGCTAAATCAATTTATAAATAAACTGTAGAGAAAGTAATAACAAAGATGAAATAGTTAATGGTACCTTTGCCTCCTCCAAGAATTTCATGAATTGGCTTTTCATGTGGAAAGATCATTGGCCTTGATGATTTGGCAATTTCATCATCAGAATCAGACGATGTTTTGTATGCCATACTTCACTCTTGATGGATATATTGCTATATTGTGCATTTGTGCTGCTATTGATCAAGCCATATTTATATTATTCTTGCATATAGAGATTTCATGCTCAACATTGAAGTAAGGAATGACTTGGCATGCAATTCCATGGAGTTTTCATGCAACCCACGCCAAGTAGATATTTGGTACTTGTACCATCCACTTAAATTATGTGCATTAGTAATTAGTAATTTGTATTGGGAAAACTCAACCACCACGTTGATTAGAATTACTCCATTTTAAGGGGCGAACTCGACTAGTACCTGAGTTCGATCTCCAAAGATGAAACAAATTGAAGCCAAATTTTACTTACCTCCCGGCCGAACTCCAGATTATTCAGAGCCCCTTTCTACTGGATACCGGAGGGGGTCTTTTGACCCCTAGACCAAAAAAAAGAATTGAAGTCTCGCGCGAGTTTATAAGCAAATGACATCTCTCACTTGTACTCTTCAAAATTCAAATTCTCATTTACCACCCAATAAATTTCATTTGGGTTAAATATGTTTTTGGTCTCTATAAAATTTGAGTTTTTTTATTCTAGTCTAAAAATAAAAATTTACTTAATTTTTGGTCTCTCAAGTTTTTTCCTCAGCAGTTCTAGTCTCACATGAGTTTTAATAGTGTCTTTTGGTTATTTTATAGCGCTTCAAAATACTATTAAAAGTAATGAGGGACTAAAATTGCTGACGGAGAAAATTTAGGGACCAAAAGTAAATGAAAAATTAAGGGACTAAAACCAATAAATTTTATTTGGTTTGAATATATTTTTGTTCCCTATAAAATTTAGGTTATTTTCCTCAGCTGTACTAATCTCACATGACTTTTAATAGTGCTTTTGGAGCCTTTAATAACACTTCTAAATGCTATTAATGTCATGAGCAACTAAAATTGCCGACGGAAAAAACTTAGGGACAAAGGGTAGATGAAAAGACATGCTTTATAGGGGCCAAGAATATTTTAGTTGAGAAAGATGATTGCAGTTGAAAATGAATTTGAGTAGCTGATCAAACATCTTTTAAAAAAAATACCCAGCAATGACATTCTCAGTCATAAAATTCCAAGGAACACGATGATAAGGAATAAAATTTCTAACCGGGAAACAAACGCCCTCTTAAGGTGGAAATGTTAGTTTCTAAGGTTTGAACTTGAGCCTCTTTCTTATGCTTTTTTTGGTATCTCTTAGCTCGTCAATTGAGTTATCTATTTAAGACTATTAATATATTTGAGGTTTATTATGATGTACCTATAATATTAATAACTAATATATACATTAACGGTTAATACTAATTTAGACTCTAAAGTAATAAGTAATTACATTTTAGTATGTTCTTTAAAGTATTTTAAACTCATTTTCTGTTCCTTGTAAATTTTTCAATATCATATGGAGAGTTCTTAGAAAGTGGGTTGAACCCGACTCAGCCTTACAAAACAAGCTTGTATGCCACTTATAAACTTTTTTCTGGCCATATTATATCTAGTGTGAGACTCAGGTTTTTCCAACACATCATCTCACGCCCAATACTATTAGTCTTAGTGCATGGATATGGATCTTAGATATAAGCTCTGACCCATCTTAAAATGTGAGTTGAGTCTAACTCAACCATACAACCTGACTTGAAAAGTGGGGAATGTCTCCTACTTATATTTTTTTCAAATGTGGGTTGATCCTAACTCAACCTACAAAACCGGTTTGCAAAGCAAGAGATGTCTCCCACTTATAAACTCTTTTTCTAACCATATTATATCTGAATATTGGGAAAAACCCAAGTCTCATACCAGATATAATATGCGTTGAAAAAGAGTTTATGAGTTGGAGACATCCCTAGTTCTAGAGTCCAGTTTTGTGGTTTAGTTTTGCCCAACCCAAATTCTAAGAAGAGTTAAAATTGGTTCCTCACTGCTGGTTGCATTGACAATTATCGTGACATCGAAACACCGACTCTAAGATTCAAACCCGTGTGAAAATATATATGGTGATTACTTGTCATTTCATCAAAACTAAAGGGGGTGTATTGAATTGAGATCTCAAAGGATTTTAAAAGTTTTTTCCTGTTAGAACAATCCCGTGGTATTCATTCAGGAATTTGAGTGAATATAAAAAAAGGTTTAAATATGTATTTAGTCCCTGCAAATGTCCCTGTTTTTTGATTTAGTCCCTGCAATTTTTTTTAAATACGTCTCTGCAAAATAACTTTTTTTTGAATATGCCCTTCCGAAAGTTGGGATTTTAAATACATCCCTGTAAAATAACTTTTTTTTAAATACGTCCCTGCAAAATAACCTTTTTTTTGAAATACGTCCCAACAAAAAAAATTGTGATATTTTGCAGGGACATATTTAAAATAAAGGTTATTTTGTAGGGACGTATTTAAAAAAAAACTATTTTGCAGGGACATATTTAAAAAGTTTATTTTGTAGGGACGTATTTAAAAAAAAATTATTTTGCAGGGACGTATTTAAAAAAAATAAAATTGCATGGACTAAATCAAAAAACAGTGACATTTGCAGGGACTAAATACATATTTAAACCATAAAAAATTCTTGTTGTATTCAATCAGGATTTTAAAAAGTCTCACCAAATCAGGTGGTATTCGTTGGAGACTTTTTACAACTTAAAAAAAATCCGTTGGTATTCAAAAACTCTCAGATTTTAAAGAATTGTTTTGCTAGATAGATTTTGTGGGACTTTTTAGTACAAATTCCAAATCCAACACCAATCAAAGAATCCCACTCAAAATCTAGACTTTTTTAAACTCTCTCATTCTCTAGCTGAAGACTTTTCCTATCATTATTTTTTCGGCAAAAATACACTAGGGGTTCTTCAAGTTATTTAATTGTAATGAGTGGGTCCTTTAAGTTTTTTTGTAACAATTAGATCCTTTAAGTTACATAATGTTTACACCATTAGACTTTTTTTAATTTTCCATCCAAATCCATTACAAAAAAGCCTATGTGGCAGTTATTAAGCTGACATGGACATCAAATGGCTTATTTGGCAAATCCAACATGTATTTTTAATCTGACTCATAATTGTTTATTAAAAATTAAAAAAGACTAAAAGTTAGATCAACATCTTCATTAACAAAACCCAGGAACTCATAAACACCACCATCCCCTTCCTTCTTCTTATCCTAACCCCGAAGCATCTTGGTCCAATAAATTATTTAAGAATTACTTTGATAACATAGCAAAAGATAGGGGGAAAAGAAAAAGCAGATCTGGAAAAAATCGCAAATGGGTTTCAGTTTTGAAAAAGCAAGAAAAGGCAGATTTTGGTGGTGGTAGATCTGTTTCGTTTTGCTCCAGAATTGTTATGTGGTGTTGTTTTGCTTCAAATATATTTCGAATTGAACTTTCACCGATTGACAGAGAAAAATTGCAAATGGGGTTTCGGTTTTGAGAAAATGGGTTTCAGCATGAAGGGAAAAATATTCTACAGTTGAGGAAAATGCGTTTCAGCGTGAAGGGGGAAATATTCTGCAGTTAAGGAAAATGGGTTTCATTTTCGTTTTCTATTGAAGATAAAGATTGCAGAGCTTCTGGTTTTATTAGCTTCAAAAACAAAAAATGAAATAATTCATAAACTCCATCATAATTATTTCCAACGATAATGATGAACTAACCATGTAAAAATGAATAACTCAAAAACTCTCTGTAAGAGAAAACTTTGATTTATAATTGAATGAATTGGCTAATAGTGTTTGAGTTTTGATGTTTGAAGATGGATTATTAAATTGGGGATTTTCATTCTTAGACTTGTGTTTCTGGGTTTGTGTTTGGTTTTTGGGTTTGACATTTATGGTGTACCCTTTTTTAATCAATATTAATTTAAAATACATGTTGGATTTGCCAAATAAGCCATTTGATGTTCATGTCAGTTTAATAACTGCCACATAGGCTTTTTTGTAACGAATTTGGATGGAAAATTAAAAAAAAGACTAACGGTGTAAATGTTATGGAACTTAAAGGATCTAACTATTACAAAAAAAACTTAAAAATCAATTCGTTACAATTAAATAACTTAAAGAACTCTTAGTGTATTTTTGCCTTATTTTTTCCCTATCATTTTATCATTCCCATCCCTGGGACAATTTTTCTCCATTGTTCTTATTTCTCCTACGAGCTCTTCTCTGCTTTTAATCTTCTGGTTTTTTGTTTAATTTCAAAATTTTAACTTTGCTTTCAATTTTGAATCATATTTATCCTTTGCCATTAAAAGGTTGGTTGCCATAATTTGAATTTCTGGAGAGAAGGGAGAATTGAAGTATCGATTGAAGCAACATGATGACCGGCATCCTTGTACGATTGAGGAAGATGAAGATTAAAGACTATTAAGCAATTTTTAGGGTTTATGTAAAGAGGAAGAAGATGAAGTTGGGGAGGATGAACAATAATTTTTTTTAATGTTAAAAAGATCACGTGGAAAAAAATAAATGAAAAAAGATTAAATGGAAAGTCATGTCAGCTCTGTCACAGCCACACAAGTGGGTTTTTTTGAAACCAAAAAACTAAAAAGGACTAACATTGTACGCATTAATTAACTTAAATGACTTATTTGGTACGGAAAAAACATAAATGACCAATTTGTTACAAAAAATAACTTAAAGGACATTTAATGTAATTTTACCTTATTTTTACTATCACAACATTGTCTTTTCTTCTTATTTTTGTTTTTGACTCTCTTAAAATTTGAATGTATGTTAGTAATCCTTGAAGTCTTTACAAATCTCATAAGTCCACAAAGTCCTTTCAAATCTTATGATGCAAATCCATTAAAATTCTAATTGAAAGTCTATAAAGTCTCGCAGAATCCTAAAAATAATGAATTTTCGGCGAAGTGTTTTAAAATCTATGGGACTTTTTTAGCTAAAAAAGTCTTTTGAAATCCTAAACCAATACACCCCACTAAAAGTAAAGGAGAGTTAAAATTTCATCTACTTCTAATTGTTTCCTTCTTCCTTGGCGCAACTGTAGAGACTAATTCCTCAAGTCGGATAGGATCACAATTAGCAGTAAAACTCTCCCTCAAGATATTTAACTTCGCTGCATTCCCAAGTCTAGAATCGAACTCAGGATCTTAGTTAAGCTGGAAGAAACTCAAACGATCTTTTGGGTTAAGAAGAGTACCATGATTAAAAGGAGTTAACTTCTCTCAACTAAAGATGTATTTCGCCGGGTTTTGGACTCATACATATTGTGTTTCAGGGACATCTCTTTAATCTGTCCTGTAGGCTTTACAAAAAGACACACCAGTACTGTGGGGTAATTACTTATTGTAAGTTGAAGTATGCAGCCAACTTAATGATTCCTAGAATAAAATATTGTTAGCACTTGATTATAGTAGTTATAGTAGTATATTTTAATGGTTAAATTAATAATTATAAAATTTGGCTTTTACTCACACAAGTTTTTATAATTATATTTAAATTGAAGTATATTCTCCGTACATCTAAATGCATATTTTTTGTTCCTAAGCTTTTTTTGTTTTTTTGTCTTGTAAAAATGATTTTAGTTTTTAATTTTGTTATTCCGTTTTAGTAAAAAGTAAAATTTTACTATTACATACCTACTATAATGACGAAAATTAGATCTAGCAAGCAGCACCTTAGCAAATGGACAAATTCTAGATAGGTAGGTTAGGTTACAATGAAGAAACCCAACAAAATAAACCATAAAAAATTCTTATTTCAGTAAGCGCAAAAAAAATATGCATTTAATGATTATGCACAAATTGTATAAACTATAAAAAATTCTGTAAATATCGAAATTGTTAGGTCTAATATCATGTCCCGATTTGAACCCGAGACCTCATAATTGTAAGTGTGAGTTTCTAGTAGTACTTATCACTTCGTCTACAAACAAAAATAATAATAATAATAATAATAATAATAATAATAATAATATTCGTGAAGATATTAAATAAAAAATATAACAAAAAAGTGTCATGTAAAATGCCTTCGGACATCATTAAAAAAAATAGAATGAAAGAGAAGACAAAGATACAAGGTTCATTGTTTAAATTTCAATTCAATATAGAAATTGCCACCAGCGGAAATAAAAGTGGAAGTTAACATAGACTTCTTCGCAAATCATTGATCACAAACTCCAAAACTCCAAGCGGCAGAACACTACACTCAATCCCAATGGACTCAACTGTGTTGCATTTGAAGTCACCATCTCACAGTTTCCTCTCATCTTCTCCTACCCTTTTCAGCCACAACACCAACTCCACCACCTTCACAAACCGCTTTACCAAAAATTATATAACTTTTCCAAAAATTATGGCTTCAACTACATCAACAGCAAAGCCTATAGCCTATGGCTTCAAAACTTTGTTAGAAACTTTCACTGTTGATGTTCACAGAGCAGAGAACAGACCATTGAACGTTCCCTTGATTGCCCCTTTTACTATTGCTTCTTCCAGATTAGACAAAGTTGAGAACGTTGCAATTAGAGTTGAGCTTAGCAACGGTGCTGTTGGTTGGGGTGAGGCACCAATTTTGCCTTTTGTTACTGCAGAGGATCAACACACTGCTATGGTTAAAGCTTCTGAGGCATGTGCTTTTTTGCTCAAATGTCCTGCACTAACTTTGGGTTCTATGTTGAGGGAAATTGCTGCTATTCTTCCAGGTCATCAATTTGCTTCAGTGAGTCAGATTCATCTTAATCAACCTTTAACTAGTAGTATCACTTCTTGTACTTTTGAAATTGACATGGCTTATTTTTTTGGGGACATTTGAAATGGCCCTTTACTATGCAGATTACTTGAATTTTGAATAACAGCTGCTCCCTTGCTAACAGAATATAAGCAAAAAAGACTCAGCAAAAGTTGATGTATTTTGTCCAAAATAGGATAACGAAAATGGATGTTTGGACCAAATACATCCATTTTGGTTGATCCTTTTTTGTTTATATTCTGTTTTGCTTATATTATGCTTCAGAGGGAGTATGATTTTCTACTTGGTAACTAAGAAAATGAAATGATGGTTACAAATTTTCTATTTTGATAATTACTTGTATTTTGCAAAATTGCTTGACTTTTTTCCTTTTGTTTGTGTGTTCTATTTAGGATTTGCTAATTGCTTTGTTTGAAAATGAAACACTTTTGTTGCATCCTTGTTTGTTTGAAAGTTGCTAGCTTTTTCTGTTCTTAATAACTGTGGCACTGAGACAGACTTACTTTTATTCTTGTGGAGAAAGGTTAGGGCTGGGGTGGAGATGGCGATAATTGATGCAGTTGCAAGTAGTATTCGTGTGCCATTGTGGAGACTTTTTGGTGGTGCTTCAAATACCATAACCACTGATATAACAGTAAGCTCTTATTTACAAAAGTAAGTTAAAACATTATCTGTTAGAAGATAAATCTAAGCCATCTTATATTATATGCAGATTCCGATTGTTTCTCCAGCTGAAGCAGCTGAATTGGCTTCTAAATACTATAAAGAAGGATTCAAGACTCTAAAACTGAAGGTGGGAAAGAATCTGAATGCAGATATAGAAGTGCTTCAAGCTATACGCGTCGCCCACCCTTCGTGTCAGTTTATTCTCGATGCTAACGAGGGGTATAACGCTGATGAAGCAGTGGAAGTTCTTGAGAAATTACATGGTTAAACACTATATTGCTAAAGCTATTTCATGCACATGTACCAATATACTATAGTACAAATTTATTGCAATATCTTTTGGCAATTCAGCTAGGAACTTAGATTTGTTTTTCTATTATTACAGAAATGGGGTTGACACCAGTTCTATTTGAGCAACCAGTTGATAGAGATGATTGGGATGGTCTTGGATATGTAAGCAACATAGCAGGAGAAAGATTTGGAGTATCTATTGCAGCTGATGAGAGCTGCAGAAGTTTAGTTGATGTTTACAAAATAGCAGAAGGGAATATTTTAGATGTCATTAATATTAAGCTTGCAAAAGTTGGAGTAATGGGTGCACTGGAAATTATTGAAAAAGCAAAAGCAGCAGGAATAGATTTGATGATTGGGGGTATGGTTGAGACAAGGTTGGCTATGGGATTTGCTGGTCACCTTGCTGCTGGACTTGGATGTTTTAAGTAAGAATTCTTATTTTGAATTTGAAAATTGAGCCTTTTTTCCCCAAGTTTTGTAACTTAATTTATTTAAATGTTGCATAGGTTCATTGACTTGGACACACCACTTCTGCTGTCAGAAGATCCAGTTCTTGAAGGCTATGAAGGTATACTCTAATATATCCATATGTTGTTTTAAGTTTGGTTGATCCTCTTTGCAATGTGATGATAGAAAAGTATTTTTGTTTGAACAGTTTCAGGTGCTACTTATAAGTTCACAAATGCAAGGGGAAATGGTGGATTCCTTCATTGGGACAATATTGCTTAGTAAGCAATGATTTTCTGGCACAATAAAACTCCAGTTTAATAAACCCAAGAGGCGGGAAATTGTGCATCTAGGTGGGATAAGGATTCTCTGCAATCATAAAACCCGCATTCTCCTAAATCTAGTTCATTTTCAGGATTTTTGAATCATTTATGGACTCAACATCATCTCTCTCCTCCCTATTTACACTAAATGCATGAGTCTTTAGTCACACCAGACTACAATGGGGTCTATGTTTGGGTGACTTTATGGACTCAGCTTATTGCTACTTTTATTACCTGGAAAAACATTTATGATCAGATGAGTGATTTGGTAGAGCAGAACATGTACAATGTCATGTTTCTTCCTATTGAAAAATTAATCCTTCATTTGTCTTCAAGGAGCAGCTTGCTCCTCATTTTACAGTAATGGTCACGGTAACACCATCAAATATTTGGTTCAAGTCTTAGGTGTTCGTGTGCCACAACCCAATGAAAATGATACACTTGTGAATGAGTTCCCCTTCGTTGATATATTATTTAAAACAAAAATGAACAATAGAAATATATACCAACTCTAGTAATTTTTCAGTAAAACTGTACCAAGTTTTTTAAAGAGTATGTTTTGATGCTTTTTCTTCTTCCATCTGTTTCTCAGTTTTTTTTAATCATCAAACGACTAATTGTTAAAAACAAGCCAATAATGTTTTCTCATTCAAGATTCGCAACGGATCACGAGATAGATAAAGTTATGATTGGGGACAAAGATCCCATTTTCCGTTGTTCGATTCTAGCATGCTTATCCACCCGGTTTATCAGTGTTGGCTGTGCTGCGGACAAATATACATAATGTTGAGCTGCAAACAACATGAAACTTAAGTGATTTCTCAATTTTTTGGCACTCAATAGTAAATTTCAACTAATCTTTCCAAGATTTTTAATTGGTCTTCCCAAAAAAGTATACAAACCTTCTGTATTGTGATACCAGCAGCAATACGAGATACACTCATCGTGACACAGATAAAAATAAACCTTGTATTTTACTGTGAAACGCTTCTTTCACATTCATTTTATTTTTCCATATACTGAACAAAAAGCGACTCCGAGGAGTGTTTTTTTTGTTTGACAAGACTCCGAGGAGTTAATAACGTAATTTCTTTTCCATGCAAAGCTCAAATTCTACTACACAACCAATTTAATAAAGGAATGAGACATACTATCACTTCCCTATTACTCTAGTCTCTAGTCCATCACCATCACATAACCCCACGTCTACAGCCAAATAAGGGCGTATTTGGTTCCCCATTGCAAACTAAACATACGCTTATGCCAAAACTAAACTACAAATTCTAATAAACAAATTTCTATTCTTTATTTATATAAAAGCTCGAGGAAAAAAGACATGTCAAAACTCAAAACCTTTAATTTTTTATCTTGATGTCTTTAACCCCGTTAGTGTCTAGCAAAAACGGGTTCTAGCTACTACAAAATTTAGCCAAAGATAAGTAAAGTCTGACTTTAAAGGTATTACATTGCCAAGGACGACTTCACGTACAAGCCAAACACGTCCTTTTAAATGGAGTGCGTTAGCTACTCACCGTCACACTCTCACTTTAGAGTTAAAACCTTTAATTGAACAGACCTTCGAAATTCTTCTGTTACAAAAACCAAAATTGGGTAGGTAAATCGACCCTTCAAAATTTAGACATAATTAATTGTGGAATTCCAATAAATGATCAACTAAGAAAATTCTCAAGGAGTAACAATCTTTTAATTGTCAATAATCACTGCTGCAGTGAACATCACTTATGTACATTAAATGATGATATTAATGCTAAAAAAATAACTCTAAAGCATGTTTAAAAGTCAGGTAGCATATAACATCGGCTAAAGGTAATCAAAATCCTGTTATGCAATGCACCAAAAAGGAAAGATATGACTAAAGGTCAGCCCAGTGCGAGTTTCCTATCAATTTGGGGGTGAAGATCAGATGTCTGAGGCTTTACACCTGTATGCATAGTTGTTTCCCCAACAAGAACCCACCCATTATGCAACTCAGATATAACAATTTTCTGAGAGATAATAATCATAAAATAAAATAAAATTTGGGAACAGTAACAAATAAAGGCAGGCGAATGTTCCACAATTCCTGCATCAAACCTGAAAACCTCAGGCAGGAACTTCATTGGATTCTCGCAATCTCATGGACTTAGCATGCAACCTCTCCATGAAAGCTGGATTGCCTCGGAGTCTCTCTTTGACATATGAAGTTCGGGCTGCGTCTACTAGTTTATTAGCTTTCCCGGCCTCCTCAATGAGATTGAGAAGAGTCCTTAAGCAGTCCTTTCTGTTTTCTTCACGGTGTTCAAACCTTCAATATGGAAAAGAAGATTTTAAATACAGATGCGGCTACTTCCATCTTTTCAGTAAAGGCCCAGAGAGCTCAAGTGATATAGAATTGAACAATATGGTTTGTGTATATAAAATTTTACCTCTCACTAGTTATCATCAGTTCATCCTTCCCAGGATGATAACGTTTTCCAACCAATTCTCTGAGACGGCGAAATTGGTATTTTGAAAGTCCAAGCTCCTTCACAGTGACAGATAGCTTCACTTTCCTGTTTTTGGGATGCCAAGCATTACCACCAGGAGCAAATACTGCCCGGGTTTGCCACCTGAGAATTGGGCCTTCACCAGGGGGGTCATCTATATCGTTTATCTTCTTTTTCTTGTCTGACACAGAAGTATCATCAGACTGCACAACCTCCTCTTTTTCCATTTTCTCCATATATTCCAAGACGAGCTCCTCCTCAAACTTCTTATACTGTGCATAAGCCGCTTCAGGTTCAAGTTCCCCTCTTTCACACATGTCCCCTAGCTCATTAAATTTCTCTTCTACCTTCTGTTTTATATAATCTAGATAAGATATCAAAGCACAGAAAATCATCAAGAACTAGCACTAACTTAACTCAAATCACTAAAATGGCGAAGTGAAGACAACATTTCAACTCAAACATCAAATCAAAAGAAAACAAAACCCACAGTGAGGAAATTTCCACCAGAAGCACATGTATCAAATTTTTAGTTACCGCCTTCCACATCAAAATCAAATCGACCCCTTAAAAAACAGAGTGAAAATCAACTCAGTAAAGAAGATTCTAACAAAAATGGCAAAATAATGACAAGTAGCACGATTAGAAACAAACAGTACTCGCCCTCACATTCTCCTCTATTCTTTTATTCACTAATAATTCCTACACCACACCACACCAAGTGAAATCAATCAATAATAGATTCCACAAATTTAATTAGCTTTCAAAATCACCAAAACCAGAACCAATTTGTCAAATAAATAAGTTATTGTATATTGTATGAATATGAAGAATGGTGAATATCTGAACCTGGGAGGAGTTTGTCCCAGTTGAGCATATCCTCAAGAATCTCTTCAGTTTCCTTTGTATCTTTAAGCAAACCATGATTAACCCCATCTTGAACGATCTCATCCCACTTCTTTTCATCCATATTAAAGTACGGATCTTTGACCATCCTCTGCATAACAATGTCTCTGGCATTATACAAATCATCAATTTCAGGATCAGTTTCATGCCCTTCCTCGAAATCGGATTCGAACTCCTCATCACCCACATCATTGATTGGTTGCATACTGAGTTCATTCATCAACTCATCGTCTGTTTCCTCGTGCTTACCGGATAACCTCCTCTGCAAAATTCCTTCCATGATAGTTGGAAGTACATCCTCGTCTCCCTTGAAGTATTTCTCAATCTGCGCTTTCAAATCTGTAACAAAAACAATAACCGATTCAAAACATCAATTGTGCTTGCAATTCGCGTAGCGTGTCTGTAAAATAAAAGCACAATAGTTTGGCTAAGAGTGAGAAACCTTTGTTATCGACGTCCACGGGTTCAAGAGCGACGGGGTCTTTGGGTTTTTCATCAGAGGAGAAGAACCTTAGT
Organism: Astragalus glycyphyllos; assembly: GCA_963573325.1. Lineage (NCBI taxonomy): Eukaryota > Viridiplantae > Streptophyta > Magnoliopsida > Fabales > Fabaceae > Astragalus > Astragalus glycyphyllos. The sequence goes on from OY754310.1 coordinate 74,765,184, forward strand.
CGGGGGCGAGTTGAAACGGCGAGTGGGGCGGCGGAAGAAGAAGATTGATGAAGAAGGAGATTACGAGTGTAGAAAGAAGCATTTCTCAGCAGAGCTCCTCTCATTGTTCCTTCTCTGTCTAGGGTTTCAACTGTATCTTTTTTTTTTTTATCGTTTCTTCTCGTAAAAAAATAAAGGATTAGTTACACTTTTGTTCCCTTATTTCTTCCAACTTTTAAAATCATTATCGCGAGTGAAAAGACATTGTTTTTTAGGTATATGGTAGCAAACAATGTTCTTTCTTTGACCGGTATGAAGGAGGCATTCTAGGTTCTCGGATTAGAATTCTTTCACTTAGATCTTGATGGATGAAGGAGATGAAGGAAATATTTTTTAAAATTTAAACCAAAAATAATAAGTTTATAATTTAAAATCCACATTGCAGTCTAGCGTGGCATGCCATATAGAATACATGAGTATATGTCAGCTAAATATTAACCAAATTTGGAAGGGACAATAATCTTAGAAATTAGGAAAATAAGAGGTCATAATAGTTTTCTAAAAAAAATTTGGGGATTAAAGTTGTGAGTGGGTGATGATAACAGGACCAAATATGTAATTAAGCCAAAATAAAATAAAACAATAGTACAATACAAGGGTGGTTTTGAGCGCTCAGATTCCACTCCAAAGTTTCGAGTTCAAATTTTTAATAAACGAAATCTCTATTAAAAGGGGAGAACCACATGGATTTAACAAAATCGTGAATATTACACACCAATAACATGATAAAAAAAATTACAATACAAAAAAGGACATACACAACTTTATGAATTCCCTAAGGATATTTACGAACAAACATTTATTGATTATATGAGAGAAGATTGTAGATAATATAACGTAATTTATTTGTTAAAGATTTTAAGTAGAAAAACAGAATTTGAAAATTCTAAATACGAAAGAATGAACAGAGTGCAATAATGAGAGGGATCATTTACGTGCTTCCACTTTTTTTTTTTTAGTACATTAGCAAATTTTAATTTGTAAATGTATTATCAAACGTTTAACTTGACAGTATTAAAAAAAACGTTAGAAATTAACAAACCCATAGGTACAACTTACTGATAAAACATAAGGACCCGTTTGATTCGCAAACAGATAAGTATTGGATTGGACAACACAATGACAGTATTGGACAACATGTTGTCCAGTACACTGTTTGGTGAACACTGAACAGCACAAACAAAAAAATGTAAAACTTATTATAATTCTCTTTATGCAGTTTATAATGATTTTATATAACATATATTATAATATAATTAGAAAATTATAGTGAAAATAATATATGAGAAAAAGAGAGAGGAAAAGGGAGGTCATATATGAGACGATATATAGAAGAGAGATATCAGGTAGATGGAGGGAGAGAGAAAGAAGAGATAAGGACGAGATAGGAGATAGGCCGGAGACCTTTGTGCTAATGACAAAAAAAAACCTATTTTCACCTACCCCGAAAAGAGCCTCTTTAACCTTAAAAGGTAATCTTTTAAAAAAAACAAATCTTAATTACACTTTTGGTCCCCCTATTATTATTTAGTCACGATTTTAGTCCCCCAATTTTTTTTTTTCACGATTTTGATCCCCCTATTTTCCCAACTTCTAAAATCACTGCCTTCCCAAATTTGGTTAAACATTTAGCTGACATATACTCACATATCCTATTTGGCATGCCACACTAGACTGCCACGTGGGATTTTAAATTAAAAAAATATTATTTTCAATTAAATTTGGGGGGTGGGGGGGGAATCCTTCATCTCCTTCATCCTTCGAGATCCAAGTGAAAGAATCGTAATCCCAGAATCTAGAATCCCTCCTTAATCATACCAGTCAAAGAAAGAACATTGTTTGCTATCATATACCTGAAAAACAACTTTTTTCACTCGCTATTTGAAGGAGGGGGCAATTATTTTAGAAATTGAGAAAATGGAGAGACCAAATGCGTGGAAAAAAAGTTGGGGCACTAAAATTGTGAGTGGGTGTGATAACCACCTATTCCGCTATAATGCCTCCCACTTCTTTTGTAGAAGGATGTCGGAGCAAGTTACAACTTTAAACTTGTTAGTGAAGTCTAAAAAGTGTCACTTGCTAATATATACTCCTAAAAAAAAGTACACCTACATTAACAATTCCATGGAGAGAGACTATTCCCAAAAGAAAAAAATTGAATCAAAATATTATCAATGAACTAAAATCACACATCAATTATGAAAAAGGACTAAAACTGTTATTAATCTTAACATTTGTTACCTTTCATACCGTTTCTTACTCTACCACGTATTCCATCTTCATCAAACTAATCATTAACATTGTAAAACACAAGAACAACTTGTATGTCAATCCAAACAAAGGATTTGGCATTTCAAGAGCGTAATAGTTAACTATAGAACACAATATTGTACAATACCATCTCTCCCTATCATCAGAGCAACTAGATGTTCTGATGTTCATCAGATAATGCCAAAATTGGGCCTTGCTACAGCAAAATCTTAGTATTCCATCCATTTTCTTCTAAATCACGATACCTGTAAATATTTATGCCTAAAAATGAAAGGGATCTCAGCCATTATTGAACTTAAAAGGCTTGTAGAGTCTGGCCTAATCCCATACATCCTCTCTGTGATCCTGTTTGCCATACCCACTCTTGTTTTATATTTAGTTTTTCTTCCATTTTCAACTTATCTGATACTTTTTCCCCATATAAAACATTTTCTTTTACATTTTGACTTTAGCAATCTCTACAACCTCATCGCTTGAGATCATTTTTCGTGCTGCTTAGGCATGTAGCAAGAACCCACAATTAGGCAGTACCCATGCCATCACAATCTATATAGATGGATGGACTTTTAGATAGTTTGCATCAAGCAATGAACACTGAAATTAATAGTTTTAGCCAAAGGAGTGGAACTGACATGTCACCTATTTCAGTTCATCTATAGTACGGGCCATGTGATTTAAAGAACTGATAATCCGGGTGATTCACCTGAGCTAGCCTTAACCAGTCATCTGCAGCCTGCAAGAGGGAATTCACTGCTTGACACTCACCAACTCCTTTTTGCATCCAAATAGATCCCTTTAATTTATAGGAAGCCATCGCAAAAGTAGGTATGGAAATATTTGGTACACCATCCATCTCATTGGGACAAATCAGAATAGGACCACTTCCTGAAAAATGTAATCAAAAGAAATGTTTTAAAACTAAATCAGTTGACATAGCACCAAACTATATTTCATGTTTTTGAAAGTAAGCATTACTTTTGCATATCAGCTGAGAAAGCATCAACCAGCAAGTTGACTAATGTGTTATAAGAATCAGTGTTTTCTATACTTGTCAACTTCAAATTACAATTCAATTTTCCCGGAGTATTATGCTTCTAGCAAATTATCCTTCATTAGAAGATTAGAAAGAATGTGGTTACAAATCAGTTGCAGGGTTGTACTCATTCTCTACTTAATTGACAGTTTCTAACAGAAATTCTGAAGAAGTGCCATCTGTGTTGGTGTGACTTGTGAGCACTGTATTTGTAAAGTATGTGCATCTAGATTTTCCAAAAATACGATATCTGAAGAGATGAACATGTACTAAGGAAGAATTCATTGTCATATATACCAAGGTTGGACCATATTTTAGTTGAAACATCAGCAATGCTTGAATGCTAAGAAGAAATCTCAATTAACATAACATCAAAGCCTCTGAATAACCTAGATGTTCTAAAATCGGTCAAGAAATTATTTGACCAAAAAATAAAAAGAATATCCACAACAAAAATCAAGCTTTTACCCACTAGCTGAGATCAGCTGCATATCAACCATTGTCATAAAATCATGTCATGAATCATCTAAAGAAAAATAGGCCATTTAACTCCAAATCTCTTTTAATGGTTTGACATACAATTTTCTTTGGTCTTCCTCTACTTTTAACTATGCTTTAGTCAGATCTACTCTCTTTACAGGTGCTTCTTTGGGTCTTTCCATGCATGCCCAACCATCTAAGACAAGGATATATCATCTCGAGTGATCTCATTTTTTCTTTAATGATATCATTCCTAATCTCACCTTGTCGTGTGTGACTGCTTCATTTAATTTGACATTCTATCACTGCTTCATACATGCCTTTTCTCACAAATTACATTCAAAGAACTATTCCATTTCATCCACCTTGTCTGAATCTTATGGTGGACATAAGCTATTGTATGATGGACACAGGGATAGCTCCCCAATGGACTCTAGATACTTGAGCCGTAAGACTTGTGGTATGGTACATTCCCCATTTTTCACCTCTAAAAATGGTATTTGTGTGCCTCCGGCAATATACTTAGTTTTATCTCTACTTGAGCGAAAACCATGCGTTGCCAAGACTTTTCTCCATAACCCTGGCTTTCTATTCATTTCTTCTCTAGACTCTCCAACTAAGGGTATCTCTTATGCAAAAAGCATACAACGAACTCCGTCTCCATAAACCCAGCTTACTCTTTAATAAGATAGAATTATGATCAAATACAAACTCTCTTCCTCTGTTTTCCCCAGCCCATATTTTGTTTTGTAAAGTAATCAATCACATAATATCTGTCTTAAAGAACATTTATAGTCTTTATTTCAATGCAAGATGCCAGCTGAGGAAGCACTTGTTTGTTACTCTAAAGATTTAAAAAAGCTGAGTGAAAGACAAAAAATGAAATTCACCAAATACAAGTCATCAGAGAAGATGCATGTTTTTCAATTTAGCCAACGAAACGGAGAGAGTAAACCCTAATTTGATTATCCAAAAATACAAGAACCTTCATTTTAATCCATCAGAAAATGTCATAAATTTAATCCCTTAATCATGAAAAGCATCATCAAATTGGTCTTGCTTTATCCGACAGATAGAAACAAGAGTAATGAAGTCTAATTAGCAGAAAACATTTTGTTTTTTGTATGATTGAGGGAATAAATAGATAACATTATGCATTGAGAGAAAAATCATTGTAAGGAAATATTTTGAGGGCTAAATTGATGACACTTAGAATGCTAAGGGACTTGACTGATGATAAGAATCCTTGGAGTACCGCATAATGTGACTTTCAACTTTGGAGAGCAAAAACAGGGGATAACCGACAGGAAGAAGTATTAGAACGAACAAGAACATCTATTAACAATATTGATCAATACAAGTGGTGTATAAGTAAAGCCAGCATGCCACTTCAGATCAATACAAGCTTGAACTTCCATAATTACCTGTCAAGGGTGTATGGAGTGTATGGTATGTTAGAAAGCAGGCATCTAAATCTTTTAAAGTTGGACCTGTGGGTATTCGATATATAGGATACCTAGAAAATGACAGCAAAATGTGTTAATTAACAGAAACAAAATAAGCAATAATGCATTATATCAAGTTATTTTGTTATGTCTATTCAAAACAGGGAAAAAACAGGAAAGAAGTTGAACATTAGATCACCATGCAACAGACATCCAACTGGTTGGCAATAAATCACAACTTCTCAGTGACTTGAGGGCAGGATAGTGGCGTGCAAGATCTAATATCTGTCCAAATATTGTAAAATATAAGATGGACAGATCGGATTAATGGTAAAAAAAAGCCTTGTATAAATTAAGATCAGTAATTGCCTTGTCAGCCAATGGTTCACGGCTATAAGGAGGATCTTGTTCCAAATACTCAAAAAGCAGATCTTGAGGATTCCCATTTTCACTATCATCACTAGAAAATCCTTCTTGCACTGTATTGTGTTTATCATATATAGACCGCGTGCTTATTTGAGAAGAGACACCACTTGTCAGGCATTTACTGCTTCCTTGTGCCATAAAACGCTCAGTCCTGTTTCCAGTTTCATAATCGATGCTACCTTCACTAGATGAATCTCTGTAGTAGTCACCATCACTATCTTCACTGGTGTACCTAATAACATGAGAAAATCAGATCTGGCAGGCTACAAGCTAATGCATAAAAACAAGCACGTCTGTAGGATTCAAATAACAAAGCGCACAATTCATATGACACCGTTCACAAGTAATAATTGCAAAGAAGCATGGCAATGTCTTTCTCTCCCAGCTCCTTCCAGACATACCTTATCATTTACTATCATCTTTAATGTTTCCTTTACCTCATAGCTTTGGATTTTTCGATAATAAGAGTAATTTTGATCCTCCTCTCCAGTGTTTATACTTTAGTTAGTCTATTAGAGTTCAAAACTTACTTGTGCATTAAAATGTTTATATGAAAATAACAATTCCATCATTCCTTGATCACTTGTTTCTTACCACTTAATTTCTGTCATTATCCTCAATGCTTTTTCTCTAACTAGACTTACACTTTCTTATTTTCTTGCTTAGCTACCTTATATTTAAGCAAATATTCCCCTTCTTCAAACAAGGACCGTTGTTGTATGTTGTCATCTCACCACCAAGAATCTTTACTCTTAAGCCCAAATCCTCAGGATTCTTCTAGTGTCTCTTTGGCTACCAGTTAATCTCTCTAGGCATCTTTTAATTGCTAGCAATTTATCCTACGAATGTTAACTGATCATTATTATCTACTTTCTTCATATCACACCTTTATAACCAAAAGCCTGTGCTGGGTAGTAGCAGACGCATGGTATGAGTCTCTCGAAGAGACTCACACACAAACAAACTTGCAATTTTTGTCCAAATTTCAGCAAAACGGTTTGAATGTAAAAGCATCGCATCACTTTGTGATTGTGTGAGTTCAACAAGGAGTGCTTTAAAGCACAATAGAGAATACTTCCTCATTGTAATTTAAAGTACAATTAGGCATTTTTTTTTCTGATTAAAATCCTAAAATCTAATTTATGCCTTGCCTTCAATATCAATTTTGTAAAACCTTTGTAAAAAAAAATCAATTTTGTAAAACCATGATCCTATATTAAACCCATAAGGCAAATAAAGAATAATCAATAAAATGCTATTCATTCTTTTTTACCATGAAAGAAGAGTAAAGGGATGAAATGGTGCTTAAATTTATTGCAAAAATCTTACGGAGAGAACGTAAGTTAAAATTATGAAAGAGTTACGAAATAGAGCAAAATAAATTTGCTTTAATTGATGCTTTACACATGTTTTACAAAAGACCAAGTAAAACATGTATAAAAGAGAATAGTGTTAATCATACATTCTTCTTGAGGGGTAAACAAATTTTAATTGATAACAAACAATCAAACCCATCTCATTCATTTACTACTGTAAACAGCAGACAATACAATCTTCCTGGCATTCACCATTTTGAACCACAAAAGTTATTGAAGGCTAAAACCACACAATTATTTTGCTTTCATTTACTTCTCATTTTTTCTTTCACCTTCCAACCAGCAAGTGCAACCACAAAGCATAATCCAACATAAAACTAATTGAGAAAATTTATAAAACAAACAGATACAAAACAAACAAATCACGGAACCACGTAGAAATGGAGCAAAAGCTATCAACAACCGTACCATTATTTTACAGTTACCAATTCTTATGTTGCATGCACATATATCAAGAATGATGGAAATACCTTGGCTTTGGACTTGACTTCTCAGTAGATTGCCCATACAGTTGAATAGCTGACAAATAAGGAACATAATATTGAACAACAGATTCACTCTTATCAAACATCAAAGGAACTCCTGCACCATATGCACTCCACTCCTTAAACGATTCCCAAAGATCATTCAGGGCAAAGTAAGACTGATACTCCACATCACAAGTCTTCCATCCCCTCATTGTTGTCTACACATACACAACACAATTAATGAACCACACAAAGATAATAAAAATTCAAAGAATCAAACTTTGTACCGTCCAATTATACAACATAAGTAGGTTATAAAAACAATTGCAAGCATTTACAAATTACAAATTAAAAACAAACCCGAATGCAAAATCTCAACACTCTTAAAAACAATACATTTGCTATAATTGTTCCAAAAGCAACCCATCAAAAAGTGAAAAAGAAATATGAATTGAGATAAACCTTGGAAAAGTACTGAGCCGGGACCAATAGTGTTGTGGAATCCAAAAACCTATCAATGTTACTAACAGACTCTACAGATGGACTTATTGACGAGCATAAAGATTGATTGGGATTGTTATTATTATTATCAAAAGAAGTTTCAAGTTTGCTTCTTGGGGTTAAATCTGTACTTTCATCTTCACCATTCTTGGCTTTATGACCTTGTTTTCGTTGATTCTGATTTTTCCTTGCCTTCACCGGAATATAAAACCGATCTTCACCGCGAACACCACCAAGTTGCAGTGCAGTTCCCAGCATTTTCCAATCCCTTTTCACCTCCGTTTGGTTACCAAGAAAACGGAGGAACTATCGTGTGATAAAAAACTAGACACAATTTTCAAAAAAAAAAAATTTCCCAAATAAAATTATTTGCGATGAAAAAAGAACGATATGTAGAAAAATTAATATCGGTTGAGGATCAATAAGGAGGAAACGGAAGTGGAAGAGTGAGATTTATTTTCTGGGAAGAAACAGTGAAAGGAATCGGAATCAGCGATTGAAGGGAAGGGGAAGAAAGAAAGAAAGAAAGAAAGAGTGAAATGGAATATATGTGAAGAAGAATGAATGAATAGCTTCAACGCTCGCTCGCTCGCATTCTCTTACGACAAAACAAAACAAAACGGAGTGTGGTAGGGAAGGGAATAGGGATTCTTTCATTTTCCATTTTTTCTTGGGTGATTTGAGAGTAATTATGTGAAAGATTTGGGTCACTTATTGAATTGGTTGGAGTTTTGTTACCATCTTTCATTTAATCTATGGTATAAATGCATATTCAAAAAATAATTAGTCAAAGTCATGCTTATGCTAAATTAATTCTTTGACTAAATTACTTAAATTATAGTACTAGTTAGGTTTATTTAATACTCCATATGATAGATTTGAATAATAATAATAATAATAATAATAGTAATAAATAATAGATGAAGGAATAAAATATATTTTTAGTCCATTATATGATTATTTTAGGTTTTAACTTTTTTTTCCGGATCATTGCTGGTCATTGCTGGTCACGGACTGTCTCAACAATTTTAGTGAAAGACTAATATTCACTTGTGATTTGGATCAAATTTCGCACTGACCAACACCGAGATCGAACTTGAGATCACGGGTCATCCCTGTGTCCCAAAGTATATTTTAGGTTTTAATTTAGTCAATTTTGTATTAAAACTTAAAAGTTTCAAATTAATTTCTTTAAAAAAGTGATATTTATGTGGGTGCTTATAGGGTGAAAGAGCAAATCAAATCTTTCACCAGTGAAACACTAAAATTGACCGTTGGATATTGTTTAAAATGCTATGAACGGTTAAGATTGAATCAACCAATATTAAATCTCAACTATTAATGAATTTTTATACTACATCCAACGGTCAATTTTAGTATTTCACCGGTGAAAAATTTGATTTACTCTTTCACCATAGAAACACCCTATTTATGTGATATCTTTTATTTTCTTTCTAAAGTGGCCTCTTATGTTAAGAAAGTTATACGAATATGATTTTTTTTCATCAAAATTATAGAGCAAAAAATATCATTATATTGGTATAATTTTTGGTAACATAAAGAACCATTTTAAAACAAAAAAAAAAACATGAAGAACTACATTGATATGATTTTTCAAAACTTTTAATGCATGAAAAACATAATTAAAGTCTAAAATAAACATAGAAATTAAAAGCATAATTTAACCTAGATAAAGATATTGTTTGAACAAATAAGTAATATTCTGTATATTTTAAAACGACAAATAGCTTTAAAAAATAACAAAAAATACACTATAATTACATGATAGAGTCACTATGGGGCTAATAATGAAGAATTTGAACATGTAAAGTTATTCATCATTATCACAAGAATTTATGTGAAAAAATAAATAAAATAGCACATGATAAAACAGACAAAGGTGAGAGAGGTTTGGACTTTGGACCACTGACAATTTAATACTAGTATTCATTCATTGAATTGTTTCTCACTCTCTCTTTGTTAAACTGAACCTTAATGCGTGTCTATCAGATGACAGTGCCACTTCTTTAAAAAGATTTCTTTTTTGTTTTTTAATACCTATCTCTGTCTATTGATATGAATTGTATTACCAAATATTACCTCTCTCCCATTTTTATAAGTTGTTTCAGGTAAATCAATTTATATCAAGTTAGATATTGTTTTAAGTTTTCAAAAAATCATCTAAGGTGTTTTTCCACTGATAATTTATTAATCACGACAACTTTTATATTTAGTAAATGATTCACTTTTATTTATGTAGAGAGATAAATGGTAGATGATAGTAATTTAAACAACACTTTTTATAAAACCTAGACTACTGATCATTTTTCTTAATAGGTGTGTAACAACCTTAAACTACATATAAAATGGGACAGAGGCAGTATAAATAGTAAATGAATACTCTACTATCGGAGTAGGTAAAAATAGTGAATTGTAGAAGTAATTTGCTCATTTATATTTTTTTTCTTATGAAGAATTTTCTCTTCTAACCATTGAACAAAAGAACCATAGCTATTGTCTTAAAATTTCAACTCCAAAAGAGAAAAAAATCAAATCTGACTTTTTAATAGGCAATGATAGTTATTAATTATTAGAATGGTGGTGGGGAAATGTTAGTTTCCAGAATTTGAACGTGGACCTCTTTTTTATACTTTTTTGATATCTATTAGCTCGCCAATTGAGCCACGCACTTGAAATAAAATCAAATCTGAGTTGCTCTAAAAGCATGATCCACAGTTTCTATAAGCTTTTTGCATCTTGGGCATAATAGGGAGGGGACATTGTGCCACTTTTGCTGAGTTTGGATCTCACGGAGATAAATTGATTTAGAATTTACCAAACCAGAACAACTTGTTTAAGAGTCTCATATCTCTTTGGCTCCCTTATACAACCAGTACACATTAAGGTATGGCGACAAATCTTGTTACCATGTGTCCAATCTTTGAGTTGTTTGCTTAGAGATGTTGGTGGATCAAAAGGTGTCGTTGGTTCTTAAGATTGGTGATGAAAATGAGCAGCATGATGAACAAAGTTATAATCAAAATGTACCTACAAAACATAAACATGTGACCGAAACTTGGGGCGCTCACGAGGATTCACTTGCTAGGCAATATGGGACTTCACACTTTTGAAATATCCTTCAAAAATTATAACTAGTTTGTGGAATGTCTACAATAAGGTTGATGTATTCCCTCAATATAACTAGCTAGCTATAGACATAAGCTTTACACAGTTGAATTGAGGGAATACATCAAGAGCCATGCTATTTGGTACGGGTAAGAAATGTAAGAATAGCTATATTTATCATTTGACCGGAGAAAGAAATGACAAGCTAACCCATCAATCATACATTTCGTTTTCGTACCAACCATCATAACAGATACTACAGCATCATATCCGGAGTATGGCCATTGTCATCCCATGTTCGATTGGACTGGATGGATAATTAATTGGCATTTGAATTTGTCAAACTAATATACTGCATCGGTCAGATTTGTCCTTTGTCAACCTGTATATCATAAAGATTGTTGAGACATTTTCAAAATGGAATTTTAAATGAATCAAATAAATAATCAAACTTCAGAAACCAATACTTAAAACTTTGTTAAACTACCTCATAACTCCCTAGCCCATGTTACAACTTCCTTAATTCAAAGTCAACACCCAAATTGAATATAAAGTGAAAGTCAGATACAAAACTACTTAATATATTCACACACAGGACACATGTAACCAAATAATAAAATCAACCTCCTAATCTCAATTATTTATGAACTTAATTACCAGGTACATAACTGAGACCTGGAACAAGAAACATATCATATACCAAAATCAGCCGATTTTGAACCTTCTAAGGTCAAATGTTAAAAGAGAAATATTAAAAACAAAATACACTAGTATATCAAACCTTGTCTTGTTTTCATTTCTCATAGTTCTTCTATGGCTTTCCCTATAGATGATCACGTTCACATGATCCTATTCCTAGTACCCTTATTCATTTTCCTGATAATTTTGCCAACATCAATTTCTCAAGAACATAACAAACATGCAGGGTGTAGAAAACCATACACATGTGGATTAACATCCAACATATACTATCCTTTTTGGGGAGAGAAAAGACCAAGTTATTGTGGCAGCAATGAACAGTTTCAGCTAAAGTGTGATGCTCATAAAAACACATCAATTGAGATTGGCTCACAAAGCTTCCAAGTGTTAAGCATTGATCAAGTGGCTTATACCATGAGATTGGTTCGAAAAAACCTTTCTTATGATCATTGTTTTTCTGATTTAACCAACACTTCTTTGAGCTCATCTGTCTTTCATTACACGTCTGATGTGAGGAATATCACTATCTTCTATAACTGCGCCGATATCAAGCTTTCAAATGGAACAAATAGAAACTCTTTTCCTTGCAAGGAAGATAGGAACAAGCGTGGTTTCTATGTGGATTCTAAAGATGCAGAAGTTCAAAACTGTGAAGGGGGTCGTATTGAAGTTCAGGTAACAAAGGAAGTTGAGCTGAAGCTTGGTGAAGGAATTGGAGGGCTTAACAAGGCTTTGAATGAAGGGTTTGATGTAAGATATGTTACAGATTCTGAAGCATGTTTGAGATGTTTTTCAAGTAATGGAACTTGTGGGACCAATGATAGGTCTCAGTTTTCTTGTTATTGCCCTGATGGAACTGTCGCTTTGGATTGTTTTCATAACCACCACAGTAGGCCTTCTTTTCCTTTTCTTCTCTTTTTGTATACTTACATTGCATCAAAGTCTTTATGATTTGGGGGGTTATGAAATCTTCAAAGTTGTTGACTTTTCTTAAGGATGGCCTACAAACAATTGCTCCTTGGAGATTCTTTTCCGTTTCTGCATTGCTCATAGATCACTATCATTATTGTATATAAAATTTTGTAATACTAATACCCCATTGCTAAACTCATCAACAGTTCTTGTATTGAACAAACTTCAACTGTCTTGAAACAACAGAATCAACTCTAGTAATTAAGTTTTATGTTTGACAAAAATTATAGAAATGTTCTCACTCATCTTCATTTTCTATGTTAACTTTCACAGGCAATGGATGGAATTGGAAAAAGAGGGTTGGTGTAGGTAATAGATTCAATCATCCATGATAAACTTCTTTTCATTTTCTTGTATTTAACTTCATTAATATACATGTACACATATTTATACTAATTGAAACTTCCAATAATACATTTTAGGTGTTGCTGCTGCTGTTGCTGTGGTCAGTGCAGTTGCAATTGGCATTGCCCTTTATATCTGTTATTGGCGAAAGAAGAAGACGAAGAATTGCCATGCAGTATCCTCTGTACTATCTCAGAGGACCTGTTCAGTAGACACTGAGAAGGGAAGAAGATGCCTTGGACTCCACTTCTTCACCTACAATGAACTTAAAGAAGCCACAAATAACTTTGATTCTTCCAGAGCACTAGGATATGGTGGCTTTGGGACAGTCTATTTTGGTACAACCTACCATCCCATGTCATCTTATATAATTATTAGTATAACTAATTTGTAACTAACTTTTATATCTCTAACAGACTTTGACTGATATTCTTTGTGATGGTAGGAAAACTCCGAGATGGGCGTTTGGTGGCGGTGAAACGGATGTATGAGAGTAATTACAGGAGAGTTGAGCAATTCTTGAATGAAGTTGACATCTTAACAGGCCTACACCATCAAAATCTGGTGTCACTATATGGATGCACTTCTCGCCAAAGCCGCGAACTTCTTCTTGTATATGAATATATTCCTAATGGAACTGTTGCTGATCACCTTCACGGTCAACTAGCGAAACCCGGGATGCTTCCATGGCATATCAGAATGAACATTGCCATAGAAACTGCTAGTGCATTAGTATATCTTCATGCATCTGATATCATCCATAGAGATGTGAAATCCAACAACATTCTCCTTGACAATCACTTCAGTGTAAAAGTAGCAGATTTCGGACTTTCACGCCTTTTTCCAAACCATGTCACACACATTTCAACTGCTCCACAAGGAACTCCTGGTTATTTGGATCCAGAATATCATGAGTATTATCAACTTACTGATAAAAGTGATGTTTATAGTTTTGGAGTTGTGTTGATTGAGTTAATATCATCTATGCCTGCTGTTGATATTGCTAGGCATAGGAATGAAATTAATTTGTCTAACATGGCAGTTAAGAAGATTCAAAATGGGACTTTACATGAGTTTGTGGACCCTACACTTGGATTTGAATCAGATTTTAAGGTGAGGAAAATGATCAATGCAGTAGCTGAATTAGCATTTCAATGCTTGCAGAGTTCTAAAGATGTTAGGCCTTCTATGGTACAAGTTCTGGAAAGGCTGAAGGATATAGAGAGTGAGAGTGGTGGGGTTTATAAAGGTATACCTGAGGTTATGGATATATCACAAGATGCTGCTGCTTTGTTGAAGAATGTTGTAGAACCACCACCACCATCACCAGATTCAAAATTGGGAAGCTTATCTACTCCACCTAATGGGAGAAAATAAGTTATGTTATACATACATTGTAGTATACACCTTTCTCATTTCAACAATAACCTTAGTCAAACCAAGTTCATATACCTGAGATGGTATAAAGCTAGCCAGCTAGGTAGCATTCCCCAGTCAAGAGCATGGATTCTGTCATATGCTAATACTGATAAGATTAAGTTTACATAGAATTATAAAGCTACTTAATTTGGTGATTGAAGTTAGTCTTTTCAGGATTTTTTTTATTGCTAATTATTTTCTACCAAACACCTTGTATAAATTAAGAAACTCATATGGTGTGTAGTCAAGACATGTTTCCACATTATAATGGATCACAATTAAAATGAATGGTCCATTTTTTCTTCTTTCTTTTCTTTTTTATAGGAGGTTGAGGAAAAGGTCTGGTTCCAAGATTAGGATGTCAGTCTCAAGCTTTTTGATGACTATCAGTATTTACACAGAATCTATTGATGAGTGTGACCATATTAGTAAGAATCAATTGAGCAAACTTTTGTATGTACAAATTACAAATGTAATTTAATTTATGTCATCTAACAGAGATTTCTTCTATAAAAATAATAATGTACACCATGAAATGCAGTGTTGTCACACAGGAATGCAAAGAACTTTTGAACGTTCTTTGCAGCCCACAGAATTATTTAACACTCTTCTGGATCCCAAATACACATAACTGTGAATTATTAGTTCACGAAAATGAAAAATAGAAGGGAAGGAAGAAAGCTTTCTTCAGACTTCAGACATGCAAAAACATTTCGGTTAAGGAAAAATTATGTTGTTGTTTTTTTTTCCAAAAGAAGAAATAAGGTAAAAGTCAAGAAAATAGCATTAGACCAAAATCTTATCTTCCAGACCAAATCAAAACCTTAAAATTATTTTAAGTTAAATAGTTGTTTTGGTTCACATTCCGCATAGGAGTTGATTCATTGGCTCGAAATAATTATGGCCCAACCTAACTCGATTTGGAATTGTCTTTAGCCCGAATAGAGCAACCGAAATTGATAGCTTTACATTCATAGACCAAATGACTATTTATCCAAAAAAAGTGTCGATGTTGGGGTAGGAGTGGCTTTGGTCAGTTTTGTTAGAGTACACATCAGTTTGTAATTGCCTATTAGTATTGTATTAGTAGTTATACGGTACAAAATACTATGACAGTTAGTGTAGTAATAGAAAACTGTTTTCAGTGAAACAGAATTGCATGTACTCTATAAGGCACATTGCCTAATGAATGAATAACAGTTGTTGATTCCCTCTAATTTCTGTTAACATTTGGTATCAGAGCTCTGAAAAGGGGCCTGGCTTTCTAACAGCGAAAACACGAGAGAAGTGAGATTTCTGTGTACGATCAACAACAATGGCGACGACGGAGAACGGAAATGGGAACTACGGGCAACCATCGATTCCCAAATTCGATGGGCACTACGATCACTGGTCCATGTTGATGGAAAACTTGTTGAGATCGAAGGAATACTTGAACATCGTTGAAGGCGGAGTACCAATCTTGCAGGCAAATCCCACGGCGGAGCAGAAGAAGATAGTGGAAGAAGCTCACTTGAAGGACCTTAAGGCAAAAAACTATTTGTTCCAATCGATTGATAGGAACATAATTGATACAATTCTTGACAAAGATTCGTCAAAGGCAATTTGGGAATCAATGAAGCGTAAATATCAGGGCTCCACGAAGGTGAAGAGGGCTCAATTGCTGGTATTGAAGAAAGAATTTGAGATGCTTGCGATGAAGGAAGGGGAAACCGTCGACGAATACCTTGGAAGAACCCTAGCAATCGTGAATAAGATCAAGATCCATGGCGAAACGGTTAAAGAAGTGATGGTTGTTGAGAAAGTGCTGAGATCGTTGACTGAGAAGTTCGATTATGTTGTACGTGCAATTGTGGAATCCAATGATCTAGATACCCTAACAATTGATGAACTCCATGGAAGCCTCCTCGTTCATGAACAGAGATTCAAGAATCATAAAGAAGCAGATTAGGTGTTGAAGGCATCAAGTGAGCAAAGAACCACGAGCATAGGCAGAGGGCGCACCACCAGAGGTGGAAGAGGCAAAGGTAGGCAATTTTCTAATAAAGAATCAATTGAGTGTTATAGATGTCGTAAGTTAGGTCATTATCAATATGAATGTCCTAATCTTGAAGAAAATGCAAATTACACTGAATTTGATGAGGGAGAAGAGGTTCTATTAATGGCATATAACTCTGAAATTGCAATTGATTCAAAGGGAAGGATTTGGTTGTTAGATTCAGGCTGTAGCAACCACATGTGTGGTGTAAAAGAATGGTTCTTCAACTTAGATACTCAATTCAGAACCACTGTAAAGCTAGGGGATGATTCTGTAATGAAGGTAATGGGAAGAGAGAACATCAAACTCGATGTAAATGGCATTGTTCAGGTAATAACTGGAGTATACTACATTCCTAGTATCAAGAATAACCTTCTAAGCATAGGACAGCTTCAACACAGAGGTTTGAAGGTGATCTTTGAAGATGATGTCTACAAGGCCTACCACAAGCAAAGAGTATTGTTGTTAATTTCAAAAATGACTCCAAACAAATTGTTTCCCATTATAGCCACTCCTGTGTTACCAAGTTGTTTGCAGGCAACAAGTGAAGATGAGATTCACCTATGCCATTGTAGGTATGGACACTTGAGCATGAGTGGACTTGAGACATTAGCTCAAAAGGAGATGGTTACTGGCCTGCGAAAGTTACAGAATACAAGTCAAGTATGTCCAGATTGCATGACAGGGAAACAACACAGAGACACTATACCCAAGAGCAGCACTTGGAGAGCCACGAAGAGACTTGAACTAGTTCACTCTGACATCTGTGGACCCATTACTCCTGTGACGAGCAGCAAGAAGAGGTATATACTCACCTTCACTAATGATTTTAGTAGAAAAACATGGTTGTATTTTCTCACTAAAAAATCAGAAACATTGAATTGTTTTAAGAGTTTTAAAACAAAAGTGGAAAAAGAGACTGGTGAACTATTGAAGTGTTTGAGAACTGACAGGGGAGGGGAATTTAATTCCTCTGAATTTGACAAGTATTGTGAAGAAAATGGAGTGAAAAGACAACTTACAGCAGCATACACTCCTCAACAAAATGGAGTGGCAGAGAGGAAGAATAGAACTCTCCTCAACATGGTGACAAGTATACTTGCAGGGAAAGAAATGCCAAAAAAGTTTCTAGGCAGAGGCTGCTAATTGGGCAGGATACATCTTGAATAGATCCCCTACTGCTGCTTTAACTGAGATGACACCAGAAGAGAGGTGGAGTGGAAAGAAGCCCTCTGTGACACATTTCAGAGTGTTTGGGTGCATTGCCCACACTCATGTGCCTGATGTGAAAAGAAAGAAGTTGGATGCTAGAAGTGAAAAGTGTGTGTTCTTAGGCACCAGTGAGGAATCCAAAGCATATAGGCTTTACAATCAAACAACAAAGAAGATAATTGTGAGCAGGGATGTTGTCTTCTCTGAAGGAGAGAAATGGGATTGGACTAATGATGAAGACAGAAAAGGGAAGAAGCAAGTTGTAGAAGAGTACTTTGAAGCAGGAAGTGGCTCTGATACTCACACAGAACAGAATGATGAAGCATCACCAGTTGACAGTTTTCAATCAGAGACATCAGCAGCTGGTGCTGCAAGGAGAAATACCAACAATACTACTGAAGATCAACCTCAAGGGAGGGTGAGAAGACCACCAGGCTATCTTGATGTGTATGATACTGACTTCAGTGTGTTTTGATATGAAGAATTGTTGAATTTGACCATGTTTGGCCCAAACATTGAAGAGGATCCTGTCACATATGAGGAGGCAGCTAAGAAAGAGGTGTGGAGAAAGGCCATGAACTCAGAAATTGAGTCTATTGAGAAAAATAACACTTGGGAACTCACTGAACTTCCTAAGAATACAAAGAAGATAAGTGTGAAATGGGTGTTCAAGACTAAGGTCAATGAACAAGGTGAGATTGAGAAACACAAGGCTAGGCTTGTGGCAAAGGGATACTCTCAAAAGCATGGTATAGACTACAATGAGGTGTTTGCTCCAGTAGCTAGATGGGATACCATCATATGTGTCCTAGCAGTAGCTGCTCTTAAAGGTTGGAAAGTGTACCAACTTGATGTCAAGAGTGCCTTCTTATATGGAGAGTTGAATGAGACTGTGTATGTAGAGCAACCAATGGGGTATGTGAAGAAAGGTGAGGAGGAGAAGGTATATAAGCTGCACAAAGCACTTTATGGCTTGAAACAGGCACCTAGGGCCTGGTATAGCAAGATAGAGCAGTACTTCATGACAGAAGGATTTAGCAAGTGTCCATATGAGTATACGTTATTCACCAAAATGGACAAGGAAGGGAATGTTTTGATCATAAGTCTCTATGTAGATGACTTGATCTTTACTGGAAACAACAATGAAATGTTTGAGGAATTTAAGAAATCTATGATGAAAGCCTTTGACATGACAGACCTTGGCAGAATGAGATATTTTCTAGGAATGGAAGTGACACAGAACAGTGAAGGCATTTTCTGTGTCAACAGAAATATGCAGGAGAAATCTTAGAAAAATTTGGTATGAACAATTGCAAAGCAGTAAGTAGCCCTATGGTTCCAGGAACTAAACTCTCTAGAATGACTCTGGTGATCCTGTTGATACTACACAATTCAAGCAAATTGTGGGTAGTCTAATGTACTTGACTGCCACAAGGCCAGACCTGATGTTCTCAGTAAGTTTACTGAGTAGATTAATGGAAAAACCTGTTGAAGCACATCAGTTGGCTGCAAAACGAATACTGAGGTACATACAAGGCACCAAGGGCCATGGCATCTGGTACAAGAAGGGAGGAGAAGCTGAATTAGTAGCTTACACTGTGTTAGCCTATAATTTCGACAAGCTAAATTAAATGCAGTCAACGGGGTTTGACTTTGGTTTTCTCAGAAGAAGGTGTTGGTTTCGACACAGAAGAAGGTGTTGGTTTCGACAAAGCCTTAGACTTAACAAGAATTGAAGGGTGATATTTCGACGAGTCGAAGGCTGAGATTCAATAGCAGGTCAAAATCAAGTGCTCGCCGTCGAAGTTCTGGCAGTTACCCTAGTCGAAGGCTGAAGCAGTTTTCTTTTTTAAATTCTCTGTACAGTTAGTTAATTTTAGTGTTTTCCCTCATTGTATAAATATTAAATAGTAGTTTTTCATAGGAAAAAACAGGTCACAAACTCATTACAGAATTCTCACGCTCTAACTTCCAACACATTACAGAGAAAATGAGTTAGAGAAGAATGTATGATCTGTGTACCAACTCTCTTTTCAATTAATGCATTTTAATTTGCTTTCTTTATTGCTTTTCTGCAATTTTTTCTTTGTTTTCACTTCGTCCCTATCTGAAGAAATTCGACGGTTTCGCGTGAAACTGACAGTTATCTTCATTCTTTTCTTTGAAACCGCAAGAACACGCATAATTCTGGAAAAAACTTTAACACAAATGGTCTTAGGATTTACTAGTTGATCCTGCAAACAAAAGCAATTTCAAACTAGCGGTGTTTACCAAAAACTACGGTAAACACACTGACAATGATTATGGTGGTGATGTGGATGACAGAAAGAGTACCTCAGGTTTCCTCTTCATGCTGGCTAATGGAGCAGTATCGTGGTCCTCTAAAAAGCAACCAGTGGTGACATTATCAACCACAGAAGCAGAATTCATAGCTGCTGCACATTGTGTCTGTCAAGGTGTTTGGATCAAGAGAATTCTGGAAAGCATATCTCACAAGCAAGGCAAGTGTTTGATTGTGTACTGTGATAACAGTTCCACTATAAGACTCTCTAAAAATTCAATACTTCATGGTAGAAGTAAACACATAGACATCAGATTTCATTTCTTGAGAAATCTGAGTAAAGAAGGAATGATTGAACTACTGCACTGTGGAACACAACAGCAAATGGCAGATGGAATGACAAAGGCTCTGAAGGCTGATTCATATGTGAAGTTCAGAGAATTTATGGGAATGCTGGATGTTGTCAATATAAACTAGTTTGAAATTGCCTATTAGTATTGTATTAGTAGTTATACGGTACAAAATACTATGACAGTTAGTGTAGTAACAGAAAACTGTTTTCAGTGAAACAGAATTGCATGTACTCTATAAGGCACATTGCCTAATGAATGAATAACAGTTGTTGATTCCCTCTAATTTCTGTTAACATTTGTCTACTACGGGGAGCAAACTTTCTGCCCATGCCCCAGGCGCATGTCTATTCATCACCTGGTAATCTGAGTTTCAATAATTTTCAAACTTATGGATACACATAAATTTTCTAACAATAATTACATTGCTCATCTCTTGGTAAAGCAGATTGATCGCCTCTTTTGTTTTATTCTCCTTATCCTTGCTCTAGCATCTTAAATACTTAAAATAATACATCTCACAGGAGTTAACTTTTGTTATAAAATATTATAAAGTAATATGGAGGTACATATTCAGTTTGTGGATTCCCTAATGTTATATAGACAAATTTTTCTAGACAAAAATAGCCAAAAATCAAATTACAATACCAATTCACCAAGTTTTTTAAACAAATAACCAACCTACTTTTTCACAGTTTTCTAGGTCATTGACTAAAAACTGTGAAAAAGTAGGTTGGTTATTTGTTTAAAAAACTTGGTGAATTGGTATTGTAATTTGGTTTTTGGCTATTTTTGTCTAGAAAAATTTTTCTATATAATATCATTGATTGAACTGATGTACTGTTACTCTCATAATGATCACAAAATTTTATATTATATCAGAGTGGAGGTTTTGTATTCGAATCAGACCTAAATCTACTCTTTGGTTTATGTATATTATACGTGAGGTCCCTATCTAAGAATTGGTCTATGTCTAGCTTCAGTCCATACTTGCTCTAAACCTCATATGTTCATACTCAAGCATGAATGTGAGGGTCTCCATTATTTCATTCACATAAGTTTATGTTTCAGATGTCAACACATGATCATGAAGGGGTGTGTGTTGACATTCCATATATTGGTTTACGCTTTAGATCTATAATTTGGATGAAACGTAGATGTCCATATTCGGGCATTGTTTGAATCACCCTATCTTTCAAAAGTGTATTTGTTATAAACTTAAAACTTAGTAAGGTTTTGATAAAATAACACAAACTTTAAAACCTAGATAAAATAAGATAATCTGTTTTTAAATATTCTGACCCTCAATCTAAACCTTACTACTAGTTTTAAGCTTAGACTTAGAGGATCAGGTTGTTATCACTAATTTGAATTAGGAATCTCATGCCTTGTATTTCCCCTACAGCCAAAAAAAGGTTTTGGCAGCGCTTTAAAGTGCTGCTGATTAATGCACTGCTAAAGGTAGGAATTGGAATCGGCAGCGTTTTTGAAGCGCTAATAAATGTCAAGAATCGGCAGTGCTTTTGACTAAGCGCCTCCCATTCGCTCAGCCTAATTAATTAGGAGGAGGGAATTGGAATCGCTTTTAACAGAAGTGGTACCCAAATCCAAAGATGCTGACATAAATGGTGTAGTTGTGTGCCTTGTCATCCACTTCATGCAGCAGTCATGAGCACTACATACATAGAATAAAATATCACCTGCACTATAATCAAATTTATTTATTTATCTGTCTTGCACATTGAGTAGAGGATGGATGGAGTGAATAATGAAGACAGAGACCCACTAAACTAAAGAAGCTGATATTTTGGATTCATTGGGTCGTGCCAATTACTACTGTACTTGTTGTCTTAATCAATCAGAGGCCCAAGTGGATAATTAATATAATGGCAAAGAATGAAAGTCGAAAGCTAGCATATGCATATTTCACATCCACTTATCAGAAAGAGCCAAGAGAAACATCAATTATATTATATATATTCAATAAAGAGCTAAACTCCAGGAAATAAAATTTTGATAAAAAGGCAAGTAGGCATAAAGACAAGCAACGTGATGCCTTTCAGGATATATATCTTCAATCAAGAGATTTTATTTTATACTAATATTAAATATATAGTAACAGATATTATTAAATCATTTTACATTTGTAAGCTGTCAGTCTATTTGAATTGGTTAATTTGGGAAAATTTATGCAAACAATCTATGATATTTTGTAAGTTTTTATTTTTATTTTTTTTTAGATAAGCATGATATTTTGTAAGTTGTTTTCAGCTTATTTTCATAATATATACGCTTAGGAAAAAAACAGCTGAGATAGTTTATGAGAGGATGCATGTCCTGCATGTTTTATAGTGATGGCAGAATATGAAGTGAACAGGATCGAATTTGTCACTTGTCAGGTTCTTTAAGGGACATATGGAACTACACCACCTGGTTTTCACGTGGAGGTTGGGTGGTGCTAACATATACTATATAGTGTTTTATATATACATGTCAATGTATGCTTTCAAAATCCATCTTCAGGTTATTGAACCAATATATATCATATAATGCAAAGATACTCTCCCTGATAGTTTTCATGTGGTCCCAGGGAGAGTATCGTTGAGTGAATGTATAAATGTTCCAGCAGCACCAGCAAGTTGGGTGATGATATCGAAATTCGAATATTAACATTGATCAAACTAAACTCCACTATATATAGCTGGAACATTTATACATTCAAGATACCTTAGTTTTCAAGAAGCTACTTCCACTTTTTATTTATGAGTCAAAGCTAACTATGAATTGGGAATGCAAACAATCATAAATCTTAATTCATGAAAAACAAAATAAGAAACTGAAGTATATGTTGGATTTCAAGTGTGAGTGGACTAAGTCCTACATCGGTTAGTTAAGAATAAGCTATATGAATGATATATAAGAGAGGGGACTCATATACCCGACGCCTTAAGGTTTTAAGTGGAGATGTGGCGTCCAAATCTCTTGATTATCTAATTCATTGCTAGCATGTTGTCGCTCACGGTTAGAGTTGTCAAGATGGGCAGGCCGCACTGCCCACTGGGCCAAACGTAAAAGTGGGCTTGACTGGCCCAGCCCAATTATTATCTGGCCCATGTTTTGTCTAGCCCAGTCTAGCCCAAAACACTGGGTCATGGGCAGGCCCGTGGCCCAATCAAACTTTAACTAAGGATATCATAAAAATTGTTCAAATAAACATAAAAAAGTAGGCCCTGTTTGGTCCATGGGCCAACTGGACTGGGCCACATTGGCCCTATTCGATCTTGGGCCTCTATTAAACGAGCCCAATCCAACCCAAAACACTGGGTCTTGGGCCGGCCCGTTGGGCTGAGCCAAAATTAACAGCTCTATTCACGGTGCTCCTCCAGAATCCCCAACACTATATAACCATATTAATTAGCGTGCCATAGTAGCTTTTCATTAAGGAATCTGCATGTCGACATATGATCAGGTATTGGATTGTATGACTTCCTAAAGAGGGTTCTTTGTATGGCCTCTCGCTTTCAACATGAGTGGAGCAATGGGTCTACAACACATGAGGATTTTTTACAATAAAAGTCAAAAGGAAAAGCATTTGCTGGGTTTAAAGCTACACTGATCTCCTACCAACATTTGATGCTTTAGAAAGATAAATCATACTTAATTAGGCAATACTAGATTTATATATCAATCGATGGGTGGAAGCCTGGAAGGATATATGCTAAAGCTTAGTTTCCAGCTCTATTGAAAAAATTCTTCATGCTCTTAATGTTGCTGATTTGGTTAGGTAGACTTTATATCATTCTTGGAAAAATGTGGGTAATTTACTCAATCTCACTTGTATTCCTCAAATTTTGACATATGTATCTCATTAATTTAATATCAACGTGTTGTAAATCAAATACACAAGACAATCACGTGGCTAAGTGGAATTTACCTTTTAGGTGATGCCTAGGGTTGTCTTTGAAAAAATATACGTAACTTACTCAATCTCACTTGTAAGTTCATTCAAAATCGGACACAGTATTCCACTAATTTCATATAATTAAAAGGTAATTCCACAGAACCGCATAATTGACCTTTATATTTGTATGTTTACATCGTGTTGATATTAGATTACTGGAATACATATGTCAAATTTTGAGGAATACTAGTAAGATTGGGCAACTAACCCACATTTTTTAAAAAGCAACATATATAGGTCTCGCCACCCGTTAATGAAAGTTCAAGTTAACTTGTACAATATTTAAAAAAATAATAGCAAGTCCATTAATTTATTATTAGTCCAAACAAAATTTGTGACTCACACACCACATGGACATCTTATCATTTAAATATTCAAATGGAAAGCCTGATATGGACTTCTCTCGGCAAAAATTTACAACAGGGACGAAAGTTGTAAATATCGAAAAGGTGGAGGAATAAACACCAAAGAAAAGGTGGACATCTTGATCTTAATGCTGATGATGTGAGGGGGCAAGGTTATGATAATGGTTCCAATATTAACACTACAAAAAAAATAAGATTAGCGACTGATATTAGAATGGGAATCAAGATCCGTCAATAACACAGTAGTTAGTGGGAATCAAGATCCGTCAATAACACAGTAGTTAGTGGGAACCAAAAGATATTTCTTGAGATTAATCCTAGAGGCTAGAGCATTATACATGTCATGTGCTTGTCATAGTCTTAATCTTACTCTTGGTGATATGACACAATATTTTTGTGTTAAAGCTATTTCATTCTTTCCAGTTATGAAAACTCTTATTCATTGGGATCTACAAAGAGATAGAAAATTTTGTTTGATAACGTTTTTAGTTTAACTATGAAATATTTGTCTAATATTCGTTGGGAAACTCGAATTAAGTGTTAAAACCATTGGATTTCAATGTCCCCAAATAAGATTGACTTTGTCGAAATTATATGAATGTTTTGATAATGAAGTAGACGGAGAGTTTGATTAATGCACTAGAAAGTTTTGAATTTTTTGCTTTGTGTGATTATTTTATATGATATTTTAATTGCTATGAAATAAGTTACTTTTTTGTCTTTTATTTAAATATTTTCAAATTAAAAAATAGTTATATAAGGGAGTCTGTTTCTCACGATTTGTCTAGAGCCCATAAAATGTCAGGAACGGGACTGCGAAACGAAGTGAACATGTGTTTGTTTGGAAATATATTCTATTCATCTATTACTTTTCTATTCTACCTATCTATTCTATGTATAACATACAAAATAATGATATAGTGTAGACAGCTGCTAAACTCTTGTTTTTTTTCTAGCTCAAACACATTTTCATTCTTTTCACAAGTTTTTGCACAATTTGCTTTGTTTTTTTCCTAGACCCATGTGTTTGTTCAGGAGTCAATTTTTGCCCAAAGTAATAGTCCGGCCCAATGATCTAGTGTTTTGGGATGGATTTGATAAATAGAGGCCTACAAGGTAAGATCATTTTGGTCCTACAAAGTTGACCCGTCGAGAAAGATTGCCCACTTTTATGTTTTTTAGTTTCCGTCGTTAACAAATTCAGGTTGGATTTCACAAACTTATGTTTAGGGATCGAGTGAGAAAAAAATATTAGTTTATTAGTTTAAAGTCTAAATTGAGGGTTAAGTACAATTTTTGAACAAATCTAGATCATTAAACTTTCTAAAATCATTCACTAGTTATATGTTCGAGTTTGTTATGAAATTAACCAAAATAGACTAAGAAGATAAAAGAAGAAAATGAAAGAGTCCTTGTATTTTTTGACAATTTTTTTTGAAAGAGTCTTTCTATTATTCTTTTCGAAATGTAAGCATTATAATGCTACATAAATCCTATTTTTAGAACACTGCTTTTGTAACTAACAAATATATTGAGACCTAAAATAATGTACCTTTAGCATATAAATTTCGAGTAATAGCAAAGAGTGAATGACTTTATTAATAATAGTTATAAGAAAATTCTAAGAAATATAAAAGTACATCCAAATACCAATAATAGAGTTACCATTATTGGGGAAAAGTGTTGTCAAAAAAGAAAGTTGGGCAAAACTGTTGGCCTCTATCCCGAACATGCTATTGTGTCTCACATCAGTTCAGTGCATTGTTTCATTACCAAATACCAGAAATGTGCTAATTAATATTGCAATTCTATTGATGCCGCAGCAAAAGATAAAAAGGAATATGCAATGTATAAGTGGGAAAAGATGGGGAAGTTATGGGAGTCCATTTATAAAAATGGAGGGGTCAATAAATGGTAAATATTAAAAATACCCTCTAGTTCATACTTGTGAAAAATTATTTAAAAAAGGTGTTACATATTGAATAGAGTGGGACCACATCTTTTTATAGCGGAAGTTGTGATTTTATCTTTAAAAAATCACAAATATAGACAAAAATATTAGGTCCATATAATATAAACTCTATAAAAAGAGTTTAAAAGCGAAGTCTCTTTTGTAACCTAACTAGCACTATATTTGTGAACACACACTTGCTGTATCGTGTTGCCCAAATATCGCATAATTGGCTACGTTCTTCATCGATACAAGAGCCTAGATATCTGTTACAGAGAGTCATTCTATATCATGTGGCAAGGCACCACCACCGAAGCACTATCTCCCCGTCGACATGGGGCATTGATCGAATTACAATATCTAATATATCAAGTTAAGCAATATTTTATTCATTTAATTAATGATAAAAGAATTATAATCTTAACGTTGACTAAGTCTAACTGTATTTGTCAAACAAAAAAACGTTGACGCATGTAATTACAGGTAAATGGGTCCATATTATATGTCTCCAAAAATATAGCGCATATGTTTTTAGACACAAGAATAATGATTTTTAACTATAATCATCTTGCTTTTGCTCTAGTAATCTACCTAAGCCTATAAAATGAACATGTGTATGTTTTGATTCAAACTCTAACAAAACCCCATATGGACCTGTTAAGACATATATCATATCAATGACTTTATAAAGGCACGATCATTAAGATTCTCACTGTTGTAACTTCAAATTTGAAGAATTGTTGCAAAAAAAAAACACGGATCCAACTGTTTTGGTGAGCGCAAATTCAAAGGAAGGAGAAGAAGATGAATACACATAATCAAGGCATGTGCGGAAGAATTAAGGTGAAGACACATAACCATAGAGGTCATGTAAGCACCATACGTGTTTAGTTAATCGCAGGTAACACAACGTCTAAAAAGGATGACAATGTAAACAATTTGAAATATAAATGACTTAATTTAAGAGAAAAAAATATATAAATGACCAATTCAAAACTTTAAAGTAAATTAAATGACCCCAAAATAAATTTTTTTTAACAATTTAGGTATTTCATTATGAGATAATTAGTGTTTGACTTTATTGACTCTTGGGTCACTGAGAGGAGTCGAGGGATGATTCACATTGAGTTAAGAGCAACTACACAAGTGAGTTGAACACCACATTTTAATGCAAGACTTCTACCTCACAGTTGAATACGTGGGATTACAATATGGATATTTTTCACGTTTATAATAGTAGTGATAGTATGGGAAGCGCGTCTAGTTGTGGGAGTGGGTGTTGACAGAGAAGAAATGGGGACTGCTTTTTCATGTATCTGCTATTTCCTTTCCTTCATCCCTTTCCTTTTTATTACAAACCAAACAAACAAACATCTCATAGTTCTCACTCACTTTAACCCTTTGTTATCACCTAAAGCCAACAACTATAGCAGGGAAGTGGCAAACACACAATACACAGTTAGTTACTAGCTAACAACACAAAAACCAAAACAAACTCCTTTTACTGTAATCAAATCTAATCTTATCTCTTTTTAAGCATTCACTCACTCACCCCCTTTTCCTCTCTGCTTTTGCTTCTTCCTCTTCCTCATACTCTTCCCACTCGCTTCCGGCGTTTCTTCCTACCGTATCATCTTATGTAAGTACCTCTTTAATTTTACTCATCTCATCACCTCAAGTTTTTTTTTTCTTTATGCACTTTCTTCCTTGCATTTCACCGCCTTCTTCTTCACTCTGCTTTACTTTTTTTGGTTTTCCTTTTTATTCACCTTTTTTATTGTGTTTTGGAGTTTCTTGAATCTCTCTACTTTAGCTTGCATATGAAATTTTAGAATTTCGAATTTTTTATTTATAAAAAAGGTTACTTTGAACTTTGAAGAGTGATTATTATATGAGTGGAATCCTAAGGAAAGAGAATGATTGTGCTTCTTAATTGGTTCAGTATTGAAATTTAGATCTACCTTGTGTTCTGAGTAGCAACGGAAAGCTTAATTTGATGTTAATTAATAGCATCTATCTGTTCACTGATTTTATTAAGAAAGTGCTTAACTTAATTAGTCCACTGCAAAAGATGAGTTATCATATTAATTAGTCTAATTGATGAGTGTTCTGTTTAATCATGCATTGAATCTGATTTCATGTGCTTTTGAGGCCACTGAGGGCATGCTATCATTAACACTTCTTCTTCCTAACCACCGTTATTTTTTTTCTGAAAAAAAATAAGGACCGTGGTTAGGTACGCAACTATATTCTGCACAAGTTTATGGTTTCTGTAAAATCTGCTGTAGTGGGCCAAGTTGGTCATTAAATCTTCAATAGACCACTTCTTCGTGGAGAAAACTTTAAGGCTATAGATTTTCAGGGTAAATAAAAGGATATTAATGGTATCAAAATACCATAGAATTGCATGACATTAAGGGACCCAATTATATTGGAAACATGTGAGCTGTTTTCAATCTTCAAACCTTCTTTAACAGAGGCAATCGCCATACTTCAATTCACCCAGAACTGGTTAGTAATTACTAAATAAGAAACAAACATTTGTCCATCTTCTCACATTAAAGTATGACCATTATTGAGTATGATTGTGATCCTTAACAAGACTTCTTTTAGTTTATTCTTTCCTATATTCCTCTTTACCTTTATGCACCAATGTTTCTTTCTGGTGACTTCCATGTATGTTATTACATATCTTCTTACATATATCTGCTGTTATGAGTCTCACGTAAGATGTGATATGGCTTGAAAGAATGTTTACAAGTAGTAAACATCTCTCTTCTTAGAAATCTGTTTTGTATATTTGTGTGACACCCAACTCAAATTCTAAGATGGTATGAGTGTCTATCCAAGATCTGTTAGACTACCAACTGTCGGGCAACTTAGGTCAAACTCCAGTTGCATGGTCCTGAGCGTGAGGGGAGTATGTTGAGAGTCTCACATCAGATGTGATATATATGACTGAAAGACTGTTTATAAGTGGGAGGCGTTCATCTCCTTACAAGCCGGTTTTGTGGGGTTGAGTTGGGATAAATTAGACAACTAGTTCATAATTAAGAAACAGGCATGTACTTGTATCTGGGAATTGTAGACTTGTGGAGAAGGGATTATGTAAACAACTTTACAACTGGCATTTTAAAAAATGCTACATGTGGTGGGAGTGTTCTATACTTTAATTGGATCAATTTGTATTCAGCTGCATCATTATTCCCCATCTATCATGCATTGATTTCTCAGCCTCTTTAAAGAAAGAAGGAAAACAGATAGATGCTAAATAACAAGAAAATTGGACAACTTTTTTTTGGTTATATTTTTGTCAAAGCAAAACTCCTATATGTTGAGTAACAATAGGTAAGCTTATGTGAACATTATGGGATCAGACATGGCTTGCTCTACTTTGATTGCATAATACTGCCAACATTATGTTAATGCCAGAATTTTGTATGCTTCAGTATACTTACATACACGAAATTCCTTACTCTGCATAGAAAATAACCTAATTTCATCATCATGTAGGTGACAGTATCATAATAAGCTGATCAAAGTGTCAAATTGATTCATTACAAACATTCTGGAAAGGAAGTTAGCTCATAGCATATTGATATAAAAATGAGGACTCCAAACTTGAACTTGGAACCTGAAAATCACTTAGAAGACTGCAGTCAAGTGGTTTCCACTATATCCTTGCAACAAGAAGCATCTCATGATCTTACCAGAGACAGCACCACAACTTCTTCCCATGTTACAAATCTCACAAATCCAGATTCTGTTACCCTTGACTTGACACTCAATTTTCATTCCAGTGATTGTGAGTTGAAGACTCCAAGTGATGCTAGTAGTGATGGTGGAGCTGAACCACAACCTTCAGCATCAGCAACTCCAAGAGTTTTCTCTTGTAATTATTGCAAGAGAAAGTTCTTCAGCTCACAGGCATTAGGGGGTCATCAGAATGCTCATAAAAGGGAGAGGACAATAGCGAAACGCGCAATGCGAATGGGAATGTTCACTGAGAGATATACAAGCCTAGCATCTCTACCTCTTCATGGTTCACCTTATAGGTCTCTTGGTATTGAAGCTCATGCTGCAATGCACCAAAGACATGTACCATCATCATCAACATCACTGAGAGCTCCTGATATGAGAGCTGGTGCAAAGTTTGATAAAAACAATTTTGGATCATTAGTTTTCTTAGAAGATGATGATGTTGGTTTCTTTTGGCCTGGAAGTTTCAGACAAGTGGATCAGGGAGCTGGCATTAATCTAGCACATGCTCAAACTTCAAATTCTAGTTTTGAAATTCCAATGGCACCTCCTCCTCCACAAGCATCTACATCTCCTGATCTCACACTGAAGCTATAAAATTTTAGAAATTATGCATACACAGGCAAAAGCAAAACCCCTCACAAAATAATAAGTAGGTGGCTAGGAAGTTTTATACATTGCTCAACGCTTGAGCAAAATTTCTCAATCACACATTTATTATTTTTTTGTGAGGGGTTTATGATTTATAAGGTTTTTGTTGCATGTGCGTGTATTTTTTATCTAAAGACTATTGGTCTTTGATCTCATTCTCTTAAGACATTAATTTATTAAATTGATAGGGTATGCATTATACAGTGAGATGGTGTTATTTTATTTCCAATGAC
This sequence comes from Astragalus glycyphyllos, assembly GCA_963573325.1. Lineage (NCBI taxonomy): Eukaryota > Viridiplantae > Streptophyta > Magnoliopsida > Fabales > Fabaceae > Astragalus > Astragalus glycyphyllos. The sequence continues at coordinate 74,796,584 of OY754310.1, forward strand.
GATTTTAGCTTATTTTAATTTCACGTGATTAATGGTCTCCTATAGTTTGTATTTTGCTTCATTGTTGATGATATTGCAGCTACTGGCCCTTGGGGAAATAGGGGTAGATGGTTTATGTCCAATTCTATCACTGAAATTTTATAGAATTGTTGTGAGGTTTGGTGAAGTCTTGAAATCATTTTTTTTTCTTCCCTGAAAATTCAGGTAAGAACAATGCTATCTTTAAAAACTATATTCAATCTTCAACAAAATAGTCATGTAAAGTATTTGTTGGTTCATGATAAAGAATCATGAACTTTATGAAGTAGGAATATATTTTATTGTCGCCGTCTTTCCAGGCTATTATTGTGTTTATTTCTTGGACTTTAAATTGTTGCCAAACGAAAGCAGACATGTTAAGCATCATTTTTGATAAAAGAAAAATTATAAAAATCAAACTTACAATACATTTCTGGTGACTTTAACAAGTTTGACCTTCCTTTGTGGATCCACCATGGGTATATTGCTTGCGACCATTGATCTGATCTAACAAAAAGAAAACTATCTATCAAAATTGGAGGTGTGCAACCTAATATATACTCCTAATTAAAATGTGGTGTTCAAAGAAAACTGGTTTGAGGCAAGTTGCAGAAGAAAGGCTCCTTTTGAGTAGGAGCTGCTCTAGGGAGAAGTATTGATCTATGGTTTTTGTGAAATCAATCAAGATAAAAATTGTGAATATTCTATGGTTTTTGTGTTAGTTACTTATTGATGTCAATAGTGGTTTCATATTCCTAAAAGGAATTGCATAACAAAAATTGAATATTCACTAACAGGGAAATCGTAGCAGAATCCATTATTCGTTTGTGACATGTCTACTTTTTTCTATATTTACTTGCCGGAATATAATAGTAATTTTGTGACATGATTTGTGTGTGTTTTGCCTTTATAATTCATATATTTTAGTAAAGTTTACTATTTTGTTATATGAATTATTTGTTTATTTATTTACTAGTTTTATAAACTATTAGTTATGATTTGTTGCCATTTTATTGTCAGTATTTTTTAGTAGTTCAGTGTTAATTATATTTTGATATAATTATTAATATTGATATTGTTATTTTGAGATAACTATATATTATATATTATATATTAGCATGTAACAATAGGAATATATTATAGTTTTGTTTTCTTAAATTTTTAATGGTTGCACCCCCCATTTGCTAAGTGCGTCCTACCTGGTTTCTTCTTTATTTTATTATTTAGTTACCTTTCACGCTTCATTTTCTTCTCTATGAGCCAAATGTAACTGTTGTTACCAAACCCTTAACTTCTCCTTGCCTTCGTTCTCTCCCTCTAGACCACGGTTTAGTCTCAAATTTCACTACCCAACTCAAAATCATCTTCTGAATATGATTCTAACCTCTGTTTCGTCAAAGGAAGCACCGTTTATCGCGTATTATCACTCTGGGCGGACTGTATTTCGCCCTTTCCGACCACTACAGTCTCCGGTTGGAAAAATGGACGTCGTTTTCGGATTCTACTCGTCGAAACCTTCAAGAATCACTGGTCTCTTTTTCATTTCGGTGAAGTTGACGTCGGACCCCTTTTTCGCCGTATTTCACTTTCTATACGACCTATGGATTTTGCTTCGTGTCGTTGAATGCTGAATTGTAGCTGCAGATCGGCTTTGTTTGCTGTTGTTGATACCACAAGTTATTTTATTGAGGTAAGGGGTAGTTTGACTCTATAGTAGTGAGTATGTTAGATAATGAGCAATAGGGATGTCCCATGATCCCTAAGCTTCACACGGCTTTAAGTGAATTAGTACCGTCGTCATTGTGATGGGAACAATTACTTCTAATGTTATGTAGAAATTTATATGATTGTTGGTAGTGACTAATAGTGTTGTAGTGCTTGATTCACCAGAAGTTGTTAATGTTGTTGTATTGTTTTAAGTTGTTATTGCTATTGTTGTTAAGTAGCATTCCACAAAATACTAAAATTGTTAAGTTGTTATTATAGTTGTTGTGTTGTTGTAGTGGTTGCTATTGTTGATATTGTATCATTGCTTCTATCGTTATTATTGTTGTTGTGGTTATTGTTGTTTTTGATTGTTCAATAGTATTCCACTAGATACTAAAGTTCTTGAGTAGTTGTTATTGTTGATTTTGAAGTTGTTGTTGTTGTTGCTGATGCCACATTGTTGTTTTTGCTAATGTTACGTTGTTGTTCTATTGTTGTTGATGTCACAGTCGTTGTTGCTGATATTGTTGTTGTTGTGGTTGTGTTATTGATCGATGTTGTTGTTGTTCGTGTTGTTGTTCTTGTTCTTGTTATATAGTTATACTAAAGTTGTAAATTGGTTGTTGTTGTTGCTATTTTTAAATAGTACATATACTAAAGTTGTTAAGTTGTTGTTGCTGTTGATGTTAAGTGATTAAGTTATGGATATTGTTGTTGCTGATGGTAAGTTGTTAAGTTGTTGTCTTTGATGTGTTTATGTTGTTGGTGTTGTTGTGATGTTGCGGTTGCTATTGTGTTGCTATTGTTGTTCGTTGTTGTTATTGTTGTACCAAGTTTTTGTTATCGTTATTATTGCTACTGTTGTTGTTGTTTACCGTCGTAGCAATAGTTGTTGTCGCTGATGCGGTTGTTAGACACCACTTTGATTAAGTCCATAAGTCTGTTGTCGTTGTTAATAGGGCACTATCGGGCAAGGTATCCCGTTCAGGCATGGTATCCTGATCCTGCGATTGTCGTTGTTGTTAGTAGGGCACTATCGGGAAAGGTATCCCGTTCAGGCATGGTATCCTGGTCCTGCGGTTGTCGTCCTTGTTGTTAGTAGGGCGTTATCGGGCAAGGTATCTCGTTCAGGCATGGTATCCTGGTCCTGCGGTTGTCACTCCTGTTGTTAGTAGGTCATTGTCGGGCAAGGTACCCCGTTCGAGCATGGTATCTCAATCTTATGGTTGTTGTGGTTGATATTGTTGTTAGTAATACAGTTGATGTTGTTGTAGTAATATATCATTGCATAATAGTATGTTTAGTGGCTGGTAATAATATATGTTCTCATAGGTGTGGATGTATGTGATGCTTAATTATTCAAGAGTTGTTGTTATAAAGTGCATTGTTCATTTATCTCTCTCTTACCGTAAATGCTACTTGGATGTATGATGACTAACCCCTGTGTGGCTATGCATACACCATTGTGTATGTATAGATGATGTGCTTGCAGGTGTTGGTGTTGATGGACCCGATGAGTGATTATGCTCTCGGAGTTACCGTAGTTAGAATTAACTAGTTTTCGCTATTGATTAAAAGTCTATTTTTCCGATGTACTTTTGTAAGGGTCAGCTCTGAACTATTGTGACATCGGGAATTTGGGTTATTTGCTTTACTTATAAGTTGGTATTTTTTTTTCATTTCCGCAAGTTTGCAAATGTGATGTCTTCACCCCGTTAAATTAAAGTTTCATTTTGGACAATACTTTGTTTCTAGCTGTTTTTCCTAATTATGCTATTAAAATGCCATGACGGGGTAGAGGGTGTCACACGTACAACCCCCTCCACTCAGTGTATACCCCCAAAACGCAAGAAAAGTCCAAAGTGTCATTAATGAATTTTGTGCTCTTACGATAGTTCGGACAAGCATGGTTCGAACTAGTTCGGACTAGCGTGGTCTGAACCAGTAAACAACGCACAGACCCCCCCCCCCCCCCCCCCCCCCCCCCCCCCCTTTTTCCTTTCAGTTATATTAGAAGAGGTTCGGAGCAGCGTGCTCCAAACCAGTTCGGACTAGCGTGGTCTGAACCAGTAAACTACGCACAGAAACACTCTTTTTTCCTTCAGTTATGTTAGAAGAGGTTCGGAGCAGCGTGCTCCGAATCAGTTAGACTAGCGTGGTCCGAACTAGTAAAAATCAGTTATATTAGAAAGGGGTATTTTGGGAATTTTGAGAGTAAGGGAGTGTCTACTGAGTAGCTAGGGAGTTGTACAAAGTATTGACCTATTTGAATTGCTTGGCCCAATATCATAGTGTGGCCCAATAGCATATCATTACCCCACTCTTCAAAGACAATTTGCATCAGATTCGGATCAAAGTCACCCATCGACGCTGGAAAGCTTCAGATCATCTCTCATCGATCCTCAATGCGTGAAGCGTCCAAGAGTCTTCATGCCAAAGGACCTTCGATTTTAACTCTAGATTGCGTAGCCGTGTTCTGCGAAAACTCTTGGCAGCAATTTGGCAATTTTCTCAAGCTGTGAAGATTGCTTGCATTTAGGGTTTTACTTAATTAGGAATTTAGCATTTTACTGCTTCTGACAATTGCTACCTGTTTTTAGCTCTCAATTATTGTATGTTGATTGTTGACAACTACCGGGTATGTGTTTGGACCCGGGTTTAGTCTCTCAATTGGCCCATTGTGGCTCTTATAGTTCCTGGACCTATATTGTAACTATGGGTTATATGATTTGGGCCTTGCCCACCTAATCAATGAAATCATATACCCTTTGACCAAAAAAAAGAAAAACACGATTTTGCAAAAAAAAAGGACTGCGCCATGTTCCTCTTTTTAATAGGTAAATGTCAGTATTTAGTAGTTAATTAATTGAAGGAGAGCAAAATGTTCGTTTCATGTTTTTTTACCCAAAAAAAAGACACGGTTTTGAAAAAAATAAATAAAAAGAAGACCACCCCATGTTCTTCTTTTTAATAGGTAAATGTTACTACTTAGTAGTTAATTAATCAAAGGAGAGCAAAATGTTAGTTTCATGATCTGGAACCCCTAGACCGCTTGCATCAAACTCCTTTTGTGTCTCTTAACTCACCAACCAAACTACTTACTTGAGACAAAGACAACCTCGTTATACTAAGATTAGAGTAGGATGTCTCAAGAGACTTCTCATCTTCCCAAAATTCATTAGGGTTGTTGTCCAATTGAGTGTTAATGGGCGGTGGAAACGTGAAAGGTACCTGAGATGGAGGAGTTCTGTGAAAGAGTTTCAACTTGGAGATGTGAAACATACAGTGAACCCTCACATTGAAAGGTAATGTCACTTCGCATTAAAACCCACTTTGTCCTACGGAGAAGACTATGTGGGGTTTTATTTGTGTTTGAGCTTGATTGGTTGTATTAGGTTGGATTAGGGTTTGCTTATGCTTTTTTTTAATTAAGTTAGTTCATTAGAATCCAGAATATTTTAGGTGTTGCTCATATGCTTAATGTTATTTTTAGGAGATTCAACTATACCTGAGTTGTATGTTGTCCTTTATTGGACCTACTGGTGCTTTCTTTGTAAGCTATATGGTTACACTCTGTGTAATGTTCTGGTGGTCTCTGTATGTTATCAATGAAATGTTGCATGTTTAACAAAAAAAAGTATTACCTTGAGTTTCTTAAAGCCTTTTTCAGTATATATTAAAATCCTACACAATGGTGGACCTGTTTGTTGTTCAGGGGGTTCATTTGAACCCTCTGAAAAATAAAAAATTTAGGCTTTAGGCTTATACCCCTATATAATTTTTAATTTGAACCCCCTTATTTTTAAGTTTTGTACCTAGACTCCTCCATTCTTTCAGTTTTGATAGTTAAATAACAACTAAACTCTTATTTTAGCAGTTTAACTTCAACCATATCTTTTACTTGATCCTTATATTGTATAAAATAATAATAATAAGTGCTCTCAATAGTGTGTGAAATCTATCAAATTAGTTTCTAAAGTTTAAGAAATTTGTCTCATTAGTTTTTGTAACCGACTACTTATAACACTTTGAGAATAATTTGACGAACGTCACATACTTTACGGACTATTTTTTATCTGCATATACTAAATAGAAGAATAAATGTAAACTTAGAGACTAAATTTGAGATTTACTTTTGAAAAACTTTAAAGTTAAATGGTTTGTTTTGAAAAAGAAATTTTCAACAATCTTATAAACCGACAATTTTCACGGTTTTTTTGCACCCCTTAATACAGGGTTCTGCGCCCGCCATTGAACCTACATAATAGTAGGTCTTATATAGGTCACTAGACCTTACTGTTAATTTTTTTGGGTTTTTAGACCTAGCTATTTAGAAGACCCAAAAAAATTCTATCATTGAATAGGCTACAAAAAAAGAAACATAAAAAATATAACATGAAAAGAAGCAAGTCGCCAACCAAGGTTGGCTGAGTTGGTAAGGAGTTTGCTCATTTCCTGCAATGGCGTGAGTTCAACTCCCGCTACCAGCGTGAGAATAGGGGTGTCAAAATGCATGGATTAGATGGATATGGATTAGGACTATAATGGATGGAATGGAAAAGTCCATTTAACCTTTGATATCCATTACATATAAATAATTAAATATAATATTATATATGGTGGTGGTGGCAATGGAGGCCGGTGGCGGAGCTCCGGCGGCGCTCCGATGACTTGCACGGCGGAGCTCCGACGGTTGTCACGGCGGAGCTCTGGTGGCGGCCGATGGTGGTAGGCGGCGGCGTGTGGCGGAGGTCCAGTGAGTTATTTTTAAATATATAAATATACTTTTTAATATATGTATATATATATATATTATATAAGTATGAATAAATATATATATATATATAAATATTTTTTATATTTATCCAATGGATTTTCATTTTGTATTTTTATAATCTATTGGATTTATAAAAAAAACTAATGGATGGATGACAGTCATCCACAAATCAAGCGAATGGATCCAATCCATTAATATTTTTTTTTGTAATGAATGGATTTGATGGATTTTGGTATAGACGGACTGGATATCCAGTTGACAAATGGATTACTTTAACAATGCAAATGTAAGACTTCAAATACATTTCCATATAAATTTCGTTTTTTTATTCTATATTTGATAGAATTGATTTTAAATAATGAGTTTAAAGAATTAGTTTTTGTTTGACAATAATGTTACAATTATATCTAAAGCTATTCTTTTTGGTGGTGATTATTATTATTGTACAAAATCATTTTTGAGAAAAATTAACTATTTTCTTCGAAAGGTGACCTCAATATTTAATAAGATAAATTGATGAAAAATGAAATGAGAGAAATTACACAATCAAGAAGCTTGACTTCTTGTTTGATGTGTTGATAACTTGATGTTGAATGCGTCTTCAAGTAACATAGTATTTATGAGGAATTTCTTGTCTTTACTATTATTATCCCATTTATGTATATCCAACTCAATTGATGAGTTTGCTTACAAAAAGCGTTGCAGAGCGGTGGAGACATCATGTTGACTTTGAACAAGTAAAGGAAGTAACGTGCTTGTTTCCCTTCATGCCGCCTTCTTCTCGCTGATTAAATCATCTTCATATCTCATCTCATACATTAAATACAACTATCTCAATTATGGATAGAATTTTAATTTTTACTTTGACATATATTTGTACAAATATAAAATTTCCTTTTGGAGAAAAGTACTAGTATTTTTTTTCTCAATCTTAGTGTTACTCGAAAACTTTACAAAATTACAACGTACCAATCACGCATTACCAAAAAAAAAATTAAGCAATCATAAATTTGTATATAGTAAAAATTGTGTGATAAATCAACATAATTGACTTAGTAGTTTGGGCTATCTTAAGACAACCGACACATAGAGGATCAACTTGGTACTCTCAGATACGATTTCGCAGTGAGAACTTAGTGTTGGTTAAGGGTGTTTAAAACCAAATTAAATTAATAGAAAATCACAAATTGAACCAATCTAAATCAAAAACTACAAAAAACTGCGTTGGTTTGAATGTGTTTGGGTCATTTTTTTCAATCAATCAATCGGTTCGAAACGAATGACAGATTATTTTTCCAAATCGAACAAGACCAAACCATACAGCACATATTATTAAATTGTTACTACTTCCGTCCCATTTTATAAGTTGTTTTAGCAAAATGAATTTGTCCCAAATTAACTGTTGTTTTACATTTCCAAGAAAGTATCTAACATGTTTTTCCCTTATTGCCCTTAGTAATCATTACAACTTTTTACATTTAATAAATGATTCACGTTTATCTATGTAGAGAGATAAATGGTTAAATAGTAATTTGGACAATACTTTTTATAAAATCTAGACTACCAATCATTTTTCTTAATATGTGTGCAACAACCTTAAACTGCATATAAAATGGGACGGAGGTAGTATAATATTAAAAAAATAAAAATGTCTATTTAATCTAGTCATACGAACACATACTTCGTCTTAGTCTCCCACACTTTTATTAAGGCTTACTTAGTCACATGAAGTATTTATTTTAATTTTACTACGTTTTAAGTATAGTAGTTCATAATTTCATATGTAAATAAAATAATAGTCACACCATTTTTTATATTTGGCTCTTTAGGTCCCCACCCCGAACACAAACCCGAACCCGCCAGGAATGTACAAAGTTACAATATTACCCCTCTTATATTAGAAACCCTCCACATGAAACAAGTGGGGATGAGTTTGGGGTGAGTTCAGGTGTGGAATAAATTTTGGATTTGGGGCGGGTTCCAGTTTGGGACAAGTAAAACTATTTTTAAATTCAAAAAATTGATTCCACTGCGGGGAGAGGGATCTCCGAACCCGTTGGGTACACGGATGAGGATCAATAATTTATCTCTGTTGAGTTTGAATTGAGAAACAATGAATTATATGAAATTCAGAGATGGGGTTGGGGAATGTAAAATCTACCACCGCCCCGCCCCGCCCCGCCCCGGCCCGGCCATTGTCATACCTATTTGGAGCAAAGAAAGTTCGTATTTGTGAAAGACTAATATTTGTGAAATGAAATCTGTTCTATCCAAAACTGTTCAACTTTGGTCAAAAAGAAAGTTCGTATGTGCAAACTGCAAAGAAGTGAAAAAGCAGTAGACGAGGTTTGCGGAGAAATTGTGTCCACTTTCAAGGGATAAGACTGTAATATCACATAGTCACAAATACAGAAAAGCATCGCCGTTTTTTTTGTGTGGCACAGTGTGAACGGTTGAAAAAATAAAAAAATCCAGCCGTTGCTTTCCTTTAGAACAGAACATAGCGTTGTGTTGTGTCTTGTGTTAGGACCAAAACCGAGTACAGAACATAAAAACCTTTTTCATTCTCCCTTTTATTTTTTCTTTCTCATTTACCCTTACCTCTCTCTCTCTCTCTCTCTCTCTCTCTCTAGTTCCTTTGGCCATGGTTACAAGTAAAGATCTTGGCAATGGTGGTGTTGACTCTGAGGGGGAGAACTCAAGGAGCAAGCTATCAAGACCAAATTTTGAGCCTACCAAGGGTTACCCAGAGAGGAGAGGTGTTGATTTTCTCAGAGATTCGGATATGGGTGCTGGTGTTGATCGGATTCTTCATTCAAAATCCACCAAGGTTTTCTCTGGTGGCAGTTCAGGGTTTCAAGAACTAACCCTCAGTTACCTTTGTGATAACTCAAAATTGAATCTTGCTGATAGAAGCTTGTTGAATTCTTTAACCCACAAAGGTAAAGAGGTTATTGATGTTTCTGATACTAATAATTCAAATCAAGATGGGAAATGGGTAGAAAGAGATTTCCTCAGTTTGAGTGAAACCAGAGAGGATTCTTCAAAACGATCTGTTGATGAAGATGTTGATGTTGAAAGGGGTAGTAATAGGGAAAAGAAACAAAAATTAGAGACACTCAATCTCTCTCTAGGTTTACCTGATGTATCACTTTCTCTCACTGCTTCAAACGCCTTACAAAATGGTGATCATCAAGCTAGGACCAAACCTAGTAGGCCATCCTCTTATTCAAATGATTATACCGCACCAGCTTCTTTATCTTACTCTTATTCTCACCCCTTCTCACACAATCCAAGTTGCTCCCTAACCCGCAATTCAACTGATAATTTTGATTATTCAATGAGCAAAGATGATCATATTTGGAACTGTGGTGAGGGGACTAATGGTTCTGTTCATAGTAGGTTCAAACCAATAGGAGATGGTGTTGGTGTTGCTTTGGCCAATCATGCTGCTGCTGCTGGTGGTCTTGGTTCCTTTATGCAAGGTAATAGTCAGTACAATAAAACTACTAGCTCAGATAATCATTCTTTTTTCCCTTCTGAATTGCCTGCCAGACCAAGATTTGAGGCTCAGACTCAATCAGGTGACTCAAGGGGAAGGAATTCTGAAAATCTGAGAATTTTAGAAGGCTTAGATGGTGGGATTGGGAAGATGAACAAGCTTTCTAGTTCTAGAACAGAGAGAATTGTAAGGGAGATTGTTTCTGAGTCTATTCCTATCATGTCGTTGACAATTCAGGAGCTTAATGATGAAGCAATAGCATCAACTAAAGAATACTTGAAGAATCTGATTGAGAATCCTGACAAGAAACATGAATTGGTTAGCCTTCAAAACAGGCTTGAGAGAAGGTCTGATCTTACAAAAGAGACTCTTTCAAAATGCAACAAAGTTCAATTAGAGATTTTAGTTGCTGTCAAGATGGGACTGATAAGCTTCTTATCTGGGAAAGTTTCATTGTCTGAGATGGTAGAGGTTTTCTTGTATAGGAGGTGTAGAAATGTGACTTGCAAGAATTTGCTTCCTGTTGATGACTGTGACTGCAAGATTTGTTCAGGAAATAAAGGGTTTTGCAGTTCTTGTATGTGTCCTATTTGTCTGAACTTTGATTGTGCAAGTAATACTTGTAGTTGGATTGGTTGTGATGTTTGTTCTCATTGGTGCCATGCTGCTTGTGGCCTCCAGAAGAAACTCATCAAACCTGGTCCTAGTTTGAAGGGACCTTCAGGGACCTCAGAGATGCAGTTTCATTGTATCGGCTGTGGTCATGCTTCGGAGATGTTTGGGTTCGTTAAGGATGTGTTTGTGTGTTGTGCAAAGGATTGGGGACTTGAAACCTTGTTGAAAGAGCTTGATTGTGTTAGGAGGATTTTCATGGGAAGTGAAGATCGCAAAGGGAAGGAATTGAATTTTAAAGCCGATGACATGCTATTAAAGCTTCAAACTAAATTAGTATCTCCTTCGGATGCCTGCAATTACATCATACAGTTTTTCAGCTGTAAGTGTCTGGACTGTGGTATTTTCTTTTCATATTTAAATTTATGTGTTTATTTCAGTTTCTTTAATTGCCTTGTACAGCACTAAGAATCCATCATAAGTTGCTTGGTCTCACCAAGGAGTGAGAGGGCAGTCCATTTTATTCACTTGATCATATGCTAACCTTTCAGCTCTTGAACCTATATATTCAATACTAGTCTCTGTAGCACTAGCACTTTCGGTCGAAGACGTGTCCGGTGTCCAACATGTATCGTGTCGGACACCGACACCGATCTTTCAATTACTTGTATTTTTTGGATTAAAACTGGGGTCTCCATGTCCTTGTCTGTGTCTTGTCCGATGTTCGTGTGTCTGTGTTTCATAGATACTAGTTGCATAAAAACATTCAATTGATATGCAGGGTTTGTGGTACCACTATTTAGAAATGAGTTATAAATTAGTGGCCTTTGTTTTGTGATTTTGGTAGGATTGGCTGTTAATAAATATATGTGCGCCTGAGAGATAAGAGGTGCACTATGGCGCAGATTAGTAAGTCCAATAAAAATGTAACATTAGTTAGAAGGAAAAGAGACCAGATGATATGTAATCTTTTGATGAATGGAGACCTGCTGAATGTTGTTATATGTTCACTTGTGTAGAAGGCCTTTTCTTGCTTTCGCTTTATTTCTTGCTAAGCTTTTAGTGATTAAGACTTGGTTTGGTTTATTGAGATAACCGACAATCCCCGACACTTTCAGTTGAAGGCGCGTCTGGTGTCCGGCACGTATCGTGTCGGACACCGACACAGACACTTCAATTACTTAATTTTTCAAATTAAAACCGGCGTCTGTGTGTTTGTGTTTGTGTGTGTGTCGTGTCTGGTGTCTGTGTCTTTGTCTGTGTCGGTGCTTCATAGGTGATATCTGATATCTAACTTTTGAAAGTTAATTTTTCTGATTAACAGATGCGGACAGCATGCCAGACTTTCCTGCATCAAGTATTGCTTCAAAGGAATTGGCAGCCTCTCAAGCCAACCTTCCAAAGGATACACCATCTCTTCCAAAATCTAATTCTTTGATACCAAAATATGGTTATGACATGAGCTATTCAAGGCCACATTCTGATGCACTTTCAAATGACCTTCATCAAAAAGATCTCAAAGCTTCCCTCTTAAGTGAACTGAAAAATGATGTCGATCTCCAATTAGCTGCTTTACTAAGGAAAGGTGGAGTCGAAAGTTTGGAAAGCATCGTGCGGATAAAGGAGGCGGAAGCGAAAATGTTCCAAACCAAAGCAGATGAAGCAAGGAGGGAGGCAGAAGGGTTCCAGAAGATGATCAGGACCAAGACTGCACAGATGGAAGAAGAGTATGCAACAAAGCTATCTAAACTGTGTTTGCATGAAACGGAGGAAACGCAAAGGAGGAAATTGGATGAGCTCAAAGTGTTGGAAAATTCTTATTTTGATTACTATAAAATGAAAAAGAGAATGCAAGATGAGATTGATGGTCTATTGCAGAGAATGGAGGCAACAAAGCAGCAATGGGTTTAACTTTTTAATTTTTTGTTGTTTTTCTTATGTTTTCTTATACTCAGGATACTGCTAAACCTTGTGTTATTTATTTATATCTTGCTTTGACATTCTGGTTGTTTCCAGATTGAATGATTTTCAACTGATAGATTCCAGATTTTTGTGTTTAATCCTTACTTTCTTTCTTTTTCATACTTTCATTTTTTGCATGATTTGAGATGCCATAAGAATGTGAAACAAAACAAGTTATGTGTATAACTTAAGAATTTTTCCTTCATTAGATTGTTTTTTTTTTCTTTTTAGAAATTTGAGTTGTCCTGATTTACTTTTTTATACTGAAAGATACTCTCAAAAGTTTTATGAGAACCTGTTTGACATGATTGGTTTTGTTAATCTTGGTGGGTTGCGCATAAATAAATGAGGCTAATGTTCAAAAGCACTTTGTGTAGATTACTCATTTATGCTCAGATGCACTTTGGTTAAATAATGTATTTCTGAGATCTGTTTATTTGGCCACCATTGAATTTTGGTTCAGAAGTGCTTTGCCACCACCAAGGTAATGATGATGAAATGGAATCCTGAATTCTTTCTTGGTTTCATTTTTTAACAGTGTGTTTTTTCATTTTAATCTTATACTACTCCGGACATAATAATATGCAAAATCAATCAATTCTCGCTATTTAAGATGGTTAGTTAACTTTATTAGCTTTTCTTAATCTCATCTGAACTTCATATTCTAAACTTTTTTTGTGACGGAACTTGTTAAACTTCCTAGTTAAAAACTTTTATTTTATTAAAAGTAGTATATCAAATAAGCATTAAACAAATAATATTTTAGATTAGTGATAGAATGAAAGTGAATTTTAGTTCTGGACCCCCACTATGTTGGACTGGGACCGAATATTTGTTTATTTATGCAACCAAAACACTTTCAATTTGTGATTGTATTAAAGTAGAACGAAGTTTCATCATGCTTGAGAAATGTAATCATTATACTCTTTAATAGGTATCTTTTTAGAAGCTTGCAACCCCACTCTGATGTTCATGGAAGAGTGGTTTCGACTTAGTATGGATTTAAGTTGTTCCATCAGAGGGTTGAACTTAGGTACCAAGCGAATCGATTATTCTAATACTCATTATTCTAATTAATACTCGTAAGTATGGGGTTTATTTTCAAAATTATCTATTTTTTATAAAATAGTGTAAGAAATAGGTGCATAGTCAATATAAGTCTCTTATTTATTAACACTTAAAGCATTAGAAATTTTATTTATCTATATTACTTATCCTCTTTATTACTCCCTCTGTCTCATATTCACACCTCTTAAGAAACATAATTAATAGTATAAATTTTATAAAACAAAAAAGTGATATAATATATTTTATCTTTTTTTTGACATAATATATTTTATCTAATATCTCTATACTAAAATACATTTTTTGAAACAAATTTTAAGAAAAATGAGGCAAATAAGTGAAAATAATAAAGGATAATTTTATTTCTATAATAAAATTGTTTATCCAGTACACTCCATGTTCCACCTCACCAGACCATGTGCCCGTTTGGATAAACAAATTAAAGTATTTACGAGCACAACATAAGTGCTTATGCATAAGCGGTTTAAATAATAAAGGATAAAATAATGTTAAACTATTTTTTTATAAATCATAAGCTCTTCTCATAACCTATCCCGGAGAGCTTATGAAAATTAGCTGAAAACAGCTTATGAACATGTCATAAGTTGTTTACATAAGCTCTCACAAACAATCTCACAAGTGTTTATTGTTGGAGCAATCTGAGCATTTACACTCCTCACACACTCACTGCCATTGAAGCAGTTCACAGAGAATTGAAGAAGATGAATTGAAAATGATGAAGAATATATGAATTGTATTATTCAGAGTAATGGTTTTATTACAATTGGTATAACCGCATCTTAACTAACTAGATGCAAGTGAAATTACATTCAAACTCAAATGTAAATGAAATACAAGTAAATGTAAAGTAACTTCAACTACAGTAAACAGTAACACAGTAAGATCAATAGTTACCATAAGTTACTTATTCCAATATCATCCCTTAACTCATGGTGTCAAACATAACAACTCCCAGTTCTCTCCTTAGCTTCACAAACTGGTCTGTTTTAAGCCCCTTTGTTAAGATATCAGCAATCTGCTGCTGTGTGCTGCAGTGACAGACCTGCGGAACTCCTTTATGCACCTGATCACGCAGAAAATGAAATTTGGTCTCTATATGCTTGCTTCTACCGTGTGAAACTGGGTTTTTAGCAAGCATTATAGCAGACTTATTGTCAATCATTAACCTCATAGGCTTCTCAAGAGTAATCTTCAGTTCAGTCATTACAGATTTTAACCAAAGTGCTTAGCATGCTGCTGTTGCACCAGCAACATACTCAGCTTCGCAGGATGACAATGCAGCTACAATTTGCTTCTTTGAGCACCAAGAAATTGGTGCTCCTTGATACAAGAACACGTATCCGGTGGTGCTTCACCTGTCCACCTTATCACCACACCAATCCGAATCAGAATATCCAAGTAATTCTCTTGCATTCTGATCTGGTTTTGATGGGAACAGCAAGCCATACATTAGTGTACCTTTCACATATCTAAGGATCTTGGTTGCAGCCAAATAGTGAGTCATCTTTGGCTTGCTCATAAACCTACTGACGACACCTACAGCAAGGTTTAAGTCTGGTCTGCTATTACACAAATATCTCAGTGAACCAACCAGTTGTTTGAACAATGTGGGATCAACACTCTCACCATCATTATCACAATCCAACCTTTGGTTAGGCTCTGCAGGAGTTACTGCCTCCTTACAATCAATCATCCTGAACCTTTTAAGTAATTCCATAGCATACTTTCTTTGATGCAATACTATTCCCTTTGAAGTATAAAGGAATTCCATTCCAAGGAAGTATACCACTCTTCCCAAGTCACTCATTTCAAACTCCTGCATCAGTTTCTTCTTCACTCAATTTATCTCAGTGACAAAATTTCCTGTCAACAAGATGTCATCTACATACAAACAGACCAGCAGCATAATATTGTTGTCATCTCTTTTAACATATATACCATACTCAATAGTGCATTTCCTGAACCCCAACTCAGAAAAGAATGAATCAATTTTTTTATTCCAAGCTCTTGGAGCTTCTTTTAGCCCATACAAGGCTTTGTTGAGCTTGTAGACCATTTTTTCCTTACCCTCTGCCTCAAATCCAGGAGGTTGCAGCACATAAACTTCCTCCTCTAATGGTCCATTTAGAAAGGCGGATTTAACATCTAGATGCAGCAGTGACCATCCCTTATTGCTTGCTAGAGCTATTACCAACCTAATTGTTTCATGTCTAGCTACAGGTGCAAACACCTCTGTGTAGTCTAGACCTTCCTTTTGCAAGAAACCACAAGCCACTAGTCTTGCTTTATGTCTTGCTATTGATCCATCAGGATTGAGCTTCACTTTGTACACCCACTTGACACTAATAGCTTTCTTGTTAGGAGGCAACATAGTTAGATCCCAACTCTTATTTCTTTCAATTGCATTCAGTTCCTCCTTCATAGCAGCCCTCCATACCTTGTCCTTCATTGCTTCTTCATGACTTAGAGGCTTAGCATCAGCCAACAAAGTCATGTGAACCAACTCACCATCACTATTAATTGCTTCATCAGAGTACACATCATAATCTGTCAGTCTGGCTGGAGGAACTCTATGTCTCTGTGGTCTAACTTGGACCCCTGGATCACCATCAGGTTCTGCTTCACCTTGCTCTGCAGGTTCCTCGGGCACATTATCAACTTCAGGCTCAATTGTCTCAACTGGAGTATCATCACTAATACTATCATTCATTACAGGTTCTGTTTCAATATTTCTGGTGTTATTTTTGTCCCAATTCCACATTTCTGATTCTCTCACAATTGCATCTCTGCTGTATTCTGTCTTGTTTGTTGTTGGATTATACAATTTGTATGCTCCAGTAGGATGATATCCTATTAGGATCATTGGACAGCTCTTATCATCTAATTTTCTCCTTGTTGCATCAGGAACATGCTTGTAGCATAGAGCACCAAATACTCTCAAATGTGCTACACTAGGCTTTTTCTCACTCCACATTTCAAGTGGTACTTTGTCCCTCAACTTCTTAGTTGGACATCTATTTAAGATATACACTGCAGTTGACACTGCCTCTCCCCACAAGTTGTTTGGCAATTGCATTTGCTTTAACATGCATCTTGCCATGTCAAGGATCATTCTATTTCTTCTCTCAGCAACTCCATTATGCTGAGGAGTGTATGGAGCAGTGACTTCATGATCAATACCCTGTTCTTCACAGTATTTTTTGAACTCAACGGAGTTATACTCCCCACCACCATCAGTTCTCAGTATTTTTAACTTGCTGTCACTCTGCTTCTCTGCATAATTCTTGAATTTTTTAAACTGCTCAAATGCTTCACTCTTATTCTTGATCATGTAGACCCACACCATTCTTGTAAATTCATCAACAAAGGTTATAAAATATCTATTGCCACCCAAGGAGGGAACCTCAAGTGGTCCACACACATCAGAATGTACAACACCTAAGGCATGTGTTGCCCTTGGAGGTAATTCAGATGCAAATGGCAATCTGGCCTGCTTGCTTCTCATACACACTTCACAGGCTCTGTCACTGGCAGTCACTGTGGGGATCCCTAGCACAAGATCTCTGGACTTTAGTTGACCTAAACTCCTATAGTTTAGGTGACCATATCTTTTGTGCCACAATGCACTCTCTTCTTCACTTTTAGTAACACTAAAACATTGAGCTTCACTTGCTTCAATTCTCACCTTAAATGTCCTGTTCTTTTCAAGTGGAGACTTGAAAATCATCTTCTTATTATTGTCATAAAGGATCATCTCACTGTCCTCCATAGTCACTGAATATCCTTTCTCTAACAGTTGGCCATCATCATTTGTTGTCACCATCAGTATCACAGGCTCTTCTTCAGAGTCTCCTTGAACTATGTTAGCTTCTTCTTTCTTATTTTCTTTGTTTGACCAGCACTCATCAGCAAAATGGCCATATTTATCACAATTAAAACACTGAATCTTTCTCTTATCAAACTTCTCCTTATTGTTCTGGTTCTTATAGTACTTCTTCCCTCCACTATTTGATGATTCACCTTTCTCTCCACTACCAGATTTCTTATTTTTGTTTTCTAGCCATTGTTGTTTCTTTGATTTCCACTTATTTTCTTTCTAGTTTGACTTATTACTGTTGATGTTCTTATCAATTTGAGCCTTGAGTGCCTGTTCACTCTCTTGTTCAGATCCTCTCTCAATTACTAGCAATTCACGTGCCTCTAGTGTTCCTTGTAACTCATCAACTTTCATAGTACTGGTATCTTTGGATTGTTGAATTGCAACTATAATAAAGTCAAATTTAGGAGTGAGAGGTCGAAGTACCTTTTCCACAATTACTTGCTCAGTAATGGTTTCACCACAAGTCTTCATTTCGTTTGTCACTGTCACAACGCGCGAAACGTAATCAGCAATCTTCTCGTCTTTCTTCATACTTAGGTTTTCATACTGTTTTCGCAGAGATTGGAGCTTAACCTTCTTCACTGAGGCATCACCACCGAAGCACCTCACCGGGATGTCCCACGCAGCCTTCGCCGTGGTTGCTTCCGCAATCTTCTCAAATACCTTCGCATCTACACATTGGTGAATGTAGAATAGCGCCTTCTGATCTTTCTTCCTCGTCTCCCGTTGTGCTTTTCTCTGTGCCTCCGTTGCGTTCTCCAGTATCGAAACGTAATTGTCGTTGACGAGCTTAAGCACATCTTGAGCACCGAACAACACGCGCATCTGGATCGACCAGCGATTCCAGTTCTTCCCGTCGAACACCGGTAATTTCATATTGAGGCCACCGTTTCCACCATTCATCTTCGATCTCTGTGATAAACGCTCAAATCTCACAATCACTCGTGTTTACCCAAACCCTAGGAATCTGAATTTGAGATTCCTTTCGATTTCGAAGTTCAATTCAGTGAGAATTGCAAATCGAAATCAACACACACCTCACTTCAACTCGTGTTTCCCTGAATCGTTGAAAACAAAGCTCTAGATACCAATTTGTTGGAGCAAACTGAGCATTTACACTCCTCACACACTCACTGCCATTGAAGCAGTTCACAGAGAATTGAAGAAGATGAATTGAAAATGATGAAGAATATATGAATTGTATTATTCAGAGTAATGGTTTTATTACAATTGGTATAACTGCATCTTAACTAACTAGATGCAAGTGAAATTACATTCAAACTCAAATGTAAATGAAATACAAGTAAATGTAAAGTAACTTCAACTACAGTAAACAGTAACACAGTAAGATCAATAGTTACTATGAGTTACTTATTCCAATATTTATGTTAGTAAATAAACCCAAATAAGCCGATCGGAACGGGTCTCATTTGTATTTAGGAAAAAAGTTTTGTAGAGTTAGCTTTTGTTTCTAGCACATTTGCTTTCTTCAGAATTATACTGTATCTTTTATTTATAATATATAAAAATTCACATTAAATCAACTTAATTTTTAGTATCAAAGCAAACCACCTGAATCACTCAACTTACATCTCAAACAAGTGAAAAAGAAATTAAGAAAAAATTATACAAACAACAACAGAATTACATAATTCACAAAATCCACAATATCTCCAAGGATGAAATTAAGAATTGTTGGATCAATCCAATCTGTGACGGGCCAAACCAACTGATATTTCAACAAAAACTCCAAACAAGAGAATTGACAGACCCAAGAAGTTGATCAAATGAGATTCTCTCTGGAATGGAAGTAGTCTCAACATAGTATACTTCTCCATCAAGCCTGTTAATGCAGCACAAATTGCCATGAAAAATAGTGCTCTACCACCTGCTATGTGCAATGGAGCCATTGCAGCCCTTGATTGTGGTGATCCTTGAAGCATGAACATTAGTCCAAATAGCCACTGCAACAAAGAATTAGCAGAAACCCTATTATACTAAAATGTTATTCATGAACACTTGTATATTATTAGTGGGATAGATTTTACCTGCAAGCCAAACAAGCAAAAGGTGCCAATGCCAATCCATGAATGGAGGGTGTAAACATCTTCCAAGTTGACCATATCATGGTACTTGAAAGCAGCACATATACCAACAATTCCAAGAATTATAGCTATGAAATGAAGTGTCATGTGAACCAACTTCTGTGTTTGGTGTAGTCCTGGTACCGTTTGGTATGATAGTATTGCTGCTCAAATTAAACAATAAATGTATTCATATATTTAATTATCTTGTTTAGGTAAATTAACATACTATATGATATGATATGATATATGTACCTTGACCAACAAGGAAAATGAACCCAAAGAACATCAGAAAAGGGTGAACCTGCAGAAAGACTCAATTGTGATTGTTGTGTATAAATTGACAGTAAAAGAAAAAAAAGAGAGAAAGAGTGTTACAATACATTGAAAACACGAAGTGCATTGTCAGAATCATATTCAATTCCTTCACGGTAATGGAGCAACCAAACAAGCATGAGAATGATGGCAAGGATGCCAAACAAGTGAGCCAAAATTGTGGTACTGTAAGAAGGCATTCTGTTTGTTACTAACAACAATAGGAATTGGTGGCAGAGGAGATATACAAGTGCAAATTAAGAGTTAGGAAACTTGGATCATAGACAAGTTCTTTTTTTTTTTTCTTCTGACGTGGTGTTATTCTAATGTGGTGTCAGTTTTATAGAGTTTTCCTTTTGATAAAGTTCATAAAGGAGGGAATTGCTTGATCTATTGGTTTTGGAATTTTGAATGAACAAGAAACTTTGGGCTTTAGTATAAGCATCTTCGTTTCAAAATAAGCCAACTCTATATCTAGCTGTATCTAATCTAAAGTATATATTCTTGTGTAAAATGGTGTATGTATGCATGTCTTTATATTCTTTATTTTTAGACTTTTTACATTGGGATTGGTATCTTGTACCTGTCAGAGAACCTCACACATTATTATACATAAATCATGCGTAAATTTAGACGATTTTCTGTGTAGCAATGTAACTTTCAAACTAAAACATAATACAAAACTGGGCCAAGTTTCATCACTTTGTAGAAAATTTCAAGAATTATATTTACAAAAATTAAATAATTAATTCATAATTATTATGCAATGATAAAATAAAGTTAAAAGCACCAAACTAAATTTTTCTATTGAGAAGAGATCAAAATTAAAAATAAACAAAATATATGTATAAGTATATATGCATAAAATAAGATAAAAACTAATAATTAATTTTTGCACATGCAATTTTTGCAAGCCATGCAATTTCTGATGGGTTAATATGGGTTTTTCTTAGGGAATTAAATAATAATTTTAATAGGTGTTAAATCTTAGTTAGTTGGGCTTTTATTTTTGTGTTCTTTTAGTTGGCCCTTTGAGCTTTTAGGCCTTTAATTCCACTTACCACTATATTTAGTCCTACACTTGTCAAAACGATCAATGAATGGAATGAATTTTATATTTTAGTTCCTTAATTTTTCTATTGTCTTCTTAACTTTTACTGTTGTAGCTAGTTTTTTCAAAATATTGAATTATTTTCCTAACAGTTTTGGTGTTGTGAGCACACAAATCCTGATAATGGGCCTGCTTCCACCTCTAAACAAAGCCCTTTTCTATGGGGGCATACTTCGTACAACCCTTTAGCTACTCAGTAGCCACCCCTCACACACAAAAACCCCAAAATACCCCCTATTTAAAATAGATTTTCCTTTTCCTTTCCCTCTCACTCTCAGACCCCCCTCCCCTCACTTTCCCTTTCCCTCTCACTCTCACATCAACCTCCGAACCCTATCCCCAAAATCTCTACTCCATCAATTTGTTACTCTTCTCCATCAATCTCGTAGGATTTTCTCCCACATTTGCTTCCCTGAAACTCCAGGTAATATCCATTGTCATCTTCTTGGCATTACCTTTTTTTTCTATTGTTTCGTACGGTCCGGAGGTTGTCCCCTCGAACCTGTTCGACAAACCGTGTTCCGAACCACCCGAATTACACTGCTTGAACTGTTGCATTTACAGGGGTTCGACAGATGCATGTCTGAACTGGTTCAACAGATGCATGTCCGAACTAGGGTGTGTATGTGCGTTTTAAACAAATTAACATACTCGGTGGATAATGTCCGAACATGTTCAGACCACCGTAGTCCGAACCGTCAAAATTTCAGAAAAAAATACGCGCGCACCAAATTCATTAATGACAATTTGGACTTTTGACGTATTTTTGGGGGATGTCTACTGAGTAGCCAAGGGATTGTACGAAGTATTGGCCTTCTATGGTAACCCGTCGTTAATGGTGTATATTTGAGGTAGTGTGTTATTTACTAGTTCTCTAACTCTCATTGATGTTTTATACCTTCTCATCCCTTTCTTTTGGGGCCCTTACCACATGTGGCCTCCCTTGAAGTTCGCTCACAACCACTAGAGAAAATTTTATGTGTAACAAGATAACCCGATCAGTACTTAAAAAAAGCCTTACACTACTTGGATCAGCCTCATAATAGAGCATAGAATCCATTCTGTTTTGAGAAGTTCCGCACTCTAGAGATTGCTCAAAGAAACATACTCTTAATTCATATGGATTTGGCTGGATTTATTTTGAAATGGGACTACCTACTTATACTAAAGAGCAGGGGAATTTTTGGTACTAATTGCAAATGAAAATATGATTAAAATAGAAGGAGAGATTGTAGCTCAATGATATGGGGCTTATGACCTCATGGATAAGGTAACGTTCCCAAGAAGAGAGAGTCTCTCTGTAACAAGGGTCATTGACCCGTATCATACGCCCTAAATTGGAGAGTGTTGGTATTGGACTCTCTCTTTCTATTTGGAGAAATTGTGTCTCACTTGTTTAAGTGGAGAGGTGTCATATTACGATTTTAAGAGAGTTTTTTTTGGTAAGGAGAGAGTAACTACTAATTAGCCACCAAATAGATAAACAAGAGAAAATACTTGTTTCATTTTTCAGTAATTTGTCACCATAAAATAGTCGTTGGAGATTCGTTCACCATTTTTTTATAAGAAAATCATATTAATTCAGGAGTACTAAGTATACTCCAACCCTATACAAATAAAATCAAAAAGAATGCTTTGAAAGCTGTAAACAAATAAACAATACATAGGGGAATTCCACCAATCTGAACCCTGATTCCCTTCTACTTTATCAATAAACCACTCTAAGTAAGAATTTTAATTTTATTCACAACAATCAAAACATCATCCAGCTCTCCACCAAAACATAACCTTATTTATTTCCTTCCAAAGGTCCAATGGTTGCCATCCACACTTGAAAACCAACCTTGTAAAACTTACTGCTAGAAACAGTCCTACCAAAAGACAAAAAAAATTGAGAAATACCTTCCAATTCCACATCAAAACGAGATTCTGTCACTGTTGGTTCGAACTGGTTTTTCGACCGCGGGTCCGAAACTCGTGGTTCTTCATTGTCAACGGTCAGACCTGCGAAAGTAGGTTTGGTGCGGGAAATATTGCAGTCGCACAAAAACTGTGTTTTTTACGGTAATTTTATTTGACTATAGTGGAACTATTTATTTGGCCTCGAGGACAGTAATTTTGCTATCACTTTAAGGGATTTTCCACGTTAAAAATTTAGGCGTCTCTTGTACATTTAAATTGCTCTATTGATGTCATGCATATTTCGTTGATCCTCAAATTGGGAGGATTTTGTTTTCCACTTTTATAACTTTTCTGTTGTGTTTAGGTGTTAATTCCACATCGACAAGAACTCGCCTCGAGTTTAACTTTTTCTTCCATTACCTTGGTACTTTACCACTTCGGTTGAGTTTTCTTTAGTCACCAAAGGCACACTGGCCACATATAGAGGAAATGAGGAATGGGAATGCCGCATATCGGTTCGAACCGGAGACCAACCGAAAGATGTCCCTAGCTCCAGCCAACTGAGCCACACCACTGCGACAGATATTTTTAATTTTGCTTATGATTAATTCGGATGGAGTACACAAATTTAGATATTTCTAATTAATGTCATAAACTGAGCCGTTAATTTTAATCTAACGGTTATTGTTTCGGGCTGCGCCCCCCCTAATCCTGATTTGGGTCTGTCTTAGCAGCCTAAACACGCAAACCTACTCCCATCTAGGCAACCCATGCGCCATGGCTTAAGAGTGGTGGATCGTGCGTCCCAAATGAACGACTCAGATGTCACTTCTTGGCACCTATAAATAGGCTGTTATTTAATGCAACAAGTACATTTCTATCTCTGCCTCATGCTAACTTCTATCTCACTCACTTGAGCGTTGGAGTGTCTGCAGATACCACCACATGATTAGGGCTCTGACGGATGACTTCCACAAGAGCACTGCCGACTTACTGCCTCGGCATCAACTTCGGACGAGTTCAAGGTGACATTGGGCAGTTTCAGAGTCACCTTGGTTTTACCTCAGATCTTTCGCCATGGGGTCTCTCTATCTCTCTCTTGAGTTTCGTTTGGAACCATAATAATTAAATATATTTTTTCTCATAATAATCAAGTGACTCTAATCGATACATTACTTTACTCTTGCTTCTAGTAGTAATAATTACTGACATCTTTTTTGTGCCATATATTCTACGTATATGTCTTGAGAATTTTCTATAGTGTCATAGGAATCTGTTTCTTGTTTAGTTAATTTACTACTCCATTGGATCTAATCTAGGTCTGGCTTGGTACAAAAACTTGAAATGCACGTCAGAAAGTATAGTTAATTTGGATGCAAGGGGTGATTAGAATTTTTATTTATATTTAATTAAAGAAACATGGCAATTTTCGGTTAAATAAATGGAAAAATAAATAAAATAAAGAGTTAATTGCAATCCCTCTTAATTATCAAGTTGAGGCCTGGGATTCCCAAATACACATCTCTCGGCCATGCATCATGAATGAATGAGTTGTCTTATATCCTTTTTAATTCTCAAAGTTATTGATCGAATATCTCTTTTATTACTATAAATTTCTAGATAATCATTCATTCATATAAATTAAATGATATAATCCAACCTCATAATATTCATCTTTTGAATATTTGTATGAAAATAATTTTTACTAATATTAAATAAAATAAATCTTTTAAAAGGGACGGGGTACATTAATTTAAGTGTAATGGTTTTTTGTTGCTCTTCGTGTTTAATGGTTGGCAAATTAAATGGCCACATATGAAATGGATAAACTCATCTTTATTACTATTTGTTTTATTTGTTTTATTGGGTCAGGATAAAATTGAATGGATCCAAAACCACAAGAGATTAGAGTACCTGAACCGAATGGGATGAGCCTCCAGCTCAGACAGAAAAGAAGAAAGATGCCGCGATCCGCGAGCAGAGAGATGGACCATTCTTCATGACGTGGCTGTTTACTTCCGATGACGACTCATCATTGGACCCTATCCCCTTATTTTCCACAAAAACCTGCATTGAATCATGAGAGCCATCAGGTTTTGCCTTTAAGAAATGACTAGGGTGGCAATTTCTACTCGCAAGTGGGGATCTCCGTGGAGATTGCCCTGTTTGGAGCCTCGTGGGCGGAGAATTTTCCTCCGTGAGGATGGGGGAGAAAATCCCCCGCAGTCAATTCGGGGATGGGGATGGGTCTATACCCCCGCCCCCGAATACATCACATAAATGTTTATATTATAGATATATATTATATTCTAAGTAATAGATTTTTTAGTCTTTTATTGTGTTTTTAAATAAAAATACTAATAAAATATTAAATTGTGCTAAGTTTTATATTTTTATTCTTACCTTTATACTTTTTAAATATTACAATATCAAGGTAAGACTAAATTTTTTACATTTTTTACAGTTTTATTATATTTTAATTTTAATTTTTGCTAACTTTAAATAAATTTTGGGGGGATGGGGGAGGAAAACTCCCCGAAGCGGGGAATGGAGATGGGGATGGGGGAGAATATGGGAGGCGGGGACGGGGAGCGGTAGAGTACTCCCCGCCCCCGCCCCGCCCCATTGCCATCCCTAGAAATGACTAGCCTCATTTACCGTGCGATTGCACGGGGTGAGCTAAGTATCGATGAATGTAAATACATTAAATCAACTCATTAATGTTGTGAAAAAGTGACTATTTATTAGGGATAGTTTAGTAAAAAACAAATTTTATGAATCCAAAAAAATTAAATGCATAAAACTACTATTCTTAATTCTTAATATGTGTAAAGGTATATTTGCTTATAGTTAAGTTCGAAAGGAGTACATCAATACATCATGCAGGATTGAATAAAAACCACCATTAAAATAAAAGCACCTATACAAAGTTGAAATAAAATGTCGGAGAGTTCTATTGTTAATGAGGCCGAAGTTCTCACGAAAAAACTTTAGCACAGACATTGGAATTAAACATCCATGGATAATAAAAAGAAAAAGTCTGGAATTTTTTAATTACGTTATCTATATTCATCAGAAATGTAAAAACTTAACTCATAATTAAAGAGAAAAGAAAACAACACAATTAGAAAGTGAAACACATACATAGGTATCATATGCTGAGTTTGATTTAAAACTGAACACCAATTTAAGTATGCTTCTAATACTCGTTGGTGCAAAATTATCAAAATAAAGAAGAAACACCAACTTGGCCATGTAAATTTTTTTCTGGATCCTAAAATACTCAAAACACAATGCCTAGCATCTCACTTTATGTATTTTGTCAAAAAAAATTGTTTTTCATCAAACACGCTATTGAGGAACGAACTTTGCAGATTTGAACATCTAATTTTTTTTGGAACGCGAAAGTACCACAAAATACATTGTAAGCATCACACTCTACCTATTTTGTCACAAACTTATCATTGTCTTTTACCAAACTGGTTATTTAGGAAGAAATTTCTGATTTTGGAGAGTTAAATTTTTTTCTGAATCCTAAAGTACCACTTAACATTTCACTTTACGTATTTTGTTACAAAATAATATTTTTTCACTATCAAACCAAAATACATTGTTTAGCATCTCACTTAACGTATTTTATCGTGAAATTAAATTTTACACCGAATCGATTACTTAACAACAAAATTTGCTTATTTAAACATCTAAAACTATTCGAGATTGTGAAGTATCCCTTAAAATATAAAAAAGAAAAAATGGAAAACCTTAAAATATAAAATAAAACAAACTAAAGCAAAAAACAAAAATGTAAAAAAATAACAGAAGAAAAAAGGGATAGATAAAAAGAAATGTGAATAATATAAAAGAAGAAAAAAACCAAAAAAAGATAGCGAAGTTGGCGGCAAAGTGACAAGCCGCTTATAATTTATAGATATAAACTCTTCATAAAAAAATCAGGTTGTGAAACATTCCACACAAATTCATCTGATAATTGAGTGAGAGAAAGTGACAACCAAATAATTTGTTGAGTTTCAAGATTTAGAAATTTTTCTTAAATTTAAGAGGTACACCAAATATCATTATGTAAGTAGTATGAGATTCGAGACAAACATCACATTTAGAAGATTCAGGAGACTAAATTTTGTGACTAAAACATAATACTACTATCAAAGTTGGTTGTCATCTTAATAGTTTAAGGTTACTTTTAAGGCTAATAATTTTATCAAACCAATAAAATTTATTGACTTACCTGGCTTTTAAAACAACCTTAAAAGACTAATGAGGTGATTAAGTTGTTTTTAATCAAAATGAGGTGATTATGTTTGTCTCAAATCTCATACCTGGAATGAGGTGATTAAGGCTCCGTTTGGTAAAAAAGAGCGGATAGCGGATAAGCTAGCGGATTGAATTTAAAGTGTTTGGTAAAAGTAGCGGTTGAACTAGCTTATAAATATAAAAAGACATAAATGGATATTTGTAATTAATGCTTACAAATGAGAGAGAAGATTCATTTAATTGGGGATACATGGGAATTGAATTAAAATAATGAGGGTAAAAATGGGAGAAAAAATGAAACGCTATAAGCTATAAGTTCACACGCTACTTTAAGTAGCGTTTCAAAAAACACCATAAGCTAGTTGAAAAACGCTATAAACTAGTCATGTCAAACAGTTACAACTAGCTTATCCGTGAGTCTGATTTACAATACTAAATATAAGTTTAGTATTAGTTGCTAAAGGGGTAAATCAGACATTTACTTTTCAATTAACAAAAACCTGTGTTATATCAATTAACACAAAAACATAAAACCAAACCAAACTCACTCATGCTCCGTCGTCTCTCCATCTACAACTGTTGCCTCTCCGTCGTCTACAGACTCGTCATCGTCTCCATCCCTGAGTGTTGCTGCTGCTCCGTCGTCTCCATCGAGGGTTGCTGCTGCTCCGTCGTCTTTATCAAGTTCTCTGTTGTCGAGTGTTTGTTCCTTCCGTTCGTACTTAGCTGCTTCGTTCTGCCAGTGAATCTCTTAATTTATGTAAAAAAACACATATAGGATGATGATGATGATGATGATGATGATGATGATGAACATTCTTGCATCATTTTCTTGCTTCTTCATTTTTTGATCTGTTCATCTTCGATTTGATTCTCTGTTTCGTTCTTCATCTGGCATGATTTTTGTAATTTTTCTCAACTAATGTGTTGGTCTCATTTTTACCATTTTAATAATAATCTGTGGTTAGTGGCCACTAACCACAAAGTATTACAATTGTGGTTAGTGGCCACTAACCACAGAATAATACAGTTGTCGTTATTTCTAGTTAGATTGAAGCATATGTATGGTTAATGTACAAAACCAACCATAACTTTTGCCTACGTGCATAGAAGTTGGTTTTGTACAAAATGAATCTTACAAGAAATAACCACAATTGTACTACTCTATGGCTAGTGGCTACTAACCACAATTGTACTACTCTGTGGTTAAGATTCATTTTTTACAAAATCAGCAATATACAAAATGAGAAATCAAAAGGTTAAGATTCATTTTTAACCTTATGGTTAAGATTCATTTTGTACAAAACCAGCTATATACAAAATGAGAAACCAACCATAAGGTTAAGATTCATTTTGTATATGGCTGGCCACTAACCACAATTGTACTACTCTGTGGTTAGTGGCTACTAACCACAATTGCCTACGTGCATATGACTGGTTTTGTACAAAATGAATCTTAACCTTATATGAATGCGTGAGAAGAAATTGTGAGTAGATGAGAAATCAAAAGCGATGTGAAATTTGAATGAGATTGAAGTTTTTTGTAAAATTTGCTTTTGATTCTAAATGCAGGTTAGCACTACGCCAAAATTTGGTTTTAACAGCGGGCCTTTAACAGCGCTTATTAGAAGACAGCCCTGTTAGAACTTACACGGAGGGTTTTTACAGCGCTTGTGTCAAGAAGCGCTGTCATTGGGGGTTGTATTTTAAAGCGCTAGAAAAACAAAGCGTTAAAGAAGCGTTGTCATAGTACCTGCGCCGTGTTGTGTTTTTTAGAGGGATATCTATAACAACGCTTAATTACAAAAGCGCTTTCATAGGCGGAATCTATTACAACACTTTTTGAAAAGTGTTATCATAGGCACTATGCTAGGATTTACTTCCATACATTTTTTTTGGTACAATCCTTATTTTTTTGGGTACAATTTACTTGCATAAGTTTAAACATGTAATTTAAGTGTTAATTTGCTTTTTATCATTTTAAAAGTCCCTATAAAATTTGTGACTTTATTTAGTCGGCTAGCCCTGGGCCAGTGTGGCTTGTGCGGCACAGGGCCCCAGTCCAAATCCATTTTTTGAGGGCCCCAAATTTGTTGAGGTATTTGCAACGTATAAATATATAAAACTAACTAAGTTTAGATGGCATAGCGTTTCACTTGGTTTGATGGTTGGAATGGAGCTTTGCGTCCTCTTTGTACCAAGTTCGAATCCAGAAATTTGAAGTGATAATTTTTGTGAACTTAATATTTTTGTTACGACAAAACCATATATAATATTATCTATTTGATACACAATAATATTTTTAATGCAATAGTAATTGATTTTTTTTATTCAATGTCTAAATAATAAGTAATTGTATAAAAAATATATCTTTTGTGGCTTTCAATTTATCTTAAAAAATTGGAGTAATATATGGGACCCAATTTGATAAAACTAGGGCCCAAATATTAAGATTTGAACAGGACCCCTAAATTGTTTGGGACGACGCTGTTTAGTCTCTACTCTCTCTAAAAAAAATATTTTTTTAATTACCATGTCATTGCTGCGCAATCCCTAACTTAATCCCAAAACCCCCAATTTCTCAAACCCCAAAACCCAAAACTCAAACCCCAAAACCCAAAACTTCAAAACTCAAACCCCAAAACCCCCAATTTCTCAAACACAATCCCTAACTTAATCCAAAAACTCTTCAACCCCCAATTTTTCCACATCTGTCTCTGAGCAAACTAAATTAATTTTGGTCCACCATCTTCCGTTTGAGAATAGGGACACTGCGAATTGTAATGCAAGTATTCGATGCAATGATCATGAAATTGAGAATATTCTTCAACCATATAATTATACAATTGCATTAATAAATAAATACATAATTAAATAGTTGAAGGTCTGAAGCTTCAGTCGCTGTCAAGAAATTGGGGGTTAAGTTTTCAGTTTTGGGTTTCGAAGAGATGATTAAGTTTGCCTCATGAACGAAGAGTTGAAGAGTGATTGATTTGTGGTGGTGGTGGTGGCTCACGGAGGAAGATGCATGAGGATGGAGATGTGGGTGATCTTGTGTTTTCGTCAATTTGTTTTCATTTTGGTCCCCTATGTTTTTTAAGTTTCAATTTGGTTCCCTATTTGTCACATCACCTAATGAGTTCCAAGTCAGTCTGACACGTAAGACGCCACGTCCGAAGTTAATTTCTAGTGTGGCATCTTTTAATTTGATGGACATGAAATACCAAAATGACACATAAATGAAAGATGAAGGACCGATGGATAAAAATCATAACTTTTTTTGGACAAGAAGTACCTGGTTGTAAATATTTACAAAATATCCGGATTTTTTTAACCAAATATGGATATGGATATGGTTTGTCTGTTGATCTGGTTATTTTTTTCGCTGGCGCTGTAGCCCATCGTCACGGCTCACACCATCACCGCATGCGGCAGTCACCGAGATTTATTATTATTATTATTATTATTATTATTATTATTATTATTATTATTATATAACAATCCCTTAGTATATGAAAAGATAACAAACGAATTGATTCTATATTCATTCAGCCACAGACAAATCTAAATTCATCCTCATAAAAAAATATAAAAAACTAAAACTGAATTCCTAACAACGCACCGCCGAAAAAAAAAATTATGAATTCAATTTTGTACTTTATGGTCCCAAACTTCATTAGGAAAGAAATTCATTCCCGTATCCCAGTATCCCACTAAGCGCGCCTATTCCCATATGCCATATCCCACTAACCGCACCTTTATTGTCAAAAAACCCTTAACCCTCGCATTTCCTTCAGAAGTAGCGCTACACTTCGACGAACGATTTCTCCGTCATCTTTACTCTACAGGTGAGAAGTCGATGGAGAAAAGAGGAGCATCGATTGGTTGAGGTTGCTTCCAGGTATGTCTCTAAACTTCGATTGAGGTTGATGCTATTGATTTCTTGCTGTTCTTGCTCCCCCTCTCTCTGAAATCCTCTGTTTTGTAAATGTTGGGGCTTTCTCAAGCCTCTATTTTGTGAATATAATGCTATTGTTTTGTAATTTTTCCTCTTTGCTTTGTGTTATTGTGACT
This sequence comes from Astragalus glycyphyllos, assembly GCA_963573325.1. Taxonomy (NCBI): domain Eukaryota; kingdom Viridiplantae; phylum Streptophyta; class Magnoliopsida; order Fabales; family Fabaceae; genus Astragalus; species Astragalus glycyphyllos. The sequence continues at coordinate 74,827,886 of OY754310.1, forward strand.
TTCTGTTATAGAGACAACATTGCCTTTGCTTTGGCATCTTGATTACTGCATCTCTGCATATTCATTTGTAAGTGACTTCAATCTTCAGCGTTTCATTGGTTTCATGATGTTATTGCATACATTGTTAACTTTCTGCCTATAAAATTAATTTCTTGGATGATGGGAATAGGTGATAAAGTTAATGCAACTTCATTCCATTGATAACATGGATCCACTTTTGAGAAGGAAACAAATCAAGAACAATTAAATCTTCAGCTAATTTCACAAGTTTCTTGATCAAATGATATAAACCCTTGTTAATGCTTGCATATTTTAGTTCTTGATGCTCTACAGTCCCTGCATTTGTATAAATTAAAGCATCGCTTTGTTAAGAATTTTCTATACTTGTCATTGATGGTTCTTTCTGTGCTTATTTTAAGAATGGGTTTCCCTTACTCATGCAAGTTTATATGAATTATATAATAGGTTTCCCTTACTCAATCCAAGTTTATATAGAAAGTATATAATGGGTGCATTGTTTCTGTGCTTATTTTAAGAATTTTCTATACTTGTCAATTGGAAGGAAATTGATGGTTCTATTAATTATATTGTTAGGGTTGAAGTTTGAGGTTGTATCATTGATGTTGGAATTGGTTACTTTTCACCAAAACAAACACTGCTCTTTTTGCTCTATGTTTGAGTTCTGAACAAATAATAATGAAATCCCCTATGGACATACTTGGGTCACATTTGATGTGAACGGTGACAACTAGTTATGCCAACTAGGAAATGGTGAATTCAGAAGGTTGTTTCTTTAGGGATATTTAGGGTTGTTGGGTCAGCTACTGGATGATATGGAGTTTGAACTTATATCCTAAAGCACCTGCATAATGCTTAGCATTTACTAGTATAATTTAAATATACGAGCAGGCATGTGCTGTAGTGTGTTTGAACGTTTGTTGATTTTGAAATCCACTCAACCTATATCTTTATTTTATGTTTAGTTTGGTTTGAAAAAAAAGTCTAGCGTGTTCTATTCAGTTAGTGATGTTTTCTGTTGTGACTTCTTTCAGAAAATTCTCAGTTTTTGTTTAGATTTCTATTATGCAATTTATTGTTATTCCCTCAAGATAAATTGAAAAAATCTTGCGTTGTTTCCTCCTACAAGTTTACTATTTTAGAAGAAGGAAATTGTTGTTGTTTTGATTGATGTAAATTTAACTAATTAATTATGTTTGTGTTCCTTGGTGTTCGTGCTCTTGAGTTCTGACTCTCCTAATAACAGACTGTTAGTGCAGTAGCAGTTGTATATTATTGTATATTATTATTATTATTATTATTATTTATATTTATGGTATTAGGTAGTATCTCTTTGATGTTTGTTTGATTTTTCTAAACAAAAAATACTAAATTCTTGCTCGGGGGTTAATTTATTTGCAACAGTATAGTGTAAACTAAATGTGTTAGATTAATAAAGCACTTAGTACTCTCCTTGTCATCTTATGATGCTTTCTACAGGAATCTTGGAAATTCTAACCTATCTGGACATTTGGTACTTGAACTTGAAAAGTTGGAGCATTTTCAATACCTGTATGTTATCCGAATCTCTTAGTATTTTGTAAACTCCTATTTATGTGAAATTTACTATAACTATTATTGTCTGAATTTCAGATTATAAGATAATAAGATAATATTATAATCTGAAATTCCATTACCAGGTTTTATTTTTGATTGCTTTGTGTAATGTCTAAATTGGGATGTTGCTCTCTTTGACTAGGTGTTTGTTTAATTAATTCTCATTGCAATGTTGTATAAAGTTTTGAATGATTGACTGTAGTGTTGTGCTGAGTGAGTAGTGCATGAGATATCTTTTTTATCTTTTTATTTTATGGTTTTGGCAGTGACTGATGATGCAACAGGCCTTTTGTTATAAGCATGTTGTTATGGATGTGCTTTATATATGCACTTTTCTTATAAGCATTGTGGCTATTTGGGAATTGTTGAGATAGTTTAAGATTTTTTCTCTACCTTGAAAACATGCTGTCCTTCCATTTTGATATTTGTTTTTCTTCTCGAACTTAAATGAATTAACTTTTTGTTATAATTAACTTAGTAGACCAAAAAACTATGGATCGGGCATGGATGTATGCCAATCGAATGTCTAAAGAATATGCGAATGGAGTGGAGAAGTTTGTTAGATTTGCTGTGGAGCATGCAGACGATCCTAGTAGAATCCTTTGTCCCTGCTTGGGTTGTTGTTATGGACATCGAGTTACCGCATCTGAATTGGAAGAGCATTTAGGATCAAATAGAATTGATCGGAGCTATACATGTTGGACAGAGCACGGCGAGGAAACAAATGAGGACACTAATTTGGGTAATAATCACTAGTGCAAAATTGACTTTAGGAAGCATCATTTAGCATCGGTTGTTTGAACAGCTGATGCTAAATGTAGAGGCGGTGGCAATTTTGCAATTAAGTGGAAGTTTTCAGTTTTCACGCCTACATTTAGCATCGGTTGTTTGAACAACCGATGCTAAATGTGTGTGTCTACCACATTTAGCATCGGTTGTATAAATAACCGATGCTAAATGTGTGTGTCTACCACATTTAGCATCGGTTGTATAAATAACCGATGCTAAAGGTCTCTTTTTATTTCTAAAACACGCGTTCTTTAATTTCCTCAGTCACTTCTCTTCTCTCGCTCGTTCTCTTCTCTTCTCTGAAACACTGAAACCATCATCGCCATTCTCTCACTCTCGTTCTCTCCACCGCCGTTCTCTCTGTTGAACCAAGGTCAAACACTCTTTGTTTTGAATGATAACAAATTACAATTTGTTTACTAATGGTTATAGTTGAACCAAAGCACAGGGCAATGAACCAAAAGGGCAGGGCATGAACCAAAGCACAGGGCAATGAACCAAAGCGCTTGGCATGATATGATATCGTAAAGTGTAGAAGCTCGAAGCAGAAACTACTGAAGCGTTCAAGACTTATGTGTTATTTTTCTTTGCATAGGACGCGTGTAAGATCCTATCACTTAAACTTTATGACTTATGTAGTTGAGAGATGATTTTTTTAAAATAGAACTATTTTGTTAAAATCTTTTATATAAAAGTATGATTAAATAGGTTAGGCACAAGATGTTTTTAAAGAAAGGTTTTGAATAATGATTTGTTGTTTTTTTAAAGAAAATAGATTCATGAGTTAGTGTTTTAAAAAGAATTTGTTTTTGAAGTAAAGAATCGATTCTTGATTTGGTACATAAAGCTAGAAATCGATTCCCACTTATTTCTAAAACCAAAAATCGATTTCCACTTGCTTTTTAAAGCCAATAATCGATTTCTCTCTTGCCTTGGAAGCAAGAAATCGATTTCCCTCTTCCCTTTTAAGCCAACAATCGATTTCCCACTTCTATATTGGTTTTGAAAGAACTTGTTTTGGAAAGAAAACAATCGATTGATGACTTTGTGTTTTAAAAGCATAAAATCGATTTCTTGCTTGTTATTTCAAAGATGAAAATCGATTCATGGCTTGTAAGTCACAAGCTGAAAATCGATTTATGGCTTGTAAGTTACAAGCTAGAAATCGATTCATGGCTTGTAAGTTACAAGCTAGAAATCGATTTATGGCCTATTTTTTTAAAAAGAGAACAATCGATTCATCTCTTGTAAGTTCAAAGAAGTAAATCGATTCTCCACCTGTTTTTTGGAAGCACAACTTGTTTTTTAAGCTAGCAATCGATTTCTCTCTTATTTCATTAAAGCTAGAAATCGATTCCTCACTTATTTCTCTAAGAAGGAAATCGATTTCTATCCTGTTTCTTTCAAGCAATCAATCGATTCTTCACTTATCAAATTTGAGTTAAAAAGTGCTTCAACGGTCATATTTTTACAATCCATATAAATAGCACTTAGGGTTTTTACGATCAAATATACAACACACAAATCAAAAAGAAAAGAACGCAAACACTCACCGTTACATTCTTTCTTCACGTTCTTCATCTAGGGTTTCAAAATCTCTCATCTCTCTCAACTACATCGTGTTATATTGTTTGAGGGATTGGATCCTAGCTTTCAGTTGTAATCATCTATAATTGGTTGTTGTGAAATCCTGGGAAGTTTTCTTGGGTAATTCAATCGGGGAGATTGAATTGTAACGAAATCCTTAGCGGGGAGCTTGGGTTCTCAATTTGGGGAAAATTGAGATTGGCCTGGTAGCTATAGCGAAGTTGCTTGCCTGTAAGACGTTGAAGAAGTATCTTCTCATATAGTGGTTATTATCAAGTACGAAGGTTTCAAAGCCAGAGGCCGAGGACGTAGGGCTTTTATCCCGAACCTCGTAAAAATCACGGTGTACTCCTATCCCTTATCTTTACTTTGCGTTTTCGTTTATAATTGTTAACTGTCATCGTACTTGCTATTATCACGCGCAGATTTGATTATCGTTATAATTATAATTATAATTGTTTCTGTTATTGTTATTGTTTGCATAAGTTGTTGCATATAGTTTAAATCCCATTTTTCCGCATTCGATTTGAACTAGCATTGTTAATTTTTCGAAAATCCAAAAGAAGTCATATTTAGCATATAACCTTATTCACCCCCCCCCCCCCCCCCCCCCCCCCCCCCCCCCCCCCTCTAAGGTTATCATATAGTCCAACACTCTCCACCGCCACTCTGTCAACAATCACCGTCGTCGTCGCCACCGCCGTCCTCGCCACCTCCGTTCTCAACTCTCGTCTCTCGTCTCTCATCTCTCGTCATCTGAGCTTTGAACCTTCAACTCTCAACTCTCAACTCTCAACTCACGTTCTCAACTCTCAAATCTCATTCTCAGCTCTTCTTTCTCCATTTACGGTAAGCTTCAGAACTGATTTGCTATATTGAACTGATTTACCCCAAAATCCCAAAATCCCTAAACCCTAACTTTTTGTTTGATGAACGAAGCAAACAAAATTGATTAGATCTCTATAAACTGAGGCCATTTTCTCTTCCTTTATTAATGTAATTCTGAAATGCTGTAATAACTAATTCCTATTTCTTCGATTCTGATTTATATACTGAGATTTGTGCTTGTTCTTGAGATTTTCGCTTCTTTCTTGTTATTTTTCTATATGTTCTTGAGATTTTGGTTGTTTATTGTGTTTTTGGCTTGTTTATTGTATTTTGGTTACTAAGATTGAACTTTTCCTAATTAAGGGTTTTGACCATTCTTGCGTGTTATATGTGTTGGCCTCGAGTCCTAGGGCCAATTTGATTAACAGTTCACAGCTATATAAGTTGGGAGTTCTCTCTGTTCCTTCGTTTAATTCATAGAAATCTGTTATCATTTACATCATCGAGGTTTTCATTTTATTATGCTTTATTTTTGTTGAGATATCTTTATTTCTATAATATATTTACTACTTTTCATGTTTTTCACCAGGATAAACTAAGAGATTGAGATGCTCAGATTGAGGAAACTAGCAAAACTATTTCAGCAAAGCACGCCTTGAGCAAGAGCTTTCAAACGGAAGATTTAAGCTTATGGACAGAGAGAGAAGAGAATTAATGATATTCTGAACACTGAGGTCTCCCCATATTCTGTCTTAAATTGGAGAGAATATTTTGTTATTTTTACAACATTTGATGTTTTATGCTAATCTCAAATAGGCTAGCCTAAAACAGGAAGCGGAGAGGCATAGGAAACTGCTGGCTCAGTTTAAGGTGTATACAAATTCTTAGTTTGAATTATGAGTTGGATTTTCCATTTGTAACTTCATAGTACTGATTTTTTTGCTTGATATTAAAGGTTTCATTTTTGTTTTCTTTTTCATGCCTTGTTTCCTTTTCAATACTTATAGAAGAAGATGGATATGCTATCAAGGGAATAGGAGGACCTGGGAAAAGAGAATCAGCAACTTTCTAGGCAATTAGATGAAATTAAACAAGGTAACTTTTCGTTCCAGATTCAGTACTTTTTTACTATTTGTTAGTGGAGTGCATTGTTAAAACTGGCTGTTGTATATCAGGGAGAAGGTTAACAAGTGATCCAACTAGGGAACAAGCAATGAAGGAAGAAAAGGACACTAGAATACAAGTGAGTGGGATGTAGTCAAATTTGGGCTATTTATTTTAGGTAAGTTTTTACTTTAATGTGATTTTAATTCAAAGAAAAATTTAAATCCATAGTCTATGTCAAAAATAATTAATGTTCTTTTCCTTTATATACAGATTTTTCAGCCCACTTGAAATGGTTCTGGTAATTGCATTAGTTGGTTTTGGATTATTTAACAGAGGTTTCCCTGTGGTATAATAACAACACTGAACCATGTCCCTTGTACTAGTATTTGGAATATTCACCATGTTGTACTGTCCTTTATCAAGTGGGGACCTGTGTTGAAATTGGAATTCCCATGCTAATCTTGTTTATAGTCTTCTCTCAGGTACAAATTAAGTGGTTGAATCAAATTAGTGAGTTATAATAAGTTCATTTCTAAATTAACTTGTGGACAATAATAACGTTATGTGTTATGCTGTATTTGAAAACTTTTCAAACAAGACAAGTACCAATACTAGAGAGATTTGCTTTACTCATATCAACAACAGTGATATGGGCATATGCACATTTATTAACAGCAAGTGGAGCATACAAACACCGCCCCTGATTTAACCCAACATAGTTGTAGGACAGACAGGACTAATCTCATTTCTTCTGCTCCATGGTTGGTACCAAAATCATCTTTGTGGTTCAATATTTGTAACAAAAGAAAATATTGTATATCAATGTAGCCTTTAACATTTGAACATGTTGCTGCAGGATAAAAATTCCATACCCTCTTGAGTGGGGTGCTCCTACATTTGATGCTGGTCATTCCTTTGGAACGATGGCTGCTGTCTTAGTCTCACTAGTTGAGGTACTATTGCATGTGCTTATAAATAGTTCTCATGTCCAAGGTTTTAAATTGTGGTCGCGATAATGTTAACAACAACGGTTGCAGTTGTGTCTTGATCCTAAATAATACGAAAACTTACAGTTAAATGATTATTTCATTGATGATGATGCTTTTCATGATGATGTTGTTGTAAAGAAGCTGCTGCAGGTTGTTGATGATCAGATGCTGATGTTCCTCCACCACTATTAGTAGTAGAACTAGCACTGAGTATGTCAGTTAAATCACCTTGGTAATTGTCCATATTTGTTGTTGTTGAAACAAAGATACTACACATGCTTTATTATTCTTCCACAATAATATTAATTAGTACAAGAACAAGAAAAAGAAACAAGGGTTGTTGTTGTTGCTGTTGTTTTTGTTCTTGTTGCTCTTAAATCTGTTTAATTCAATAAACCTATGCAGTGATTATTGTTTATTCTAAACTTTTCAGGTTCTATTATTAATTATTAATTAATCTTGATTGTCTTTCTTGCAGCTCCAAGGAGAAGCCCAATCTAAGGTGAATCTTCTTCTTCTTAGATTTTGTTTTCTTCATATTTCTTAGACTAATTAATATGCAAGACAGAGATTGATGTTTGATTTGTTGATTTGCATGTTTTTTCAGAGTTCTGGTAGAGGCAAGAGAGTAAAAAGGAATGGAATAGAAGATGATAAATCAAAGGAAGTAGTTCATCTTAGGACCTTACCTTACCTTAGTTTGACGTTTGTGTTTTAGAAACATTTTGTTGAATTTTGTGTAAGAAACTTGTAGAAATCTTAAGTTTCATGAATTGTATTGTAAGATATTAATTCCAATGGAATTTGAAAGAATTTTTATGAATTTATTATGTGTTGTTGTTTGGAAATAATTTTGTATATAACAGGTTAATAATATGTCGGTATGGATAAAAACAAAAAAAATATTAAAAAATATTAATACATTTAGTATCGGTTATACAGAAAAACGATACTAAATGTCCTTACTTAGGTACATTTAGTATCAGTGTTTCTGTATAACCGATACTAAATGTACCTTAGTAATACATATAGTATCGGTTATACAGAAACACCGATACTAAATGTACCTTAGTAATACACATAGTATCGGTTATACAGAAAAAACGATACTAAATGTACTTACTTAGGTACATTTAGTATCAGTGTTTCTGTATAACCGATACTAAATGTACCTTAGTAATACATTTAGTATCGGTTATACAGAAACACCGATACTAAATGTACCTTAGTAATACATATAGTATCGGGTGTTTATGTACAACCGATACTAAATGTACCCTAACAGTACCTTAGTAGTACATTTAGCATCAGGTAAAAAACCGATACTAAATGATCAGACATTTAGTATCGGTTGATTTAGTATCGGTTCCACAACCGATACTAAATGTGCAAAACAACCGATACTAAATGTCAAATCTGCACTAGTGAATACGACTTATGCATCAAATAATTATGGAACAGATACATATGAGTGGGATCGAGTTGAAGAGATTGAAAATGCAGTTGAAGAGCATCTTCGGGATTGTCCTAAAATGTTTGAGAGATTGGTAAGTGATGCAGAGAAGTCGTTGTATGATGGTTGTAGTAAGGTAACAAAATTGTTCAACTTGAGGTTTGATGGCGTTTGAAAACGAACGTAGCGCTGTCAAAGGTAACATACTATAGCGCTTTGTTTTGGCACCAAAGCGCTGTTGAAACCTATTACTACACTGGAATAGACAGCGCTTTTATGCGCTGTAATAGGCTCAAAAAAAGCGCTGTCTTAGGCCTTTTTTGTTGTAGTTTAGTTAGGATGAAGAGAAAAAATTCTGATTAAGACGATGAAATCTCTGAGGATGACTTTCACTTCGCCGGAAACACCATCTCTGATTGACGGCGGCAGGAGGTGGAAAGACGATGGAAGTGGAAGGCAGCGGAGCAACCGTGGAGACAGTGGTGCGATCTGGCTTTGTGGTTCTCTGTTGAGATGGTGGTGCGATCAGTGGTTCTCTGATCCATTGCTACAGGATGTAAAATGACAAGGATGCCCTTATTAAACAATAGCCCTTAGATTCAATTTCATTAAAATAATAGAGATCCAACGGCTGAGTCTGATTTAGTAAGAAATACTAAGCATTTGGCTTAGTACTGTAAGTCAGTGCCCTTATCTGCTATAAGCTAGCGGATTGGCTTTACCAAACAGAGCCTAAGTTGCACTTTACCCACTAACAATAAATGAGGTGATTTACCTGGAATATTTAATGTCTTTTATTCATTATTGAATATTTAATGTTGTACATGAAAAGTTAAAAAATGTATAGATAATTACTAAATAAGCGTATAAGTAGTTAATTTTGTTTATACTATTAGGGAGTAGTACTGTCGAGACGCAAATATTTAAGATTATTATTATTATTATTATTATTAATATTAAGAGTATAATTTGTATGTACTATCCATATAAAAAAATACACCATCAACTAATCAAAAATTATGATATTGGTGACTTTGATGGTAATTGTAATGAAGTCGAATATTGTATATGATGTGTCATTTTGTTATTGACAGACCGCGTTAAAAATTCGCATGTAAAATGATAAAAATGATTTTCTAACCCACCTTTTTGTGTCGTATTCCCACTTTTGAGAAATAGAGAAAATCATAATCCTTGTAGTAGTATTCATTTGAGTTGTGCTATTTTTGTTCCTTATCTTAGTTACCTTTAGTTGTCTACACAATATTAGAATATCATTAATTTGTGTAAGTTAAATATCAAAAACTCTCATTTTTAGCACTTATCTTGGGTCTCTAGAACACTAAACGAATTTAAAACAGTATACATTAGGTTTTTAAATAGCCATTGTTTTGGAACAAAATTAGCGAGCTAAAAGCACTAAATTTTTTTTGACTAATCTCAAAGAACCTTACCAAAATGGTTTGTCGGTACGTATAGTTCTCTCTTCTTAATACAGTATAGTTTTTGATACATCCAATTAAGCCTTAAACTTGAAATTTTAGAATGAGAAGTGAACTCAATTACTCCCAGTCACATGGGTAAGGACTAAGGAGTGAGTAGCATAATTACCCTTTTACTCTTTTTGTCTAACGGTCCGAAAATGTCATTAATTGGATACCGAACGAAGTAGTAGTAACTTCAGCTAGATCAACGCTACTATTTCCAAGTCAACAACATTAATGTGTCTTCAATTTCTGTAACAACAATTCACCTCACCTACTTAACCCAACAAACAATGAAGAATTAATAATCACCGTTGATATTCATGCATGGCGATAGACAATTGTTTAAAGATCCGAGTAATAAAATGAACGGCTGAGATAGTTACCCTTGGGATTTTCACCAAAACTCACGTGTATGTATGTATCCACCCAATACAGCATCATCAACTATGCACCTTGGGATCCAGTGTCACACAGAGGGATCCCAATCCTCCATCCCCATATCCCAAAGCGGTATTCACTACACGCGTATGTTAAGGAATTCATGTGTGCATGGTCTAAAATACGCCAACATAATAGTGGGAAACGACACCGTTAGTTAGGTGTTGGTTTCTTTCCCATAAAGCACGCGTTTCCCAATGCAGAAAAAAGTGACAACATTTTACTACCAAAAATCGTTTTTTTAATTAATGAAAAAGAAAAAAAGGGGATTTGATGGCTGTGAAAAGAGGAGTAACGCCGTTCTGGATGGACGTTACGAAATGGCAACGAGTGAAAGGGGCACACAGCGATTGGGGTTCAGGCTGGTAAAACAACTACTTTGGTGAGGATGTGGAGGAGACAACATGTCCTGTCAGCTGTCAACCACCAAGTACCTGTCCCTGCCCTTTTTTCTTGGGAGATACAGATAAAGAAAAGGAAAAACAAAACTAAAATAAAGAAAGCAACAAAGCTAGACTACGTACACTCTAGCAAAAAGGACCCGATTGGCATCATCCTGCAAGAGTGGAATAATTCCAGCAGGGGCCTCCAAGAACTCCTTCCAAGGCTCTATCATTGTGGCTCCATGCTTTGCCATGAAGTCTGCTGAGGCATTAGCCTCCCTCAGAGTATGAAAGAGCTGCACTCTCCAACTTTTAGCAAGCAAATTCTTAATATTACTGATTATTGCAGCGAAATGATGCCAATAATTCACTGAACCATTAACTAACTGAAGCACAATAGCCGAATTCGTACCCCTTTCCCAAACAGTTTTCAGACCATGATACAACGCAAGCAAATCAACATGGATAATTGCATTGATGCCAACATGTCCAGCAAAGCCAAATAACCAAGAGCCATCAGCTTGTCTCAAGACACCTTCAAAGCCAGATGCACTCGGATTGCCCAAACTACTACCATCCACATTTAGAACCACTTCATTTCCCTCCTCTGGATGCCAGCTTACCCACCTCCTGGCTGGAGCTGCTGCCTCCTGATACAAAAAAACAGTCTTAATGAGGTTAGCCATTTGGGAGATACGCAACTTCAAGCTATAAATGGGGATAATTTCATTTGCCATGCAAAGTTCATTCTGAGCTCTCCAAATCCACCAACAACCTGCCAAAAATAAATCTGCATTTCTACTCTCTATTCCCCTTTTAAACCAAGTAGACATTTGTCGATCCTTAAAAAACGCTATATTATCAAAATCAAGAGTCAACCAAACATGCCTAGGAAGAGGACAGTCCCTTAAACAATGCATAATACTCTCAGGCACATCTGTACATCTCGGACATGAGGGGGATTGAGACATACCTCTATTGAAAAGCAACAGTCTTGTAGGGAGAGATTGATGACAAGCTGTCCAGATAAAGAATTTGATTTTTTCTGGGCCACTAAGTTTCCAAATCCAATTCCAACTAGCATGATCAACAGTCCCCAACATGTCATTGGCACAATCGGCCAGCCACTTATAACTAGCTCTCACAGTATAAATACCATCCATATTACCCTTCCAAGTAAAGCCGTCTGGAATAGTATCACTAAGGCACACTGAAGTCTTCTTAATAGCGTCCAAAATCTGATCTGGAAGCATGGTGTACAACTGATTCAAATCCCAATTTCCATCTTTAAACACATCAGCCACAGTCAAATCCAAGTCATGAATATCAATGTACAACACATGATTACTCAGCTTCCCATACTTGGTCCAAGGAGTGAACCAAAACGAAGAGGAACCATCCCCGACGCTGTACTCAAAACCATCCCGGAGGGCCTCTTTCGCTTTCCAAATTGAATTCCAAACAATAGAACCAGACTTCTTTGGAGCATCAAGGAAAGGGCGGTGACCAACATATTTGTCTCTAAGCAATTTCACCCACAGTTTATCAGCATTGCGATGAATATCCCAGACAAGCTTACCCAACATAGTCGTATTTGCTTGTCTAGTCATACGAATTTCCAAACCACCCTCTTTCCTAGGCTTTGTGATTTTCTCCCACCCAACCAGATGGATTCCCCGATCATTGGTCCCCTTCCAAGGAAACTTCATTGAGGTCTTGTCAATTTGATCACAAATAGAAGAAGGCAGCCACGAAACTCGCATATAAAGTGTTGATAGAAGTCAGCACCGATTGAACCAGGGTCAATCTCCCTGCTTTGTTTAACAACTTATTCTTCCAAGAGGCTAGACGATTATGAATTTTCTCAACTAGGAACTCATAATCCCTCTTAGTAAGTCTCCCATGGATCATCGGGAAGCCTAGGTATTTCTCTAGGGAAGTAGTATAAGGAATACCTGTAGTGGATACAATAGTCGCAATCTTGCTCCTTCTAGTTGCTGTAGAGAAGAAAGCTCTAGACTTGGAGACATTAACTTTCAAACCAGATTTGTGAGCAAAAGTTGTCAAACTGCCTTCAACAACAGATGCTTGTGACGTAGACGCCTTTGTGAACAAAAGAACATCATCCGCGAAAAAGAGATGAGAAAGGGCTGGTCCAGTCCTAGAGATAGCAACCGGCTTCCACTGGGACCTCCCCACTACCCTCAGAATATCATGGGAGAGAAACTCCATACAAATGACAAAGAGATAGGTGAGAGAGGGTCCCCTTGGCGAAGGCCTCTGGTGGGAGAAAACCCAGGCAGCCTCTTACCATTCTAGATAATAAATAAACTAGATGCCGTGACACAATGCATTATCAGATTAACCGTAGTTGGAGGAAAGCCAAATTGAGTCAAGCAATTTCGAAGAAATGTCCAATTCACATGGTCATAAGCTTTTTCCAGGTCTATCTTGTAAACTACATCATCACCTTTTTTCTTCTTAGATGTTCTCATGGAATGAATAACCTCTTGTAGAATGATAGCATTGTCGCTAGTTCCCCTTCCCGGCAAGAAACTGCTCTAATAGGGACCTATGATTTGGTCTAGGAAAGGTCGCAACCTATTTACCAACAAGGGTTATCAGTTTGTATATGGTAGGTATTACACAAACTTATTGGCCTAAACTCCTTAAAATTGTTGGGGCAATCAACCTTTGGGATCAAAGAAATAAGAGTTTCAGCGATGACTGGATTAAAAGTACCTGTAGCAAAAGCTTGAGTAGTAAGATTGCACACATCGTCTCCTACAATGTGCCAGTATTGCTTGAAGAAAATACATTGGAATCCATCTGGACCTGGTGCTTTGTAGGCATGCATCTGTTCAAGGCCTTAGAGATCTCTTCCTTCAAAACAGGTTGAGTCAAGCACTCAGTAGCCTTAGTTGATAGCTTCGGGACAATCACACTATCACACTCAGTATCATGGGAGCAATGATGGGGAGAGCCTTGTTGAATAGTAGCGCCAAAGAGAGTCTTAAAATACTTTAGAGCTTCATCCTTAAGAATTTCCTCATCCGTACACCAGATTCCATTTGGCAAGTGAAGGCCATGGATTCTATTCTTCTTCCTTCTTATAACTATTTGAGCATGGAAAAATTTTGTATTCTTATCCCCCAAGGTAATCCACTTCTCCCTAGATCGTTGATACCAATGTAGTTCTTCCCGAAACTGAATCTGATCGTATTCTTGCTGCAAATCCCGCTCCATATAGACTAATCTAGCAGAGTCCACTCTTTCCAAACCCCGTTGAATACCTTTTAAACGTTTTTCAAGAATGTAATTCTGGTGTCTTACATTCCCAAACACTTCTGAACGAAAAACTAGAGAGTCATCATTAACCTTGTTCAAAGCAGCAATGGGACAAGGAGATTTTTGAGTCCAAGCTGATTGTACAAGATGCTGATAATCGGGATGCGTGATCCACCCTGCTTCAAAACGAAAGGGGCGGGGGGCACCAATAGGAGGAGTATAACCACACCTCAAAATCAACGGGTTGTGGTCTGAATGGAGTCTACACAACACCTCTACATAGGCATCCGGGAAGGAAAGTTGCCAAGACATATTAGCGAGACCCCGATCCAACCGTTTGGCTACTCTCCGATACCCTACACAAGTTCTTGCCCAAGTAAATTTCCCACCAATAGTTGAAACATCCAATAACTGACAAACATTCATGACATTAAGCAGAGCATTAGCCCTAGATTGATAGAACTTGCCACCCTTTTGTTCACTTGGAAGGGTGATTTCATTAAAATCCCCAATGAGTGACCACGGGCCAGTGATGGAATCATTCAGAGTGATAATATGGTTCCACAATTCTAGTCTCTGTGTGTAAGTAGGGCTTGCGTACATACTTGTTAGAAACCAGTAATCACTCCCTAGATAGAGCTTCATCGTGATTGTGTCGTGGAAAATATCAACAACTGAGACCACAACATTACTATCGGAGTGCTTAAGAATCCATAACCCCCCGGATTGTCCTCTAGCTTCTACCACCTCCACTCTACTATATCCAGCCGAATTCCAAAAACAGAGTTTTGTGTAAAGCCCCATGAGTTTCCATTATAACAAGAAAAGTTGGAGAGAATTTCCTAATTATATCCATCATATGACGCTTAGCAGTATGATTAAGGGCTCCCCAGATATTCCAGGAGAGCACAGCGACATCCTTGAAGCCTAACATCATGAAAAAACAGAGTAGATGAAGGCAACCAAGGAGTATACTTACTATCACATGGCGTTATTCTGATCCTCCCTATCAGGGGGAGTCTCTTGCACCACCTCCAAGTCCTCATCGTGCTGCCGTGGCCTATCCAAATCACCGGTAGTGTCCATCGTTTCCGTCGTGACTTCCATTTCCCCAGCTTCATCGTTTCGTTGCGTGTGGCTCTACACTCGGTCAACCTCAATCTCAGCGAAATCAAGTTGATTTCACGTTCCTGTAGCCGGTTTGTAGTGACCTGATCCACTCATTCGCTGAGAGTTGGATTTCGGTGTGTTAGTTGGGCCTGGTTTCGCCAATGGAGTGGGCTTATGTTGTAACCCCCTCATATTCTTATGACTTGGGGCGCCAGCATTATTCTCTAGCTGGGCTAATGAATCAAATCTTCTTTTTTGTACCTTTTCCCATTTTTTGTCTGACCCGGTCCCATTAACCTCTTGGGTGGAGTTGGCATTTGTGACACCTGGTATACCAACTCTAGTTATATTCCATGTATCACTTGAGGGTTGTTTTGTTGGCATCCCTTTTCTAGTGCTTGATTGTCCTCGCTTTCCCCCCTGATTTGTTGCCCCACTATTACGCTTTTTTCTTGTAACAACCATCCAATCCCCATGCACTTCAACAACATTAACTCCATTGCTCCTATTATTTTGGGAGTCAGAGAGATGAATTTTCTCCACAATAACCATTTCCGAACTCTTAGCGGCTGCTGGCATCATTTCATTGTTCCGGGTATCTTCTGATGGTGGTTTGTTGTTACAGTTTCGAGTGTAATGCCCATAACAGCCACAAGTTGCACATATAATATGCAAACCTTCATATTGCACCTTATACCAGTAATCATTCACACATACCTTACCTACCACCCGTTTTGTGAGGTCTATCTCCACACATATACGTGGGAATCTTCCACGTTTGACATTCAAAGTGTTGGTATCTACCTTCACTGGTGTTCCTACCGTTCCCGCCAAGGCCAAAAGAAGACTCTCATCATAGTATAGCAGGTTAAGCCCCGGAAAGCGAATCCATACACTTTAGCAGTTGGAGCGGCAAACTGAGGCGTCCATTGTGAGACAGCGAGATAATGATCAAAAACCATCCACGGCCCCTCTGTGACTATCCTTTCGCGATCACTTAACAATTCACACTTCACCATGTAGAAACCTTGGTCTATGTCCATTATGTCAAAGCTTCCTTGAAGTCGCCAAAGCTTTGTTAGTCGGTCCTTTAAGACCTGATAGCCGATATTCTTCCCAAGCAATTTCACCACCAAAGCATCCTTCCATGGGTTGCAGAGTTCTCGGAAGTAATTTTCCTCCAAAGAAAGTCTTGGCAGCAGCCGGTTACCGCCTTCATATGTGATCTTGACCAGCCCTTTCTTGACCAAATCAACTTTCTCCTTGATTGGTGCCTTATGTTGACCCTCTGTCAGGATATCTCTAAAAGAGATTTTTGATTTCTGTTGTGGTATCCCTTCATGAGTTTGCCATTGGTCACCATCAAAGTCTGGTGGTTTCTCCCTGACCGCCGTACTCTCTCGACGTGCAGCGAAAGCAAACCCTTCCAAAGTCATCGGAGCACTCGTCATACTCTATCTTTTGTAAATAGTTAGGCTGTAATTAGTCTTCGCTCCCTGTCCCTGCCCTTTGGAGTTTGAAGATTCATTATTCGAAAAACAAGCTAAATTTTTTTAAAAAAATCCTAATATATAGTATAAATAAAAATGGTTGATTTAAATGTACCAAAAAAATGCTTAATTTAACACTAAAAAATTGAGTATAAGCAAAATAATTACTACAGTTTTTTTATATAAATTTTAAGTAAAATCTACCTAATTTTGTTACATTTAATTTTTTTATGCAATCACAAGTTCACAAAATTTTTAAAATTGAAATTCTTTACCTGCAGCTGCATACACTAATCTTTCAAATCGGATAGGACTACAATGAGCACTAAAACTGTCGCTCAAAAATTTATACGCTGCTAAATTTCTAAAGCTGAATTTAAGTCGAAGACCTAGATTAAACTTAAAAAAAAACTTTATAAAACCTTGATCGTCTCATACAACTTTAAATGTGAAAAGTCACTTTTTAGTTTCATTAAAAAACGAATGTACCTGGACTAGATTATAGTCTAAATACATTAGTTTCCAATAAACCTAAAAAGTGTATTTAGACTATAATCTATTGTAAAAAACTAATGTATATGGTCTAAATATATTTGTTTTTTACAGGAAATTAAATACATTAATCTAAATACATCCAAACATATTTGATTTCCCGTAAAAAAACACATTTGATTTAAAGACACTTGATTTATTTTTTTTCCTTTTTTGGTATGACTAATTTTTTTTTTAACAAAATCATATGAATCATGCATTTTGATTGGATGGCGCGTCAAATTCGGCGCTAAAGAAAAATTAGATATCCACGTGATAACAACGTGGCAAGTCACAAGGGCGCCGAATTTTGAATGCTGGCCCACGCAAATTCTTTTTTTTTGACGAAAAGGCCCACGCAATTCTTATTCCTGGTAGATTCGGAGCGTTCAATATTTTCATTCCATTAATGCCCTTCTCTATCATACTCATTTACGCAAGAAGCACGTGGCATTAATATCTTTCTTGTTCTGAAATGAACTGTGCCACGCTTGTGGACAACCAAACAGGAGCGTGAGTCGGTTCTGATAGCCTCATCCATAGTGCAACAACCACAATGCTTAATTCCCAATTTACCCTTTTAAAGGGTTTCTCCTTTTTGTTTGAGTGCTAAAAATACAAATGTTTATGGAATATGATTATTTTTGCTCTAATCATTCATAATCATACGCCGTTATGACTATTGAGTATGGTTTCTTGCTTTGCTGTTTTCTACTACTACTTCATCTGTCCATACTTGCTTTTGTTATTTTATATGTTCTTGTTATTATGGTTGTTAATATTAGTATTAGCATCACTATTATTGATTTTGACACTTTATCCCCTTCTCAAGCCTTCAAAAGCTTAATTTTCAAGCTTTAATTATTCTTTAAATTATAACTATAAACCACATGCCCTTAAGGCTTAAGCTATAATTAAGTATCTCCTTCTTTCCAAATCTTTGAACTTAAGATACATACTTACAAGTGTCCTCATCCAACCCAAGTTCATCAATCATCAATAATTAACAAACCTTTACAAATTTAGTACTTTAATTTCGGGTAAATATAAAATTGAAAGACAAAATTATTTTTAATATTGGTATTTTACTTCACCAATAATCAATCATCAATAATTAATAAACCTTTGAAGCGGTCGTGACATGTGTATGCGTCTATTATAGTTAATATTCAAGATTATTTCAAGCGGTTGTGGGAAGTCTCTTTCGTTCATACACCTTGCAAACGAAACATGTGTGATGATATTATCGTAAAGTGGGATCTTCTAACGTTTTTCCTTAGCTGCTACTTGACTACCCTATTCCTGAGCTGTTACTTCCTCTGCAGGCGGATACCAGGAGATTAGAGTTCCTGCACCCTTAGCTTTTTTTGGTTTCTTTTTTCCTTTTTCTTTATCTTTTTGCACCAATTTTTTTTTTCAAACCTTTAAAATTATTTTTATTATAAAATTGACTGAATATATTCACTCTTGTTAATCTATTAAATGTTATCATTTAAGAAAAAAACAATTTCATCTTGTCAAAAAGAAAAAAACAATTTCATCTTTTTTATTCCTCAACCCCACCGTTCTTAAGAGTTTTTCATTTTATTTAATCTATTTATTTTTGTCTGATATAAAGTCGACATTCTTTTCTTTCTACAAAAAGTCGACATTCTTCTTATTTCAACTTATCAACAACAAAAAGACATTTCATTAATCGTTTATTTTCTCCTTTTTTTATTCAGTTAAACAAGCAGAAAAGAATTTAAATTTTCCATTTCTCTGCAAATAATAATTTGAAACTTATGTAGGAGTATCTGTTATCTTTATTTCTTTCCTGTGTCTAAACAAAACATTTGGCAAAATATATTATGGAAAAAAAAATTGCCAAAATATTAAAGAGGGTCAATGAGATTAGCGTTGAAGGGGACAGAATCAGAAAAGAGAATATGTTAACATTAATCAATTGAAAACTCCGTCTATTTAACGTTAGTTAATTGTGAATCAATGAAAATGAGCGTTTCAATTAATCACTTTTTTCTTAAATAAACATTTTTAAAACAATTTGTCTATATTTGAACACAGCTCAGCTCAGCTCAACACAACAAATAAATAAAATAAAATAAAAATAAGATTCATTTGGCTGTGCCTTTCTCTATACCAAGCTCCTCTCTCTATCGCTTCTAGCTGTAGAACTACAAGTTATTCCAAACCTCTCTTCTTCTATCTATCTCTCTATCACCCTTTTCCCTTTTCTCCTTCTTCTCCATCACCCTTCTCTTCTCTGCACCACTTCTTATATATCCACACATTAATCTTCTTTACTGTGTAAAATAAAATCATTTATTATGGGAGTGTCTCATATGGGGTTGCTTTTGTTTTTCTTTATGCTTTTTGTTCTTGCTTCTGCATCATCAAGAAACCTACCTATAATAGCTTTTGATGAAGGGTATACACACTTGTTTGGAGACAATAACTTGTTTATTCATAGGGATGGGAAATCGGTTCATCTTTCACTCGATGAGAGAACAGGTTTTTTTTTTGCCCTTTTAAATAAATCTATATGGGGTTGTTTGATTCTTCTTTTGATTGTGATTTTTGATATAAAGTCTTGACCTTTTTGCTTTTTTCATTCTGGGTTGTTTTTGTTTTCAGGTTCTGGATTTGCTTCTCATGATCTTTACCTTCATGGGTATTTCAGTGCTTCTATTAAGTTGCCTGCTGATTATACTGCTGGAGTTGTTGTTGCCTTTTATGTGAGTCATTTCCTCTAACTATACATTAATTAAATTTAACATTTTTTGTTCATTTTGTGATTTGTAAACTTTAGAATATAACATTTAAGGTTTTTAAAGACATGCATGTAATTTTTTTTGTAATACATTAATTAATCAGACAGTTTTCAATTTTATTTTTATTTGAAATCACATGCTCACTGATGGAGATGGAAATTTAGAATTTTGTACTGTTTTTAAACATCATTTCATGACATTTTACTTGGTTAATGTCTATATATGGACTATTTGAACCAGAAGCAAAGGAATAGGAATAATGTTTCATCATATTTTTTCTATCTGCAGATGTCAAATGGTGACATGTATGAGAAGAACCATGATGAAATAGACTTTGAGTTTTTGGGAAACATTAGAGGAAAAGATTGGAGGATTCAGACCAATGTTTATGGCAATGGAAGTACCAGCATTGGCAGAGAAGAAAGATATGGTCTCTGGTTTGATCCTGCTGAGGATTTTCATCAGTATAGCATTCTCTGGACAGATTCTAAGATCATGTGAGCCTCTACCTAAAAACCCTCCTACATAACCAAAATTAGTTCCCTTTTGGATTTTACTTGAATAATAATATGGCCACCTCGTTTCTATTATTGTGAATTTTTCATTGTTCTTACCATGATCCTTCATTATAAGTAGTAACTTATGGATTTTGTTGTTGGATTCATGATGTTTTGTTCAGGGATTTCTCTGAACAACCGATCTTTAATTTCCTGTTAGAGTATTATTACTATTATAGCTAATGATATGTTTACTCAATGATATTGAATAAAACCAGACACTTGCACATGGGTTTGAAAATCCTCTATTTACCTATTCTTTCCTTATTTATGCCCCTTAGATAATATCTAGGAGATATAAGGAAATCAGCATGAAATCTGTTTTTCCTAGTCAACCATGTTTTCCTAATATTGTGTTACTATTTTCCTTGTACAGATTTTATGTGGATAACATTCCTATTAGAGAAGTTACCCGAACAGAATCAATGGGAGGAGATTTCCCCTCAAAACCAATGACTCTATATGCAACAATATGGGATGCATCTGATTGGGCTACAAATGGAGGAAAATACAGAGTAAATTACAAGTATGCCCCCTATGTTGCTAAATTCTCAGACTTTGTCTTGCATGGTTGTGCAGTCGATCCAATCGAGCATGTAGCCACGTGTGACAGTTCTCAAAGATCTAAAGCAATTCCTTCTGGTGTTACACCAGCACAAAAAATCAAAATGGAGAACTTCAGAAAGAAGCACATGACATACTCTTACTGTTACGACAAAGTCAGGTACAAATCCCCTCCATCGGAGTGTTCGATCAATCCCCAAGAAGCTGAAAGACTAAGAAGATTTGATCCTGTCACGTTTGGTAGCGGTCGACATCACCATGGAAAACGACGCCATCACAACAGAGGAAAACAGGCAGAAGCTGCTTCATTTTAAGCAGGTTCCATATGGAAATCTGTTTTCATCCTTGATTAGTTTGTTTACCTGGGTTTAATTTTCCTTTTTTTTTTGGTGTATAGAGAGAAAAGGGGCATAGAATTCATGAATATGATCATAGTTTTGATATGGTTCCTTTGATAGGTTCCTT
The DNA here is from genome assembly GCA_963573325.1 of Astragalus glycyphyllos. Classification (NCBI taxonomy): domain Eukaryota; kingdom Viridiplantae; phylum Streptophyta; class Magnoliopsida; order Fabales; family Fabaceae; genus Astragalus; species Astragalus glycyphyllos. Next base: position 74,849,337 of record OY754310.1, read on the forward strand.
TTTAGGTTCTCAGGTATTTTGTCATTCATCATGTCTTGCACTTTACCTCAGGTTTTCAATAAATTATTTAGCATGATTTATTTTTAGGTATGAATGAATTATTTCTTTTGACTTGTTATAGATGAAACATGAGACATTGATTTAACTGAAGTTGTTTTATTCTTTTGTCCATGAATCCTTGATATTATTAGTTACCTGTCTGGTACGTGATCATTTATACTTGTCAGCTTCTGGACATAACAGTCATTTTATCAAAATGTAAAATGGTATCCAAAGTCAAGTTGGAGAATGATAATGGAGTCCTACAAGTCAATGAAGTGGGCTTCCACATGATATTAATTATGTACCAAAGTTTATGTCTTCACTTCTCTTTTCTCTCATGTTTTCTTCATAAGATGCGTGATTGATTGAATTGAGATTTGAAAGTGGTAGTTGAGTCCTCTATGGATTCAGTTCAACATTATTATAGGTAGTTACTTGTTTCTAAGATTCTAACCTACACCATGTGTCTCTGTTGTAAAGAAGCCAAAAAAAATATTACACATTATTTTTTGACACACTATACAAGGAAAATTAGGTAATTTTATAATTAGGGGAATATAAACGTTAGCAGAAAACGACATACTTTGACCCGTTTGGATAGAGCTTATTTTGAGCTTATGGAAAACAACTTATGCAAATAAATAAGTTTTTTTGTATTATTCATAAGTTTGTCAATGTAGTTTATGGAAAAACAACTTAGGAAGATATAATTTTTGTTAGTGAGAATTTATGGGTTAACATGAAAACTTATTTATCTCTATAAGTTGTTTTTCATAAGCTCAAAAATAAGCTCATTCAAACGGCCCCTTATATATAAACGGTGGCAGAAAACAACCGACCATTTTAGTTGTGATTTAGGTGAACATTTTTGTAAATGTTGAATATTTTTTGTATTCTTGGCTTTTTGTTTTTAACAGGATTTTATATTCTTGGATTTGCTTTTATATGTGCTTTATATATGAAACATAACTCTGACACAGCCAGAGCATGTCTTCATTGATATTCTATTTTAAATATTAAATTTTCGTCACCGAATTTCTTAAAGGAACCCAAAATTATTTTCGCCACAAGATTAAGGATATGAGGAAAAAAATTGGAGATTAAATTCAAAGGGCAGAGTTTGAAATAAAAATGTTATACCAGTTCAGCATGTGATTTGCTGAATTTGCTCAAAAATAGCATGTGATTAGCTCAAGAGAATTCTATTTTGAACCAGAAATGTTAAATAAAAAAGCTTACAAAGTACAAATTAATGCTATTGCCTTTAACTAAATTTTCTTGTATTTTCTTTACTGCAATATTTTATAGAATTTTAAAAAATGATTCTTTTGAAGAATGCATACATGATTTTGATTCGTTATGACTTATGTGAAGAAAAATACTTATCTTCAAATGCTATGTGAGCACTATTTTAGTAGTGCTGTCTTATATAAAAAATAATGAAAAACAGTTTTAAACTAAAAACTGCTATTTTTATGATGAGAGAGATGTCTACAATATAATATGTGTTCAGTTTTTGAAGATTCAGATGAAGGAGACTTATGCCGCCCATTGTGGTGCTACTCGGCTCGAGGAATTAGTCTCTGCAGTTGTGCGCAGAAGATACACAGTTTAACCAAAAGGAAAAAACAAAACACGGGTAATCTGGTCAATAAGAAGCGTTTGTGAACATTGTCAAAAAAAAGCATTAATCAACCAAAATAAGTTAATTGTGTGGCTCATGCACTAGCTAGAGCGTCACAATTTAATACTAATTCTAAAATTTATGAGTTTATCCCAACCTGTATTTAAACTCTTATTATCAATGAAATGAGATGATTTTATTATTGTAAAAAAAAAAAGTATATGTAAGTGTGGTTTTCGTGACATTCACCATCCCAGGACAATTTAATTTAAATTCACACGATATGTGAAAAATGAGGGTACAAGTCCTAGTCATGAAATTTTTTATTGCTTCTTTCTGTTATTGTAGTTACTGAAATTATTAGTAGAAGAGAGAAAAACTAAATTTACAAATAGTATTATTTTAATTATTGGTTTGCTCCCGGGTTCAATTCTTGCAGTTGATAAACTCAGTGTTAGTCAGTACGAAATAAAATTGAAACTTTTGCTAAAAAAAGGAAAGTGAGATTCAAGGTAAAATATGCACCCCCGTTGGAGTTCCCGTTGTCAATCCTTAGTCGTTGCACTTGTTTACTCATTTTTAATAATTATAAAATAGTTATTTTGCAATTTTTTGTAGCGGTTAACTTTTTTTACAATTGTTAATGGTTAAAGTGTTTGATTTTATTAATTATGAAGAAAATTGATTGATTTTAGTAGTTTTAATAAAGAGATTATAGTAAATAATAAATTTTAGATTATTTAATTATTGAGTATAATATTAAATTAATAATTGATTTTTTTGAAAAAAAAGATTTTGAAACATTTGTCAGAGGTATGAGTTTATTTATCAATTAGTAGTGGTTGAATTGGTTGATTTTTATACTTTGAGTATATTATAGAAATAAATAAAAAATTCACTTTTTTAGTTAAAAAAACAGTTTTTTGAAAAAATGAAATGGAAAAAGAATTTGGGAAAAAAACTGACAGAAAAAATTGGAAAATAAAAAAAATCTGACAGTGTCAGTCTGCGCTCGTCAGTCTGACAAGCTGCGGAAAGCTGTTTTCTTTTGCCTTTTGCGGCAAATTTACGATTTTGTCCTTAATTTTGGACAAATGACAAAATTTGAAGATGTCTAATAAAATTATTTTACTAACATATGTTTTGATTATATAGAAAGTAGATTAGAAACACAACAAATGAACAACAAATATTTCCACAACAAATGTGCTTCGGTCCAAACCAAGGATGGCAATGGGGTGGGGCAGGGGCAGAGAGTACTTCCCCGCTCCTCGTCCCCCCTCCCCATCCCCATTCCCTGTTTCGGGGAGTTTTCGTCCCCCATCCCCATCCCAACGGATCCCCACGGTCCTCGCGGTGACCCCAAGAATTTATCCATAGTTAGCAAAAAGGAAAATTAAAATATAATAAAACTGAAAAAATGTATAAAATTTGTTTGGTTGCAATGAAAGATGAAAGAAAAGAAAGGAAAGGAAAGAAAAGAAAGGAAAGGAAAGAAAAGTAAGAGAATATTTCACCTTCCTTTGTTTAGTTGCTTCATAAAATGGGAAGGAAAGAAAACTTTTTGTGGGTCTCAATATAATTTTTGTTACCCCCCATTTTGGGAAGAAAAGTGAGGGAAAGCTCTACTTTTTAAGAAAAATGACTTAATCAACCTTAGAAATAAAAATAAGGGAGAACATATTAAGAAAAGTGAAGGTTACTTTGGTCATTTTAAACATATATGATTTTCTTTCCTCTCACTTTTTATTCTATCAAACAAGGGAACAGAAAACTTCTACCTTTCTTTGCTTCCATTTTTCTTTAAACCAAACAACTTAAAAATCATCTCACTTTCTACTCTCTTTCTTTCCTCCCACTTCCCCTTCCCTTGCTTTTCTTTCCACTCACTTTCTTTGGTGAACCAAACACAAGGTAGTAAGAATAAAAATATAAAATTAGCACAATTTAATATTTTATTTAAAAACACCTATTAAAAGACTAAAAAATCTATTACTTAGAATATAATATGTATCTATAGTACAAATATTTATGTAATATATTTGGGGCGGGGAAGATCGACCCGTCCCCATCTCTGAATTGACTACGGGGTGATTTTTTCCCCCATTCCCACCGGGAAAAATTCCTCGCCCACGGGGCCCAAAACAAGGCAATCCCTGTAGGAATCCACACTTGCGGGTAGAAATTGCCACCCCTAGTCCAAACATGTATTTTTGTAAAGGGAATCACAAATATCTTCACTAGGGAATTAGATGTTGTAACTGATCCAATATATTCCCGACACATCTTCTATGTCAGGATCTGAAAACCCAAAATATATTGCGGGACTCCTGCAGTATTGTAGATCAAATTAGATACCTAGACTTTCAAAGGTCTTAGTTTTTTGTCACACGGGGGGTATGGTGTTAAATCGTGGGGGTAAAAAAAAACCTTACACATATGCATTTAAACTACCTAAATGGCATTGTGAATGGTCCATTTTTTTTTTTGGTATACATGGTCCGTGTAATTTTAATGTCAAAACTACTTGGAATGTGATTCACTCGTCTTTGGATAACCTGTGTCCTTATGTACTTTGGATGTGGTTATCAATTTCGGAGTTAATTTCGTTTGGGGTTTTCTTGCAATATGCTTTGGTGTAAACTTGAGGAGAGACAGTTTGTCCATTTGCGTAAAAGTAATATAGATCGAAATAAACTATGAATTCAAAACCACGTTATCGAGTGGTGCATATACAATACCAATCAGCCTTAGGCTCTATGACTAGGGATGATATATTATTGCTATCCTCGTCCTCGTCAAGTGTAGCGTAACCCTTATAGCTCATTGCATATGAAATACTTATTGATTTAGGTATTTATATATCGTATACTCTTATATACTCCCTTTGTTTATAAAAGATCGTTCACTTTACCTATTTTCTAAATAGTCAAAGCTAGTCCCATTTAAATATTTTTACATACAAAAACTCTTGAGTTTGACATAAAAGATACTAACTCCTTAAATTTAAGAAAAAGTCAAAACTGAACAATCTTTTAGAAATGGAGCGAGTATATATGTTTTGTACAATATTTATGCTATCAATTACTATTAACTAGATTTAAGCCCGTGCGTTGCACGGGTTTGTCTACAATGTTTTTTTCCTAAGTTATTATAATATTGTTTGAAATCTTTTGTATCTAATTTGTTGAGCGTTATTTAAAGGTTTGTTAAAGTTTAATTTTTTTCATTGGATAACATTAGGAAATATGTTTTTTTTTTTGACAAAACATTAGGAAATATGTTGTATAAATAATAATGTAGTATTTAGCATCCAAAGGGGTACGGTTTAATTTAATAATAATAAGGGGTACTTTGATTCTAAAAGTAGAAATTTTAGTTTTAGTAATGATTTGGATTTGAAAGTTGATTATTAGAATTATTGTATGTATGTCATATATTATTTTATATATGGAAACTCAATTATAACTTAATTAACACAATAAATAATTCTCGAGTACAGTAAATCTTTATATTATTCAGAAGTTTTATTCAACTTTAAAATTAGTACAAACTATATGTCAAAAAAAACATTTGTATTTTTTCAAAGGGGTACGGTTTAATTTAAATAAAGGACTCTAAAAATAATAATAATAGGTAAGGACAATATGAGTACAAAATATAAAAAAAATATTAAAATTAATGCACTTTAACTTGTGGAGTTCAGAAATGAAAGATAAGAAGTTAAAATTAATGATTTTTAAAGTTTAAAAAAACATAAGGGATAACAAACCTTTTACTTCAAGTTGCCCAAAAAAATCTAAAGCACTTTATTGTAAAAACCTGATATAGTGAGTTAGAATTTTATTTAGCATTAAGACAATGACTCAAAAATCACAATAATATAGTGTCTAAGAATCCAAGTAGTCTCTTATTTATAAAGATACAGTTTTATATTAGCTTTATACAAAGATAGTTATTGATCTCATTATCGTTGTCATTTAGTGGAGTGAGAGGTGCTCTCTCCTTGGTATATTTAAATATAACATCCTCTGTGAAATAATATATGACATAAAAGTTTGTATATTTTGATAAATTATGTCTATGTATATTTATATGTTTCTTTAACTTATATTCCATTAGTTTACATATGCTTTTATATTTATTGTAATTATATAAAATAAATTTAACCTATTATATTGGCATATAATTTAATCTTAATTGAACAGATTTATATTTTTATTTATTATTATCATCCCTACACAATATCTCAAATTGATCGGTCTGGAATTTTGATAAAAAAATTGATCGGTCTTGAATCAGGTTTAATCAAATTTTTTAGAACTAAGAAATAATGAGTGAGCCTTTGAAATTCTTTTTGGTGTAAATTTTATGCATTGAAACGGGAGTGTTTTACACTTATATGATTCACTGTCAATAAATTCATGAGTTAGTAAAATATAAGTGGAATAGGTATAGTTTTCTTTTTTTTTACCAAAGGAATAGGTACGTATAGTTTTAATCAATTATAATAAGACAAAACTATTATTATATTTTTTAAAATAATATTTTTTAAAAAAGAAACCCAAAAGGCTCCATTACTCTATCCTCCCATAATTTGCTTGATACTTGATAGGGAACAATGATTTGGACACTCTCTATGATTACTATTTTGTAAAAATTCATATTTTTCATTCAAAACTTTGCTATGTATCAAATAGCACTAATCATATTAAAATTAAAATGACATACATTCAATAAAATAGTAAAATGCAATTGTAGGAGATTTTTATAAAATTTTGACAGAGAAGTATGAAAACAATCGAATTTTCAAATATAATGGAAACTAAAATGTAAGAAAACGTCTTTTGCAACATGAGCACCATCTCCTTTTTGTATAGACTTTCACAGTTTCACTTATTAGTGGATATGAAAAAAAATTAAATGATGCACAAAACTAATAGATCTCTTTCTCAGACATCGATCTCACTTTTAGTATCATCCTTTATTAAGATCATAACCTCTGGGTGTGAGATTTTTTCCATAATAATGCAAGTTTTTTCACATGACCACACCCTCTCACTTGCGTGTAACTCATTTTAGATACCCTGACAAAGAAGATAGAAGAAGTTAAAATGTTAGTATACATCAAAGGATGCATAACTAAAAAGTTGAAAAGAATGGTTTTATTTTTTAATAAATAAAAAAGCATCATATAGAGCAAAAGTGATGAAGAAAGGCAAGAAGGATGAAACAACACAAATTTAAAAACTGATTAAAATTTCATTGTTTTTGGCTTTTATGCATTGATGCTTAGAAATCCAACCAAAGGGTCAAAACTTAAAATCTGTCGATGAAAAAGTTAGTGGTGGATGAATGTTTGTGGCTCACAAAGGGTAGGAGTTGAGATGTATATATATGGATAGATTCTAAGGCTTCCATTAAAAGCTTTTAAAAAAGAAACTGATCAAAAGACATACACTTCTATTGAAAAGAAGTAACGTCAATAGAGCCATGTGAAACGTGTAGGAATTAATCTATCTACAAGACATGCTTATAATCATGAATATACTATAGCGGAAAACAAAGACATACAAGCATGCTTCTATATAATCAAGAACAAAGCCATGACTTTGATAACCTTAGGATCTACGACATGTTGATATATCAAGGATTAGATATATACCTGGATCCATAGCAAAGAAGCGGAGAAGGGATCCTTACAAGAAAAGGAGTGAGTGAAACGAGCAACAGTTACTCGTCGGCTTTATGGTTCTTCCTCAACCGGGACTCCTAATGCCTTAGATTCTCTTCAGATGGGGAGAAGAGAGTAAACGTGTGTATAGTGCGGTTAGTCCGGTATATTGGGGACCATAGCCTACTTATAGTGTGACAGTCTATTAGGGTTCCCATTATCCCTCTAATGGGCTATCACTGACATCCACTCATATTGGGCCCATATCAATAATAATTAATTAATTAATTATATAATTAGAAATCCAATATAGCCTTTTACTTATTTTGATCACATATCAATCAAAGCTCCTAATTGATAAATAGCTAATATAATTAATAAAGAATATATGCCCATTATTTATGATATTGGAATAAAATATTCCAACAATCTCCCACTTGGGCAATATATTACACTAATTATATCATAATTCTTTAGGCCGGCATCCGAATGCTATTTATCTTTAGATTTCCCTATACAATCTGGTCCACCTCATATATCAACAATGAGACCACCGCGGCTGTCGTCACTAACGTCTTTTGTGACTGTACCCCGATGACCATCATATTAACATACTCGATGACATAGATCAATATGGATGAGTGGCGTGGAAATTTCATGCAATGTGATCTCATGTCATGCCTATTTCCAACTGGTCCAACTTAAGTCTTTAGTGAGATCAAACTGAAGTTGCTGAAAATGCAAAATTTGTTTTGCATATAATATGATACAAACACATTTAATAATAACAACTTAATTCTGCAGAAAGTCAAAATAACATAAAGTCTGTATCAATGCCAAAATTCTAGAACATAAGGGAAAACAAGAAAAAGACTCCCACTAATCTAAGGCAATCTCAAAACCAATACCCATATGAGCAATGTGCTCGTGGTAAACTTTAGGTGTCAAGCCTTTGGTTAGTGGGTCTGCTAGCATAAAGTTGGTCCCTATATATTCTATCAAAATTTGTTTCTCTTGAACTCTTTCCTTCACAACAAGATACTTGATGTCGATGAATTTCGACTTTGTGGAACTCATGTTGTTGTTAGAGTATAGGACGGCTGCACTATTGTCACAATAAATCTTCAATGGCCTCTTAATGCTTCCAATGATGCTTAGGCCTGAGACAAAATTTCGCAGCCACAAAGCATGATTTGATGCCTCAAAACAGGCCACAAACTCTGCTGCCATGGTTGAAGGAGCCACTAAAGTCTGCTTGGCAGACTTCCAGGAAATAGCCCCTCCAGCCAAAAGGAAAATGTAACCAGATGTGGAACGTCTGCTATCCGGGCATCCCGCAAAATCAGAGTCAGAATACCCAATGACCTCTAAGTTATCTGACTTCCGATAGGTAAGCATGTAGTTTCTTGTTCTCTTCAAGTAGCGCATCACGCGCTTCACCGCTGTCCAATGTTGCATACCAGGATTACTCAAATATCTACCAAGAACTCCCACTATAAATGCTATGTCAGGACGAGTACAAACTTGAGCATACATAAGACTTCCCACAGCCGAAGCATAAGGAACCTTTTGCATCTCTACCTTTTCAAGATCTGTAGCGGGGCACTGATTGAGACTGAACTTGTCTCCTTTAGCCACGGGTGTATCTCCCGGTTTACTATCTTTCATGAAGAATCTATCCAAAACTGTATCGATATAGCTCCTTTGTGACAATCCCAAGATACCCCGAGAGCGATCTCTAAGTATTTGGATACCCAAGACAAAGGAGGCGTCCCCAAGATCTTTCATCTCGAAATTCTTCGTGAGAAATCTCTTAGTTTCGTGCAATAAGCCTATATCATTACTTGCTAATAGGATATCATCGACATATAACACCAAAAAGATAAATTTACTCCCATTGAACTTTTGGTATACACAATCATCAACCGCATTAGTCTGAAAACCATAAGAGGTAATAACTTGATGAAATTTGTAATACCACTGACGGGAAGCCTGTTTAAGGCCATAAATGGATTTCTTTAGTTTGCATACCATAGACTTTGGATCACCTGAAACAAAGTTTTCTGATTGCACCATATAAATTGTTTCGTCAATGTTTCCATTTAGAAACGCAGTCTTCACATCCATCTGATGCAGCTCTAAGTCAAAATGAGCCACTAGTGCCATAATAATCCTGAGAGAGTCTTTCGAAGAAACTGGAGAGAAAGTCTCTTTGTAATCAATGCCTTCCTTTTGAGTGAAGCCTTTGGCGACAAGACGAGCCTTATATCTTTCAATGTTACCCTTGGAATCCCTCTTGGTTTTAAATATCCATTTGCAACCAATGGGTTTCTTACCTTCAGGTAACTTGACAAGATCCCAAACGCCATTGTCAGCCATTGACTTCATCTCATCCTTCATGGCATCAATCCACTTAAGAGAGTTAGAACTATTCATGGCCTGACTAAAGTTGACTGGATCTTCCTCAGTCAAGCCAATACCTTCCTCATGTTCTTGGAGAAATACAACATAATCATCCGAAATTGCACTTCTCCTCTCTCTAGTGGATCTTCTTACTGGCACCTCTTGAGGTTGTTGAGTTTGAACTTCTGGTGGTGCTTGAGGAGGAAACTCAGTGTTGACTTCTTCTTGAGCAATGTTAGGAATAACATTCTCATTCATTTCTGGATCTGTTGCTTGAACAATGACAGGTACTAAGACTTGACCACTGTCAGTAACAGTTTCTTCATCAAAAGCAACACTCCTTATGTTTCCTTCCCCTCCAAACTCAACATCCTCAAGAAATCTTGCATTTCCCGTTTCAAAAAATGTTCTTGTAGTGGGGTTGTAAAACTTATACCCGCGAGAGTGTTCTGCGTACCCAACAAAATAACAACTAACTGTCTTAGGGTCCAACTTACCTTCATGCGGCCTGTAAGGCTTGGCTTCAGCTGGACACCCCCAAATGTGTATGTGCCTAATGCTGGGCTTTTTTCCAGTCCATAACTCATAAGGGGTCTTAGCGACTACTTTGCTTGGTACTCTATTGAGGATATAAACTGCTGTTTTCAATGCTTCTCCCCAAAGTGACTCTGGTAATGAAGAATGACTAATCATACTCCTCACCATATCCTTAAGAGTCCGATTTCGTCGTTCTGCAACTCCATTCATGCTGGGTTTACCCGGCATTGTGTATTGCAGAACGATTCCACACTCATTGAGGAAAAGTGCAAAGGGCCCTGGACGTTGCTCACCTGATCCGTCATATCTACCATAGTATTCACCACCACGGTCCGATTTGACAGCTTTAATTTTCTTTCCTAATTGAAGTTCTACTTCAGCTTTGAAAGACTTGAAAACGTCTAGAGATTGAGACTTCTCATGAATTAAATATAGGTAACCATATCTCGAGTAATCGTCTATGAACGTAATAAAGTACCTTTGCCCATTCCAAGAATTTGTAGGGAAAGGACCACAAATATCTGTATGTATTAGTTCTAAGACGTCTTTAGCTCTTTCGGCACCTAAATTCCTTTTGTTCGTTTGTTTGCCCTTAATACACTCTATGCAGACTTGAAAGTCAGACAAATCTAAGGGTCCAAGAATATCCTCCGACACAAGCCTCTGAATTCTCTGTTTAGAGATGTGACCTAAGCGCTTATGCCATAAAGTGGCGGAATTCTCATTTAATTTTCGTTTCGTACCATGTGAACTTATTTGCAATATTTGGTTATAGGAATGCTTAACATCAAGCATATAAAGATTATCAATTAAAGACCCGTAACCAATAATATTTGGACCATAAGAGAGACTAGCTTTGGCATCTTTAAATGAACAGTCATAACCAGATTTGTCCAAAACCGAAACTGAAATTAAATTCCGTCTAATTGACGGGCAAACATATGTCTCAAACAAATCCAAATAACAACCAGTCTTTAAAAATAGTCTAAAAGTTCCTATAGCCTCAACTGCAACTTTAGTGCCATCGCCCACATAGATGAATCTTTCAGCATCACTCGGCGGTCGGCTCCACAGGCAACCCTGCATGGACATACTAATGTGAGTAGTAGCACCAGAATCTACCCACCAAGTATCTTTAGGTACTGAAACTAAATTAACTTCAGAACAAACAAAAGTGAGAGGTTTACCCTTCTTTACACGCCATGCGGCGTATTTAGGACAATCCTTCTTCATGTGTCCTTCCTTCTTGCAGAAAAAACAAGCTGAGCCCTTATCTTGGTTTTTCTGCTGCTTCTTCTTAGAAGAACCTTCTGCAGTAACATTATTTTTCTTCCTCTTCTTGTGTTGAGAATTTGAAGCCAAATGAGCACTTTCAGTCCTTCCCCTCCGCAGTCTCTCTTCCTCTTGCACACAGTGAGACATAAGCTCATTGAGGGACCATTTGTCCTTCTGAGTGTTATATGTCACCACAAATTGTCCAAATTGTGCAGGAAGAGAGATCAAAACCAAATGCACAATCACATCATCAGGGATGTGCATCTTTAGTGCCTTGAGTTTTGATGCAAGGTTGGACATCTCCATAATGTACTCCCTTACGTTCCCTTTACCATTATACTTCATAGAGGTAAGTTTGGCCAAATGGCTACTTATCTCAGCCTTATCACTTTTTTCAAATGATTTCTCTATTGATTCCAGGAACATTTTAGCATTCTCATTCTCAGTAATTGAGCCCCGGAAAACTTCCGGAATTGATTTCTTGATGATCATGAGGCACATTCGGTTGGACCGATCCCATTTCTCAATTTTGAGCTCATAAGAGTTCTCCGGAGTGGGAATGGGTCGTTCCTCCCTCAGTGCTTGGTCTAAGTCCATACATCCGAGAACGATTTCAACGGATTCCTTCCAAGACTTGAAATTCATCTCATTCAGCATAGGGATTTGGTTAATTTGAGTAACAAAATTTGGAGAGCTAGCAACAGCAACTAAAAACAGAACAAATAAACATACAATCAACATTAGTAGCACATCAAATTATAAATAATTATTAGATGTGCAAAAATAACTTTAATTGTGAATTAAAAGACCCAAACAAGATACTAAGCGCACCATTAGTCCCCAATCTTTGGATTGCAAAGACTAACTGCAAGCAGTACTCTCAACGCAATGATCAAATATTGGTGATAAGTCCTGTCAAACAATGGTTGCCTTTGGGCACCCCAATTGCTCACATGGATAAATAACTTTATAATCACCACACATTTACCATCACATGCATGTTATTATTCGGCCAAGTTGTGCCTTCCTTTGGGCCGACAACAACTCGCATGAATAATTTCACACTACATCTTTTGTAAATTTAATCAAATTGACCTACGTAACAGAGGTTACTTTGGCAACGTGTTGTTTCAATCAACTCAATTAAAATATACTAGACAATTTTATTATTAATAATAATAAAATATGGGAAAAGGTCTTAATTCACATATATCCTACACATAAGCGTAGAAAAAAAACTGAATGTACGGTTATGGCCTCCTAAACGCAAAAGAATAAAACTACAAAAATTACAATTCTTCAGGGCAAAAATGGCCTCTCCAAGTGGCGTCCTTTATGGTGTTGTCCCTTTTTGCCTTTCTCGATCAATTACAATATTAAAGTGAAAATAAAATAAATAAAGAGAAAGTCACGGTGCGCAGACCGTATTTAAATTAAAATCACGACACGCAGGTCGGCCCAAAATAAATAAACTCATAAACAACAACACCGAAGTACTAAGGCCATAACCATACACAACAACACAAGTTATTCAATAATAAGGTTGCTATTCAATAATAAGGTTGCTGATATATTATTGAGTATAAAAAAAAAACATATTTATGAATATAATAACGTAAATAGACAAATATTTACGTTCACAATCAAGTAAGAAGATATCGTGATTCAATAATGAGATAGGATCTCTATCACCATATCGAAAAGATATGATCTCGATACTTATATGATATAGTCAAAAAAAAAACCATGCCAAATATACGGACCCGAATAAAGCAAGTATTGATATAATACAATACAAAATCAGATTGCATATCTAGATCCATAAACAACCATTATGTATATAAAAAAATATTATATATACAAATCATGTAAAACAGGAAATAACCCATTGAAAAAGAATACCACTTTATATGAATGATAAATCGTCAACGCTATATACTTCTAATATGTTTTCCAATGGTGAGAATTATCCCTTTGTTAGAAACTTTAGCGTTTTTAAAAAAACTTTTAACTTTGAACAACCACTACAAAAATGTTCACGTGATACAAGAATATGAAAGAGAAAAAAAAAACCATCTTTCACCGAAGTTAATCCCAATAAATCAACATAGAAGACCGCTCTGATACCACTTGTAGGAATTAATCTATCTACAAGACATGCTTATAATCATGAATATACTATAGCGGAAAACAAAGACATACAAGCATGCTTCTATATAATCAAGAACAAAGCCATGACTTTGATAACCTTAGGATCTACGACATGTTGATATATCAAGGATTAGATATATACCTGGATCCATAGCAAAGAAGCGGAGAAGGGATCCTTACAAGAAAAGGAGTGAGTGAAACGAGCAACAGTTACTCGTCGGCTTTATGGTTCTTCCTCAACCGGGACTCCTAATGCCTTAGATTCTCTTCAGATGGGGAGAAGAGAGTAAACGTGTGTATAGTGCGGTTAGTCCGGTATATTGGGGACCATAGCCTACTTATAGTGTGACAGTCTATTAGGGTTCCCATTATCCCTCTAATGGGCTATCACTGACATCCACTCATATTGGGCCCATATCAATAATAATTAATTAATTAATTATATAATTAGAAATCCAATATAGCCTTTTACTTATTTTGATCACATATCAATCAAAGCTCCTAATTGATAAATAGCTAATATAATTAATAAAGAATATATGCCCATTATTTATGATATTGGAATAAAATATCATAACTTAAAATCTGTCGATGAAAAAGTTAGTGGTGGATGAATGTTTGTGGCTCACAAAGGGTAGGAGTTGAGATGTATATATATGGATAGATTCTAAGGCTTCCATTAAAAGCTTTTAAAAAAGAAACTGATCAAAAGACATACACTTCTATTGAAAAGAAGTAACGTCAATAGAGCCATGTGAAACGTCCAAAAGTGTGTTGTATATTATCTTACAAATAAACTAATCTAGCAATAATTGTTTAGGAATAGTTCATAATAATTTAATTCTTAGTCTGTGAAATTCAAAAAGATAAGCGAATGCAAATATAAAAAGGAGGTGGTACGTAATATAGTGGTTAATTATTAAAAAATAGTTAAAGTCTCCTTTATAGTGGTAAGATGAAAAGATTTTCAACGTTAAAAGTAAGTAATTGTCATTTATATACAATAATAATTTAATTAAAAGTTAGAAATTCACAATTGAAGTTTTCACTAAAAAGGAGTTCAAGTCTCCTTTACTATATTATATAGATAGATAGATAGATATAAATATAATAAATATAATATATATAGATATATAGATTATAAAAAAATATTGTAATACATGAAATCCTTGAGAAAAATTGTGGAGCTTCCTTTGGGGTTTGCTTTACATATATAGATAGATAACAAACGTTACTCGTTTGATTTTGACACTTCAAAAAAATGAATTTGATAAATATATACATCATTTACTTTGCCTTGTTTGTAAACTATAGATGAAATTTGCGTTAAATGAATTTCATGACATTAAAGATGTTTTATCGTTAGGGCAAACATCACACGAGAGAATCATATTATTTGATGATGAAAATTGGCATCGAAAAGAAGAGGGATAAGACTCGTAATAGTGCAAACATAAATGATGATTTATACTTTAAAATTGGATAGTGTTACACAACATCACGCATTAATGGTATGCAATTATTTGTTTGTTTGATGATGTAGTAACATATACACTATTGAGCTCCGCAATATAATCAATAATTATGGAAATTTTGTCATAGTGAATCAACCACTACTACAACTATCCAAGTTTGGATGACGCCATTAACTTTTGTTGGATAATTTAGTGGAACATAATCAAATGATCTTCGATTTGGTTTATAGTTAATTCGAAACCTTATTCTCCGAGTAATTTAAATTGGAGGATTTTTAGGCTAAGTTTTGAGGGTATGGAAGGATGAGAATAAGCCCTTTCTTGAGTGAGGAGCAGAAATAACTATTTTACTATGTTTCATATTATGGAAGTGAAAGAGGGGTTATCATGTGAGTTATTATAAAATTATGCGAGTTTCATAATTAACTAGCTTCATCATTTTGTGGTGAGGTTTGGGATAATGATTAAAGACTCACTCGATTGAAAGGTCAAAAGTCACCGCTATATTTTTAATAATAAAGAAATCGAATTCAATTATTTTTGCTTTTCAAGAGTGAAATAAATAGACAAGAATGTATAGCCTAATAACAGATACATTAACTTATTGGTTGGGGTTCAAATCATTTTCATAGTTAATTTATACAAAAAGAAAAAAAAGAATATAATGGCAAGAGGTAAATACATACGAGATGTGTTAAGATAATGAGAGAATAAGAGATCTTAGTAGGATTATATTGGAGGGCCATGAACTCCATTATCGACATTTGAGGTGACGCCATTAAGCAAAATACATGAAGAAAGACTAGCTAGTACATACCTTTTTCCATTTGCATCTTTTTATTAGCTACTGATTCTACAATAGACACTAATTCCAGTATATTAAATTCCATTTCTATATATTGAGATGCAAATATTCCTAATTAAGTACCTGGTGAAATGTGAGATAAGAGTAAATATTTACTAGTATATAACATGATATGCGCGGCACCAAGAAGACGCATATGTTTGGCAAAGAATCATTCACTTTTATGAAAAAAATGAACTAATGCGAAAAAATGGAGAATCGAAAGTACTTCGTACCTTGAACTAATGTACTATAGGATTTTTATTTTATTTTATCAACTATATACTACGTAGGATTTTTCTAAAAACGCATAAAGAGTACATTATAGACTGGATTTTCTACCCTTATGTAAGGTAAGTTGTGTTATTAGAAGTTTCTAATTATTAATGATAATTATCATTAATACTAGTGTTTGGTATTGAAGACATTTTGATTTACTTTGGCAGTTAGAAAGCATGTGAATTGTATCATGGATTAGTCGGCGTATTGTAAATGTTCGGGTATTAGATGGCTAAAACTATCAACATTTCAAATAAGCACCTAAACTAAAAAAATGTCACCTGAAACCTTTTTTTCGGCACCTGAAATTAAATTGGGTAATTAAAAGTTAAAAGATTATTCGGGTGAAATTGAAAAAAGAAGCATTGAGGGTAATTATAAAAATTAAAAAAATTATGGTGATTAAAAATAAATAAAAAAATTAAGTTTTTGTTTGGCACCTAAAGTTTCGACCTCCAAAAAAATCAAGTATTTTTGTATATTCCTAAATTGACCTTAGGCTTAGAGTTCAGGTGCGAAAAAAAATCTCAGGTGCCATTTTTTTTAGTTCAGGTGCTTATTTTAAATGTTGATAGTTTCAGGTGTCAATTTGAAAAGTTGATAGTAGTTCAAGTATCTATATGAGAGTTAGCCAAAATTAAATAATAACTTCCACTTCTATCTAATTGAGATATTTCACTAATTCAATCCATAAAAAATTAATTTGTAATCCCACTTTGAATAAAATTTTCATGTTTCAAATTTTTGCATATAACTATTGGTTGTATAGCGCTTAGTATTTAATAGGCGAATTATTTAGAAAAAATTAGTTAAACAAAACAAATTATTAATAATATTATACTCAGTAACTATTTTGTTAAAAATATTCGCTTGTTGGTTAAATTGAGATGAATGACTATTGAATGTCTACCTCTCCACCTTTGCGATATAGTGGGCTAGCCGGGTAGGAAGAATTGGTAGGTTTCCTCTGAAGTTTGGGTTTGGACTCCAAAACTGCAATAATATCTTCTATGGCCCTGATTGCAAACTACGTTCGTATTCGGAAGATTGCGGAAGTGCAAACTATTACACCCTCCTTCCCAATTTAACTTTCCTATTTTTTTTCAACAAAATAGTCAACTCAATTTTGACTCAATAAATAATTTATATAATATTAAATTTTTAGAAAATAATTTATTCAAATTTAAAAGTTGACAAATATTTAACTAAACGAGATTAATTTAAGGTCAAAATTAAGTTTTCAAGTAAAAAAGTCAAACATACCAATTAAATTGGGAAGGAGAGAGTAGAATCCAATTAAACTTGAACGGAGGAAGTAAAATAATTTATTCAAATGAATACCAGTACTAAGTTGGATGAAAATCTGATTTAACTGCAAATATGGATAGAAAGTCATTGATGTATTTGACGTTTTAGAACAATGGTGATGTAGTTGAGAATTTTAAATAACAATAAGTGATGTTTAATGTCATTTGCCCTATTTATTATGTTAGGTCATATAAATAAGGAATGAGAATTATTTTTATGTTACTCCATATAAATAAAGACCAACTGTCAAACGAAGAATAAATAGAATCATTTCGTAAGAAAAGAAACATGGAAAATAAACTTGATCGCACACATCTTAGGTCTTAATACTCCAGAATTGTGACAATCTTCAAGCATGAGTAGCTGAGAGGAAATTCGCTATGTTTGAAGGAATAATAACATTAAAACTATCAAATGCTGTGGAAATGAGCATCCCAGGGATTTGGGGATGCCAGTGAAGTTCTTTTAAGTCCTCTTGATCCTGGAAACAAATGAAGAAACTGTATTTTTAAGATGTTGACAACTAGTATGAATTTGTTCATCACCCAAAAAAACAACTTGTATGGGTGAATGAGGGTATTATTAGAACATACCTGATGAATAAAGAGAAGTTGCGGTGGAAAATCTGGAGGGGCCGCTTCCTCTTCTTCATCTCTTTCACAGCAAAGGCCCCAAATTCTGGTAATTCAAAAAACAATTTTACAAACGCAACAAACATATTGTCATCTCAAATCAATGCAAGAATTACTAACGTCAATTGATTATCATCTGATGATACTGCCAAGAAAGAGGCTTCATGAGGACTCCATTCGATGGATGTAATTGGATTTTTGTGGTAGTCAAAACTGGCCACCACAGAGTTTCCATCCTTGAGCAATCTTAAATCCCAAATAGAGAATGAACCATCATCACTTCCAGATGCCAGCATACTGCTTGCAAGCCTAGTAGTAAGAAATGTTCATTAGAAGAGGTAGGAAGGAGCGTATTTCAATAAATATAAGATGGTTAGTTGAATAGATGTACATTTAATAATACCTGTTCCATGAGATCACATTGACATCAGCCTCGTGTGCCTTTATGGTTCCTGCAGGTGACTTTCCTAAACGAGTATCCCATATGGCAACAGTTCCATCAACAGAGCATGAAGCAAAGACACTCGGTTCAGTAGGACTCCACTGTACAAATATTGGGAAATCAATTAGTCAGCACAGAATAATTAATGGGAGCAATTAGAGAAATTTGATCACTACTTAAGGCTGCATAGTGCTTACCTGCAAGTCTTCAACACTTTTTGTATGCCCAACAAAAGGATTAGAGTCGATATTCCATGCTGCACCAGATGTTGGCTCCCACAGATGAATAAAATTCTTACAGTCCCCTATACCGTAAAATTCATCAACAGCATGATACGTTGACACTGAATAGAACCAATATTCGATATGAAGACGCCAGCCAATCTACCTGAGACGAGCCTTCCAGTAACAAGAGGACTCCAATCTAAACCATGGCCTTCATCTCCATGTTTAAACTTGACAAGAGGAGCTTGATTAGATGCTGCTTTGCCACCGTTGCTAACTGCAGCAGTTGATTCAGCCAAATCATTTATATGAGAACTGAGATCCCACACCTGCAAAGCATGGAGATGGAAAACTGAAATATAATTTCCAAGAACAAAGCAACATTAAGCAGTGACTGTACCCAAGAGTGATGCACATATATGAGGCTGATGGACTCACCTGAACGTAGCCAGTATCCGCCCAAGACGCACAAATATGAGGATTCTGAGACATTGCACGAATCCGATTCACACCTCCATGGTGAAGTACCTTAGAGAGCTGAATAAAAAAATAAAAGGAAAAAGTTGTTTAAAGAAGATAGTGAAGGTTAAGCCATTTATAAAGTTGTCATTTTGAAGATTCACATAACTCCAGATTTTCAGAGAGAGATGGGGAGACATACTTGGACAATCGGCGCTCCTAATCCACCCTCCTCTTCATCATCTTCAACACTATCGCTTCTGTCACTCTCCATATCAGAGCCTTCGGCATCCGTGTTGACCGGAACTAAATCATGACACTTACCTGATAAGTTAGATAGTTTAAAGATTCCAATATAGTTCCCCGATGCTTCCATTGCCTGTCATGAGGTTACATAACAATCAGGATCTAACCAAATTATTAGTTAAAGATATAACCAATGGAGAACTCAGTATTCTAAGGCAGATAGGATCAAGGATTAATATGAAGTGACAGTAAACCAGCAATGTAATCACTCATACTCGCATATATACCATGGGAAAACAAGATTAGGAAATATATATCTTAACCTTAATCTAATACAATGCTAAGAAGAACAAACATAAAAAATTAGAGTATAAAAACAGATTGAAACTGTTGGTCTGCTCAACATCTCTAATAAGTGTTCAGTACCAATAACAGTTTTGTGGTAAATAACAGGCAAATAAAATCCTCATTTTACGTATAAGCAATCTTCTCATCAAACATAAACATTTAAGAGAAAGAAGATAAGGAAACGAACCTGAGTTCCAGCGATACAGAACACTGTATGTGGATACGCTGACCGTACCAATCCCAAATCATCATGCAGTATATCAAAGCTGCCAGAAGCACACAATCGTCATATAGCATATTGAATGAAGTTATTTAACCTCAAATAAGCTCCAGATAGCCCCACCCTCCAAGGCCCAAAACAGAAGCATAATAATGTACCACTCTCGAGATACTTGTGATCAAAGAGAATGGAGCTTTAAAACATAAACTTGGTTATACATTCATCAAATTCTGTAATTGAGATCATATGTAATTGCAAAATTACTCAACCAACTTCAATTTAAATCAAAGTGATGCACAAAGTTGACAACTTTTACAAGAAAAAAAAAAGTTTAGATAAATTGTATCATAAGCTTGTTCTTCCAAAAAAAAGTAGAAGCTCATAAGCTCCTCAGTCTCCACATAAGCCAGGGAAGCATGTACATGAAAGCATGGTGTGGCTCTATAGCCACACCAAATTTATTAATTTGATCCTAAATATTTTTTTAAAGTTTGATAGTTTATCTACATGTTTAAGATTTATTATATCAAAGAGTGATATAACATGTGGAATTTTTTTTTGAAGTATATATAGCCACACTAAAAAATAGTTTCTGAATTCGCCCTTGACATAAGCTCTTAAAAATACCCACATAACATTATACACACAAAAAATAAAGATGGTGATGATTAAGGTACCGACCATTATATACACATACAAATAAATATCTGAAAATTAAGGTTCCAAACCCAAATACAAATAAATATTTTGAACATTAAGGTTGAAATTCGTACCTCAAACATGGACATCCAATATCAAAAAGATGATATGAATTATATGCAGAAGTGTCACAATGTGCCATCTTCCAATTCCGAACCTTCCCCTTTCTTACAACCCTTTTTCCGAAAACAATTCAAAATAATTGAATTAATCAACTCAGCAAACAAAAATAGCTAAAAATACTAAATTTAAATCTAGCTAAAAACAAGGGTTTCTACTTGTTGAGGGAGAGAGAAGACGGAGAGACGAGGAGGAGAGTTCAGGAATCAGAGGTTCAGAACAAGGGTTTCTACTTTATAATCAACCATAGGGCCCTGGCCTCTAAACCTCATTATGGGCTTTATAAGAACCTCTCATACGGGGCCATACTTCGTCGAAACCCCTAGCTACTCAGTACACACCCCTAAGAAAAGACCAAAATACTATTAATGAATCTTGTGATCTTACGATGGTTCGGAGCACGGTCGTCGGTGCCTCCGAACCGGTTCGGACTTGGTTCCACCAAACCGGTTCAACAACATGCTTCTCAATCTCCTTCTCAATCACCCCTTTCGCAAATTCCCTTATCTCATCCAAACCATCACCGTCATACCCATTCCCCTTCACAGTCCTAAACTCCTCAACAAATTTTCTCAAACTCTTGCTTTGATATCCAATCCTCTACCTTTAATACATTCAAATATCTCTCCAATTTCTCACTCATTGTCTCCAATTTCTCCAACTCATGCTCCAACTCATGTCTATCCACCGAACCTCACTGTGCTCAACAACAACACCACCACCATGCGAAACAAGATAAAATGGAACATAGATTATCACCACCATTAATGAATCTTCTGATTATGGCTTTGTTAGGGTGCTGGTAGAGGTGCCCAACGAATCTTCTGATTATCACCACCAAGATAAAGTGTTTTGAAGTCATTAAATCTCTCACCACCATTAATGAATCTTCTTATTGTGGCTTTGTTGTCTTTGTGAGTAGATGCGTTTGGACAAGTTCAAGAAGAAGGAAGATTTTTTCAGAAATAGGAAGATTTGAATCTGTTCAACTTGCTTGCTCAGAAATACGAAGATTTGTGTTGGGTGTCGGGTGAGTAGCCGGGGGTTGGACGAAGTATTAGCTCTCATAGAGGTGTCTAATGGGTCTCCCATGCTTTATAAACAATCCATACTACTCACCCCACACCCCTTTACCCTATGAAATGATCAAAAGGCCATTAATGATACGCGTGCATTTAAACTACCTAAATGGAATTGTGAATGGTCCACTCTTTTTTTGGTATACATGGTCCATGTAATTTTAATGTCAAAACTACTTGGAATGGGATTCATTCGTCTTATTATAAGTGTTATGTTTGTAAAAAAAAAGCTAGTTTTAAAATAAGTGTTATTTGTTTCAGAAGTGTAGCTCACTTGGTTGAGTGAAAGAGACATCAATTGGTGCAAAACGTAGGCATATGAGATTCGAACCCCTCCCCTCTAACAACTAACACACTAATTTTTAACTATTTTGTCTATAAAAAAATAAATGTCATTTTCCATTATTAAAAAAAAGTGTCATTTTATATTTTAATTTCTTTTTTTAGAATTATGCTATTGCTCGCACAAAAAACATATGTATCTACATTATAATGAATTTAATTTGAGAAAATTAGTATTTTATTTTTCCATTTATACTTTTTTTTCCAAATATGTGTGAAATCATATAGTATACGCTTTTTATGATAGTATAATTTAGTATAATAAAGTACTAACTAATGCTATTTGGAGCTAGTAGGAGTAAGTAGTTAACAAGAGTAAATTTAAATAGTTCATAAATAACTTCATTTAACTATAACAGTCTTACTCTTGAGTCTTGACCATAGCTTAATCAACATAGAATTTAATTTAGCAACATGAGTACTAGTACTGGAAAATACAATAATATAAAATGAAAAAAAAAAGTGAAAAAATCCCTCGTTTTGCTTCCAGAATATTCGCTCCAAAATCCAAAATCACAACAGAGCAGTCCCAGATACATAGAGGGCGGCAGCAACAAATAAGAGAGAGAGAAAGTGTGAATGTGAGCCACCATTTAAGACCATACATTACACACATACATACATACATACATAACCATACCACATGCGTGATCAATAAGCCATCCTCCTCCGTTTCTTCCAAAAATTCTTCCTCAACCTAACCCTAGATCTTCTTCCTCTTCTCTTCTCTTCTCACCTTTGCGTCACTCTAACTCAACCCCACCTCTTTTCATTTCCCCATTTCCCAGATCTCTACATTTCACACTTTTCTTCCTCGATCGCTTTTCTACATTTCATCACCGATCACTCTTCCCACACTCTTCTTTCTTACCAAGTTTGCTTCTTTTTACTTTAATCGTTCTAAATTCTGCATTTTATTTTCTGGGATCCTCTTAAATTATACTGTTTTATTTTTAGAAACTTGTTATTAGATCTACTTGTGTTAGGTTACACTTTATATGCTATTGTAGTGAATTCTTGTTAGTTATAAGTTCTCATGGCAATGCCATCGGGAAATGTAGTAGTGCAAGACAAAATGCAGTTTCCAAATGGTGGTGGTAGTGGTGATGGATCTCATCACCAGTACCGTCAACAACATTGGGTTGTTGATGAGAGAGATGGGCTTATTGGTTGGTTGCGAAGTGAATTTGCAGCTGCCAATGCCATTATAGATTCTCTTTGTCATCATTTGCGTGTGGTTGGTGATCCTGGTGAGTATGATGTGGTTATTGGTGCTATTCAACAAAGGAGGTGTAATTGGAATCAAGTGTTGCTTATGCAGCAATACTTTTCTGTGGCTGAAGTGGTTTACGCGCTGCAACAAGTGGCGTGGAGGAAACAGCAGAGGTATGTGGAGCCAGTGAAAGTTGGACCAAAAGAGGGTAGGAAATTTGGTTCTGGATACCGGCATGGGCAGAGGTTTGAGACT
This sequence comes from Astragalus glycyphyllos, assembly GCA_963573325.1. NCBI lineage: Eukaryota > Viridiplantae > Streptophyta > Magnoliopsida > Fabales > Fabaceae > Astragalus > Astragalus glycyphyllos. The sequence continues at coordinate 74,873,228 of OY754310.1, forward strand.
GCTAAGGAAGGTTATAATTCTAGTGTAGAGTCTTATCATCATCATAATCATAATCATCATCATGAAGTGAATACTGTGGTTACTGGGAGTGCTGAGAAAGGGACTCCTCAAATTGTGAAAACTGAAGGACTTAAATCTGGTACCGAGGTTGGGAAAACAGATGATAAGGGTTTAGCATCTGCTGAGGAGAAGAAAGGTAATGAGTTAATGGACCTAAACTTGCATTATACTGAGTATAGCTATTATAATTTGAGTGCACCATTGTTGTGATTTAGAAATAAGCAACTTTCTAATTTTGGAGCTCACTTCTGGCCTTCCGGATAGAGCCGCCGTATTTGCATACCTAAGTGTAGATATGTTAACAGTGTTTATTGGGCTTGATATCAACGATTTTATAGAAAAACTTGGGGGAGATAATCAAATAGATTTTCTTATGCATGTGTTAAGTAAGACTAAGAATCCAACTTCAATGTGGGCTGCTATGTGAAGAATTTCTTGTTTATGAGATATTAATAGTGCAGTGTAATTTTGTACTGGATTTCATGGGTAAAGACAATTCTCCCTGTTGTTTCTGACCAAGAGTGGCTGCTCTTAAATTTAAGGCGGCTTTTATTTTTGTTTTTTTGTGATCTTTTGACTACTTGTATTCAATTAATGAAAAGGTAGAAGTTCACATGTAGCGCATTGCAAATGTCTGCCGTCCATTAATTTGTTTGCTATTTTACTTGCTTGAGTAGATGCTATAACAAAGCATCCAACTGAAGACATCTTGAAGAGCTCAGGGAATTCTGAAGGATCCCTGTCTAACTCAGAATCTGAAGCTGTGGTTGTAAATGATGGATGTGTGCCGAATTTCAAAGGTTTTCTTCCTCCTGAGAGTTACTCAAGTGAAGATATATGTTATTTAACTTCAAAGAATAGAGGGAAGCAGATATGCTTGTTGCTTGCATGAAGCTTAGGAATTAAGTAAAAGATGCTCATACTGTACACTTTTTCTCCTGTTTTTGTGTCATGCATGTAATTACTAATTACTTATGAATTTGTGCTGAAAAATAATTATGTACTCCCTTGCTTGATTTGGAGCATTAGCATACACAGAGTCACATTTATGCACTTGTAGGAGCAGCTTCAGTTTATAAACATAGTTTGCTGTTCAGATATTTTGTTCAATATTTGTAATTTTGTTTACCATTTGATTTTAAATTTTAACTATTGTGCAATGTGTTACTAGGGAATGATTCCCAGTGTATGCAGAATCAACAGAGCCAGGGTCTTTCAACTGTAGCAAAAACTTTTATTTGCAATGAAATGTATGATGGGAAGATGGTAGGTTCCTTAAAACATGTCTTCATTTTCTTGATGCCATTATTTCGGGATGTGTATGTACCTTCTCATGAGTTTTCTTCTATTTCTTCATCCACCTTTAGTATTTTATATCTTACCTTCCTGTTTTTCTTTTGTAGGTGAATGTGGTTGATGGACTGAAGTTGTATGAAGGTTTATTTGATGATACTGAGGTTTCAAAACTTGTTTCGTTGGTCAATGATTTAAGGTTTTCTGGAAAAAGAGGTCAATTTCAAGGTAAGTGACCCCATGTGTTATACCTTCATGCTGGAATTCCATCACCACTGCTTTCCTTTTTAGTTTTGCTTCATTGATAGCAAGTGGGTGAAGCCATATACATGAAAGGCCCTCTGCCCATGCTCTTAACGTATGGGGTTTCTGTGTGAACAAGGCTGTTGACCTGTATATATTTTTTGTCCTCTTTTTCTTCTTAGTAGTTGAATAGCCATGGACAAAGAAACAGCCGGCACTATTTCCCGGTAACTAACTACTGTAGAGCAGTACACGAGTCATGAGCTCTAACTTCTAACATAAGTTTGCTCATGGTAAGTTGTACGTTTTTTTGGTATTTTCAGACTTGTGGTATTGATCAGTTTGCCTAAAAATTTAGGACCAGATCTTTTCTTTTTGAAAATAAAACATGAGATTCACCACCACTAATTTTATGTTTAGATCAATTTTTTTTTATTTAAGAGCTGTAAGAATGCATCTGAATATACTGAATTGCGTAATAAGGTTCACCTGGGACAAATGAGAAGAGAGAGGAGCGAAAAGGATAAATATTACCCTATTGCTGTATTTCACGTGACATTTCCGCATTGGTTGATGCATTTGATAACTGGGCATCGGTAATCCATATATTGATGTTCAGTCTACTCTGTTTACTGTTGTCACCATTTTGCAGATTACACTTTCTTTTAAACAAAATATTTTCAAGTTGCTTAATACTTTTATAAGCAGGAAGCCAGACATACCTAGTTGCCAGAAGGCCCATGAAAGGGCATGGCAGGGAGATGATCCAGTTGGGTATTCCCGTTGCTGATGCACTGGCGGATGGGGAAAATATGACAGGAGCCTCCAAAGGCACGTCGTGTGATTTCTTTTTAATACCGATAATAATACCATACACGCCCTTATTTGCAGTCATGATATTTGTATTTTACCATACCTTTAATATTGATTATTTAAGTTCCATAAATTGAATCTACAGATATCAATGTAGAACCTATCCCTCCCTTGTTTCAAGATATTATTGAACGCTTGGGTTCCTCTCAAGTTATGACCTCTAAGCCTGATGCTTGTGTTGTGGATTTCTTTAATGAGGTTGGATCTTATATCATTCTTATTTTTTACTTCGTGGAGTTTTATACTGGTATCAAATTTGCTAAGCATCCTGATGTTGCAATTGTCTATAGGGCGATCACTCACAGCCCCACATTTGGCCGACTTGGTTTGGGAGGCCGGTTTATGTCCTTTTCCTGACAGAATGTGAAATGACTTTTGGAAGAATACTTTCCTCAGACCATCCCGGGGATTATAAGGGTTCTCTGAAGCTTTCTCTCGTCCCTGGGTAAATTCTTTTTACCTTGTATTTTACTGTAAAATTGTGGCATTTCATTCAAGACTTGTCTATACTATAAAATTCATCATTACTTAGCTTTTGATTAGATCTAGTTGATGTAGGTGATAGGTTTTTGTTCTGAAACCCTAGGTAGCCAACCCAGAAGTTACTTTGGATCTTGACTAATATGTAAAACTTGTCTATTGCATTTTTTTTTACCATTTACAAGGCTCAAATCTAATACTTTGTTTAAGGAAAATCAAGTTCTTGGCCTCTTGAAAAATAGCATTGGTAATAGTAGGTACTTGTTTTGGTATATTCTTTAGGGAATTGTGCCTTTATTTGCTTTATCATGGTTCCAAATTGACAATTTTTTCCGTGGTTTTATTTATGAATATATGGTTAGAGAATATTTATGTCAAATTTTGTAATTGGTAATATACCTCTTAAAGTCCTTTGTCAAAATAAAAATATACCTAATAAAAATATAACTCTTAAAGTTTTTTTGGGGGATATATATACCAAAGTTACCGGCATATTCTATGCGACGATATATTTCCTACTTCTATGAATTTTGGATACCGTCTTCCAGTCGAAATGAAAATTGTTTGATGAGTATGTTAACATCGACATTTTGCGTTAAAACATGCATGTCTTTCTTAGAGAAGGCCCATTTGTTTTATATTATATTTTTAATTTTTATATTCCTAATTAACAATTTTAATTTGCCTCTGGGAGATTTATGTGTAAAGCAGTGTTATTATTATAAGTCACCACGCAAGAGCTGCATGTTCTGATGTTTCACTTCAATCTGAAATTGGTCTATCCTGATTCAGATTCTATATATAATATACTTAAAAAACTGATATGACTTTATGCTTTGGCTGCTGTAGGTCCCTTCTAGCTATGCAAGGGAAATCCACAGATTTTGCAAGACATGCTCTTCCTTCCATTCGCAAACAACGTGTACTTGTTACCTTCACAAAGTCCCTACCAAGAAAATCACTGCCAAATGATGGTCAACGTCCTACAGCATCTTCTCATTGGGGTCCACCACCAAGCCGATCTTCTTCCAATCATAATAATCGTCATCATACGGGTCCCAAGCATTATGCTACAGTTCCAACAAGTGGAGTACTTTCAACCCCACCACCCATTCGACCTGCAATTCCACCTCCAAATGGTATGCAACCATTGTTTGTAGCTGCTCCTGTTGTACCTCCCATGCCATTTCCTGCCCCTGTGCCTATCCCTCCTGGTTCTACTGGATGGACAGCAACACCTCCTCCCAGGCACCCCCCTCCTCGAGTCCTCGCCCCCGGCACAGGAGTCTTCTTACCTCCACCTGGCTCAGGTAATAATTCATCTCAACAGTTACCTGCTGCTACTTCTACTGAAGTGAACCAAAGTGTGGAAACTCCAACCACACTGGAAAAGGAAAATGGGAAACCTAATCAGAATATTTCAAGTGATTCCCCAAATGGAAACACGCAAAGGCAAGAATGCAATGGACACGGCGATGGAACTCAAGATGAGCAAGCTGGAGAGACACTGCAGGAAAGCGACAACAAAGCCGCGGAAAATCATTGAGTTGTATCACGTTATATTATATATAAAGAGAAAGAGAGATCAAGAGAGAGGAAAAGGTTATCAAAGAAAAGGGGTAGTAGGCTGCTGCGAACTAGAACTCGAGTTTAAGGAAATGTAAAGCGCGGCAACATTTGAGATGTCACTATACTGTAGAGGAGAACAAGGGAAGGAGTCGGAACTTTTGGTTCTCATCAAATTCCTTTCTTTGCTGCTCCCTATCCTTTTTTGTTGTCTTACTATATATTAACTTTTCCAGTAAAGGGAACCCATTCTTAATTTTAATTTTATCTTTTGCTATTTGCGTCTTGTCATTAAATGCATCCCATCCCACGGTTAATATTAATCTTTCGCTGCTGGATTTGGTAAGCTAGTGTATTCATCATTAAGGGGAAGTTGAGACGGAATATGGCTTGAAAGGAATTAGAAATAGAATATGGCAATACTATATTCTAATGTAGTGGTTTAACTTTAACAAGCTGGTAAAATGTGTTTTACAACCTCTCACTACAAAGATGAAGGAAGACTGAGGTTGAGCCAGTGTCATACAACTTGCAAGACATTGAGGATGTATGAGTGAGAGCCTTACAACTCCCTACCTTGAGATAAGCGATCAGCATCTCCGGTGATTACTATTGGCAACATGAGGAACGATCTGAGGCTAAAATGGGACATAAGGGATGTGTCCGTATTACATCTATTATTACATGTCTTTTTTTGACAAAACATCTATTGCTATTGGTATTTTAAATAACTTGACTTTTTTATGAATAAATATTTTTTTGGTTAAGATGAAAATATATTTTATGTTGTTTGATATAATTTCATTGTCTTCGTCTTTGATATGATTATTTTTACCCCATGAATACTCTAATATTTTTAGAAAACAAAAACAAATATGTCTATCCATTTAATATTTTTATTATGTATAGGCTTTTACAACCCCAAGCAATCAAAGTTCATGGAGTGGTTAGTTACTGAATTGACTATTTTTTAATGACGTGTCAACCTTTAATTGCTAGATAGTGTAAAACATGTATACACCTATTGCGTATATCTTGTCAAAAAAACCCTATTATGTATATAAATTAGAGTTTAATTTATATACACAATATGTGTATACATGCTTTACACTATCTACCAATTTTAGTAAAAAGTAATATTTTGTTATTTGCCCTCGTATTAGAAAAGTGTTAGTGTGAGGTTAAAAAATTGACAAGATATGTGACACGTGTGGAAAGTGGAAATGTAACGAGTAGCGACCCAACGGCATGTCGGAGTCAGAGATGGAGGAGTTTGAACCCCAAATACAACAACAACACCGACGACGACTCTTCATTCCCAACCTCCTCTCCCTTCATGAATGCAAGGTTTGTTTGCTGCTTTTTTTTTAATTTTTATTTATTTTTCCGTTCTTCCAATTAACCATTTCACTTTCCAATTATTGTTGTAGGAGTTGGAATTTATCCACAAGAGCTGCAGCACCGTGGGTTACAGACCTAATGTCTTCTCTACCACTCTCTCCCATCTCATTCCAACCAATTCTTCCCACTTCATCATCCCTTTTATTCCCATCCGAGGTTACATCAATCAATTTCCAATTTTTTTATTATTCTTTTCCTCTACACTATCATGATCATATATTTATTTTGCAATTTTGATGACAGAAAGATTGAAAGAGAAGGTAGAAGAATATTTCAAATGTGAATATGAGCTCTTTATTGAATTCACCGGTTTAATCAGCTGGATCAAAGGAGCCAACATTGGTTGGCATACTGATGATAACAGACCCTATCTCAAACAACGTCACTTTTCAGTATCTCTTCTAAATTCAACTCAACCCCTTTTTACATATTCATTTCAATTCAATTCCTGTTATCTAATGTTCCCCTTCCTCACACTTAGCTTTTGTGTAATGCTGTAAAAGGTAGTGTGCTATTTGAATACATATGGCAAAGATTTCAATGGTGGACTCTTTCACTTCCAGGACGGTCAACCCCCATCAATTACGCCCCAAGCCGGAGTGAGTTTTCTGTAAAATTTCATTTCTGACTTGTGTAATTAGCAGGTTCTGTTATAATTAATAACCAGCCAATGATTTCACTCTTTTTATCTACTTTAAACTTTACAACGTTTCATTTTCTAATTTCTTTCTCTCTTTCAGGATGTTGTCATGTACACAGCTGACCACCATAACATTCATTCTGTCGATGAGGTATAATTAATAATCTTTTAATATTTATACTTTACCCTCATTTGTAATCTTTTTTAGTTTAGAGCCATGCTTATCATGGAGTGTCCTTGATATCATCAGAATATGCAGCACAGCATTATTTGAGCCTCTCTTTCTGGTCTCTTAGCATGTTGCATTCGATTCGAGGCATATTATTGTATAAGTAAAGACCAAACTTCAATACTTTTTCCTTTTTGTAATGATAAATCATTATGTTTGACAGATAACTGATGGAGAAAGACTCACACTTGCTTTATGGTTCAGTCGTGATGGTTCACATGATGAGGATATGAAGCTTCTTTCTCTTCTTTCCCAACACCTATTGCATGAGAACATGGCTGGTTCTTACTTACCTTTGCCTGCATCTAGTAATATGTACTGGTTTTCTCAGGACCAAGCTTCCAATGGTCAGTTCGGTTTTAATATTTGTTCGGCTAGACTGCATGTTCTCGGATATGACATATATATTTCTCAAGACAATAGCACTGAGTCTGATGTCTCTGAATTAATGCTTAAGCCAGTGCGCCTAGTGAGGGGAAGTGAGTTGCTAGACCAAGAATTTGCCAATATTTTGCATGCGCTTCAGGTACTTTAAGAAATCTTCTTTCTCACCGTTTACAAAATTAGGTTTATGAATGCCACTGTCTAGAACTGTAGTTTTCACAATGGGTACAATCCTCTGCTTACGTCTTGATATTAAAAGAATAAAACTTAAATGTAGTACATGTTTTCAGACCTTTGTCGTCAAAGTTTTGAATGGTTACTTGTAACTTTATTTCATCTTGAGTCATAGAAAGGGTCTGAAAAAGATAAACAGGGTTCTCCATGTTTAAGACTTAAAAAGTTGAGCTACTTTTTCTCTTTTAATTGCATTATGATGTTATATAGTTCTTTCATTTTTCTTAACCAAATATACTAATATTGTTTATGCATCACTAATTCCTTGCTATTTACAAGCTTGATTGGTTCCGCTAAGATGTCGGCTAAGGTTCTGATTCATGTTTATCGGCTACAGGTTGTCCATTTTTATCATTGGAAAGGATCTGCCTTGCAGAATAACATGTCGTCAAACATAGATTCCAAGGTTGTAAAATTATCAGATGTGAAAAGGAAGAAGATCAATGATCTAAATTCTATACTTTTGAATGATGTTGATTTCGCATCCAGAGTTTTCTGTGGAATGCCTTCCAATTCGGAAGAAAGTGGATATGTTTGCTTTGACTGGACAAGTATCATGGCTGCTATCGCTGGCTGGCAAGATTATGTGTCCAAGTTGAGCAAACAAATTCATTTACAGTTTCCTTGCTGGAGAATGTATGAATCTTTATATAATGTTCAATTGGGTGAATAAAGTATCCATGATCAGCAATTCCAAGGAAAAGTGAAAATTGCACTTGGTTTCAAGAGTTGCAATTGGGTGTATGAATCTTTATATAATCTTTAACTGTAATAATGCTTTTTATAGGTTTTCTTTGATAACTTCGATGAGGAATGCAACTCAAGGATATCTCAGTTTATCAAAAATCTAAGGTTAATGCATACTAGATTATCTACCAAATACAAATAATGTATGCCTTTGTTTCTCAACGTAGCACAGAGTTGGGTGCATTATTACCTTTTTCAGATGCCTTTCTCTTTTGCATTATGTGACAAATAATACATTTTTATTTCAAATGCACAAATTTTCAGCCAGGGTGATCTGTTTTCATAATAATAATAATGGGTCGGTTTGATGCATAGTGCATACTTCTACCTTATTATATCTAGGCTGCTTCTTTATGTTCTTTGGATATGCTCCATCTATGCAAAACCTTGCCAAAAACGTCATAAAATATGATATCTACATTGTTTTTTGTGATCTGCACAGACATGAATCCCTGTCCATCATAATACAGCTTCATTTCTTCCGGGTCCCATGGCTTGATATTGCCCCTCCATGCCTTTGATCCACCTCCACTTGTTATAAAGTGAATTCCACTGCATTGTTCATGTAAACAACAGAAGCTTGGATTTCAGTACAATGATGATGTTGATGCCAACCATTATTTACAAGTAAGATATTCTTACCTCTCTTTGTCAATAATGTGCTGTAAGCAATGGTCATGTCCATTGATGTATGCATCCACATTGTTTGACTGGATCAATAGGGAAGAAACTGGTTAGAAACCGTAAAACTTTCATGCATAGGCTTCGACAATAATAAAGGAGTTGAAGTTTTTTTTTTACTATGGTTTAAGCTAATTAATTAGTTCAAAACCCAGCTTTCACTAGTTTTACTGTGGTTTGCAAGATGCCTCTTCAATAAATATTAACAAGGAGGCATTTGGTATTATATAGTTTACAAGATGTCTTTGGTATTATAGATGTACATGTTTGGAATGCCGATATCGCGCAATATAATTGTCATTACGATGTATGTGTGGCACCATAAACCATGTATCTTTTGAATCATTTTCATTGTCATGCCAAAGGAGTCTTAAACTTTATCTGATGTATCAACAGCCACGGATCCACGTTAAGCATAGTGGGGTCAGCTGACCCCACTCTTTGCTTTTTTTTCAACCAATAATAAGGTATTTTAATATGTTGATCCCACTTTATTTTTTATGTTGACCCCACATGACTTAACTAATACATTAGAGACAAACTAAAGACATGTATATAAACTAATATTATATTATATTTGTTAAAATAATACTATTTGTTATACTGTATTGAAATTGGATCAACACTTACTTTATTAAAGTACTAATTTTATCTTTTTAGCTATGTAATTTGTAGAAATGTAGGTATTTTGGGACTTTTCTGTAATGAAATAATGTATTTTTAAAAAATTCACAATATTTTTTTGAAAAAATATTATAGACTGTTTTTTTGCCCCACAATTAAAAATTTCTGGATCCGGTCACTGTGTATTGATATGAGAATGACAATGGACCAAGAATTACCTTTAAGATGGGAACAAGCAACTCTTCAAGCTCTTGGGTATTACCATGATCCCCAGCGCTTTTGATGGTATGATGACCCACCACAATCTTCCATTTTGCTTTTGATTGCACCAAAGCTGAATCAACATTCTACAAAAGATTCCAGAAAGTCAAAAACAGGTTCGGCAATTTCGCTTCTTTCTCCTTAGAAAGTGCTCGTTTGTCATAAAATGAAAGATGTATTGACGCTAATTTAGACTGTTTGGTAAAGGGTAGCAGATAACAAATAAGTTATCGAATAGGTGGTAAGTTAGCTTATAGCAGATGAGCGGATAAGGAATATCAGATAAACTAGCAGATTAAATTTAAAGTGTTTGGCAAATTTGTGGTTGAACTAGCTTGTAACTATAAAATGATATAATTAGACATTGTAATTAGTACTTAAAATGAGAGAGATTATATTCATTTAATGAAAAATAAACGAGGAATTTAATTAAATTAATAAGGGTAAAAACGAGAAAAAAAATGAAATGCTATAAGCTCAAACGCTACTTCAAGTAGCATCTGGAAAAACACTGTAGGCTAGTGAAAAATTGTTATAAGCTACTAATACCAAACACGTGCCACGAACTTATCCACTAAACGCTAGTTGCTTGGCCTTGTTCTCAAATAGAACCTTATTGTCTTTGGTATTCATTTAAAAAAAGAATGTGATTAATGTCACAAAGTTCTAAACAATTTGATGATTTTTTGACACAATATAATGATTTTTGATAGTGAAATTCTTTTGACAAACTGAATAAGAAAATCACAGCATATCTTATTTATTTTTCGAATAACTAGTGCAACTTCCTAAAACATTTGTTCTTTACAGAGGAAACAATTTTGAATGTGTATGTTGAACTAACCTTCAAGAGTTCTGAAAGGTAAGATTCGCGAGGAAGCACGCCTTTCCAGTCATAGGTATCATCTCCTGGGTCTGAGAAGTATTTTTCTTCAAATGGAGTTGTGTCCACAAAGAAAAATTCCACAATTCCTGTGCAAATAAGGAAAATGCTGGTCATTTTTTTACTGATTGGTCTCGACACCCAGGCTTGCCAGGACCAATGAGTATGTCAAGTCGGAGTTGCCTTAGTCCAGTATTCTAATGGCAATTTCACTGTGAAAGACGATTGCTATGGGTCAAATTTTGTTTCTGCTGTTTCATTCTTGATATAGACTTAAACTATGAGGTTCATTTGGTAAGGAGATAAGCGAATGTGGTTGCTCTAGAAAGGGCTGACACATCATGGTCTAATTTCATGGTTTTTACTTGTTTAAAAGTTTCATTTTAAATGAAATTCCATGAGTTTGATTTTGTCAAAAAGAAGGAAAAACAGAATAAGATATACTATTTATAGATTCAATAAATGTTCAATAAAAAATTTATTTAACATGGGATAAAAATTCAACATGATTCATACCTCCATCAAGAATAAAAGATCTCTGGCAAACCCATCTGTTATCTTTTTGTGTTAGAATGGGACTTAATTGTGCCTCAACATCACCTCTGTAGTCATGGTTACCCAAAACTGCACATTAAACAGGTGTGTGTGTGTGTATATTAGAAAATTAATTTATAAGATAAAGACACCTTTTTGTAGAAGATATCAGCCACTTGTATCATTAATCGTTTGCAATAACATTGAATCTTATTAACTTACCACTGTACCATATCTTTTGCAGGCTTGGGGCAGTGTAGATGTTAACAAATGACTCGTAAAATGCAGGATCATCAACTCCTTTTAGGCCATCTTCGTAAAAGTTGTCACCGGTTGAGATCACAAATTCTATATTTAGTTTCTCCCCCAGAATTCCCATCTAAAAAACAAGCAATCAAAATAAAAGAAAAAATTATGAACTACTTGGTGCACCAGAAACTTAAGAAATAAAGAAGAAAACAAAAACCACACAAGACAATATTTTTATTGGCTAAATAAACACCTCACACACAATTATAAGATCACACTCGAGTTTGAACTGGGAGTCGGTATCTCTATGTTAAAATTGGAATATATAATCCAAAAAACTAAAGTTGGGGGGCATTATAAGGTGCTAGGTGATGTCGTAGTGCATGTGGGTTTAGAAACCAAGTGTCCCAAATCTTGCCAAAATAAACTAGAAAGTCTAAGGTAGGTATTCCAATATATCATATGAAGAGGCCATGCTTAGAATGGAAATTACAAGATTTAACTGTATTTTTGGTCTCCCTATAATTAATTACCCATCTACGATTTTAGTGTTTCCATTTATTTTCAAGATTTTGATCTCCTCATTTTGCTAATTTCTGAAATATTTTTTTTCCCTTCCTAAAATTGGTCAAACATGTTGCTGACATGGTCCTCAAATAACTGGCGTGACATGCCACGCTGCTGGATTGCCATATGGACTTTTAATTTTAAAAAATAATCTTGTTTTTGTGTTAAATTAGAAAACTTCATCTCCTTCATCGAGTTTTATCTAAGTTAAGATATCAATATATCATATGAAGAGAGAACACATCCATGTTCTAAGAGCCAAGTGGCTTTTTTTGAAAACCAAGAGCCAATTGGTTAAACCGTATTTCAACCAATTGATTTTTATTTTAACAGTTAAAATAACTGGCTCTAATTAGATTTATTTCAACGGTTTAAATTGATTTTTATTTCACTATTTTATTCAATTTTCTCCCAAATATAATCTAATTTATTTATCGGTTGTCTAATTTAACTCTAACTGAGCTGAACTAACAAATTGAACCATGATCCAAAGATTTTGCCAATTTAATCTTCAGTTTGATTTAAAAAAAAACATTTAAAGCGATAAGATATCACCTTTTTTTAGAAAGATAAGATAACATCTGGTGAAGGCATTTTGCTTACTTGTTTATTGAGAATGCATTACTAATTGCTCATGTAATTAGTTAGTGATTTCCCACGTCAAAAGTCATTATTTTCTTCATTGTTTTTTAGATTGTGATCTGGATGTTTGAGGTCATTAGCATGCTGTGAGAAATCTATGATCATGCTATTATTTGATTTCAAGTGCATTTTTTATGAAATATTTTAATATTTAAAGTATTTTTTTAGTTTGGAAGTTCTATGAAGTTTTAATCAAACTTTATTTGTAAAAAATTAATTAGAAATAGTTTCGTTTTAAACTTACTTTCATTTCAAATCAAAAAATTTAGCTCACTTGAATTCTAAAGTACAATTTCTTCAGCCTCCTTTTGTACATTAATAATTAATAAGTGTTGAAAGTAATATTTAGAAAATCGAACCAAATATTGAATTGGTGATATCTCTATATCATGGTTTAATCATTTTAAACCATTCAAATCTGAGGAACTGGTCAAATAATCACACAATAGACAATATAGATTCTTGGTTTAATCAATTGAACTGTTTGATTTTTAAAACACTAATTAAAAGAGAAAAGACAGAAATAGATAGGAGTCTTAACAGTGACTGATTAGGCTATACGTACGATAATGTGTGATAAAATATGAGTATATATATTATATGCCAAGCATATACTTGGAATATGCCACTGAAAAAAATTAAAGTGCCTAACGCACAGTCCACACACGCATACACAAATAAATAACTTTCATTTCTTCTGTAATTTCTAATATTAAGAATACTAATTTATAACATTAACCGAGTTCCATAAAAAAACAGTAACCTAGTTATTTTGATGGATGCTTAAGATGAAAATATTTTGGTAAAAAAAGTTAAAATGAAATTTATTTCTAATTCTAAATGTTCAAATTTAGATTTTGGTTACTTAAAAACGAAATTTGAGTTTGGAAAATGAACTGATATAAAAGGCTCAAGACTATTATTAATTAAGAAAGTTAGCTAAATCGAATTAATTAATTTTTGACTCAAAATTAAATTAAATTTTGACGTAGTTCAATTATTATCCACAAAAAAAACTAGTTAAAGCCTTTTGTTTTGAATCTTTTGATTGAACAGTTAGAAATATATATGCCTTAACCCAAACTGCATCTGCACTCCATATACATTAATTCGAAATAGCCATATAGTTGTCTCTAATCATGTTAATTTTCTGCATGTTGCTTCCAAACATATATATGCTGTGAAGAAGAATATCATCATAACTAGAAGATTGATGGTTTCTAATGTAGTTTGCTTCAGAAACAAATTAAAATGAAAATAAATATATAAATGTTTACCCGATGGGCGACCAAAGATTGATTGTAGTTTCCTTTTCTTCCCCAATCTCCGATGACCAAAAAGTTAAGAGGGTCTTGTGCTTTAACATGGTGTTTAAACCTTGGAAGCTCATCAGCGATCGAAGGATTTGCAAATAAGATGAACACAATAACGGTGAAGATAACAGAAGAGGATGATACCATGCGTTGCTTTAAACACGAAACCATAGCGGGAGAGAGAGTTTTAGTAACCTTACAATACAAGAGAATGTGGTGTGTGTATATATACTCTCTCTCTCTCTCTCTCTCTCTCTATATATATATATATATATATATATATATATATATATATATATATATATTATATGAAAATTACTATATAATAAAGGTTTTATTATTATGTAAGTCCCTCAATTACTTGAGAAATTTTAAATAGGTCTTTGAAATAAAAAATTGTAATTAGCTACTTAAATATTTTTTCTAACAAAAGGTACATAAAACTTTAAATAATTCTGAATAATAATATTCTGTATTATAATTGGGTTTGTAATACCAACAAGTATTTTTTTATTTATTTATCAATTTGCCATGTATTTGTAATCCTTTTTAATATTGTATTCACGGAGTATATTAACTTTAAATAATTTTTTAAAAAAAGAAATATTTACGAAATCACAAAAATATTCCAACTTATATAATAGAAAGCCTAAAAAAGCTTTATATGTAAACACCATCAGCCATGAATTCTGCCCCACGAAAAGAATTACGTGCACGATTGGTTTAGCGTGGAAACCTTAGACAACATTCTTTCATGCCAACTGTCCAACTAAAATTCCTAATATATACGTTTGGATGGAGAAACTACACGAGTGACTATTTTAGGGCATCTTTGTTTTTGAAGTTTCTTATGTAAGAATATCAGTAGGAAAGTTTATTTTCATATCCAATGTTTTTCAAATCGGGCTGGAAATCGAACCGACGAAACCTCAAGCGATTCAACTCGAGTCAATTGGTGGTTCAACCACAGTTCAGATCGATCCAACTCGGTTCTGAGCAGTTTATCCAGATTGCGGTCCAATTAGGATTGAACCAACCGACGGGCCGACCATTTTTCGGTTGAATTGGCCGATCCAATAGTGGAACAAATGCACAAGAAGGTAGTAGTAAACCACTATACGAGGTCTTTTAGTCAATACTCGTGATAAACAATGAGAAGTACCTGTCAATAAGAAATGACTGACGTGTCCAACATAAGTGGTACGATTTATGAGTCTTCCCTAACATAAAGATGAGACAATTTTTATAAATTATTAGAGACTAATTTGATATGTTTCATTAAGTCTTGAGACTACTTATTATTTTTATCTTTTAATGACCAAGTAGAAGAAAAGATGTAAGTTGAAGAACTACACTGAGAACTCGCTCTTTATTTAACTTCTAGAGTTAAAAGAGTGGATAGATCTATCTGCAAAATTTAAAATCCAAAGGAGTCAAAATAAAAAATTATATAAATTTTTAAAAAATTAAGAGATTTTTTTAAAAACTTTTTAAGGTGAACCTCAAGTAAAGTAATAAATAACTCATTTTTGTTTTACATTTATTCCATTGCCAGAGATTCTTTCCTGTAAACGCGGTTGAAATCTGTGCAATTATAATTATCTTTTTTAATGTGGAAAGTAAACAAGGGTGGTGATATGATAGTTTATGCTGCTCTCATAATATTAGTGCTTTAATTATGGTATCATAAAGGCCACTGTAGGATAGAGAATTACAGATATATCTAATATAGACATGGCTCCAATACAACCCAAAAAGAATGGAAATCCGAGCTCTAAATAATGCTCATGGCTGATTGTATAGACCTGAGGTTACCTGTTCTGAACCAGTAAAGCTGTGTAGGTTGTCTATGTAATGCAATAAGTATTCAAATCCATCATCCACTGGCTTCATCAACATTGAAACTTCTATCAATAGCATAATTCACAAAACTGTAGAGAGGCAAGACTCCCTCCCCATACTTCTCAAATCCATCCAATTCTTCCAAAGCTTTTGCTCTAAGTTCTTCGGCCACCTCTGCTGCTTTTTCAACCCCATAAACATCTACATAACTCTTCCCCCTATTTTTCCTTTCTTCAACTCCTTCAGGTTTCAATCTTTCTTCCAAAATATCATCCACAACTGCATACAATACCCCAACAGCTCTTCCATACCTCCTCAGTCTCTCTATCTCATCATCTTCAGCACCAGCCAACAATCCTCCACACACTGCAGAACATTCCCCCATTTCACCAAACTTTTTATCTTGTATAAATCCAACTGCACTTGGCCCTCCTTCAAGGTCATAGAACTGACCTGCAGCCATCCCAGTGGAGCCCACACAGCGGGCTATCTCAGCAATCACACGAAGTAGGTGGGGTCCAGGCACTAGGTCAGAGGGAGTATGTGAAACAATGTGCTGAAATCCAAGGGGAAAGAGTGCATCACCCGCCAGAATTGCCATGTCAACACCGTATATAGTGTGGTTTGAGGGCTGGCCACGACGTGAGGGAGAGTCATCCATGCAGGGAAGATCATCATGTATCAATGAAGCAGCATGAACCTGCCAGCGACTAAAATATAAGTTTTGCAATTCGTTTTAATAAAAACGTATGTTTAAAATACTCACAAACTCGTTTTTAGCTTATCATTATCATTTATCACCACCATCATCACCATGCATATCAGCACTTGATGAATCTCATTGTGTCCGGTAAGGAGTTCCAAATACACAGATTCAGAGAAACTACTAAGATATTGCTACAACCATAGTTACTTATATGAACAATATTAAAGGAATACTGCCCTTATGGTCTACTGCAAGTAACGTATATCTGCTAAGTTACTACACCCCTGTAGCCTTGGTTACCATTCAGTTAGACCTAGTTTGAGGTTGTCAGAATCTGTTAGATTAAGATAGCCAGGCTTCTATATAAGCAAGCAACCATGTATCACTTCAATTCAAGAAATCAATATGAAAAATATGAAAAAAAAATGCGACTATGATAAACCAATCTAAAATGTTTTAACAAAAAAATAAAAACAGAAAAAAATTGCAATAATGAAAATGAAATGGGAGAGTATAGAAAGAAGATTACCATTTCAAGGGCACAGGCAGTAGGGAAGGCAGCAAGGCGGCTGCCCCCAAAGAGTTCACAAGCAGAGATGCACATAACAGGTGGGGCTCGCTTGGCACCTTTGGCAAGGGCTGAATACCTCATTGCTTCATATATCTGTGCAGGAAACTGAACTGGAATTGCTTCATCGAGCTTCTGATTGATCTGCACCATTAGGGAAGTCCAATATGTCTTCAAATCAAAGTGAGCAGCTTTTGATCGAGTGGAAATTGAGGAAGGAGAAGAAGAAGCCATGGAGCAGCGACTTGTATTGATAAGATTAGGGGGCTTTCGGAAATGGCATGTGTGTAAAGAGGGCAATGTCGCAATTGTAAAAGGAGCCATCTGTAGCTCTATATGAAAAGAAAAGAAATAGAACGTGTTATAAAATGCATAGTAAATCACTTAAACAACTAATGCCATTCTTACAAATCTCGGCTATATAGTTGTACTTGAATCACTCCATACTCGCAAATCACAGGATGCTATTATTAACTTTAAATATTCACTCAAACCAAAGACATGCATTTCATCAAACAAATGGTGGGCATAAAATATTTTACAAACAAAATTAGACATTGGGATTTGGGAGATTCCAAATTCAGACATAAACACATGCCGTCTAGCACACCAGTTTACTAGAAACCGCAACCTACACAAAACAACTGAAACTCAAAAAGCATAGGCTCTAATCTATGATAGTAAACAAATACTAAATTCAATCTCATAGAATCGTGTTAAGGAGCAACCAATTCCATCTTATGTCAAATAGTTATATACCCATTACCCCAAGATTCTAAATTGCACAAAATCAGTGTTAAGGTGGTCAGAGACTCAGAATAACAGCAAAAAAAAAACAATTATTGAATCAGCCCCCAGCAGAAGAAAATACGAAGTGTTTAGCCCCAAAATCCTAAAAGTGGCACATTTACAAAACAGGGGTAAAGAAAGGCACAGAATTCAGCATCAATTAGAAAGTAGTTTTAAACAAGATCAAGGAAGTAGCATAAACTACAAGGAAGAACCAGTGAACGCAATAAGTGAGTCAGAAAAGGAAATTGGGGGAGGGGGAGGAGAGAGAATTGAGGTGTGAGTGAAGCATTACCTGGTAAGGTTTGGGGCGTCACTGGCGTATGGCGTAGTGTGACTTGTGATAAGGTAGCGGTGCCGTATGGTGTGACTCCACTGCACTAAGCATTAATGCTTTGTTTAGAAAGAAAGAAAGAGATGAGAAATCTATCTATCTACTTTCTATATCTACTTTCTATATAATCAAAACATCTATCCATCTATCTACTTTCTATATAAGTAGAATTTTTGACCAGTGACTTGCACGGGGAGCAAAATACATCTATAAGTAAATAGTGGAATTTTTTGTGATTTGAAAATGATATTTAAACTATCAAAACTTCATGTTAATTTGTATTCTTCAGCACAAACAATATCATATTATGGTGAATAGAGTTCTTCACTCTATCTCTAAATAATAACAATAATAATGAGCATATCATGACATGACCATATCGGTGAAGGCATTGCACAACTTTTGAGTCGTCTACCTCCCAGTCTCATGTCCTTTACTTACTCCATTTGCATGGCTTGTTTTGCGGAACCACAAGTCAAGACTAAGTAAGAAATTTGAAGCTTGCAGAGTAATGTTTGTAATGGAGATTTCTAATATCAACCTTACATGTTTTTGAGTTCTTTCACGTTTTACATTTCTGCTATCTATCATTTTCCACCTATCCTACTAACTTTTATATCAAATATTGCAGCAACCACCGTAAACAATATATTCCTTGAATTTTAGCAAGATAACTCTTTGGCTCCTTATCTTCAAAACAATATTAGCAGCACCCGTATAAAATATTAGTCATGCAATGCAACGACCTCCCAATTTCATTAACTTGTCACTAATTCCTTCCCCTAGCTACAAAATAGCCTGTATGTAAATACCATCCCGTTGATAACCAACAAAACTCAGGAGAAAATTATCCAATTGATCAAAAATATGGATTTCGCTAATTTTTACAACAATAAAATTTAATAGCTAGTCATACAATATTGTCACTAAAATACTATATATGTGAAGAAAGCACAATGAAAAAAGGAATATATATATATATATATATAACAATTGATACATTAAGCTGTCATATGTAAAAGAATGCATATTAAGTATTTTTTTGAAAAAACAGCAAGTAAACTCCATAATGCAACATCAAAAATAGCATTAGGGAAAGTAATAGAACACCTTTTACCATATTAATCAATAACCTAGTTGCATAGTAGATCATAATAAAACTTAGTTGATTAAATTGGAAGCCCTCTTAGTCACAATAAAAATATGCAAAACTCATATCTTGTGCGCATTAAGCTAACTCAATATCAACTTAGTTGAGAACATATGAAACCTTAAAAAATGACGAGTTTAGAAAAATTGCCTCCAAACATTTATCCATCTTATATTTGCAGTATTCTCTTCTGATCAATGATACACGATTAAAATCCACTACATGCTTTTTTATTGAAGTTTTATTCAATTCCAAAATCTTACAACACAAGAGCTAAAATTGAGTAACTGTAAGCAATAAAGTTGGCAGGAAAAAAGTAACTTGCATATACTTACTTGACAATAGTCCTACAAAAATCAAAGTTTCGATAGTCATTTGGAAACTTCCTCTTATGATAAAGGCAGCTTGAATCCTCTCATTGTCATAGTAAACCTTTGGGAAAGCTAGACAGACATGTGAGTCAGGTCAGCAAAAGACTAACAAATCTAATAACGAAAAATAAAAACAATAGGATTATTGGGTATGTAAATCATTCTAAAGCCACACAATAAAATTAGGACATTAAAACATGAATGAAGAACTATATACTCATTCATTCATACCAAAATGTCTACCCATGTAACCAATGCAACAAACCCTATAGAATAAATAGAAAATATAACCAATGCTACATCTATTGTAGAAAAAAAATAAAAGAAAACATACATGTAAATGGGAATTGAACCATTATTGTTTGCATATTTTTACTTATCAACCAAATAATCAGTATACTTTGAGAAATTTATTTAAAAGAAACAAATCTATTTTCCAAAGTAGTATCATGCAAAAGAGGGGAAAATAAAAAGATGAAAAAAAAGCCCTACCTTTTCATCCATAGAAACCATTTAAATTGGAAGGAAAATCTCCATATTGGAGCAAAATCTGCAACAGACGAAAGGCAATATATTTTTACAAAAATACTTCAAATAAAAGGGTGTAATCTGGAATTGAAGGAAACTAAAATACAAATTTATAAGTCGTAGTACACACTTTAAAAATTAAATAGAAAAGGAAAAGATATGATAGATAGTACTAACAAAGAAAGCTTGATTAAAGTGAGAAAAAGTGCACGTGGGGAACATTAGAACAAAACCCATTTCTTATGGCGAGATTAAGTTTGTAGGTATTCATCTTCTCCATAGATTCACAGGAGGTGGAGATTGTGAAATGCTTCATCCTCCATTTCGAGGTGTGAACCTTGATGTGTTAATATTTTAAATTATCTTCCTCTCACCGCTCAGAACTTCAATTCCTAAACCCATCAAAACTCATCTTTACGACACACCCAAAAAGGAATGGCAACAGGAAGAAGACTAAGGAGAAGGATCAATAGAATGAGAGGAGTGGTATCAACTACCAAGCCGCCGCCACTTTTCACCTCATTATTTATTATTTAATAAAATATTAAAATTAAAAAACTAAAATTAAATTAAAAGAAATAAACCCATAAACCTATTATATTGTATTTATTAAGGCAATGAATATCGATATATTATTTTTTATTTATTAACGCAAGAATTTGAAATAATTACTTTATTAATAATACTAATAAAGCAATTATAATTAAATTTTACGACAGATTAAAATATTATAATTTATTTTAATATATTCTATTTTGGTGAAAATAAAGTGTTAATACAAATTTGACATTTCTGAAAGATAATTACTCACTATTTTTCAAATACATCACCTTATGACATGAATATTCACACTTACTTATCCTTAATGTAAATTAGTAATTTAATTGAATATTTTACAATTGTTCAAAGGTTCACATTAAAATAAATAAATATTAAATTAGGCTATAAGATCTGTTTTGAAATAATGATTTTAATTAAAATAATCAATTTCACATCATATATATTTATTTATTTTGTATTAGTATGATCAGATATTAGGAAAAAAAAAACAGCTGTGCTCGAGTGATCAATCAGTCTTAGTATAATCAGATAGTATGAACAATTATATTTTTATCGATAGATCAAAGTTTATTCTCTATTGTTATTCAGTTTTTTCATATACTATTTTATTATAATTTTGAAAATTTTAATTCAGATTATTTTAACATTCCACATCTCTATAAAAGTAATGTTTAATGATTCAATATGCTGAAATTAAATATAATTTATATAAAGTGCATTTTTTTAATGTATATATAGTGTGATTTCATAATCAGCTTTAAGCGAAAAAGTTATGTCTTTTAAATTGTAAATTGGTGGGGATTTGGATGCATCTCGAATTTGAAATTTTGGTTGTGATCCGTCAAATCCAAAAGTTTAAATTATACTAATATCTGATATGGAAAGATTCAATAATATATATGTGACATTCAAAACTTCAATTTGTCCTAAAAAAAACTTCAATTTCAGATTTCGAATCATATATATGTAAATCAAGCAAATTTTATTCTAGCGTCAGTAAATTAATTTTACTCTAATTACAAAAAATATTAAATAGAATGTTTAAACCTTTTAACTTGTATGCGAAAGTACTATTATTATGATTAAATTCAATGAATTTAAATAGGATGTTGTATGCTAATCACTAAAATTCAAAAAAGTTCAAGTGCTTAACTTGTAATTTGGTGGGAATATGGCTCCTTCTCAAATTTAAAATTTTAACAAAAACACCTCAGATTCGAAAAAGCTGAATTTAGACAAAATATATTGTGATAAAATAAATCACATTAATGTCAGTCATATTGTCAGTCAAAATTTAACAATTTTTACTACCTTTTTCGTTACAAAAGAGAATAAAAAAAACTCAACCCTCAAGAAATGAGTGTCAATAGCATCTGCTTGAAGATGAAACATTTCCACCGGAGCACTTAACACCACAACAAAAGGTTCATCACTCCTTGCACCTTTTTTGGGCAAAAAATTGGCACAAAAATTAGCCTCACGATAGTATTGTTGCAGTTGCACCTCCCAGTTTCTCTTCAGCCAATGTCTTATTATTTCTTAATTGCGAAAAACTTTAACTTGAATATTCAAAAATTTAACTTGTTTAATATTAACGACGTTAATATGTTACAACATATAGTCTAAATGTTTACAACTTTTCAAACTTTTTTTCATCTTTAGTATGAATATCATTTTCATGAGTTTTAAACGGTAAAACCAAGAAGACCAAGTGATCATAAATCTAGCAAACAGGTCAAATATAAGTAAAGCTTCATTGGGTCTTCAGTAACGACACAATATTACATGACCTTGTAATTAAAACTGAACTTCATAACAAAATTTAATATAAAACTTAAACATATTACATCATGATCAGATGTAATCAAAACTCACAACTACTTTGATATAAAGGTGAAAACTAAAACATCCATATTAGATGTCACTACTTAAGAAAAGTGGTAGACTATTGCAACTCTAGAAGCTAAAGTTGAGTAGACTAAAATATCCATATTAGTGATTGAGACACGGTAGCAAAGATACTCCTGTAATGGGTATAAGAAAATCAATAATGAAAATCAGTAACATATGATAACATGGTAACAAAGATACTCCTTGATGGTGTAGGGCACTCAAGTTTACATTTTTATTGTGAAATAGAAAATCCTCAACCATTTTTGGACCAAATTCCATTTTGCGCAAAAAAAAATTGTTGGAAAAAAAACTATATGTGTAAAAAATAAAGGCACTAAATGCAGAATGGTTTTTTGACATAGCAAGAGACCTTATTTATAGTAGTACTGTACATGAAATTTGGTGGGAATTGAATGAAAATCAAATTTTAAAATTTTCGCCTAAATCAACCCAATTCAAAATTTTAATTTTTGCGAAAATAGCCAAATTTGAAAATTGCATAGTTCTTATTTCTTAAATTTCATTTAAGGTAAAAATTAATATTTAGTGATTTTTATGAATAATGAGGTGAACATAATGAGGTAAAAATAATGAGGTGAGATTTTTTGGTCAATGAGCTGATTTTTATTTCCATATATAGTCGTGAGTAATAAATTTCAGAATTAGAATTATTAACATATTTTTTTATTTAGTATTAGTATTAAAACAGAAAATAATTTAAATTGTAAGTGGGACTCTTATTGCTAATTAATATGAAATTGCTATTAGGATGCCATTTGGCAATGCATTAATTGAAATGCATTGTCAAATGTTTATATTATAGATTGAAACATATTCTAGCAAAATGATTTTATTAGACACTTTCAAATTTTGGCATTTATCCAAAGTTAAGGGTAAAATCGTAAATTCATCGCAAAAAGACAAAATACAACAGTTTTTTGCAGCTTTTACAAAAAAAAAATTCTGCTACATCAGTCTCACTGACACGCATTTTTAACTTTTCAATTTTTTTTTCAAAAAATATGTTTTTCTATCAGTTTTTTTCTAATTTTTTTTTCAGTTTTTTTCTCAAAAAGATTACTTTTTCCTGTCAGTTTTTTTTCCTTTCTTTTTCATTTCTTTTATCAAAAAATTCTGTTTTTTCCGACTAAATAAATGATTTTTTTTATTTTTATAATATACTCAAACTTCAAAAATCAATAAATTTAACCACTACTAATTGTTAAAAAAACTCAAAACTCTAACATATGTTTAAAATTTTTTTTCCAAAAAACTCAATTATTAATTTAATAATTTCAAATTTATTATTTACTATAATCTCTATATTAAAACTACTAATATCAAACAATTTTTTTCATAAAAAATAAAATCAATCACTTTAACCATTAACAATTGCAAAAAAAAATTAACCATACAGAAAATTACAAAATAACTATTTTATAATTATAAAAAAGGAGTAAACATGTGGCAGCGAGAGCAGCAATTGAAGTGCCTACGGGAGCTCCAACGGGAGTGCATATTTTACCTTAACTCTCATTTTCCTTTTTCTAGCCAAAGTTTCAAATTTACTTTGTTCAAAAAATTAAATTATTAATATAATCTAAAATTTACTATCTAATATAATCTTAAACTATACTATCTAATATAATCTTAAACTATTAAAACCAATCTTAAACTATCTAATAATAAGAAGATGGATACAAATGGTAAATATGGGCTGGTTCTACTTTGTTTAGCTATTGGTCAAAGGCTCGCGGTCTAGCAAGCCTAGATGGAGAGCGTACTGAGCCCAGGTCGAGCGCTCCTTTTGACTCTTAGAGCACGCCGAGAGCTGGTTATGTCAAATGCAACATTGACGCATCCTTCTCGCTGACTGATAATAAGGTCGGCATTGGCTTATGCCTTCGGGATGACCATAGGAGTTTCATTCGAGCCAGGACACACAGCTTCACGCCGATAGTTGATGTTCTATTGGGTGAGACCATGGGTTTGCATTTGGCGATTCTTTGAGTCTGAGAGCTAGAATATCAGGACGTCGTTTTTGAGATGGACACGAAGATGGTGGTTGATTCCTTTAATTCGTCTAAGGCTGTAATTTCTGAATTTGGTTGTTTAATTTCAGCTTGTAAGACATTTTTTCCTTTTTTTAGTAACAACTCTCATGTTGAGTTTGCTAGGAGGAATGCTAATAAGGTTGCTCATACCCTTGCTGGGGTGGCCTTATTTACAGCTAGTCCTCAAGATTACTATGAAATTCCTGCATGTATTACCGCTTTGATTATGAATGAAATGCACTAAGTGCCTATTGTCAAAAACAAATCAATTTAACCACTAAGAATTGTCAGGAAAAACTTTAACCACTACCAAAAATTACAAAATCTCATTCGTGCACCAACAGGAGTGCCAACGGGAGTGCCGACGAGAGCGCCAACGGGGGTGCATATTTTATCTAGAATCTCATTTTCTTTTTTCTTCATTTTTACTCCATTATTATATTATAAGAAGATACGTATTTTTTTTTTACTTTTTCAAACACAACTATTTTAATAAATTTGAAAATATAGTCATTTATCAAGTTTTTCCTTTTTCTTTTATTACATTATGCAACTTTCAATGCATTTATAATTTCATAGCAATTTATAACAAATACAGTATCACCCGTGCGTATGCACGGGTAAAATACTAGTAACTTATAAGTATAATACATTTAGAATTGTTTTTTTGGATGGCACCAATGTGGTTGATTTGGAAAGAAAGAAATAATGTCATTTTCCAAGGAGTGGTAGCCGAAATTCCCAAGGTGACAAGGTAAAATTCATGTCGTGGGGATAGTGTTTGGCCAAAGATGAACTTATTGATGGCGCTTTAATTTCTCCACTACTTATTTCTCCACTACTTAGTATTGAGATTGTTAACAGTGTTGATTGAACTTCTACAATTGGGCTGGAGTACATCTTGGGCCGGAGTACATCTAATACTCCTCCTATTTTTATATATTTATATATATCTTTTTCTTATAAAAAAAGATTTAGAATTGTTTAATTGAAGAAAAAGAGGAGAGAAATAGAGAATAGAGAGTAGAGAATTGTTGATACTTTTTTAAGGTATTTTTTTTAATACCACGGAGTACTTTTTTAAAGTATCTAAATGCTTCTATAAAATTCATTAACACTAATTTAATTTTTTATTTAAGAACATAAGTGTTAATTAGATAAATAGTAGTCATTTCTCTTCTCTACTTTGGAGAGATTGGCAAAAATGGTAGGTTGCACTAATTTTTGCTTTTTCGCTATTTCCTCCTAAACTAAATAAGAGAATTCTCCTAACCAACACTCCTAGCCTAGTGGTTCAGGCTCCTGCTGGGACGTGGTGGGGGTCGATCTGATTTGCTCCCGGGTTCGATTCCCGCCTACATCAAATAGGGTGTTGACCGGCGAAATGATTAAGAGCCTACTTTCTCTCTCACCTCACTAATCCCCTATGGTAAAAAACTTTTTTATGGTAAAAGCAAATTACATTTAAAAACTTTTTTATTTATTTAGTTTAAATACATGCTTATTGCCTTTAAATATAACAAAATTTGGCTGTATTCCTATAGTAATTTCCTTTTTCTCCTTCCCTGCAAAAGCAAATGTTAACTGTCTTCAAAAAAGATGATAGTGCACGTGTCAACACCACATCCAGTGATATATTTATTTAGTTTAAATACATGCTTATTGCCTTTAAATATAACAAAATTTGGCTGTATTCCTATAGTAATTTCCTTTTTCTCCTTCCCTGCAAAAGCAAATGTTAACTGTCTTCAAAAAAGATGATAGTGCACGTGTCAACACCACATCCAGTGATATATAGTGATAGATGACATTTATAGGACACGTCAATATTGCCATGTGTAATTTCTACGTCATCTATGTTGCCACATCAACACTACGACGTGGTTGTGACTGCTACATGGCAGAAATGAAAAACAAAATAATAAATTATTTATATGGGTGGAAAGCAAAAAATACATGTTTAGTTCCCAATATGAAAAGGAATCAATATTTATAGAGATTCAAATACAAGGAATTAATAACTTAATTAACCGACAAACAGATACGTAAAAGAAATCGTAATTAATCAATCTCTAGCTGATGCGTATGGAAAAACATATGGTGGGAGAGATCATTCATTTATATAGATCTCAGTAAGCCGAGAGATTAGCCTCTGCAGTTGCGTGCATGAGCTATATTGGTTTACTAAAAAAATGTAGACCCCTAATCCCCTAAACGAAAAAGTCATAGTTGTTGTATCCTAATTTTGTCAATTCAGTTCTTCTTATTTAATTCATTGTGTTCTATTTTTATTTGCTTTTGTAAATAGGAAATTGCATAAAAAATGACATAAATGCAGTCCATTACAATAACAAGCTCACAACACTCAAAATTTACAAAAAAATGACTAAATGAGGATTTAATTTGTGAATGAAAAAAAAAATAGAAAATACAAGAGGTGGAGAAATTCATTCATGTTATCAAACGCCTAAACTAGGGGTGAGCAAGAATCGTCCCAACCCTAAGACCGGTCCCGTCTTCGTCCCACTAAACCCGCAAAATATCGGATTTGTTCGGGTCTAAGGACGGGTTAGGGTTTAAAGAATTGGCCTGATCAAAATTTAGGGACGGGTTAGGGTTAGGTATAACTCTTATTACCAATGTAATAAGAGTTTTATAAATAAAATATTCAATTTAAAATCGATGTTAGTTTAAGTAGAAACATTAATGTAAAGTAATATTGTAAAAGACATGTTTTAAGTTTGAATACATGATAAAATACTAAAAAGATTCAATTTATCACTTCTAACTTTTAATCATACTTGAGTGATCACCTTATAATTTTGTTTTAATTGTCCTTCGGGCCAACCCGGTCTTGTCCTAAATAGACCCGGTCTTATTTTGTCCTAAGAACATCGGGTCTATTTGGACCTAAAGACGGGTTAGGGTCTAAAAAGTGACCCTATATAAATTTAGGGCCGGGTAAGGGACAAGTGTAACCCATCCCAACCCGTACTTTGCTCACTCCTATCCTAAACTACCATTTTTCCCTTATGAATCATCTATTCTTCTTACCTCGATGAATAAATTCAGATACCAACAAGAGTGAGAGAAATCTATTTGACAAGTATGGGCAGTGGGCACCAAGGAGCATAGAAATTTACTGGTAATATGAGAAGTGAAAAGTGGCTGTAAAAGAAAATATAAAATCACTTATAAATCATTTTTAGGAAATTTTAAGGTTGAAATGAAATTAAAAGGAACAAAAAAAAGAGTCCCTCAAAAGTACTTCATAGAGATACTCAGACAATGAGTTACGAAGGGTTCAATGTCAAATTCATGGAAACGTTGTTTCTCAAAGATTTCGATGAGGGAGTCTGAAAACGACGTCTATTTTTCTAGATGACGACTGTGGTCACCAGAATCGTGAATATACAGCCCACCAAGAAGATTATGTTGTGTGATTTCTGATGACTGAGATAAAATCATAAATAGATTTGTTGTGTGATTTTGTATACGCATGCTAAGTTGGATAATTTTTTTATTGTCAAATGAGGGAGAAATTAAAGATATGACAAGGTGGTGTAAAAAGCAATAAGGAGAGACTTGGGGTAGTAAGGTGTACAAAGGGAGAGACTTGGTTTTGCGAGGACAGAAAAATGAGAAGAATATTTGCTACTTAGAAGGGAAGGGCACTTCTTGATAAAAATAAATGGTGAAAAGAAAGTGAATTTTTTTAAAGACGTTAAAGTTTGGAAATTTTAATTGAGAGAGGATTTGTTGGTAAAATCAATTATAATCTCCAATATTTAATATTAATAGTGGTAGAAAATCCAGAGACGCGTTTGAAGAGATAAAGATGTGTATCTAGAATGTTGAAGAAAGAAGTGGAGTTCCTTGGAAATGTGGGATAACTAATACCCACTATATATGTCACATACATGAACGGCGACTACTCTCTTATGCTATAAATAGGGAGTATTTGTGAAGTGTTGAAGCAATCTCAACCAATAGCAGGAGAAGAGTGCAAGTGTAAGTGTATGAGATCACTTGTTTAAGAGTCTTCTGTAGTGAGTGTGTTATCATTTCTTGTAACTCTTAAAGTAAGAGTATTGTAGAGTAATATACAAATTAGGTTGAGTAGTACTCTTATTTGACATAGTGAATATAATCATTGTGGTGTTTCTGTAGATGTAGGCAATATTGGATTTAATTCAAAAATCCTAAAATACCATCAGGAGTTGGCAACAGCTACTTTAACAGCAATGTAGTCGTTACCCTAGCAATCCTTATTCAAACAGCTTGTTAAATGGTTAGTTATAAGTTAGTTACACTTTGTAACCAACTCTAACTAACTCCTAGTTAACCCTAAAAAGGTTTTACACATGTATATAAATATTCCTATCTCATGTACATAACATACAGTGAATTGAATAAGAATTTTACAGTTTAAAATTTTACATTGTGTTCACTTTGAAAATTCCTCTTCTATACTTTGTTTCTTCAAGATCCCCTGAAACCTCCATCTAAGTTGCTGCATCTCTTCAAAGTGTGAAGACCTTGCAGGCAAAAGAAGATAAAAGGATTAGGGTTACAGTTTCAGTGACTGAAATTAAAGAGAAGAAGGAAAGGGTAATATACCTTTCTGCAGGCTTATTCAACAGCTTGCAAGGTCATTGGTGTGTGATTGTTCATCAAGAACAATCACAGTGTTACATGCAATCAAAGATAACAAAGGAAAGAGTTAGGGTTTACGTATTACAAAAAAAGTAAGGGTAAAATCACATAGACGTTGTGATTTTACCTTAATAGTGTACTGTGAGCCCTCTATTGACCCTTGTTACCTGTCAAATCAAAAGATCAGAGTTCAGAGTTAGGGTTTCTGATTTGAACATCAAAAGAAAATAAAAGAAAGATTTTGTGTAGATTACTACCTTTTGGTGTTGTTACTGTTGAAGGCTTGAAGGATTCAAGCAGAAATTGAGCTTGTAACCTCATACACGAACAAAGTCACTGTTCGCAAGTGAGAAATGCAAATCGTTGAAAATCTGTGTGCAAAACCAAAGGGATTTTGGGGCACGATTGTTATACTCACCATTTGTGAGTGATTGAAACAACTTGGAAGCTTCAATCACTGAGAATTTGGTGAAGAACTCAAACCCTAGCAGAGCTAGGTTGAGAGAAGAACGACGAAGATTCAAGAAGAGAGAGAGAGATCTTGAAAAAGTGAAGCCTCAGTTAGGATTTCAAAATAAATACTCCGGGTCTAAAACGGGTCAGTGTTTTACCACATTGTGACCCATTGGGTGCCGCTTTTTTATTTTTGGAACCGGATAACTGAGTAAGTTGTCTGGGCCTCAGGTTGGGCCAAGTAAAGATTGTATTTGCACCCCACCAGTTGTTCCAGGCACCCCTGCATTAATAAGAAGACAATTAGTGTAAGAAATTCAATAGGCAAGAGGTGTCGAACCACGTAAATTTCTTTGTGGTATGTTCCCATATAAGATTCTAAGGGTGTGCAATGTTCCCCAACAATATGTAGGATTGATTATGAGTTCTTAAATTGCATTATTTAAATGAAAAGTGATTAACTTACTTAAATTGCCACTTTAGACAAAGTGGGTTGCATCACTACTTATGCTCTCTAAAAAACAATACTACTATACTTTAAGCTTTAAGTTATATATATTATCAGTACTATATCTAGTAGGCTAGTAGTAAACCATGTATAAATATTTAGAATGGTTGAAAGGAGACACACCGGAGCCCAGACCACATCATAAGTGTCTCCAAATAGTCACACATGTTTGTTTAAAATGGTATCAAACGGTTGAAATGCATCTATCTACATTCTGTTTCCCCCCCTATAAATTAATACTCTATATTTATTCATCCATTTCATAGATCATATGCAACAAATAATGAACAATGCATCCACCTTTAATATGATTCAAGAGTGCACTTGCAACTACAACCTAGTTTATAAAGTTTATTTTGTTTCAGAGGGATTGAGAAACGAGACCCAGCTAGTTGATATAGGATAAGTATATGATTCTCTGGTAAACGAAGGAACAGTGCTATCGCAAATGCTCCCCGAGGGCATGACTGCCTCCCCTAAACCACCACTCTCTACGGCGGCTTCCACCTGCGATCCCCTGCAACAATTCAGTAATCTTAATCAGTCCCAACAGAGTAACCCTAAGGTAATGTTGAATGAAGAAACAATGAAGGATATGAATAACAAGACCAACAGTGATGTGCCTTCCTTTAAGGAAGCACTATTATCAGCTTTAGGAGAAGATGGTCTCAAAAATGCTTGCTGGGAAGATCTTATTAATGAAGATTTCCCTGAAAACAAGTGGTAGAAGGACTCTGGAGATTCCCAAAGCTAGGTCTTCTTGCGCTAAAGTTCCTTTCTCGAGAAGGAACTAGATGAATGGGCAAGACCATGGAAAAACACCCTGATTGTTAAAGTCTTAGGGAAGATAATCAACTTCCGTATGCTTGAGAACAAGCTTCGAAAGGAATGGGTCAAAAATGGTTCTGTTCGTATTACGGATATGGCTGACGATTTTTATTTGGTTCAAACTATCAGATATTGAAGACTACAAGCATGCTTTGTTTGAAGGACCTTGGAAAGTGGCTGATCATTACTTGATTGTTCAAAGATGGAGGCCCTATTTCTCTTACAATGCTTCTCTTGCCCAAAAGGTAGCTGTGTGGATTCGTATTCCTAAGTTGCCTATGGAGTTATGTAATGAAAAATACCTCACTAGGATTGGAGCTACTTTGGGCAATATGATGAAAATAGATAAATTAACCTCATTACACTCGAGGGGTAAATATGCTAGAATCTGTGTGGAATTGGACCTAGAACAACCACTAGTTTCTCATATTGATGCTAATGGGATGAAGTTTGCTACTGAGTATGAGGGGTTGCATGCCATATATTTCAGATGTGGTAAGTATGGTCACAAAAAGGATAGTTGTACAGAGTTGTTAGAGGTGGAATCAACTATCCCTGCGGCTACAAGTGTGGTGAATCAGATGGAAATTATACAAGAGAATAGTGGTAATGCTGTCACAGAGGTAACTCAACCAGACATAGAGATACAAAAGGAGGAAAACAATGTGATTCAAGAGGAGCTTGCTATGGGGACATGGAATATTCCAAAGTATATTACAAAGAAACATAGGAGTAATGTCTCTAGAAATACTAAGAAGGGAATCCAAGGTGTTGTACCTGCTGACCATTCAGGTAGGATAATCAAAAAGACTGTTGCTCAGTCTATGGAAGTAGTTAAAGACCCCATAGATGTGGAGAAGAACCAAATGGATACTCATCAGGAGGAGGCAAAGTCCCAAGATCATGTTGTTGTACCTAGAGAAAAAAATACCATTAAAGAGAGAGTTAAAAATCCTCTTGGTGGTAAAAATCCGCAACTTTCAGTAAAAGGAAAGAAGGTAACTAAGAATGCAAGACAAGTGAACAAAAGGGATAAAGGAATTGCTAAAGGCAATTCAATGAAAGATCCTATGAAATCTGATTCTCAAGGAATCAAGCATCCGGCCCCTGGAAAGGAAAGTATTCCATCTTCTAGCAAGCCTCCTGAGGAGAGCAAAGCTGAAGAAGAAGCCATGTTGGCTTATATGAAAGCCATATACAAATCCCATGGAGAGAACCTTCTAAACAAGTTTAGAAGCTTAGAACCCATCAGATCTTCTATTGGTCAAATTGACAGCCTTGGTAATTGTGTTAATGTGAATAAAGAACAAGGGTGTAGTTCAGAAGGTAACACTTGTAGTGCTGTAAATTCTCTTAACATTTCTGATGGAAACAAGCCTCCTGTGAGACAAACTAATAGTGGGGATCATGTTCCTATGGCTGACTATGAGAGTGTGGACTCTCAAAACCTCAACTCTATTCATCATAAATGAATCTCATATGTTGGAATTGCCGTGGAATGGCAGTTAGAGGGTTTGTAGGTTTAGTTAAAGACATGAAAAGAGAATATTCTTCCTCCTTTGTTGCTCTTCTTGAGACTCATACTAGTGGTGTGAAGGCTAGTAAGATTGCAAAAAGAATTGGTTTTGATAACCAATTCATTAAAGATTCTAGAGGTCAATCCGGTGGCATTTGGATTTTGTGGGATAATGCTCATTGGAATATTCAGATTCTTAGAGATACAACTCAATTGGTTCACATGAAGGTTTGCCCTACTACTTCTAATCCTTGGTATATTACTATTGTCTATGGTAGTCCTATTTTGCTCCTAGGCAATCCTTATGGGATGATATCCAAGATATTCACAATGATATTGATGGCCCTTGGGTAATGCTTGGTGATTTTAATGCTGTTTTATTTGATTATGAGAGAAGTGGTCCTCCCATGGTTCGTTCCCAACCTATTGAAAGTGGCTTCCAACAGATTATGGATAATTGCAATCTTATGGATCTTGGTTATAATGGTGATATTTTTACTTGGGCTAGAGGAACTACTAGGAAGAGACTTGATCGGGCTGTGTGTAATATTGATTGGAGAATCAGATTTGAATTTGCTGATATTACTCATCTTCCTAAATTAAAATCTGATCACTCTCCTTTGCTGCTTAACTTTGATCATAGAAGAGTGGAAAATAGAAGAAGAAGACCGTTTAGATTTGAGGCTATTTGGCTTACCCATCCTAGTTTTAATCAGCTAGTTGTGGATAATTGGAGAAGTAATATGCAAAATTTTCCTTTACAATTACATGAGTTCCAAGGAATTTTGAAGGATTGGAACAAAACCACCTTTGGCAATATTTTCCATCAGAAAAAGAAATTGTTCAAAGAGCTTAGGAATATTGACAGCAGGCTGAAAGTTGGTTGGAATAATCAATTGTTAGAGCTTCAAAAGTCCACTTGGAAGGCTTATGAAGATATTCTTGCTAAAGAGGAGGTGTTAGGGTTTCAAAAATCCAGAGCCAAATGGATTGAATTTGGAGACCGAAACACTAAATACTTTCATGGGGTTACAACAATTAGAAGAAGAAGAAACCATATATCCACTCTTCAAAATGACCAGGGGTTTTGGATATCTAACCCTTTAGATCTTGAAATTCTTGCCACGGATTACTTTAAAAATTTGTTCCATACAAATGAGAATATCACCCCCTATACTCTATCAGGTCAGTTTCCCATTATTGAGCAACATATCCTGGAGGAAATGGAGAGAGGGTTAACTGATGAGGAAATTGGTAGGACTATTAAGGGGATTGGTGCCTACAAGGCCCCTGGTCCTTACGGGTATCAAGCTATATTCTATCATAGTCAGTGGAATATTATTGGTCCTGATTTTTGCAGACTAATTAATGATATGTGGGAGAATCCTTGGAAGATTAAAGATATTAATTCCACTTATTTGGCTCTAATTCCCAAAGGAGATAATGTGACCTCTATGAAACGATTTAGGCCTATAGGTCTTTGTAATGTTGCTTACAAGACTATAACTAAATTGGTTTCTAGTAGGTTAAGAGACAGCCTGCAAAATATCATTGGCCCTGCTCAATGTTCTTTTATTCCTAAAAGAAATAGCCATGATAACATCATTATAGCTCAAGAAATTTTCCACTCTATGAGAAGTAAATGGGGGAAAAAGGGGTGGGTGGCTATTAAAATTGACCTGGAGAAAGCCTATGATAGGCTTAGATGGGAGTTTATCAAAGACACGATGGATGATATTGTTCTTCCGATGAAACTCAAAGACATAATTGAGCAATGTGTTTCTACTCCTACCATGCAGGTTCTTTGGAATGGAGAAGCTTTGGAGGAATTTTCTCCCTCTAGAGGTATCAAACAAGGTGATCCAATATCACCTTATCTTTTTGTGATGTGTATTGAGAGACTTTTCCAGTCAATTGAAAAAGAAGATGATAATGGGAATTGGAAGCCTATTCAGATAGCAAGGGAAGGGCCTAAAATTTCTCATCTTGCTTTTGCGGACGACTTAATCTTCTTCTCTGAAGCTTCTATGGAGCAAGCTCACCTTATCCGAGAATTATTAAATATCTTTTGTTGTAGTTCTGGCCAAAGGGTGAGTCAAGATAAAACAAGGGTGTTTTTCTCTAAAAATGTTCCTAGACTTTTAAAGAAAGACATTGGTGATGTTAGGGGGTTCAAGCATACTGATGATCTTGGCAAGTATCTGGGGGTTCCTATTTTCCATAAAAGAGTGGGTTTGAATACCTTCAATTATGTCATTGAGAAGGTTAAGCAGAGACTCAGCACTTGGAAGTCTAGGACATTATCTTTTGCTGGTAGAGTCACTTTGGCTAAATCAGTGGTTCAAGCTATGCCTGTCTATGTCATGCAGTCTAGTGTGCTTCCTAGGGGAACTTGTGATGAAATTGACAAGTTGTGCAGGGACTTTATTTGGGGAGATGATGATCACCATAGAACTGTTCACCTTCTCAGCTGGGAGAAATTATGCCTTCCTAAGAAAGAAGGAGGTCTTGGTTTGAGATCTACTAGAGCTACTGTTGCGTAGAAACGTGATAATTTCTTGTGCAAGTGTACACAATCGTAACAAGTAATACAGTGACAAGTGAGATCGTTCCCACGAGGATTAATTGCTAAACAATTGCTTAATCAATGTAACAAATAGTGATTTGGGGTAAAAAGTAAATGACACACAAATTTTGGGTAACAAGCAATAAAGGTAAAAGTATCAAGGTAATGAAGATCAGATTTGGAACTAGTTGAGATGCATTGCTTTCAGTAAATCCACTAAGATG
Organism: Astragalus glycyphyllos; assembly: GCA_963573325.1. NCBI lineage: Eukaryota > Viridiplantae > Streptophyta > Magnoliopsida > Fabales > Fabaceae > Astragalus > Astragalus glycyphyllos. Next base: position 74,908,679 of record OY754310.1, read on the forward strand.
CTCAAAATGCTATGTTAAGTGCTGCAGCACTAGGTGCTGCCACAATTGTGCATTATGTCTAATGCTTAACACTAGGTTTTAGTCCTCCTAAATTATGTCTAATTCGGAAAGGAATATTTTCCTAGGCTACTGAAGAACAAGCAGTTATCACCTAAGTGTTTTCACCTCATGGCTTATGTTTCCCCTATGTCTAGGGCTCAAACAAGGAACAACTATATGTCTATAGTGCAACTTACCATGTTATCTTGTGAGGTAAATGTACAAACCATGTCTGTGAATATACATGCTAGTTAGATTAGACGGTCAATCCTAATCTAAGATGGAAATAGTAAAAACACACAAGATAAAGTGCTCAACACAATAACATAAGCATTAAGAACAAAATAACTTCATTACATTCAGATTAGCATCCCAACTACAGAGGTTTAGCTCATGATGAGCTTAGACAACATAGAAACTAACTTAAACATCAACAAAGATGAGAAAATCATACTAAATCTCGAGGAGAGAATTTACGCTACACCCAAGAACAAAGGAATAGCTTCAGCGATGATCCACGAAGCAAACCAAGCTCTCCAATGCAGCTTCTTTCACAAGATGAAGCTTCAGTGTTGCTGCAACAATCAAATCCCAGCAATTGATCTTCGAGTAACAAGTAAGGCACGAAGCTTGAGGCTATGCTATACCTCAGGTTTCGGCTTACCCTAATTCTTGGAATGTGGGTCTTTATATAGGGGATGGCTCGGGTAGAGGGATAACCCTAATTGGGGAGGCGCCTTTCGTCCTTTATGAGGGCAAAAGGTCCTTTTTGCCCAATTCCCTAGGTCATCGGGGAATATTCCATGATTGGCACGCACACCCACGTTTGGAGACAGCTGACAGGTGTCCTTGCATCAATTTCCGTGTTTTCCATTGCCTTCTTTCTCATGTTGCGCAATAAACAATTGTGTTCACAATAAGTGCTGCAGCAATAGAACAAACACATTAGACCACAAATTGGGCACCAAAGTGCCCGTTAATACAAAATCAAGCTTGCACCTTAAGTTACTCTAAATTAACATATTTACAACATTAATCACTATATTGCTTGAGAATTAACAACGATTTAAGCTTGAAATAAGAGGTAATAACAATCATATTTGATTGTTATGAGCTACCAATAATGTTTTCTTAATGAAGGGACTTTGGAATTTCTGCTCCAATCCAGAGTCTCTTTGGGTTTCTATTCTAAGGAATAAATACAAGTGTGGCCGGAGGAATTTCCCCAAGATGAATCCAATCAAAAAGGCTCAAACTTTTGGAATGGGTTGATTAATACTTGGGAAGACTTCAGAGCTAATTTATGTTGGAAAATTGGCAATGCAGAAGATGCTAGATTTTGGCAAGATGTGTGGCTTCCTAATGGTGATAATCTTAGCTCTGTCAGTTCGGTGAATATTAACTCTGAGGATTCTAAATTGGCTATCAGACATTTCATCAACTACAATGGTGAATGGAATTGGCCCTTATTTGAAAATTTGCTTCCTGAGACAATTATTCAAAGAATTGCTAATTTCCCTGCCCCCCCCTCTCCTAGCAATTGATGATGAGTTTTTTTGGGGTGCCACTCCGGATGGGAGTTTCACCTCCAAATCAGCCTACTTAACCCAAATGAGAATTCAACATGCAAATCCAGACAGTAATTTCAATCTAATTTGGAAGTGGAAGGGAAACGAAAGAATTCGTACCTTTTTGTGGAAATTGGGTCATGAAGCTATTCTTACTAATGCTGAAAGGCACAGGAGGAAGATGACTGATTCCAAGTCTTGCCCTTTGTGCAATGATGGTGACGAAACCCTTCTTCATCGTTTCCGTGATTGTCGTGTGAGCTTCGCCATTCAGTTATAGTGTGTGGAGGAACTGGTTTGAAGATAATTTGAAGCAAAAGCAGGAAATTGATGAAGAAACTTACTGGAGTTTAACTTTTGGTGTGGCCCTTGACATCATTTGGAACAACCGTAACGATTTGATTTTTGCGCAGAATTCCCATTCTACTCAAGAGTCAATTATTCGCATCAAGTTAATGGAGTTGTTAATTGCTTGCAGAGAAATTCGAATCTTCATCCCCAAATCCATGCTTCTTATACTGATTGGAGTGATTCTTGGAAACCTCCAGAAGTTGGTAGTTTGAAGTTGAATTGTGATGGATCCGTTAATTGCAATGGTCGATCCGCTGGTTGTGGTGGAGTTGTGCGTGATTCCAATGGTGGCTTTGTGTTTGCTTTTGCCCAGCATCTCGAAAATTTGACTGTGCTTGAAGCTGAGTTAACTGCAATTCTGCTGGGTTTGAATGTGGCGTGGAACAGAGGCATCGTGAGGTTAGAGGTTGAATCTAATTCTTCTGATGCAATTGACCTTCTTGTTGGTGGTGGTTCCATGGTGACCAAGGTTGAATGTTTGGTGCATGATATCAAAGATGAGCATTGATTGGAGGAAAGTGAAGAGGTGTTGTAACTCTGTAGCTGATAATCTTGCTCACTTCAGCCATAATTGTGATGGCAATGTTGTTATTTTTGATGTTATTCCAGACTTTTTGGTCCTTTTCCTCACTTCTGATGGGTGTGGGCTGGGTTCTGTAGGAACCGTGTAGTTTGTGTTTCTGCTCTGGGCCTCTGGCCCTTATTATCACCAAAAAAAAAAACCTCGTTTATAAAGTCATTTTGTATTGGTGAATATATAGCAACATAATTGAAGTGCATATATAATATTAATTAAACCATATGTAAACAACCTTCTACACATATGTAATGTGCTCTTCACACAGATGGCAAATATATATCGTGTAAGGAGCCGACCCAATAAATATGAATCAACGTACACATAATTGAAGTGCATATATAATATCAATTTTTTTTTGTTGACACGAAAAAAAAGCTTTTTTTTTTGGTGAAGACAAATCAAAAACTTTTATGAAAGACTGCCGCCAAAACATTTCTACTTGGTCGGTCGTGAGGGGATTTTTCGTGTGGGGGTATTTTGAGAATATTTTGTATGAACTGCTACCTCGCCTCTCTATAGTCCAATTTCCTTTTTATTATTGGATATTACTAAAGCACAAATAATTTAATCTTTTTATCCTATCTTTCGGGTTTGCACATTAAATTATCTCTGGAAAAAGTCAATCTTCAAATTTCTAAGTGGTTTCCATTTTTTAAGAGAGACACGTGTCGGTAGGAGATGAAGTGAATGTTTAGATTTATTTTTCGAAGATTTACTGTATTAATTAGGAGATATTAATTGTTTTTGACATGTTTTAGATATTTTTTGAGTAAAATTGATTTTTGTTTGTAGTTAGCTTGATATAATTTTGACTCAAGTATGATTCATAATTAGCGATGTTAGATGCTAAAGTTATTTTATTATTCCCTAGCGGCTTAGAAACAATTGGAGAATTATTTTGTCAAAACATAAATTACAACTTTTTAAATTACTCTAGAGAATGCAATTTCAATGTCATACAACATTTATTGTCAAAAAAAAAAGTCATACAACTTTTTACTACTACTCGTCGACTGCATTCTTTTGCAATATAATGATTGTTAAAAGATGCTTTTATTGACAAAAATAAAATAAAAATGATAATGAATACATTATCAAGTATTTTTTCATATAATTATTATTATAGACATTTTTTAAAGTTAAAATAAAATATTAAAACTTTATTGAGAATTCCAATGTTGGTAGTTAGTCTCACATTGACCCTTGTACCAAAAAAAGTCTCACATTGACTAAAATTCTAAATGAATGATAAACATAACAATTTTTAAAATTTGTGAAAAAAACATGTACCATTGATTCATATAAAATCTAGAAAAAGATATAAATGAAAAATATACATAGGGTGTTTTTGAATGAGAAGTTAAATGAAATGATTTTTATATGAATTTGTCTGTTTTTCAATTATGTGATTAGTTAAAGACAAATGTGGTGTTACTATTATAAAAATAAAAAGGAAAAGAACCAACACTCCTAGTCCAGTGGTTTAGGCTCCTGTTGGGACGTGGGGGGTCCATTCGGTTTGTTCTCGGGTTTGATTCCCGCCTATGTCAAATAGGGTGTTGGCCAGCGAAATTATTAAGAGCCCCAAGTAGCGAGCGCAGATTAGTCCTTCGTTGACAGCGTTAGGACACTGCGTGGGTCGCTCGCGAGGGTCCGATAAAAAAAATAAAAAGGAAAGGGGCGAGGGACGCCGGCAAAAAATTGAGATTGGCCCTTATTTGTATTATGTTATTATTATTTTGACTGAATGTAATATTTTTTCTTATGAATTACTGAAGCATAGATTAAAAAAATCAATTAGAGGTGTACGTATTAACGTCGCCAAATAGATAATATTAAAAAGGCTTAAATATTTGATCCCCTGCAAATATCTCAATTTTTCATTTACCCCATTTAAAAAAAAAGTTTTAAAATCAACCTTGTAAATAATAAGTGTTTCTAGTTACCCTCTACAGGGGGTAACCGTAAACTTTTTATATTTTTCAGGGGGTAACCGTACATGGTTTATACCCATTATACACTACATAATCTAACAGAAGGGTGATCGAAAACTGTTTATATTTGTCGGGGTAACCGTAAACTTTTTTTTACAGGGGTAAATGAAAAATAGGTATATTTGTAGGAGGATCAAATATTTAAGCCTATTAAAAATAAGTATGTAACTAATGTTGTCAAAAAAATAAGTATTTAACCAAAAAATATAGAATTCACCAAAAAAGAAATTTTTTTTAAACCATTCACCAAAACAGAAATAGTATCTTAACTATGCGTGCTTTCTCTCCACATATTATTATATACGTGCCGATGTTTTTTTAGATAAGCAAAAGTTTTAAAAGTTTTATTGACGGGAGTACAAGTGATACTACGATCCTGTATAATTACAAAGGCCTCCTTAACCCGTTTAGAAAAAAGTTAGCTGAACAATTTGAACAATTACAAATGGGCATGACCATGAAAATGTACAAGCTGCTAAGAATTACTACACCAGAGCTCAATATTATCAACTTTTTGGATATACCAAGCTCCAGAACCTATGCACACCTTCAACATCCCTTGATTATCAACTTTTTAGATAGCCAAATCATTACTGCCACTTACCAAATTCCTGCACTTTTTTCATCAGCATGACCAGATCAGAAGTGCTTCTGCAGCAGCGTTTTAAACACATCAAGCAAAATTATAACGGAGTACTAGCTAGCAGCCACATTCAGTACCATCAATAATATATATATATATATATATATATATATATATATATATATATATCAACATACAATCAGCACAATATTAAATCTGATTTAAGCACATCAATGGAGAGCACCGCCAGCGCTTGAGTATGATAACCTCAAGTTTCTTCCGGCCCTTTCCTTAAACCACTGCCAAGAGAATATCATTATTCGGTTGAATAGGCAAGTCGCATTAGCTAGCTACCACGTTTATTGGAATTGTCGATGACTACTCTAGTCCGGGAACCTTGCTACGTACGTGTATACCCGACTTTGTTGGCCGGTCCGTGTGGTTCTCCCCCTCCCAACAGAGTTTTTGTCACACCCAATATTCGAATCTGAGACCTTGTGGTGATGCAATTCCAAACCCCGTTATGATATTCTTAATAACGTTTTCCTCAAACAATTTTTTTTCCATAATAATGGGTCGTTAAGAAATGGAATCTACGGTATATCTCGTTTAGGTATATCTCGTTTAGGTGGGCATAATCGTTTAGTTGGAGCACAATCATTCTCGTTTAGTTGGAAAAGAACATTATTCTAAAGAAAAGATCGAAATTAATTGATGCAAAACTCAATTAAATAATGATTTGTCCCCAAAAGTGACTCAGAAAACAATTACAGAAATAGGCAATATATGCCATAATAGAACTACTAATAACATGCTGAAAGTTGAGAAATCGTTGCTGTAGTAACCCTTCTTCCCCCTCATGCATATTCCATCTTTCATATGCTAATTTAATAACTAATGTCACTTTTCCTACTTAGCTATTTTGTCATGGACCACACCCACTTGCATCCATTTTCAACGATTTAAATATGCAATATATATATCCTTTATTAATCAACTCAACCAATAGAAAAATTCATATCTACAAAAAGAGTAGACCCGTGTTTTGTGTTATATCGATTTATCTCTTCCACTGGGACAAAGTTCTTATATATATCAAAATATTTATATTATATTACGAGCAATGTAGCTAGCTAGCTAAAGTGCATCATCCTATACGTCACATGAAAAAACCTCTCTCTTCGATCCCTAGAATGGTCCCTTCCATTTCTCTCTGTTCCTACAGGGAGTTTCTATATAACCCTTTCTGTTGCAAGGAAAGCATGCAGAAGTGAGCTTAATTTACTATATTCCTAGCTATTTGTATTTGTTTTGAAGATGTGGCCTACATTAGTGGCTAATAAGATACTCAAGAAGCGACTTGGAAGCAATAACTTTATAGCAGATTATCCTAATGAAGAACCCTTGTTGGGTATTGCAGACATTTATCACAGCCCAAAGACTGTTCTTAATGATCTCAAGGACAAACACAAATACAAGTAAGACTGATCGATGTTCTTTTTGAGTTTTGTTTATTTTTTTGTCCCTCTCAACTTTATTTTCTAATATTGTTTTTCTTTTTTTTCATGCAAAGGGTTTTTGTGAGTACATGGAATGTTGGTGGGATTGCACCTGGTGAAGATTTGAACATAGATGATTTGTTGGAGACATGCAACAACTCTTGTGACATCTATGTACTTGGGTATGTATTTTCATAACTGCTTCAACTACTTTTGGCTTTTTATCTAATACTTATTTATTTATTTGTTCTGCTACACAATTCAGGTTTCAAGAAATAGTTCCTCTAAAAGCATCAAATGTGTTGGGGTCAGAAAGTAATGAGATTCCTAGAAGATGGAATTCCATAATCAGAGAAGCTTTGAACAAGGATCAGAGAGACAAAAAGTATGATCTCAAAGAAAATTCAGCAAAGGAGTGTGAAGCCTCTTCACAAGATTTCCAATGCATAATTAGCAAGCAAATGGTTGGAATATTCATATCTGTGTGGGTAAAGAGAGATATTCGTCCATTCATTCAGCATCCAAGTGTTTCATGCATAGGCTGTGGAATAATGAACTGTTTGGGAAACAAGGTGATGATCATATATAACAAAATATATAACAAACCCCACTCAATTATATTATTAATTACTTTTGCACCATTAATTACTGTCAACATCAACCACTTTTGTAAAGTAGCCAATTATGTAAAAGCTAACATCTCATTGGTTATCTATAAATCTTTTGTGTACAGGGTTCTGTGACAGTGAGGTTTCAGTTACATGAAACAAGCTTGTGTTTTGTGTGTAGTCATCTAGCTTCAGGAGGAAGAGAAGGAGATAAGAAGTGTAGAAACTCAAATGTTGCTGAAATATTTTCACGTACTAGCTTTCCTAGAGGTCCTTTGCTTGATTTGCCAAAAACCATTCTAGATCATGAGTAAGTAATTCACTAGTGTACAGTACTAAAGTTTGAAACCGTCCAAACTGATTTTTATTACTAGTTCTTTTTTCCTCCTTGCTTTTTCTTTAATAATTATGTTCCTTTCCCGATTATTTTATATAATAGTATAATAACAAATAATCATGAAAACAAGACGCAAATATTAAATAACAAGCATAATTTACCGATATCCAGCTTTGAATTTGTCCCCATTGTCCCCAGAGAAAAAAATGCTGCCAAAACATCAATATTTTTTTACTACTAAATATTTTTTTGGTTCTACTAGAAGATACACTAATCTTTCCTTTCAAAAAAAAAGGAAAGAACCAAGTCCAAAGCATGGTTGAGATACGAGTCATTGTCATGCTCCATTAGAGGTGCCAATTTAGCACAGTCCAATAGGCCGACTTGATGACCCAATACTTCTGAGTTGGGCTGACAATTAGACTCATGGGTTAGGATATAAAAAATATGGGCACATAGCCAACTAGATAATTAGACTGGCCCAACCCATCCCACTTTTATATTTTGGCCCAATGAACTATATAGGTTGAGCTGAGCGGCCAGTTTGACAGCTCTATATTCCCAATGGAGGTAATAGTTAGCCTCATATTGACCACACTTAATCAAATTAATGAAACACACACTCCCTCAACTTGTACTTAAATTAAACCTTTGCCAATTATTTTAGCAAAACTAATCACACCATTTTTATGATGCAGTGTTATAATATTGCTTGGAGATCTAAATTATAGGATATCACTTCCAGAAGAAACGACACGGTTACTTGTTGATAAAAGGGACTGGGATTCCTTATTAGAAAATGATCAGGTGAGATTAAAAAGTCTACTTCAAATTCCTTTAAAATATTCCTTAATTAAATTTATCCCTCTAATTTAATTGCATCCAATGGAAATGCAGCTATTGATGGAGCTAATGAGTGAGAATATATTAAGAGGATGGCATGAAGGACCAATCAAATTCGCACCTACCTACAAGTATTTTCCAAATTCTGACGTCTATTATGGATGTTGTTATCATGGAAAAAAGACAGAAAAGAGGCGAGCACCAGCTTGGTAAGAAATATAGTAACATTATTTTTCTTAGGGATATATACTAGTAGTAAGAATATAAAATTGCACCGTAACGTCAACATAGTGTATGAAATTATAAATACTAGCCCCATAACCCGTGAGATGCACGGGGTTGGCTAAATTCCTTCGTGTAAATGAGTAATAAATTTTTTACGCATTTATTAACAAACCACCTTATAAACATTCATACTCGGGTTTTTTAACTATACAGAGTTTGTGTCCTATGGTAGCTTACGTCAGTGGACCAATGGTGTTGGTTTGTAAAATATATAGTCAAATAACTGTGAATAAAAATTAAAATATAAAATAAATAAGAAAATTATAAAATTAAAAAAGAATACTAACAAAGATGTTGAAATTAAACATCCATAGATAGTAGGAAGAAAATGTCTAAAAATTTTAATAAGATATTCCATATTTATCAAATGTAAATATAAAAACCTAACTCATAATTAGAAATAAAAGAATACAACAAAATTAGCAAGTGAAACACGTGGGTATCATGTAGGGTTGTATGAAAATCACCGATAAAATAGAAGCAACGCAATACTTGAAGGTAGAAAGTTTAAAGACTATGATGTGATGTTCTTTTGTAAATGTGGTTGAAGTTCCCGTGAATAAAAATTAAATTTTAACCATAAAGCATTTTACGGATTTTGTCACGATTTTTTTTAATCAAGCCAACTATCGAAAAACAAACTTTGTGTATTTGAAATTTTGAACAACTAAATTTTTTTCTGAACCATAAAGTCCACCAAATCACACTATTTAGCATCTTACTATACGTATATTGTCATAAAATGAAACTTTTTTTCAACCCAATTGATTATTGAAAAATAAACTTCACATATTTAAACATCTGAAAATTTTCAAGACCGTAGAGTACTCCATAAAATATATAAAGTACTCCCTAAAATATACTACTCAGTATCACACTTTATGTAGTTTGACATGAATTTATTTCCAACCGAACCAGTTATTGAATAATAAACTTTGTGTATTTGAACGATTAAATTTTTTTCAAAATCACAAAGTACACAAAAACACACTATCTAGTATCTCACTTTACATATTTTGTCATGAAATTAAATCTCTTTTTCACCTAATTGGTTATTGAAGAATGAAGTTTGCATATTTAAACATCTAAAACTTTTTTCATAAAGTAAACTACTCCGGTATAAAAAAGATAAAAAATAAAAATTTAAAATATGAAAGAAGAAAAAAAAGAGTATAAAAGAGATAAAAAGAATAAAACTTTAAAATATAAAAAAAAACTAAAAAAAAAAGAAGAAAAAAAGTTGGCGCCAAAGTTATGCGGCAATGACAAGCCGCTTATAATCTTAAGATTTTATTTTTTGACCAAAGAAATTATAAATATTTTAAATAAAATTTGTGATCAAACTAGTCTTTTTAGTCGGTCAATTTATAGTCTCTATATAGACTAATCTGATTAATATCTTTTAATTTCAAGTATTATTTTAAAATTGCTTATTTCAAAAGACAAAGAGTCCGATTGTTGCAGTTTTTTTTTTAAAATAACCACTTTTTTTATTAAATTAATCCATTTTAGATTTTTTTATCTGTTTGTTACATTTTAAAAAAAGAATGAGAATCACTTGTCAAAAAAAAAAGAATGAGAATCTAAAAATAATTTAAATGTTTGTTTCAAATTAGAATCTGTTTTGAGTAGCTTCTCATAAAAATTACTTTTAAAGAATGATTATTTTTAAAAAAAGTTATTTTCATTATGTTATATAAATACAAAATAACTTTTAATTTTCTTAAAAATACATACAAAACTATCCTTTAAATTATTTAATTAACACTAAAATCACATGTTTTTTAATCCGTAAGAAACGGGCTCCAAATTGACTTATTCCAACACTAAGGACTACTTAAAAAAACATTTTAAGGACTAATTAAATCAATCAAATACTCAATTTTTTTGGTCAACACACAGAGTGACAAGTATCACTCGCAAACTTATATACGCAAAATAAAGATCCAGATTCAAATGCCGGATAACCACAAAAAATGTTCGGTCTAACAACATTGTCGGTTACTAATCGATATGAAATGTATAATTATGGTTGCATATGTAACTAAGTTTGATGAATAATTGTTAAACTTTGTTTTTAATTTAGGTGTGATCGAATAGTATGGTGCGGCAAGGGTTTAAAGCAACTTGAGTATACTAGGAGTGAATCAAAACTATCAGATCACAGGCCTGTTAAGGCAATGTTTACTGCAGTAGTCAAAAGCTCACAAAGCTTGTTTCTATCAGAAAGATTCCAACAAATTAAAACTCCTTTTGATGTTTCAACAACTGATGAATTTATGTGTATAGAAAACAATTGACTTTCTGGTTGTAGTGTGTGATTGTGTACATATAAATGTTTAATTTTAACATTTTGAAAAGGAGAGAACAGAATTGGAAATTCAAAGGATTATTGGGAAACGTACGTCTTGCAGTTGACATATTATAAAGCTTTTTGTTTCTGATGATGAGTATACAGTGGAGTTGGTTGTTGTTGTTGAATTATTTAGTACTTCATGTTATCTTATAGAACATGGACATCCATATGAAACACTATAATCCCAAAATAATTTCCTATCTTTTGAAACCTAAACACAATTAATTAATCAAACTTTTTTGCAACCTGAGGACCACATAAATTGGAGGGTTCAAATTGTATTAATCATGAAATAAATAAAGTTAAACTAACCTTCTGAAATGACTGAAATATTAATTATAAGCCAATTATTGAGCAAGTTGGAAGGAGTGATCAAGGACAATGGTATTGGTTAGTATGAAACTTAATATGTGGAAAGTGGGAACATCGCCCTCTTATCCTCTCTGAGCATGAAATTTGCACATATAGTTAATTAACTTTTTTCTTTTCAACGATATATAGACCAATCACCAATTATTAAATCTAGATATACTAGAAGATATTATTTTTTATAAATGCAACTTGTGAGAAGAAATAAGCAAATGTGTTCTTTTCTAGCTAGTGGTGGTATATAACTTGAGGCGTGCAGGGCACAAAATACAAGAAAGGCTTCTTAATTAGGGTTGTGTAATCCAACTTTCCATCTAGAAGGGATATCTTAACTAGTCGCTAGTCTTTGTATTGTCATCAATTGCAACTTGCTGGTTAATTAATAATCATATAGACTGTTAGTATTAGGGCATATTTGTTTGCAACTTAACTTAACTTAACTCAGTGTTTGCAATTTGCCTTACTTTATTGTTTGTTGAATTCCATCACTTACCGTATTTTGTTTGTGTAGTTAAATTTTTTATCTTGATAGTATGCTATATAGGTTAGAAATCAGTAGAATAGGATAATGAATAATTTTCAAAATTCACTCTTATAAAATTTAAAATTTAAAATCTAGTACAATAGGAAACAAAACTAGGGTTTTAAAAATTTGAATATAAAAAATTACAAAAAAAAAGTTAGATTCATATAAAAATTATTTGGCTTAAATATGTTTTTCATCTCTGCAAATATATTTTTTTAAAAATAGTTCCTGTAAAATATTTTTGTTTTACATATGCCTTTCTGTTAGTCTTGCTGTTAGTCTCTGCTAAAGATATGTTGAACTGTCAAAAATTATCCTATTAGGCTTGCCACATATTTTTTTTATCTTTCTTATTTATTTTAAGCCTAATTCCTAAACGTCAATTAGGATTTCTTCATCTTCTGTATCCCTCATCTTGAGATATCATCTTCTTCAAAATTTCCTCACCACAGCTCACATCTCTCTTCTCATCGACCCCCTTCTTCTTCAGTTTTTCCCCAAACACCATGAGGAGAAGATTTCAGAGAGAGCTTCGTGGTAGCCGAAAATTTCAAAGAGGACTTTGACAACAGTGGAGGAGAAAATACCCAGAAATTTCTCAAACTCAAGAATACCCAGAAAATAAATTTAGAAATTAATCACCTTTTATTTTAGAGGTTTTTAAAATCACCATTGAGATATTTTTCACCCTCCAAGCTTCCAAGTCATGGCAGTGTCTTTTTATTTGAAAGTAACAACGAAAAAATCTACCAAAAATAACATTGAAAAGAAATACAAATTCTCCAAATATTCTGCCACTGGCCACTGCAGAGTATTCATTTTGAAGATGTTAAAGAGCTTTTAATTTGAGTACCATTTCTTCATTTTAATTGCGGTACTTGTTTCTATTTCCGTTGGCACTTGTATCTCAGTACCTGTACTGCTTATTTCATAGTAGCACTAACTTTCCCTTTCAATATTCAATAATACAAGTGGTTCCAAAAATCAGTATCTTACATTGATCAAAATTCCAAAGTACAAGATTATTACAACCAAACAACTATATGTTACATTGATGCAATTCAAACCAGACTACATTAAGTTAAAAACATAACAACAGCAGATTAGTTAAGCTCAAAGAACTCCTGCTTTGACATTTGTTCACATGAGGGCCTCAACTTTGTTGAACATAATAGCAGCAGCCAAATTAATTTGGACATAGGCATGGAGAAAATAAATATTGCAACTCTTTGTTGGCATCTCATCTTTTGTAGTCATGAACAACATAGTCTCCTGCCACTAGCTTGATATTTTTTTGCAAGGTCAGCCGTTCAAAGACCTGCATTTGCAATAAAAAATGAAATCTAATCACTCCATTGAACTATATGACAATTTCCAATTCTTCCAAACAGAATGTTTCAACACAACAGAACCAATTACTTAAACTTGCATCACAGTGGTAAAAAACATCCTCCAATTAGTAGCTTTATGGAGCATCCTTGCTATCAATGGCTTTCTACTGCCAGTGTTACCAGTTTTGATCCCATGGTTTAGCATTACTGGTGAAGAATCAATTTCATAACAAACCCAATTTCATAACATATCCAATTTCTTAACATAACAGTTGAAGAATCACTCCATTTTCTAATTCATAACAGACCCAATTTCTTAACATACTGATCCGATTTCTTAACATAACAGTTGAAGGTAGAAAACTCAAATTGCACTGACAGAGGTAGAAAATGCAAATTCAGAAAACTCCCAAATCCAACCCTCCCCTCTTCTTCTTCGACCCTATCTCCGTTTCAAACTCAGAAATACCTAGAAACGTTTTTTTTTCTCAAACTCAAATACCCAAAACTTAAACCCAGAAATTTCTTTCGCTTTTTCTCAAACTCAAACTCCGAAATTTCGTAAACGATTTCTTCCAATACGCCAAAAATGGAAGATTGTCAACGAAATCTGAAGAATCCGTGGGAATAGGGTACATGGTGAGATTTGGGAATTTTTCTTGAATAGGGTATGAAGGAACGAAATCTGAAGACAAGATGGCATCCATCTCATATGCAATAAAAAATGAAATCTAATCACTCCATTGAACAATATGTTTTTTAAAAAAAACTATATTTATAGAGACTCATATTTAAACCAAATTATTTTAAAAAGTACATGTATCTTTCTAAGATGAATAATTTTTATTTTACATAACACAAAAATTTAATTTATCAAAAAATAAATTAAAGTAGAAATATAATAAAATTAAAATAATTTATCTAATTTTTTTATGAAACGATTTAAATTCAAATATAATTAAATATAAGTATATTTAAAATAAAAATAAAAATAGTAAATTAAATTAAAAAATAAAGATTAGAGCAACAATCGTAATTTAGAAATTAATATTTAAAAATATATATTTAGATTAAAAATAAATATGATTTTCTCATAATTCTGTCATTTTATATTATTAATACCATTAAACTAGTATTGTTTGTCAAAAATATATTTGTACTATTATATATTTTAGTCAATCTCAAACACATGATAACATTATATAATGCTATCGGGTTTTTTACGATGTGGCGCATCAATCACAAGAAATGATAAGAAATTTGTTTTTTGTTCAATAAGAAATGATAAGAATTTATGCTATCGGGTTTAGGGTATTATTGTTTGGGTTTTTTCTTTTGTACCCCACTCATTTGACCCAATACCCCACACACTCTTGAAAAGACCAAAATATCCTTTCACAAAATTCAAAAACCCCAACATATCTCGAACTCAAAAAAAAAAGGAAAATCGGATTTACCCCACCCAAAGGTAAATCCAATTTCCAATCAGACGTAGCCTATAGGTAAATCCGATTTCTATCAAAAAATAAATAAATAAATAAATCATTTAAGAAATTTAAATTATTTTTTTAAAAAAAAGAAATTAGATATCAATAATATGAATATCGGTCTTCTTTGGGTTCAATTTAGTGACGATGTTGTACGTCGAGCGAATAATTTAAGCTAAAAAATCAGTTTTCGGGCAACCTACTCTGATTGCAATGAAACCACAACCATTAAATCCGAAATAAATCAAGGACCATGACTCCCTCCCATTGAAGGGACTTCTTACGGGACTGCGGGGCTCAAATTCCCAAATTCCATCGTTTACTATTTTCTATTAATTTTTTTAATTTTTCACAGTCTCCAAAAAATCTAAAAAAATTTGCATAGCCTTAGTTTGGTTTTATTAGATTTTTAGTGGTGTTTGTATAATTTTTGGATTAGTTCTGACTCTTTAACAAATTTTTAGTAGCATTTTTAGAAATTTTTTTTAAAAAAGTAAAAAAAAAAATATCCAAAATCAGATTTACCTTGGGGGAGGTAAATCCGATTTCCCTAAAAATAGGGAAATCGGATTTACCTCCCCCCAAGGTAAATCTGATGGCTAAAATTAACAAATCGGATTTATCTCCCTCTAAGGTAAATCCGATTTGTTAATTTTAAAGTCGTATATACCTAGTGGGGGTGCACGAAAAGGTAAATCCGATGGCTAAAATTAACAAATCGGATTTACCTCCCTCTAAGATAAATCCGAGCGCGTTCATTTTAGGCAGGGGTATTTTCGTCTTAAAAAATCTTGTGGGGGTATGGAGGGAAAAGGTGGGGTACAAAAAAAATCCCTTATTGTTTTCGCTCCTTTTAAAATTGAAATTCTAAGTTGGGGCGCTTCATGATCTTACCTCGAACTTCATGTTCTAGCCCATGCTGCTGGGTGCCGTAGGGTTTTAGAATTGGGCTGAGCCCAACACCTACTATTTGGGGCCTGCTACATGAATACACCTCCTTTTTCAGCCATGCACCCACTATTTTTTTTTCAAAAATAAAATACACTCACCCCACGCGAACCCCGCCTCTGCAAAATTCTGATATGTGGTTTCTAATGTTGAAATAAAGAAAGAGAATAAAAAACTCGAAATTTGTAAAAAACTTATATAAAATTGTAAATCTTATTACAATGATGATCAACTAATTACATGCTTTTATAATGTAGAGATAACTTAGAGTTAGTTATGAATTATGTGACAGTTGATATCAGTTGTACTAAGGTTGTTGAAGAAGCAAGGCAGTGAGGTGATTGCCCTAGGCCCCATTTGCCATAAGCTCCCTTCTTAACATTTATTACATATGGCATTTTGGAAGACTCAAAGCTCTATCTATTATCCTCCTAATTTCAATAATTGTTAGGATAACAACTCAAATATGTTTTTAAAATACAATATGAACCGTACCTTGGTGAATCTGCGGAGACGGATGATCTGCGGAGACGGTCAAGGGACGGATCGTCTGATACTGTAGGTTGAGGAAGACCTGAACGCGCGCGCGCGCGGGGGGAGGGGGGTGTACCTGCAAGAACACTCCGACGCCCAAGTCAGCTATATCGAGCTACAGTAATATCTAGTGAATGAATTGCGTACCTGACATCTGGTGACTGGAGGTATTTATAGTGAATAGTCTGGATCGTTGGCGTCGGATAGCCCATTTGCGATGGGGGCCCAAGTATCAGTGGAGCTGACCACTTCGCTATTGGGCTGGTCGATTAGCTGTTGGATCATGCCCAGCGAAGCTGGCCCTTCCCTTGCTGGGTTGGATCGTTGCTACTGGATTGGGCCTGACGACTGGCCCAGTCCAGAACAGTTGCCCCCCAAGCCAAGGTCGATCGCTGAGCGGGGGTAGGCTTGATGCGCGGCCATGCTGGTCGTGCTCGATCGGTAGTTTGATAGGTCTTGCCCCCAGTTCATGACTTGTGAATTTTCTGCGGTCGATATCGTATCGGATCGATCGAAAATTGATAGTCACTCTCCTGGTTGTCCAATTCCGGTGAATATTTCGAATATAAAAAGTGTTTTAGATAAACAAATAAAAAAAAGAATTTTATTCTTTGTTGGGCCTATTTTCGTGGGCTTATATATATGTTAGTATGAGGGTCTCTTCTTTCTTTCATTCTCACCACTCATTCACCAAATCCGAATTTCAATATCCTCTTCCCAACCAAAAGGGGCGATCCGCTCCCCTCCTTGGTGCCAACAAAAGGGGCGACCTGCCCTCCTTTGCGCGAACAAAAACAACAACAAAAAAAGGGGCGACCTGCTCCTCTTTGCCCGTGACGCTGCCGGTGACCTTGCGACGTTGCTGGGTGGTTACGACGGCACGATCTGAAGAGAAGAAAGGGGGCGACCCGATTGTGAAAAAAGGGGCGACCTGCAGCTGCCTTGGAGTGAGCTGTACTTCGGTTGATCGCTTCTTCGTGTAAGTACTACTTCCCCTAAAGCAGCGTGAAAAAGGGGCGACCCGAGAGGAGGCGGTGTGAAAGAAAAGGGCGAATTGAGAGAGGGAGATGGCGCGTAAGAAAGGGGCGACCCGAGAGTGAGGTGGTCGCGAAGGAAGGGGGCGACCCGAGAGTGACATGCGTGGTGAAGAAACGAGTCGACCCGAAAATGGGGCGACCCTATCGCACCTCACCGCCCCTCAACTGCTCGTCGCGCCCCATCCAATCACTTAGACGACCTCCCTATTGCTCCTTTCAACGCACCAATTTGCTTTTGCCCTGATTGCTTATGCTCTTTTTGACGCATCAATTTGATTTCACTTTTTGTCTTTAAATCTGATCGATTTTTTTATTTTTATATCCAGTGCGTTGTTTTGATCATCCTAGGAGGTGACTCGGTCTTCTTTATCGGCAAATCTTAATCCAAAGGTATTCTCCCTTTCTTTTGTATTTATTATTCTTGTTTGTTTTTGATTTGGCGGGGAGGGGCGATCAGGCTTGGGATGAGACAATCACTCCTCATTCGCAAGCCTAAGTACTCGTTTAACGAGTGATCGCCCCTTCCTGCAGGTTTGCATCGTGGCGAGGACCAAGCAAACTCGACGCAAGTCTCCATCTTCCGATCCTCACGTTGCTCGAGTTGCTACCTCGAAAAAGGGGAGATCTCCCGAGATGGCAGATGGTGAGGGGGATACGAGCTCTTCTGAGTCTAGCCGTTCTTCCGAGTCTCATGCCCGTTCTATAGGGGATAGGTCGTGCGGCTCTTCTTCCCAGAGTGCCGAGTCGTCTAAACCCGCCAGGCTCAGGTCGTCTTTCGGGGGTCAAACGGACGTTGATTATTCTTGGGTTTCTTCCACCATTCTGAATGAAGTATCGAAAGTGACAAAAAGGGAGTTGGATTTGGCGGCCCAGTGCGTGGGCAATGACGACCAGGAGTGGCAGGTCGAGAGCATGGGAATTGATGAGCACATTGCTACCTTCCCAACGGAGCTGAAGTTCACTATGTACATGAGGGTTCTCAACATCATGAAGATACGACCACCCTTTACTCCCTTCGAGCGTGGGGTCCTTCGTTTCTTGGATGTCGCCCCATCACAACTTCATCCCAACTCTTGGGGCTTTGTCAAGGCATTTGAGGTTCGGTTATGCGCGCTGAAGAGGCCGGTTTCTCAGAAGCTCTTCTTCACTATCTTTGATACTAACCGGCGTGGAGAGAAGCATAGTCACAAAACTAGGTGGGAGTTTCTCAGTTTAAAGGCTGTTACGGGTTTCAAGCTTTTTGTACCTTATATGGATTCTGTGAAGAAGTGGAAGAGCAAGTTTCTTTGGGTTGCCCCGACCACCCGTGGCGATCAAGACTTGGTGGGATATCTAAACGACTACGGGGAGGCCATCGATTTCGTGTTTCCTATTTCTTGGTCACCGCGACACTACCTTCGGGAGCCACATACTTATCGGTTCACCTTAAAGCAGTTGGGTGCTACTGATAGAGAGACCTTGAGATTACTCAGGAATTTGGCCTCCCATTTACCCTCTGAAGAGAAGCTGATTCCCTGCAAGCCACTTGTTCTGTCCGACTCCCCTGACAAGTTGGATGTAGCCTTAGGTCGGCTGGCTTTCTTATTCGTGTATTAGTTTTTATCCATGTGTAATGGTCTCGTTTGTTTTCTTTTACTTACCTTATCACTTTTTTGTCACCTTGCTTGTTTTCTAACAACTATGTTTGTATTCTTGCAGACGAGATGGCAGATGGACAGTTGACTTTTGCTGAGCTAGTTGCTGGTGCCAGACAGGGGCCTCCGAAGTGTAGAAAATCGGTTCGTGCTGAGGGTTCTACCCCTATTCCTTCCCCACCACATCCCGAGGCGCATCCACAGACTCCTCCGGTGGATTCACATCCCGGGGGCGACCCTGAAGGTCCTCAGAAAACAAAGAGGAGGTGGGCTGATGATGTTGTGTCTGATGGAGCGGTCCACCATTCCGCGGGCGTACCTGATCAACCTGGGAAGAAAAAGCATGGTCGTGGCAAGTCTCCTAGGGTGATGTTGGACCAGCTGGGTGCTGTTTACCGGGACCGCTTCGTGGAAGACCCTATCGACACTGCTATTGACGTTTTGAAGGCTGCTTCCAAGCAGCTGAAGAGGACTCAGAATGAGGAGGATGAGCGGTTTGCAGGTAAATTCTTTTGGCTTAGCTTGACCGGTCAACATATCTTGCTTTCGAATTTCCTTACATTACTTCTTTCTTTTTGTAGAGTTGACCGCGAAGAGGGACAAGGCTTTGGATCAAGCAAAGAAAGCCAAAGATGCCCTGGAGGGATCTGAGAGGAAGGCTAGCATGTTGAAGGAAGAGCTGCAAAAGTTGAAGTCCGCCAAAGAGGTTTCTGAAGCTAAGATAAAGGAAGAGCTGCAAGAGCTGAAGTTGGCCAAGGAGGCTTCTGAGGCCAAGATGAGGGAAGAGTTTGAGAAGTCGGTTTCCGCGCTCAAGGATGAAGTAGAAGCATTGAAGAAAGAAAGAGACGAGAATGAGAAGGCATCGGAGGAGTCTAAAGATTGGGGTGATAGGGTTACCCGTGATGCCGTTGAGATCGTAAAGGAGCAGTTTGCTAATGCTCTGAAGCAAGTCCAGCTTCGTTTTCCCAAGGTGGTGGTTGACACGACTGTTTTTGATCCCAATCATGTCGTCCTAGGTGACCAGATTGTGAAGCCCACCGGCAGGCCTGATGGGACCAACCTGGTCATCTATCAGCGGCGATGAGGGTGGTTGGGTCTTTCTTACCCATCCTTTTGTAGTTCTGATATTACTTTACCCTGACTTACGCTTTAACTTTCTAGCTTTGGAGTTTATCTGATTTCATTGTAACCCATACTCGATGTGTTCATACTCCGACATTTTGTTGCATGATTTATTTTGCCTAAACTCTTTGCGCATGTATGACACTCAAACTCTTTGACGATATATCTGATATGTTCGATATGCGTTCTCGTTTTTCGAAACGTTTGTTACATGGGCAACGTCATGGCAATTTATACTTGGCCATTCTTGGTCGCGCCGGGTCAGGTCGTACTTGGCCAGGCATGATCGTCCCTGGCAGGCATGATCGTCCCTGGCAGGCATGATCGCCTTTGGCAGGCATGATCGCCTTAGGCAGGCATGATCGCCTTAGGCAGGCGTGATCGTCCCTTGTATTGCCAGGTCATTCCTGGCCAGATCGCCTAAGGGAGGAGCGGCCGCGCCCGCTAAATGATTCGTTTATTTGGTTTATATTATCATTTAAACCGCTAAGTTCGTTTGGTTTACTTAGTTATTTGATAGCCTTACGTGTTAGACTTGTTGATCTCGCGTTATCTGTATGTTCCACCTGTTTCGTTTGAGTGGGATCGATCTTAGCCCGCGGACAGTTTACCGGGCTCCTACCCAGATTTAACTCGCCTATGGGAATGCACCTGTTCGTTCGGTCGCTTCGTTTTACTTAAATTCGTTTAAATTTTTCCCCACCTTGCAGTTTATCAAACTCGGTTTAATTCTAACTCGCGTGGTGGGGTGAACCATCATTGGTTCGCTCGTGATAGATCATTCGTGAATAAAAAGATCAATGCACACATCAATAAAAAATGCCTCGTCTTTATTGACGGACGTGCGGGCCTCGATAAAAAACCTTGTGGGAAAAAGAGCGTCCCGCCCGTTTATTTGTTCGCATAGTTTAACATAAAATTCATTGGTAGAAATACAAAAGGACTAATCAAATGTAATATCTCCTCAGGTTGATGGCGTTCCACGTCTTGGGAATCAGTCCACCATTCATCGTCTGCAGCATGTAAGCACCTTTGCCTGTTTTGGATATGACACGGTAGGGGCCTTCCCAGTTGGGGGCGAGCTTGCCCATTACTGCGTTCCTCTGTCCAATATCTGCTCTCCTCAACACCAGCTGTCCGACACTGAAATCCTTGGGGACGACCTTGGCATTATGCCTCGTGGTCATCCCTTGCTTGATCAAAGTTTCTCTAAGTGCTGCCTTGCTGCGGAGCTCTTCTACTAAGTCCAACTCCTCCCGGATGGCCTGGTTGTTCTCACTAGGCGGCTTCAGGTTGGTCGTCCTCCAGCTTAATTCTCCGATCTCGACCAGGATAAGAGCATCGGTTCCGTAGACCATCTTAAAGGGGGACTCCCCAGTGGTGGAATGTGGGGTTGTTCGATACGCCCATAGCACATACGGGAGTTCTTCAGCCCATCTTCCCTTTGCTTCATCCAATCGCCTTCTGAGGCCACGCAAGATCACTCAGTTTGCAGCCTCGGCTTGTCCATTCGTCTGCGGGTGTTCAACTGAGGAGAAGCGCTACTTCACCCCAAATTCGATCAAAGCTTCCTGAAACTTCTTGTCTGTGAATTGCGTGCCATTGTCGGACACGACCACTTCTGGAATTCCGAAACGGACCAGGATATTCCTCTTGAAAAATCGAAGGCAGTTCTTGGATGTTATCGTAGCTAAAGGCTCTGCCTCGATCCATTTCGAGAAATAATCCTCTGCTACCACAAGATATTTGAGCTGCCCAGCAGCAACTGTGAAGGGACCCAAGAGGTCGATTCCCCACCAGGCAAACGGCCATGGCGCAGTCATGCTGTTCAGTTCGACCGGGGGAGCGAGGTGGACGTCTGCGTGTCTTTGGCACTTGTCACATTTTTAACCAAGAGATTCGCATCCTCATCCATAGTAGGCCAATAGTATCCTGCCCTAAGCGCCTTCTTCGCCAATGCTCTTCCCCCTAAGTGATTTCCACAGATCCCTTCGTGAATTTCTCTAAGTACATAGTTGGCTTCCTCGGGGGGAAGACACTTCAGGAGTGGCATGGAAAATCCCCTTCGATAGAGCTGCCTGTTGATAATTGAATAGGAGGATGCTCGCCTACGTACAAGAGCGGCCTTTTTGGGATCCTCTGGCTCTTCCCCATCCCTGATATATTTAACGATGGGATCGATCCAACTCCCGTCTAGGTCGATCATGCATATATCAGGGTCCATAACTATCTGTTCAAGCTGCACGCTGGGCTGTGTGAGTACCTTCTGAATTACGCTCCTGTGGTTCCCTGGACTCTTTGTGCTTGCAAGCTTTGCCAGTACATCTGCTCTTACGTTCTCTGTCCTAGGGATATGCTTCTGCGTGATCAAAGTGCTCCAATAACCCTCTTACTTTAGTTAAGTACCTTTGCAAGACCTCATCCTTTGCAGTGAAGGTCTCTTTGATCTGAGATACCACCAGCAAAGAATCTGAGCACAACTCCACTCGTTTGACGTTAAACTCGATCGCAAGCAGCAGTCCGGCAATGCAAGCCTCGTACTCTGCTTGGTTGTTGGAGGTAGAGAACGAGAATGTTAAGGAGACCTCAATCGTCGTCCCCTCGTCACTTTCTAAGATTAGACCTACCCCACTACCCTTGCTGTTAGAGGAGCCATCCACGTGCAATATCCAAAGAGGATGCATTGGGTTTTCAGGGATGGGAGTCATCTCAGCTACAAAGTTGGCCAACACTTGAGCCTTGATGGCTGATCTTGCCTCATACTTTATTCCAAATTCTGACAATTCGACTGCCCACTTGATCATCCTGCCAGCCAGGTCAGGTCGGTGTAAGATTTGTCTGATGGGCTGGTCAGTCCGTAGGACGACCTGATGAGCCACAAAATAAGGCCTTAGTCTTCGAGCAGCCACAATAAGCGCCAATGCCAGCTTCTCAATCTTTTGATATCTTAACTCTGCCCCCTGGAACGCTTTGCTGACAAAGTATACAGGATTTTGGTTGGATCCTGCTGATAACTCTATTTTATATAGAGTTATTTATACAACTAAACCTAAATAATTGTTTGAAATCAAATATAAATTAAGTAAATATTATAGAAGAAATTAGATAAACAAACATTAAAGGATAAAGCATGTTGTCATCCACAATATTAAGCATGATGTCTAGATGTTGGTATGTTTGATTTGTTTGTTGAGTGTTTTCAGATAAGACACCTACATTGGAAGAACACAATACACAAAGTAAAGATTTCATCCAAATCATCCAGTGCACCTACACTGCATGCAGCTGCACCATTTTGCGAATGGTAGGAAAAAGGCCAACGCCGGAAGCACCTCAAAACAAAAGAAGACAAAGGCACCACCAAATGACATTATAGCTGATCCACAATCACATGGGGCACATGGAAACTTTATAAAGGAGACCCACAGTGGATGACCACTTGAAGAAATCATTTCATGAACCAAATGGCAAGCTCTAATTGGACCACTCTTGATATTTGAGTATGAAACTCAAATTGCTTTTTCAAAGGCTGAAAAGTAACCATGGTTGAGTTCTCAAGTTTACTTAGCCCTCAAGGAATTCACTTTTTGGAGGCTATATAAGGATCCCCACTTCTCACTTTGAAGAGCATCTCATAACATCTCATAATCTATTTTTCTTACATTTTTACACTTTTAGAATTTCTTGTACGTTTACTTCCAAGTAAAAAGTTCTAATTTCTTAGATAGTGGCAAGGAGAAAAGGAAGGAATTGACGCCTTCTCCCTTCTCTTCTTCATAGATATAGGAAGGAGATCAGTGCACCTGCATTGCTTGATGCAAGAAAGCTTCAATATTGTAAATTTTACTTTGTTGTTCTTTCTTGATAATTTCCATCACCTCAATATGTTTTATTCAATCTCTTTTCATCTTGCAATGTCTATCATGAGCTAAATTCCTTTAGTTGAGATGTGCTAGTCTTATAATGATCTTTTGAGAAAATTAAGTGTTATTTGTGTGTTGCATGTACTTTGATTCTTGTGTTATACTACATCCATCTTATTTTAAGGTTGATCGCTTAAAATGAGTAGAGTTATATTCACAGACATGGTTTATAACTAGAAATCAAGAATCAATAGGGGTAAGTGTTTAATAAAGCCTTTATTAACTTGTTTTAATAAAAGAAGCTTGTTAATTCCATGTTAAGTCCTAGACATAGGATAACATAGCCCTTAGGATTAAATTAGCAAGTATTTCAAGGTCAAGAGTGAATTTATTTAGCACACCTAGACATAGGAAGCTTGTAAAACAACTTTTGAAATAGTAGCTGAAAAGCACACAACTGATGCAGCTGCATCCAGTGCACCTGCACCACACGAATGCACTTACCACTTAAAAGAAAGTTATTTGATGAAAGCATGTCAACTATATTTCTCCACTGATTTCCTCTCTGTTATTTATTATCATTTTAAACTTCATTTCAACTTCAACCAAAACCAAAAATTGTGAGTAGATAGTAGCATTAATTTACATGTCTTCACAACAATACATTAAGAATTATACAATCTCTGTGGGAACGATACTTTACTTCTACTTTATTACTTGTTTGTGACTGTGTACACTTGCACAACATCTTTCAGCACACCACCTGCCTCTCGTACCAATACTGCCGCCAATGCCTCGTCAGTGATGGAGAGATATAAGTAAAGTGTTTCTCCTTGCTCTGGTGTGGTTAGTATTGGAGGTTGCAATAGAGCTGTCTTCAACTGATCGAGAGCCTGTTCACACTCAGGCGTCCACTGAAACTGAACTTCTTTCTTCAACAACTTGAACAGGGGAAGCGACTTGTTCGCAGCTTTGGCTATGAAACGCGAGAGAGCGGCCACCATCCCACTTAGCTTTTGTATTTCTTTTTTAGTGGTGGGCGACCTCATCTCTGTTACCGCCCTACATTTGTCCGGATTGGCTTCGATTCCCCTCTCTGTGAGGTAGAAGCCTAAAAACTTGCCTGCTCTGACTCCGAAAGTGCATTTCTCAGGGTTGAACCTGAGGGAGTTTTTTCGAGCTTCTGTAAACACTTCTCTCAGGTCTTCCACATGTCTTGGATCCTCCCTGCTCTTAACTATCATGTCGTCTAAGTATACTTCCACCACCTTGCCTATCTGCTCCCGGAAAACTTTGTTCATCATTCGCTGGTAAGTCGCACCAGCATTTTCAATCCAAAGGGCATGACCCGGTAACAGTAATTGCCCTTATCTGTCATAAAAGCTGTTTTTTCTTGGTCAGGTGGGTGCATGGCGATTTGGTTATAGCTCGAGTATGCATCTAGAAATGACAACAATCGGAACCCACTCGCATTATCGACCAGTCTATCCACGCTGGGCACTGAGAAAGCGTCTTTTGGGCATGCTTTGTTAAGGTCCGTGTAATACACGCACATCCGCCATTTACCGTTTGCTTTCTTTACTAGGACTACGTTGGACAGCCAGGTCGTATACTTGATCTCTTTGATGAATCTTGCTTTGATGAGGTCGTCAACTGCCTTGGCTGCGGCCTGCGACTTCTCTTATTTCTGCACCCGTCGTCGCTGAACAACCCATCTTGCCTCAGGATCTACGGCCAAGTGGTGGCAAGCGACCTCTGGGGGAATTCCAGGCATATCTGCTGCACTCCATGCAAATAAGTCGGCGTGTTCTTTCAAACATAGTATCAGTTGATCTTTCACGCTAGTGGGGAGATCGTTCCCTATCCTGATCTTCTTTTCCAGGTCGTCCCCCAACTGTACATGCATAAATTCTCCATCTGGTTCTGGCCTTTTTATCCTCTTCTTGAGTTCCCTGGTCAGGAGGTCGTTCCCCTCTTCTTCACTGTCAGGGTCGTACCTGGCGTCCAGGTCGGCCACATTAACTTGTTCTCCTCCTTTCGTTATATCTTCTATTTCCTTTCTTACTTGTTCACCCTGCTCCTTGAGACTTAAGAAGAATGCTCGTTTTGCTGAAAGTAGATCAGCCTGAACTATTGCTATCTCCCCTTCCCTAGTGTAAAATTTCATCTTCAGGTGGACAGTAGATGGGATTGCCTCCAATCGTGCTAGTGTTGGTCGGCCGATAAGGCATTGGTAGACCGACTTACATGGCAGCACTATGAAGTCCGTCCTTACCGTCCTGCACAGGGGTCTCTCCACGGTGTCATCCCCGAAGGTGACCATTAACTCGATACGTCCGATCGGGGTGGTGGTCGTCCCATTGAACCCGGTTAGGACTGTTCCCCTATAAGGTCTCAAGTCTTCTCTTGGTATTTTCAGAACCTCCAGGAGATCTTCAAAAATAATATCTGCAGAACTTCCTTGATCGACCAGGATTCTCTTGACTTCCATGTTGGCCATGACTGCAGACACGACCAGTGGTACTTCGTGATTGGGCGTCCCATCCAGGAGGTCCTCGTCCCCAAATGAGATAGGTGGTCTCTTAGTGAGGATCCTTGGGGTGGACGTTGAGGCGACGCTCAGGATCTGATCCCATCTTCTCTTCATACTCTTATTCGTCTCCCTCCTATCGGTGGGAAGACCTCCCATGATCACCATCGCCACGGGTCTTCCCTTAGACTTTCTCGTGTCTGAGGCTTCATCAGACCCATCTTCATCCTCTTCTCTTATCTTAGCTACCTCATTAGCTGGTGCTTTTCCCTTTCTAGGTGACTGGACGAGCTTCATGTCATCCCTTCCGTTAGACTGGTCTTTCTTCACGTATTGGGACAGCTTGCCTTTTCTAATCAACTCTTCGATGTCATCCTTAAGTGCCATGCAATCGTTGGTATCATGACCGTTGCTCTTGTGGTACCGACAGTATTTTTTAGATGGGCGCTGCCCTTCCTTTAAGACGAGAGGTTCTGGTCTTCTTACCTTCTTGAGTTCCACGTTTGCACATTCTGTCAGGATCTTTGCGTACGAGGTGTTAAGTTTTGTCCAGTCAGCGAACTTCCTGATCTTGGGATCTCTCTGCTGCGCGGTCCGGTCTCTCCGCTGTCTCTGGTCGCGCTCTTCGCGAGGTTGTCTATTCATCCCTGCTTCGACAGCTTCTATGGCCATTGTTTTTTCTTCGTAATTCATAAACCTCTGAGACCTCCGGAGGAAGGTTTCTAAGTCCCTTGGTATGTGTAGGCCAACCTCGACCTCAAACCTACTCCCTCGAAGAAGTCCTGTTCTTAGGAAATACAACCTTTGGTTATCGTCCAGGTTCCTCACCTGGTCTGCCTCCCGATTGAACCGCTCTACATAACTCCAAAGAGATTCATAGGGCCCTTGCCGGATTGCGATCAAGACATCCTGAGATTTAGGCTTTATTCTTGATGTTGTGAAACGCGCAAGAAACACTCTGGCCATTTGATCCCAGGAAGAGATAGTGTTTGGGCGTAGCTCGGTGAACCACTCCAAGGCTGATCCTTCCAATGTTAAGGGGAAGATCTTGCATTTGACAGGCCCTGATGCCCCCTATATTGCATCATAACGTCGAAGTGCTTCAGATGGGCGTCAGGATCTTGCACACCGCTATACATTTTGAGCCCGGAAGGGGGTTTTTGTAAAGAGCGTGGGATAGGGTACTCGTCTATCCGTCTGGTGAAGGGACCCAAACCCGTGTGCGTTGCACCCCGGCGGTCTTCCTCCTTCCAGTTCGTTTCTTGGTCGGTTACGCGGGCGTGTTTCGTAAGAGCGACTACGCGATCGATGGCGGCGTGGAGGCGTTTCATAAGATTGGTTGTGTGATCGAGTGGGCGAGCCGCGTGATCCGGATGAATCATACGAGGGTGTGATGATCGGCGGGGTTAGTCCTCCTCCTCGTCCCCTTCGGCGGGGTGGAGATCTGTGGACCAGGTGTCTTCTAGGAGGCGAGCGATGTCTTCTAGGAGGCGAGCGATGTCTCCTGGACAGGTTGTCCCGACGATGAAGTTCGGGTGCAGTATTCGCCCGTCTGGATGTCACCTGATCTTCCATCTGAATGATGAGGTCGTTCTGTCAGGCGATCTGCCGGTCTTGGTTTCGAAGTTGTCCCCCGAGCTCCTGAACCAAGTCTGCCGGAAGGGTGACGTTGACCTGCTGGGTCGTGCCTAGATGGGAACCAGGGGCCACGACCTCAGCGTTGGTCATCGTTCCTCCCAATGCGAGGGGTGGACAGACTGGTATCGAGGCCACCGTCGACTGTGGTCTGCCACGAGTTGCTTTTGCCTTTGGAGGCATTTGAAATGTTGGTGGGATAGTGGGATCTCCCACTGTGGTCGCCAATGAACCGTACCTTGGTGAATCTGCGGAGACGGATGATCTGCGGAGACGGTCAAGGGACGGATCGTCTGATACTGTAGGTTGAGGAAGACCTGAACGCGCGCGCGGGGGGGGGGGGGGGGGGGGGGGGGGGGGGTTTGTATCTGCAAGAACACTCCGACGCCCAAGTCAGCTATATCGAGCTACAGTAATATCTAGTGAATGAATTGCGTACCTGACATCTGGTGACTGGAGGTATTTATAGTGAATAGTCTGGATCGTTGGCGTCGGATTGCCCATTTGCGATGGGGGCCAAGTATCAGTGGAGCTGACCACTTCGTTATTGGGCTGGTCGATTAGCTGTTGGATCATGCCCAGCGAAGCTGGCCCTTCCCTTGCTGGGTTGGATCATTGCTACTGGATTGGGCCTGACGACTGGCCCAGTCCAAAACACAATATTTTCTGTTACTCTATATATAAGAAATAGTAAAGTTCCACAGTTTTCAATTAAGAATCAACTAGTTTTCAATATTTTCTTTTATATATATATATATATATATAAAAGGAGCGAAAACAATAATACCCTTAACACTTTCACTTGAACAAAAACAAGGACCAGAAAAAATTGTCCTGACAAGCAAAATCATATTTCATTTCTTCTATTACTTTTGATTTTCTTTCAGTAAATGTCGAGTCAAAAAATCTCTATTAGTATGCGAGGCTTAAAACGAACTTTAGAATGAAATATTATTTTTAGTGAATTTTTTTTCGGTTTAGCCTTTTTCTCACTATATATATATATATATATATATATATATATATATATATATATATATATATATATATGTTTGACCTTTTTGCTTTATAAAAACTATGACAATGTTCTTTGTTTGTTGGTGGTTCTAATGCTAGATTTTAGTTGTCTGACCCTTATGTGGGCTCTGAATTTAATATTGAAATGATATGACTTTAACATTGTATCGTATTTATATGAGAGTATATGTGAAATTTTCATTATTTTGTTAGCTAATGATGAATAGGTAAAATATGATTAAAATCAAATAGTGAGAATATTTTGGAAATCATAAGTTTGTGATATTAACCTGTGGCATAGATGATGTAATCATGCCTAGTATTCGTCTTTTTTTTTCTAAGCAAAGTGGTTAGAAATTAGTGTGTTAGTTAGAGGCGGAGCTGAACCTCCTGGAGAAATGAAATTAGCACCGAAACCTTAGGAAAAAATGTTTTTGCACCTCCTGAAAAATGTCTTTTGCACCAAAGTTCCTAGTTTTACACCACACTCTTACATATTTTATTTAAAATTTTTTTATCTCTCCTTGAATCGGCTCTTGTTTTTATTATCCTTATTTTGATCCTGATAATGCTATTTAATTGGTAATTTTGTTAGTACTATTAATTAATTTGTATTTTGTGTTAGTGCTATTTAATTTATTTTGATTATGTTAGTCTATCTAATTTGAAACTGTTCTGCATTTTATGAATATGTTGATTCTTTTAGTGCTATTTAATTTGTATTTAGGAACTTGTTAGTGCTATTTAATTTGTGTTGGCTAATGCAACATAAGTTGTGAACCTGTTAAAGTATTTTTTTATTATATTTTTAGTGATTTATGTGTTTGAAATTTTTTGCACCCCCTGACTCAGGGTCCTGGGTCCGCCACTGGTGTTAGTAGTTAGAGAGGAGGGGGAGCAGGGTTCAAATCTCGTACGCCTACATTTTCACCAACGATGTCCCTTTCACTCAACCACGTGTGCTGCCCTTCCGGGCCCTTCGTCTTCTTAATACCCCTTTACCTCCATAATGCAATTTTTAAGTTATCAAAAAAAAAATGTAGTTTAAGTCCTCTCTAGGCCAAAAATCTCAAGTCTCCTTTTTTAAATAGTTTTCAACAATGTAGTGTAATTTTATGTTTAACTATTTCAAAAAAATTAATTCTCCTAGTTAGTTCTTTTGGTAATTGAGAGAGCCCAATAAAAAGATTACGGGCCCATTTGAATTAGCTTATTTTTGAGCTTATGAAAAATAACTTATAGATAAAAATAAGTTTTTATTTTGACCCATAAGTTCTTGCTAACAAAAGTATATATCTCCATGTTGGTTTTTAAATAAAAACCTAAAACAACCTCTGGAGTGTTGTAACGGCTAGAAACAAACCAGCTAGCCGTTACCCAATCTGTTTTGAGTTGTTCCTAACAAACCAACTAACTTAACAGTTTCTTAACAGAATTTAGGAAGTCCTATATAAAGCCTTATGGCCTTTTACATTTTTTTGTACATACAGAATATCATTCAATAAAATTTAGTAGTTTTACTTTACAAGTTTTATACCTATTTTCTGTTCTAAATCTTCTTCTTCAAGAGTTATTCTTCATTCTCATTCTTCGAGCATCTCTTAGGATTCTGAGTTTGTGTGTGTCTTCAAAAGGTGTTGAGAACCTAGCAAACAAAGAAAAGAAGAGATTAGAAGTTTATTCAGTGACGGAATTGAAAGAGAAAGAAGAATAAAGAAGGAAGAAGAGGATATACCTTTCTTCAGGCTTGTGCAGAAGCGTGAAGAAGTTTGAGAGTGATTGTTCATCTAGAACAATCATTGGTACCTGCAGAAACATCAGAACCAAGTTAGGGTTTCTGGCGTTGCATTCAAATCATACAAATCACTAAGGAGAGTGGTTTATTACCTTTGAGAAGTGAAGAATTTCAAGGCTATTCACTCATTACCCTGGTGTATTACATGAAATCATAAAAAGGAAATTAGGGTTAAGAAAGAGGGAAAACAGGGAAGAAGCAAAATTTTAGAGAAGAAATTTGTGCATTACCTTCGTGTGTTGGTCCGATTCAAAACCCTGTAAACAGAATCCTTGTTGCACATAGAATACGAAATTAGGGTTTCTGGGAAACCTTCAATTTCGTGTTTAAAGCAGAGGGTTTTTGTCAACAACATTGAGCAATCATCATTTCGTGAAGATTGAAGCATAAACAAAGCTTCAATCTGTGAAAAATCAACAAAAGAAAGAAACCCTAGCAGAGCTGCTGTTGGGTTTCAAGAGAGAAGAAAGAAAGACGAAAGAAGAAGAGAGAGAAAGAGTTCTGAAAAGTGAAAGAAAATTTTGGGTTTTGACTTAAGTATTTTGAGAAACGGATCCGGGTTGCAAAGGTCCGCGTGTTTTCCATTATAGCGGGTTCTGGGTTCCGCAAAATATTGTTTGAACCCGTGTGAATTTTTGTTGGAAACTTGGACTGAACAGTTGGGCCTTTACTTTCTGCACCCCTGTATTTTGTGAATACACCCTGCAAAGTAATAATTCAATAATTAGTGACAAAATTCAACACTCCATAAGTTGTTTTTTCATAAACTACATTGACAAGTTTATGAGTAATACATAAAAGTTAATTTATTTGTATAAGTTATTTTTCATAAGCTCAAAATAAGCTATATCCAAATGGGCCCTACATGCAAACGCTATGAGGAGAAGAAACTCTGCTAATATCAGTCAACATCAAAAGCTTAACTCGAGTAGGACTTTGCTAGAAAATAGTCTTTACATTGGACGATTGTGGTTCATTGGAATTTTTATGAATTTGAGTTGAGTACCTCTTGCTATTAAAAAAAAAAAGTCTCCACATCCCATCCTAAGAATATTGTATTGTTCCTAAAACATCTGCACACCAGTTTGCCTCACAATAACAATGGATAACAATAAATTAACTTTCCAATCAAGGAGTTATGTTTTAGGGTGCTAGTATACACCTTCCACTTTTTTAGTGAGAATGTGTTGTGTTAGCACCTCACATACATAAAACAAGGATAGCTAATTAGCTATAGAAAGCCAAAAATAGAAGTTTGAGAAAAGAAATAAACGCAAACACACAAATAATTCCCGGCAATTATACAAGTTACTATATTTTGAGTTGCATGTTCTAAAACTCCAAAGGTGATCCGATAATTAAGCAACAAAACCGAGAGTCTCTAGAAGCCACACCCTTTGTTCTCAATCCACTTCTTAAACACCTAACTCACATTCAAAATCCTCATCATCCTTAATTAATTCACATATTCAATTCCTCTCTCTCTCGTGATATCTATCAATCTTCAAGGAAATTATAATATGGCTGACAGAGCAGAATGTGAACGTGTTTTCAAGCGCTTTGATGTGAATGGCGATGGAAAGATTTCATTGGCTGAGTTTTCAGATGCTCTCAAAGTGCTGGGCTTAACTTCACAGGATGAAGTTCAACGTCGAATGACTGAGATTGATAAAGATGGTGATGGTGCTATTACTCTCGAAGAGTTGGTTGAATTTCAAAGCACCAACCCCAGTTTGTTCAATGATGTTTTGAAGAAACTCTAATTTCTCTAAATTTGTGTTTAACTGATACAATTGGTGACTTATAAAAAATATTTAAACCAATTTATTTGGTAGGAAATAAAAAATATATATCAATTTGATTTTTCACAATCTTTAACAAGGTCTAATTAGTTCTTTTGAAATAATTTTTTTTTATGGACGTTTTGGTCCTATTAGGAACTAGTTTGACCTCTGTTTTTCTTTCTCTACGAACAAATTGATATTTTTTATTTCTTAGAGATCAAATTGGTTTTTGCATTTTTTTATCTGTCCATTTTAGGTATCTACTCTTTATTTGGTTGAATACTCTATATCTATATGTATTTATTCATTATTGATAAATCACACACCTTTCTTTCTTGTTATCATCATTTTTTTATGTAAGAATTGTTTTGGTGTATTAATTAAACAGAGCTTCCTTTGGTTGTTATGATATAGCTTATATCCATCACAACTTATTCATTTTTATTTTTAATTTTTCTTACTCTTCATAATAGGTTTATGGTCTAATAATTGTTTTAAGTAAAGTTTGATCACAAATTGTTTCATAGTCAGAAATTAAATTTAGATACTAGCTAAATCTCCTTTTATTAAGGTTCTAAGTAGATTGCATTCAACCTTGAGATTCTAAATAGATAGTCTATTTATTGTAAAAAAAAATTAGACAATCTATTTGATTTATATATTATGTGTGTGAATGTGTCTACTGGGTGAAGCTAGTATATTAGTTGAGTGTATAGTTTGATAAGTTTAAATCATCTCAATTATATAATTATAAATGATGATGAAAAATGGAGTCAGATGGTGCTCTTTCCATTGCACCCCGACTTGCGCTAGCCCACCAACTCGACGTGCCACAGGCAGGCCGTGGTGCAGGCCAATCTGCCAAGTTTTAATTATATATTTTAAATTATTTATAAACATTTTTTAAGGTTTTTTTGACGAGTTGTAACAAGTCAACCCACCATTTGTACATTTTGTTAAAATATGATTTAATTACATTATTTATTTCAATAGTGAGCTAGCCTCTCAACCTCTTGAGAGGCGGGGGCACGTGCTCTATTTCTCAACCAACTATTATTTGGCAGGCCAATCCACCTATTAAATTGTTGGTGGACTCATGACGGCTTGGGGCAAGCCAGCCCGCTTTGCCATATGATTTAGAAAATCAAGATAAAAAAAGGGATTTTTTTTTTGTACCCCCACTTTTCCCTCAATACCTCCACAAGATTTTTTAAGACGAAAATACCCTTGTCTAAAATGAACGTGATCGGATTCAATGGCTGTGGTTTCATTGCAATCGGAGTAAGTTGCCCAAAAACTGATTTTTTAGCCTAAATTATTCGCTCGACGTACAACATCGTCACATGTTAACGAACAACACACTAAATTGAACCCAAAGAAGGCCGATATTCATATTATTGATATCTAATTTCTTTTTTCTTTAAAAAATAATTTAAATTTTTTTAATGACTTATTTATTTATTTTTGGATAAAAAATCGGATTTACCTATGGATGAGGTACATCCGATTGGAAATCGGATTTACCTTTGGGTGGGGTAAATCCGATTTTCCTTTTTTTTTTTGAGTTCGAGATATGTTGGGGTTTTTGAATTTTGTAAAGGGGTATTTTGGTCTTTTCAAGGGTGTGTGGGGGTATAGGTTCAAATGGGTGGGGGCAAAAAAAAAATCCCATAAAAAAATATAAAAGACGAAATTAAAACTTGTAACAAGTTAAGAGATTGTGTCAATAATGACGAAAATCTAAAGAACCAAGTTAACTATCACATATAGAAAGCTGGAACAACGTCAAACAGAAAAGTAAGAAAGGCTATCGGACCATGATTTGCATACTCGTAACTACTTATTAATATACCAAGACTCATCTATAACATATCTATAGCAGCTTTCACCTTCGCAAACTAAATACCAAAACAGCTTCACAAACTAAACACCAAAACAGCTTTCAGAGCATATATGTAAGCACAATGCACTCGTGTCTTTTATATCTTTTTCGTTTTTTTATCAATAAGCTGTAGGGGAATACTCTTTTCCCTTGTTGATGTTTTTTTGCTAAGACAGATTTTGCATCAGAAAGTTTTAACGAGACTCCATATCCATTTCTTTTGCTAAAAAAAAGGAATTTTTTTTTATAAATTAGAGTTGTAATTCCAGGATCAAAATATTTTAACACGAAGATCTTATTCAACATGGTCATGTTTGCCATTTTGGACAGAGGTGAGGTGATTTTTTGAAGTTTGAACTCCATAAAAGAAGAAAGAGTGACCATCAAAGGGAAAACAAAGCAGCACAACATAACTTCCATTACATTATGGTTCTAACCATAAAATAGAACATGACACAATTTAAAACTCAATTGCAGCAAAGCATTATCAATTTATTATTACAAACATTCCTATAATACCGGATAGATGAGCTGACACTGGGTTGTGTCCATTTCCAGTTGATTTTTTCACAGTTGCTTGAGCTGCCATCTCCACCACCTTTGCCACTGATGAAAGTTTGCGTCCCTGTTGGTGTCATGTGCCGACGTGGTCATGAATGAACAGAAAGATCATGCACAAATTTGAGAACGACAAATTTAAGGGACAGAATAACTTAGCCTTGTGAAATTGAAGGTGAAAAGAAAAAACTATGCTGTAAAAGAAGAAAAAATTTTTGCAGCAATTCTATTTGTAATTTATGTAGCCCATGTGAACAATTTATTATTGTTAGCGGATCATAATGTACTAACAATCTAATTACCGCAGCTTTGTGCATATCATTAACTAATGCTTTCTCTATCATTGGATTCAACATCTTCTTGCATGAAAAATCTCTAAGGTCTACAAATAGCACTCTGAATCCCAGCTTATTACTCCAAATCACAGCTAAAATAGGAGTACACTCTAGGTAATTGAATTTGTATTTGGTTGTAATAATTTTCTTAAGTAATGAGTTGTTTGAAGCTGGCTGTCATCATAGTTTTGAATGTTAGTTTGATAAGTTTAACCACAGAACTCTGCATCTACAACTACAAAAAAAGACTTTGATAAATATCATCTAATAAATTGTGTTTGTCATCAGTCAGTATAACAAACAAAAAAGTGGCCTGGTGGGAAAACCTACCCTAGAAATAGGCCAAATTTCCTCATTGAATTTGCACAGGTTGGTTAATATGGATAGGGTTGCAAGTTTGTAACAACTTTGAACATTAACTAATCAATGAATACTCCATCGCAATACAAAATGGTTTGGAGATGGACAAAATGTTAGCGAATCAACAGTAGGAGAAATTAAAGAATATGATCTTGAACAATTTAACCAAATTTGAAGTGAAAAATATAAATCCAATATGAAGCATATCCTCTTCCTTTACCATTTTTTAAATGCATGATGCACCCTTCCAGTCAAGACAACAGTTGAATTGCAGAACAATTAAGGGTAAACCAAAATGAAAAAGATAAAGATAAAGAAAATAGAGGATAAAAAAACATAACCTCGTATCTAAGCATTACCTCAATTTTGGAAACAGAGTCATGATGACATGATCCAAAAGTTGCCAAGGTCAGCTCCTTCGTCCTGAACGTCACGAACAAACCACCACTGTAATGTAACCGCATAACCCCTAATAAGTTGACTTGGTTATATACAAAGATGTTAGGGGCATTTGTGTCCCTCACACGATTCCTTAATTCTTTTGTGTGTTTCCATTCATACATAGGAAAAAGTAATGCCTTGAGAAACCATTAACACACATATAAACTACTATAATCAAGTGAAACACACTGTTTAATAAATACTAATACACATATTTTCATTATTATTACTTAGCTATAGCTATGAGAAGTGATAACCATTACAATACAACATGCACCAAAGCAAGCTCATCCTCTCTGCATGTTAATGTGGCCTTACTACTACTACTACTACTAGAAAGCTCAAATTCTTCGTGACCCTCAATTTTGGTAATCTCTTTTCCACCTTGTTGCAGATTCAATGCACACTCTAACCCCTTTACAACATCTCTCATAAAAGGCCGTTGTTTCCCATGAATATCCAAACAACTCATCACAACCTCAACAAATTTCTTCAAACACTTTGATCTAATAGTTCCCCTCAAACCTGGATCCACCGTCCGATCAACTTTCCCTTCATCAAAACACTTCTTAAACCAAGCCACCAAAAATTGCTGTTCCCTCTCCACCTTATTTTCTATAGGTGACCTCCCACACAACACCTCCAATAACACCACACCAAAAGAGTACACGTCAGATTTTTGACTCAACCAAAGACTCATGTAATATTCGGGATCTAAATACCCGATACTACCCTTCACTTCAGTTGTCACGTGGGTCCCATTAACCCCATCCTTGGACAATCCGAAATCCGAAACCTTAGCGACCCAGTTTTCATCCAACAGAATGTTAGTGCTTTTAACATCACGGTGGATGACACTCCGTTTGTTCACACCGGCGTGAAGGAAGTTAATCCCACGCGCCGCCTCAAGACAAATTTCAAGCCGTTGATTCCACGACAGCGGGGTTTCGTTACCGTGTGAGCCGTAAAGATGATCGCGTAGAGTTCCACGCGCCATAAAATCGTAGACAAGGATCATTTCTCCGTTGTCGTTGCAGTAACCGATGAGAGAAACCAAGTGAGGGTGACGAAACTGTGAGAGCATTTCGATTTCGGTTTGGAACTCATGTGCACCTTGATCGGAACCTGGTCGGAGTCGTTTAACGGCGACCGGCGTTCGACACTTGTCAATGTGGCCTTTGTACACGTTTCCAAAACCTCCTTCACCAACGATTAAACCTTCGTGGAAGTTGTTTGTGGCTGCTCTTATCTCTTCGATAGAAAAGTGACGACACGTGTTTGAAGCTTCTTGGTTTGTTTGTTTCGCCGTGGATTTTCTACGACATCGGAAGATTAAGAATACGATGATGGATAATAGAACGATAGTAGA
Source organism: Astragalus glycyphyllos (assembly GCA_963573325.1). Taxonomy (NCBI): domain Eukaryota; kingdom Viridiplantae; phylum Streptophyta; class Magnoliopsida; order Fabales; family Fabaceae; genus Astragalus; species Astragalus glycyphyllos. Next base: position 74,946,279 of record OY754310.1, read on the forward strand.
TGTTATCGCTGCGATAGAAGCTACTATGGGAATCATTGTTGTGATGGAGTGATACAAGAATCAAGAAAGATACAGCATTGGTTTTGAGGTTCGCCATAATAGATAAGTGCTTGCTGCTATTATTGCACCAAACAAAGCAATCATCTTTACTTACGGATAACGGTCACTGATGAGAATCTGCTTTTCTTTTTTTTTCTTTTTATTACTTTCTTTATTGCTTTTCCTGGATTTGACTTCTATTTTCTTGGCACCATGCACCTCTACATAATGGAAGCTTTATTAAAATTTCCTAAGCCAAAAGGCAAGCTACATCTGTGACAACAAAAGAAAGCTGATTTGTTATTTTCAACAGACTCGTGATTTTTTAAATATTTTCTTTTCTTTTGTATTTTTAATATTATTATATTATCTATCTATGATTTGTTTTTTTCCCTTACTTTTTCCTATCGATTTAGTATATTTTTTCTTTGCTTCATCTTTTTTTTTTCTCATTCGATTCCCACACTCCCTCCAAATGTAAGTGGGTTTATAAAATCAAATATCATGCTGATGGAACCATAGTTACAAAGCACGTTTGGTTGCCCAAGGTTACACTCAACTCAAAGGAGTTGATTATTTTGACATCGTCTCTCTCATGGCAAAGCTTACCATTGTTAGTATCTTACTTTCCTTGGCTACCATCAAAGGATGGCCCTTGAACAACTCAATGTCAACAATGTCTTCCTCAAAGAAAATCTCAATGAGGAGGCCTATATGTTCCTTCCTTTTGGTGTTACATCTACTACCTCTGCCACTGGACAACAACTTGTATGCCTGTAACGATTTAGTAACCTTGCTTGAGAGATAGCAGAGAACAAAAGAGCTACAGACTAATTCTAACTACAAAACAAAGAAAAATTCTTTCATTCATCATTTTTGCTTGATTTCATTCTCTTCATTCGATGGGTACATATAGTACCATTACAGCTAGCACAAAACAACAAAATAGTAACATGATTCAGCACTATCCTATTCTCCCACAATGGGATGAGCACACACAATACAAAAGCAAATAACAAATAAAATGGAAATGATTCTAGAGCCTTCTAGATGCTTAGTGTGCAATTAGGAGATTCCTTATCCATTTGGGCTCAACTCTATTACTATTGGATCATAACATATTTGGGCCTTATCCTTTTCCTTTGGGTCGTAACATTCCATTCTCCTTCACAGCAACCTTGTCCTCAAGGTTGAAGGAAATGGATGTGAAGCCAAATTTTCCTGGATCCCATTGCTTGAACTGAGAAGACCTTGCCTTTGTAGACGCCAATAATTGGGGTTGCCTTGTTAGAATTCTAATTGAAAAATTTAACATTCTGGCCAACTCTCCCATCATAGAAAGTGTCATATCCTTACTAGTATGTAAGTCCTGGAATTCTGCTGCTGCCACATTTGAACATTCAAACTCAATTAAGTAGCCAATCTTCCTAACAACTTGTGATTGAGAGAGTAACTTGGACGAAGCATAAGCCCAAGAATGACACATCACAACATTGTTTACATATACATTTGACATATCAATAAACAAGAACTCAAGCCATTGTGTAACTGTCTTAAGATGCAACATGTTAGGAATGGTAGTAAAAAAGATCTCAAGAAGACTTGGGAACCAAGTCTTATACTCCACAAGTGGTATGAGGTAGCTTCCAGTATTAGTAAACATATGGCTGATTTGGTGCTCTCTTGGACTACCCATGATAAGAGAAGAAGTGGGGTTCCATGCTCCCCATTGAACTTGAAAAACAAGACCATGGGGGATGTAGCTGAATCGGAAATTTTGTACATGCAACAGAAGTCTTGCATAGTCAATTATGCATTCTAAACCAAACACATCTCTAGCACCAAGAACTACAATAATAATATTGGTTCTCAAGATAGGAAAATCAGGTGCACCGATTGGAATTACAAAAGTTACACATGTGCTTTGCTCAGTTTCTGCATGATGCAGGACAAAGTGAGGAACCAATACTGTCAATATACCTTCAATCCCACTGTTTCCAACACTAACAACTTTTATTAACGTCCATGAGGTAGGTAGAATGTGGCAATTAAAAAGTGCGTCAGCACAATGAAAGGAACATGTGTTTCCAAAAAGGAAAAATTTAACTTGTAACCATAGGAAATTAGTAACAATAGCTCCAACAGAAGCATATCCAAATGCTGACAGAAGTGCAGGGAAGTAGTGCAATATGTATCCATAGAGTAAGATATGGTTTTGATAGTTCCGATTAAGGAAGGGCTTACTTGGATCATAAATTTGTTTAATTTGCTTGTATCCAAACATGCAGTTTGTAGTAACTACGGCAATTTCCACGATTTCTCTTTTCCTTCTGTGCTTAAAATTGAAATTCATGATGTACAGTAATGATGCATTAGGAAATTCCCAAACACAAGAAGAACCACCTGTTGCTTTAACTTTCACATAGTATTTATTTTTTTCCATGAAATATAAAATGCGAGAGAGCAACATCACAGCAGCAGATATCTCCAAACACAATGTCCAGGCCATGTAGAATTGTATATAAATAATTAGAGATAAGGACACCAGCTCGGTAAAAGGGAAGGGAAAGAAGTACCAATTGAAGCTATTAATTCTCATCTTTTCAGAATCAGTGTTGAGGATGAATTTAGCAGCTCCAATTTCCAAGTCACAAGGTTGATTCACTGCAGTACCTACCCTCAAAAATCCAATTCCAGCAAGTAAGGATGTCATTTGCCTCACACTTACATCGTTACAGGTGTGTATTGTCGAAAAATCAACAGAGGACGATGGTGAGGGGCTTAACACCGATGGCGGTGGAGGAGTGTTACTAGGAAAATTTGGAGTTTGTGCGACAATAAAATCCGAACCATGGAAGCAGTTACCTTCTGTTCTTCAATGACTGTTGAGGAATAATTGGTAGCGGCTCTGCTTCCACTATGTGATTTCTGGGTAAAGCTTGCGTCGTGCATCACCGTTTCGAGGGACAGAAGATTTGAATCACCATGGGAGGGGTTTTTGGCCAAATCTGGTGAGGGCATGGAAGATGCATCTCGATCTGGTGGCTTTGAAGGCAGCTCTAGGCTATTGCTTTCCGTTAACGTGTTGAACTCCGGTGGTTTCGGCGTTGTGAAAAGTGGGGAAACCATGGGAACGAGATTTTGGTCCGGTGGTTTAGGTGGCGGTGGAGGCGGCAGAGTGCGTGGAACTAAGCCAATGTCTAGTGGTTTCGGTGTTGTCGCTGAAGTTGGGTTGTCATGAGATGGTTTCGTTCGTGGAATCACCGCAACCTTAGAGTTGGTGATGATGTTAATGGATTCTGACATGATCAAACCATCGTATTTGGAGACTGCTTCCTCTGTGGTGTCGGAAAAATCGGTGACGACGCGCGAAGCAGTGGCGGCCTCCGAAAGCGGGCTGGCGACCATGTTGTCGTTCACCTCTGGTTCAACGGTGAGAACATTTGAATCAGCGTAGATTAGTGTTTTGGCCAGATATGGGGCTTCCTGTGTGATTGGAAGATTCAAACATTCATTATCACTAGAAGAAGGCTGAACATCGCAAGAGAGAAGTGAAGAAACAATGTTGAGGGGAAGCGTTTGTGGAGGGGATGGATAGTGAATGGGAGGATGATATGGTGAGGTATAAGGAATGGTATGTGTGACACTGTTTGAGGTGTAAAATGGTGGTGGTGGAATAACATTGTTGGTGTTGGTTGGAATGGAAAGTGAAAGGGTGGTATTGAAGAGTGAAACCCCACTAACCAATACTGAGAGTGAATCATTTAGTCACTCTTGGGAAAGGAGAACTTGGTGGAGAAGAGAACGAATGTGATGAGAGATTTGAGGAGGTGAGGCCATTGAAAGCACCAATGTAACGATTTAGTAACCTTGCTTGAGAGATAGCAGAGAACAAAAAAGCTACAGACTAATTCTAACTACAAAACAAAGAAAAATCCTTTCATTCATCATTTTTGCTTGATTTTATTCCCTTCATTCGATGGGTACATATAGTATCATTACAGCTAGCACAAAACAACAAAACAGTAACATGACTCAGCACTATCCTATTCTCCCACAATGGGATGAGCACACAATACAAAAGCAAATAACATAAATAAAATGGGAATGATTCTAGAGCCTTCTAGATGCTTAGTGTGCAATTTGGAGATTCCTTATCCATTTAGGCTCAACTCTATTACTATTAGATCATAACATATTTGGGCCTTATACTTTTCCTTTGGGTCGTAACAATGCCACTTGCACAAGTCAATATACGACCTCAAACAAGCGAGTCATCAATGGTACTCCAAACTATCCTCAATTTTGATGTCCTTGGGTTGTCATCTTAGTGATGGAAATCATTTCACTCTTTATTAAAGAAAACTCCTCACATTTCACTTCTCAAATCTATTTCGATGACATAGTACTCTCTAGCAATGATCCAGATGAAATCAAATCTATCAAGACTTACCTCAACGACAAATTTAAGATCAAAGATGCGGGAGCCCTCCGTCATTTCTTGGGTTTTGAAATAGCACGATTCCCCAAAGGCCTCTTACATAACCAACAAAGATACACTCTTGAATTACTTGAGGATAGTGGTTGTCTTGCTACCAAACCATCATCTACTCCATATGATTATGGATTGAAATTACATGATCAAGAATCTCCTCTCATGGAAGATCCATCTGCCTTTCAAAGATTAAATGGCAGACTTCTTTATCTTACGACAACCAAACCTGATATTGCCTTTGATGTCCAACAGCTTAGTCAATTCATTTCAGCTCCCTGAATTAATTGTTCACAACTAAGTTGCCACTGTTGTCACTAGCCGTGTTACCCGTGCCGTGCACGGGGGCGAAAAAAAACAGAAGTTGCAACACAAAATGTCTAAATATTACATTCCCACAACAATAAAAGTTTCAACAAAGGTTTGAAGATAGAGCAAAATAAACAAAACAAAGATAAAATGTCTTGAAGGTACATACCACTAAAAAAAGTCATTACATAATAATAGGATTGTGAGCACTTTGTCCAACTTCTTCATGATGAGAAGAGTTAGTCCTATGAATGGGACGACAGCCTCGATGAGGGTAGAGCATCTAAATTGGAGGCGGCTGATTGCACATTATTCTAAGACGAACACGTGCAGCAGTCATCGGACAATGGATTTTGAAGCAACCCTTTGAAACATAGGTTAAAACGACCTCACTCCTAGTAGGTGTTCCAATCAAACCATCAACACCAATGAGATTCATAATCTCAGTAGTCTTGGTCTTAATATAAGACACGTTGTGTTGCTATTAGATTGTTAGCATACCCACCATCGGCATAAGCACCGTTAACATTTCCACCATAAGCATTTTGATTAAGATACTCCACTTGGATGGAAGGTCATTGATTACGCATAACACGTCGTCAACGACGATCAACAATAGTTGTTAAGGAACATGAATATTGAAATGCCCTTGAGATACATAAGTGAAATCAAAAAGTGCAGGACCTTCAAGCAAAAAGATTCATTATAGCAGTGATTTTGGTCTTTAAGTATGATTGCCCAGTCTTATTCACACAAAGAGTATACATCAACATAAAATGTTTCTCAAAACATAAAGAAAGTGATTTTAGAGTACTAAAAATGCCAAGCATTTAGTAAGTGACACACATTTTATCAACTTCCCAATTACTGAGCCTGACCCAAAGTGGGTTTCTTGATGACAAACCCATTCAAACTTATTTACAAATTTAAATATGATTCCAATCAACGGCTTTCAAAATTTAACCCCTACCAAACCCTTTACTCGCCCCAAAGAAAACAATCTGAAGACAAATCAAACTCTACTCGTTACAAATTCAACACAAGAAAAAGAATGATATAAGACGTCATCACTCTATTCTCAACGAATGATACTGCAAACTTTTGTCCCCTGTAGCTTTAACTTTGTCTTCATCTTCATCAACCCACCTTGTAATCCTATGAACAAAACAGAGTTTTCTGGTTAGTGTCAACTTATTATAGGCCGTAGCTATTCACATGCTAGAGAAAATATCCAAGTTTTATAGGTTTATAGTTGACCTTTCTCTTAAATAGGTGGCATTGGCACGGGTAAAAGCTCTAGTTAATATAGAATTGTTATTGGGTAAAATTTGTTTTTTAAATTGCAACATGAGAAAACTTTGTTTAAATTGAAGGTAAGTATAAACTAAAAAAATATTTATTTAATAAAGGCAATTACGGACTTAAAAACTAAAATAGAGTGTGTACATATTTGTCACGAAATTATTATTTCTCACTAAATCGGTTATTGAGAAATGGACTCTGAGTACTTGAACGGTAGGAGGGAGGGGGAGATTTGGCGCCAAAATGGTAGGAGGGCCCACATGGAGACTCCTCAAGATTTATAGTTTAAAGATACGCTACTTGGGAGGCTATCCTACACAAGGCCTATTTTATCATACCAGCTTAGAGCTAATCCTCTTTCTTTAGTCTTGTAGATTGAGACCGGGTAAAGTTGTTCGACAACAAACAAACATGTCTCTGGTTATTGTGTCTTCTTGGGGACTTTTCTCATCTCATGGAAATTTAAGAAATAGTCCACGTTGCCCTGTTCGAGCTTTGAGGATGAATACAGTGCTTTAGCAAGCCTTTCCTATTATTTACAATGGTAGCAATATTTGTTCACCGATTTAGGGATTAAATTCTCTCGTAGTACTTTATTTACTGTGACAACAAATCTGCTATTTATCTTGCTCACAACCCATCATTTCATGAACGCACCAAACATATCGAGATTCACTGTCACGTGGTTCATGAATGCATTCAAGGTGGTCTAATGCATCTGCTTCCTGTCACACTAGCTGACTAGCAGCACAAATAACAGATATTATCACTGAATCTCTCACACCATCTATATATTATGGATTCATCTCCAAGAAAGACTAGCCTCCATACTATACTTGGTCCAGCTTATGGGATGATATTACCTATTGTAAATTAAGTAACTGTAGTAACTCTAGATAATTCTGTTATCATCTAATTTAACCATAGTTACAATTAAGTGTTTTAGTTAGATCAGTAGCGTTTGTTTAAAGTTTTAGTGTCATTTAACCATATTGGAAGTCATGTGAAGTTTTTTGACCCCTTGGAATGTTCATACTTAGGAATACTTTTTGTCAAACTTGTACCAAAGATCATAATACTCATTGGCTACCTATGTGTTCCCATGAATGCTCATTTTACCAGAAATGATTTCTGCTCTGATCACCAGAGCGACGCACGCACGGGTGATAATATCCAACGTCACCGACACTGCAGTGTTGAACAACCTCGTAACACAGTACTTCAAGTCCAACCTCTCATCCTATGCTCTCTCCCTCTTTCATCGAATTCCTTCTCCCACCGTTGCCACATGGACATCACTCATCACCGCACACTCCAACACTCTTTTTTCCCTCCACCATTTCCTCTCCATGCTTCGCCATTCCATCCTCCCCAACCCCCGCACTCTCTCCTCCCTCTTCTCCACTTGCGCCTCCCTTTCTTCTATCTCCTTTGGCCTCTCCCTCCACTCTCTCTCCATCAAACTCTCCCTCTCTCACCACCCCTTTCCCGCTTCCGCTCTCCTCAACTTTTATTCTAAATCCAGCCTCCCCCACCACGCACTCAAAGTGTTCGATGAAACTCCCCATAGAGATTATGTTTGTTACTCCGCTATGATTGTTGCTCTTGCTCACAACTCTTGTTATTCTCATTCTCTTTTGCTCTTTGCTGACATGAGATGTCAAGGTTTTACGTCAACCGTGCATAGCGTTTCTGCGAGTCTACGTTCTGCTGCTCAGCTTTCAGCGTTGGAGCAGTGTATGATGATTCATGCACATGCTGTTGTTGTTGGGCTTGATTCAAATGTGGTGGTTGGTACTGCTCTCATTGATGGGTATGGCAAAACGGGAATTGTTAATGATGCAAGACGGGTTTTTGAGAATTTGCAGGGTATGGATGTCGTGGGTTGGAATGCTATGATGGCTGGTTATGCACTGCAAGGGGATTATGAGTCTACACTTGAACTGTTCAGTTCTATGGAAGCTCGTGGACTTGTGCCTGATGAATATAGTTTTTTGGCAATTCTAACGTCACTGTATAATACCGGGATGTTTCTGCAGATTGATCCGTGGTTGAATAAGATGAAAGTGGATTATGGTTTGGAACCGACTCTAGAGCATTATACATGTTTGGTGGGTGGAGTCGCCCGTGCTGGACAATTGGACCGTGCGGAGAGGATAGCATTGACGATGCCTTTTGAGCCGGATGCTGCAGTTTGGCGAGCTTTGCTATCAGCTTGTGCATATCATGGTTCAACTGAGAAGGCTCAGGTTATGGCTAAGAGGGTGTTGGAACTAGAGCCAGATGATGATTCTGCTTTTGTTATTGTAACTAATGTGTTATCGTCTGCGGGAAGGTGGGATGATGTTGCAGAGTTGAGGAAGATGATGAAAGATAGGAGGGTGAAGAAGAAAGGAGGAAGGAGTTGGATTGAGGTTCAGGGGAAAGTTCATGTTTTTATGGCAGGGGATTGGAAACATGAGAGGTCAGTGGAGGTTTATCAGAAGTTAGAGGGGCTCATGGGGGATATTGAAAAATTAGGATATGTTCCTGTTTGGGAGGAGTTATTGCATAATGTTGGGGAAGAAAAGAGAAAGGAAGCTCTTTGGTATCATAGTGAGAAATTGGCTGTTGCTTTTGGAGTGCTGTCTGCACCACCGGGTAAGCCACTGAGGATTGTGAAGAATTTGAGGATTTGTAAAGATTGTCACGAGGCTTTTAAGTATATGACAAGAGTTTTAGAAAGGGAAATTATTGTAAGGGACGTTAACAGATACCACAGATTTCTGAACGGTAATTGTAGTTGTAGAGACATATGGTAGCATATGCTAATGACAGTAAACAGCATGTTTGAGGCTCGTTTCTCATGAGTCATGACAAATGCTGCTTGGAAACAAAACTAATTTTTCATCATAATGGTAAGTCTTATTGGCACTTTAGTTTCTGTCATTTGGTTTCTTGTTTTCGAAGTTTAAGATATATCATCACAACCACCTTCCTAGTGATAGACTGATAGTTGAACCAAGTATTTGAAAATTTTAGTTTACAAATGTCTTACAAACAAGGAGATGCATGGAAATTATTTATTTTGTAAACTTAGTTGTTTATTTTATGGTCATCTTAGGATCGAAAGCAGATGGGGAGGCTGGGTACTACTGCATCGAAACTACCTTAGATCTGATGCTTGTATAGCATTCTCAAAGTTTTCAGATGACTAGGTGACTATGTGCTTCTTCTATGTAATACTTGTAGTTGAATGAGACACGCAATTTAAATCCCTTGCTTGTTCTATTTCTTCATTAGATGATATACTAAATAGTAGGACTATACAATGTTCAGTGGCCTACTTAAAAGAAAACTATTATGAAATTTCTTATAACTTATGTCTCTGTGCATCCATCGTGAAGTTCAATTGCCAACTATGTACTTAGGTAGTTATTCAAATTCGATAATTGTACAAAATCATCCTAATGTTCGGCTGTCATACTTTTTTGCTAATAATTTTCATCGAACTTCTGGTGGGTCTAGGAACAATGTGGAGGGAATGTTTTGGTGGCTAAAGTATTGGAGATTGGCTGCTTCTAATTCACCTTCTGGGGAGCTTAGACACCTTTCTTATGCTTCAAACCTATATTGTTGTTACAGTAGAATTTTTAGGTATGTTTCACCATCTTCGCCTTACCAAACAACTCCATATCTCCTCCCTTCTATAAGTGGAAACAGACTGTTAGGACTTGGCCAGCTCCATAAAGAAAGGCTTCTCTTCTACTGCCTCCCTTTAGTCTATCTTGTCTGAGATTCTTCTTTTAATCTGTGAGATGAGTTGGCATGTGCATGTTAGCCATATCTCTTGTGCTGATATTCTTGCTAGATTGAGACGTTTTGTTTGCTTCACATGGACCATTCTTAATGATCCTCCTCCAGATTTTAATATTCATTCTGATGTAGGTGTAGGCGTGTAGCACCCTGCGTTTTTCTCCTTAATCGTGTTTTCCTTTTCTTATAAAAAATGAATTGTAGAATGGAGAATCTAGATTCAACTAGGAGAGTGTTTGAGAGGCATGTCTTAGAGCATCTTACTAATGAAAAATATTAGTAATTGTTTGAGAGGCATGTCTTAGAGCGTCCTATTAATAACTCACGCTCTGCCATCATATTTGAAGAAGTCACCATATTTTTATTTCAATCATGCCTACTTAAGTATTGCAAAAAAAAAAGTATTACACCAAAAAAAATATTATTTAAGTAACTCTTAAACACGTGTTTTTTTTATTAAAAAAATTAAATATTGATGCATATGCAATGCATTTTTTAGAATCGAGCAACAGATCTTGTTTTTATTCATAAGCAACCTAGTCTGCCCCATAAATCAACTCCAATAGGGAAAAAATAAGCAACAAACAAATCATCATTTACTATGTAAATTTAATAATTCAACAAACAAAATGAAACTGATGAAACACAATGTTTGTTTTTCTTTCAAAATCCCACATGTTAAATAAACTAAATACCTTTAGTCTCAAATGACAAAGTCAAATAATTCACAATATCTTGTTTTTATTCATAAGCAACCTAGTCTGCCCCATAAATCAACTCCAATAGGGAAAAATAAGCAACAAACAAATCATCATTTACTATGTAAATTTAATAATTCAACAGACAAAATGAAACTGATGAAACACAATGTTTGTTTTTCTTTCAAAATCCCACATGTTAAATAAACTAAATACCTTTAGTCTCAAATGACAAAGTCAAATAATTCACAATATCTTGTTTTTATTCATAAGCAACCTAGTCTGCCCCATAAATCAACTCCAATAGGGAAAAATAAGCAACAAACAAATCATCATTTACTATGTAAATTTAATAATTCAACAGACAAAATGAAACTGATGAAACACAATGTTTGTTTTTCTTTCAAAATCCCACATGTTAAATAAACTAAATACCTTTAGTCTCAAATGACAAAGTCAAATAATTAAACATTTATAAGTATACACTGAAAATGCAAGATTAAACCCGTAATGCTCTACTTCTCTCTCCCTCAACTATATGTATTAAAAAAACTAAACATTGTTACTTGTACTTACAAGAGATGACTTACTAAACAAACGTATGAATCTTTATAATATCATGTTTCGAGGTTGAGTCGAATCGCAAACATAAGCACTTAAAATGGCAGACTCGGAACCTAGGGCTAGAGAGTGTAAAAATATTTATCATCAAAATTGTTGATTCCCAAAATTACTGGAACTGTTTTTCAAATATCCTAGTTAATTCGCTGAATTTAAGAGGCCGAATTATATATTTAACTCGAAATCTATTTAAGAGAAAATCCTCAATATAGTCTCTAAGCTTACCTCTCATTATATCCTATATAGTCTCTAACATTTGCAGCATCTACCAAATTAGGCTTAAATATATGTTACCCCCTGCAAATATACCTATTATTCATTTACCCCCTTGTAAAAATAAAACTCTTAAAAAAGACCTTGCAAATATAAATCGTTTACGGTTACCCCATACTGTTAGATTATGTTGACAGTGTTAAGTGTATAATGGGTATAAACCGTTTACGGTTACCCCCTGCAAAATATAAATCATTTACGGTTACCCCTCTGCAGGGGGTAACTAGAAACAATTATTATTTACAAGGTCTTTTTTAAGAGTTTTATTTTTACAGGGGGTAAATGGATAATGGGTACATTTATAGGGGGTAACATATATTTAAGCCGTCAAATTACTTCTTAAAATTTTATAAGTAGCCCCTTACGAAGACTAATAAGACACATTTCTTAAATTTTAGAGACTAATTTTAATAGATCCACAAACTTTATGAGACTGCTTATTATTTATGTACTTTGTGGATAAAGTAGAAGAGGCGGTGTAGGTGTAAGTTCTGTAACTAAATTGATAGTTTTGTTTTTATTTAACTACAAAGTTGAAATACTCAGGGGTCTAGATGCAAAATTTTAAAAACGGATCAAAATGAAAATTATATTGGAGGCAAATAATTAACTACAAAGGGCATGAGCCCACAAGGAAAAATTCTCAATTTATAAAATAAACATATTTTGGTCAAAGTCAACATTCATTTTAGAGGATTTTTTTTTTCAAAATTGAAATTTTAATTTTAAAGGGCTGGGGAATACAACAAGGGTGCTGTCAAATCTTGCTACAGACATCTAACAAAAGATAGTGTACATGTTGTGTCAGTTGAGAAGAACAGCATGGTTGTCGATTACAAGGCGTTATAGAAGACTACTATTCCGTCAAAAAATTTGATCTTTGGTTGGAGATTATTCAAGGACTCACTTCCTGTTCGTGATTTATTGTTTAAGCGTAATGTTATTAACTCGGGGAAGGGCTGTTTGGAGGGGTGTGCGCGAAGAGCTACGTCATTCTAATGTAAGGATTTGCTTCCTATCTGGGTTTTTCCTTTCTATTTGACACTCATGCTACTTTTATTTCTTATATTATATGGTTTATTTTTTTAATTATATATGGTCATAACTAGTGTCTAAATTTGGAGTTGACTTTGAGAGTAGTTCTTATGGACTTGGCTTCTCATCAGTGGAGAGACGTAAATGTGTTGGTTCTCAATGCTAGATATTGGTGGATTACGAGAAGACTATTAGAATGTAAGAACTCTCTTTTGTGTCGTTTAATTAATGTCAACGATGCGTGTGCGTATTTATAAACATATAAGTGAAGATGAACGACTGCGGCTTATGGCAGGTGATTGGAAGCGTGAGGAACTAACTATGCATATTAATTATATGAATGTTTATTTACATGGGCTACGAACTAACTATGCATCTTAATCAGCTTCTGGTTATATTGCATCAACATAATAATGCGCTAAATATCAATCGATAAGAGTTTTATTTGCATGCAATTTCCAAAGTTATCAATAATCCTCCCATGCAAAATGTAACTTAATCAACATTAGAATTATTCCAACTTTGTGTCATGATCCATTTAGTCATAAATTAGAATGATTCATAAACAGAATTTGCAAAATATGAAAAGCCATAAAGATATGGTTAGCTTTTGATCAATTCATTGTTATTCATATTTGAAATTTATTATTTTTACTACTATACATATTATAACATTAAAATTTTAACAATATATTTTCCAACATATATAATGACAATAAATTGTCGTAACATCATGCATCTTTGAATTGACCGTAGTCAACTCTCATTCATTATCAAAGTTTTTAATCCTCATTTTCTCCAAGTGTGATTTTCCATTAAGATTTCGTGAAAAGAAGTCTTTGAAGTAATCTTCCATCAACGTGCTTTTGAACAAAGGTGGGTTATCAGAACTTATTAAACTTTTTACTGGCCCAATCTCTACCTCAAATTTTGGGTTGAAGAACATAGCAACAGAGATTCTCTCCTTTTCACTGTTTACTGAAGCCCTATGCTCAATGCTGGTGTAGACCCCATTGCTTAGAATCTGCAAAATCATCAAAAACATGAGTCATGGAAAAGGATATATTCATGCACTTTGATGCTATTGCTCACCTCTGTCACTATCTTGTTCTAATGAAACCTTGTACACGTTAAGTTTCATTCAATCTCTACCTTTTTATTTTTCAATTATTGCCAATGTTTTCTATTTCGTGATAGAGAGAAGGATAATGAGTCTCAACATGTGTAGGTAGTGGCGGATCTTGACCAAAATGTTTGGGGGGCCGCAACTTTAAAAGACAGAATCTCAAAAAGGCATGAATAAAGATGCAGAAACACTAATACAATTAAAAGAGATAAATTAACATTATCTATAGAGGAAATTAAATGACAAAAAATGAAATTTTGATTTCACAGAGACTCAATTGAAATTGTTTGTAAAAATGATACTATTAAATTTATTTAATTCTAATTTTAATATCATGAAGATATATTTTTTGAAAGTTAGACAACATATATTCATAATTTCTAATTCTAATATAAGAGATGTGATTATATTAAAAATATCAATAAAATTTATACTCCAAAAAATATTAAAAAATACCATATATATAGATATATATTATCTATAATTGAGTAAAATAAATATTATTAATACATAAAAAAATATATTTTGCTAATGTATTATATATTTTAAATTTATGAATTCAATAAATAGTATTAATGCATAAAAATATAATGTACATTCTGTTGGCAAATATACAAATGAAATAAGCACAGTTGAAAACGGAACCTGCCAGTAAGTGGAAGAACTTACAATCACTGAGCCACACTTCAGTTTGTTAATTTTTGCGCAAACGTTTTACATATTGAGTCATTAGTAACTGTTTCTAAACATAAGGGTATTTTAGTAATTCAAATGATTTTTCTTGGGAGGGCCATGGCCATCCCCAGCCCCTATGAAGATCCGCCAGTGTGTGTAGGGTTGTGCAAGTGGAAAAAGTCTTCCTATAGTTTTGTGCATGTGTAGGGTTTCTATTATGGGGGAGACCCCAACATCCCAATATTTTTCAATGCCTATTCATTGGCCTTTGATACAATGATGTTTTGGATGTAATTTGTTTTGAGCAGCGGTGGATCTAGGACTTGAGATCATGGAGGTCAAACTTTTTTAAAACTACATATTTCTAAATATTAATATTATGTTTAATTAATTAAATTACACAATTCATAATTGTCCTCTGTAAATGGGAGAGAGATGAATTGATGTAAATGATTGTGTGAGTGTGTATAGTGTGGTTTCGGTACAAAACTAGAGACTTAGATGTAAATTATTTTTAAGGTATGCAAAATATTTTTTTATGAAGTCAATAGGTTTAATTTTATTTTTTAAAGATGTGCACTTGACCTCCTCGTTAAGGGATAGGTCTGCCCATGGTTTTGAGTACTTATCTTTTAGAAAGAATATAATTTTAAACTGAAAAAGGAAAATAGTCGCAGACAAACAAAATTTGTTCCATTAATTATAAGAAAAATATGGGAGCATAGATATATATTCAAAGGCACTATAAGTAAAACAATTACATCATGACAAGGAGGTGTTGGACTTACCATTATCTTTTTATACAATAATAATGGTATATGATTACCGCAATTGATTGAAATTAACTTTAGATTGCTACAGAAAACCAAACTGAGATATCTATCCTAGGATATAATATATAGGCCGACCGGGTTCAATAAACCACGTGCTTAATTATTTAATTATAAAAAATGAAAAAAGGTGAGAGAAAAGCATGACAAACCTCCATGATGTCCCCGACATTAACTACAAAAGCATCTGGAAGAAAGGTAACAGGCACCCAAACCCCACCTTTCTTTATTTCAAGACCCTCCACTCCATTGACCTGGTGAAGTATGGTTATGCCAGTTGCATCAGAGTGTGGTGTAATTCCAACAACTAGCTCTGGTTGTGGACATGATGGATAGTATGTCATCCTCATTGATTGCATTCCATCATCAAACAGATCCTCTACTTCCTTCATATCCATTCCTATTGCTTTTCCTATTAATCCAAGAAGTCTCATGCCAAGTTTCCTCTCTTCTGAAAAATATGTCTCCAAGGTATCCCTTTATATATACACATGCATAGAAAATCAAGAGTCATCAAATAAACATACGTTTAAGAAGGATATGAGAGTTTTTTTTTAGATGTGAAAGTTTATAAAAATAGTACTTAATTTAGTTGTTTAACCACGGATAAAAAAACTAGAGAAGGAAAGAATCATATATAATATATAGTACTGACACTTCAGATCGAAAACATGTTTAGTGTGAGAACACTGCATCCGCACTTCAATCACTTTAATTTTCTTAAATTATTATCGGTGTCTATGTGTACTTGTCGGTGTCTGGTATTCGGTATCTGGTGCTTGGATAAATGAGTAAAAGGAATCTCACCTTAGTGATGATGGGAGTTGAGGCAAAAGATGTGGTTTTCTTCTTTCAACAGGGTTTACGACCACGTAGAATCTGTCCCCCCAATCAAGTTTTTGATCTTCACATCTAATGACAGTTCCGTAACCTTGAACATCTCCTGGCCTGATTTGGTACTTTGTTTTCTCTTCAACGGGAAGTTTAAAAAAATTCTCAATCTCAAGTTTCAGCTTCTCAAGCAGTTCAAAGCTAATACCATGGTTCACCACCTGCATATATATTGTGTTCAATAACTTGAGGTTAATTAAAAAATAAAGTTGCATCCTGATTTGAAAAATATGTAAATATAAACCTGAAAGAAACCCCAATCTTTGCATGCTGCGTATAACTTCTCCAGTTCAGTGTCTTTGTGACTTCCAGAAACTAAGGTTTGAAAGTCAAAGATGGGAATTGTTAGCATGGGAGTGGTTTCATTTGATTGAAAAGGAGGTTCTTTTTCTGATCGAATATAGATATCTGGTATTTCCATATCTGGTTTCTGGATGTAGTCCATCACACCAAGAATCGAACGAGTGTTCCCAAAAACATGATTAGCCATTGTTGGTAATACTATTGCTAGCTCAAAGTGAGAGACAATGAACGTTAGGGTCCATATTTATGCAGCATTTATAATTCAATAATCGGTAAGGAGACCAAATAACAAGTATACAAAATTATTAAAACGTGTCACGTTTGTCAAAGTACGAGATTTGAATATATCCAACTCATATCTACTCATATCTATGGAAGACCATTTGGGAGAGACTAGAGAGAGCATACTTTCTATTAGAGGCAAAATATAAAGAAAAAATAAAATAAGTTTTAAAAATTAATATATTATTAGGCCCAAGAGTTGGCCTAGTGGAGCATGACAAGAGTCAAGAGTTGTATCAGAGAGGTCCCGATTCAACTCCCCACTTGCCCCCATTGAGGTAAGGTAAATGTAATAACCTTCGTAAGTGCTCAAAGAGCCCGAAGGTCTTCTTCGCCTTGGACTGGGGTGCCATCCCCTCTTCCTAAATTTTTGTAATAAAAAATATTAATATATTAAACTTAACAAGAAGTTCACAATTTTTTTGGGCTCCTCTGATTCTTTTATAAGCAAATGATGGTCAATAAAGGTTTGATGTATTTAGTCGAGACTAAATACATCAGTCTTTGTTGACCACCTTTTGCTTATAAATAAACCAATAAGAGACTAAAAATATCAACATTTGTTGACTAACTTTTGCTTATAAATGAACTAGAGAGAGTATGTGTTTAGTCCCAATAAAATATCTATTTGTTTCTTTGATTTTAGTTTTTAGAATTTTTTTATGGCTTAAATATGTATTCTGCCCCTGCAAATATCACCATAATCCAGTTATATCCCTGTAAAAATAAACTTTAAAATTACCCTTGCAAATATAAATCGCTTACGGTTATGCCCCTCGGTCAGCTTCTAATCCAAAAAAATAATTTAAATAAGGTTTAAATATATGTTCTGCCCATGCAAATATCACCATAATCCAGTTATGCCTCTGCAAATATCAGCATAATAGAAAAATTAAAGATTTTGACAGGGGCATAACTGGATTATAGTGATATTTGCAGGGGCATAACTGGATTATGGTGATATTTGCAGGGGTAAAACATATATTTAAACCTTATTTAAATTATTTTTTTGGATGAGAAACTGACCGAGGGGTATAACCGTAAGCGATTTATATTTGCAAGGGTAATTTTAAAGTTTTTATTTTTACAGGGGTATAACTAGATTATGGTGATATTTGCAGGGGCAAAACATATATTTAAGCCTTTTTTTATTAACTTTTAGTCCCTAAAAGGTGTATTTGTAGCCCCATATTTCACATAAATGGATGCTTTTAGTCGATTTAATAAAATGTAGGGATTACACATGGTTAACAATTTTATAGGAACTAAAATTTAAATAAAGTCATCTTGAAAAGAGATCTCTATATGTGTGTGGTTAATGTAGATAGAGATTGGAAATGTCAAAACACGAAGAGTTAATCTATCATTCAAGGGATGATTTTTTTTTGTCTTTCTTCACTACTATAAATTTAGCTTTTAATAGTGCTTTTTTAGGCCTTTAATAGTGTTTTTGAGCGCTACTTATTCACCCACTCCTGAAAAGGGGTTAGAAACAATAGCGCTTTTGAAGTGCTACTAAAGGTTTAGAATAAATAGTGTTTTTTTTATAAAGCGCTATTGAAGGTTCGTCTTTTTATTGAGGATAAATAGCGGTTTCTAAGAAAGCGCTTCTAATGGTCGAGAACTACTAGTGTTTTTTTTTAAAAAAAAAGCGCTACTAATTCCCGCTTTTTTAAAAGAAAAAATATTTCCAGTATACTCATGTACTCCCACAATTGAGCACCATTACCCTGGTCCGACAAAAAAAAAAACAATTCAGCACCATTACTGCCAAAGTTAACTTAAATAATACATATCTTAAAATAATATTAAATAGTTTTTTGTACAAAAGCAAAAAAGGGCTTTTATTAATGAAGTCAGGCCAAGGCTTAAGACAAGCAAAGACCATAAAAATTACAACTTTGTCCATGAATACAATTAGAACAAATGAGCTACAATGACCTTACATAACACAAATTACATTATACTAAGATAACTTATCTTATAAATAAAACATAATGTTCAACATGAAGAGAAACATGAACTCATCTAAGTTAGAAACCTGAACTGAATCCTAATTCCTAATGTTTGACATCATAACTCATAAGCCCTTTAATAACTTCAAGCTTTTGGGTGAGTGGTCCTATACGACAAGTTGCAAGAAGAAAGCCATGCACCACCGGTAAGAACTTCACCACCACCCAAGTTAAATACCCCCTTCGTCCCAAATTATTTGTAGTTTAAGGTTTTAACACGCCCTTTAAGGAAAATGATTAGGAGTCTAGATTTTTTAAAAAGTGCTATTCAATTTACCAATTAACCCTTTATCTCTCTACATAGAAAAATGTGAATCCTTTATCAAATGAAAAAAGTTGTCATCATTAATAGGGGTACAAATGGAAAAGAACATTAAAAGTTACATTAAAATTCTAAAACAACAATCAATTTGGGACAAATTGATTTTCCTAAAACTGCAAACAATTTGGTACGGAGGGAGTAGTTCACAATGAAAAATATTTGCCTGGATAGGAAGAGAAATTTGCCTAGCTTCACACGCAACTTACAATCCCGACAGTGAAGTAGTCTACCAAAAAAGCAAGACAAGAAATAACTTCTGACAACTATTAAAACAGCGAAACAGCAATCACTAAATAATCAGTTGTTAACGAGAAGAACATCAACAAATCTCTCCAAGATAGTAATATAAATTAATTTTGTAACAAATTACATAAAGTATGATACTATGCGGTGTGTGTTTTGAGATACTTTTTGGTCTTAAAAAAATTAATTGCTCAAATACATGAAGTTTGCTCCTCGATAACCAATTTTGTTAAAAAAAACTAATTTTGTAACAAGATATGTAAAGTGTGATGCTAAATTGTGTGTTTTGGGGTGCCTTAGGATTTTGGAAAAAAATTAGATGTACAAATACGCAGAATTCGTTCCTTAATAATTGGTTTGGTTAAACCAAAAATTAATTTCGTGGCAAAATACATAAAGTGCGATATTTGACAGTATGTTTTGGGTTACCTTAGAATCCAGAAAAAATTATAACTATTCAAATGCGGGGGTTTGGAAGAAATTGGTGCGGCTGCAGAGAGAAATTTTGTGGGGTGGTTGTTCGGAGGCTAGGAAGATTCCTTGGGTTCGGTGGTCGGACGTGTGTAAACCAAAGAGTGAGGGGGTCTCAGGGTTAGGGACCTTAGGTTCTTCAACGTGGCTTTACTTGGGAAGTGGAGGTGGCGGCTTTTGTCCGAGGGGCATTCTTTGTGGAGTGATATTATTGTGGCGAGGTATGGGCTAGAAGCGTCGTAGAATCCATTATTGTTGGATCTTCCTCCACCAAGGGTAGCCTCATCTTGGTGGAAAGATTTATGTTTGTTAGGTTCTATGGGAGCTGCAGCTGGTGACTGGTTTGGGGATAGAGTGGTTCGGCGACTTGGCACTGGGACGTTAGTCCGGTTCTGGCATGACATTTGGGTGGGCCAGCACCCCTTGTGTGTGGCATTCCCGCGGTTATTCCTAGTGTCGTCTCAGCCTGACGGCCTTGTGGTGGACTTTGGCAACTTCGTCGGTGGTGCTTGGGCTTGGGGGCTTTAGTGGAGGCGGAGGTTGTTTGTCTGGGAGGAGGACTTGTTAATCCAGCTTATGCTCATTATTCAGTCTATCGCTCCTACTACTGTTGAGGATAGTTGGGAGTGGCTTGGGGATGTCTCTGGCGTATATTCTGTGAGATCGGCTTATGTGGCTCTATCAGATGACTTCGACAGTGCTCTGGGTCTTCCTAATGATCGTGTGGAGATCCTGGGTAGACTTTGGCGGAGTTTGGCACCCCCCAAAGTTATTACTTTTTCTTGGCAGCTCCTCTTGGATCGGGTCCCTACTAGCATCATGTGCCATCTGTGGGGAATTGGTGGAATCCTCGGTCCACCTGTTTATGCGGTGTCCCCTGGCGTTATCAGTTTGGTATGATGTCTTCTGATGGCTTGGGTGGCAGTTACCTATGCCACCGGACCTGTTCTCTCTTTTTGCTGCTGTCTGTGCTTTTGTTCGCGGGGAGAGAGCGCGGCGTGGCCTGAGTCTCATTTTGCATTCTGTTCTATGGCTATTATGGGATGCGCGTAATGGTTGTATTTTTTCGGGTAGAATTCCAGATAGAGACTCCGTGGTCGGTCGAGTCAAATCACTCTCATGGCGGTGGTTCATTGATAGATCTCTGGGTCCACCTTGTATTTATTATGAGTGGCATGTGGCCACTGTTTTGTGTATCTCCAGGAACTGACTAGTTATGTTGTTACGTTGTTCATTGTTTCATTTTGGATACCGCTAGTGTCCAACCGGAATCCTATTCTTTTTATATATAATACATATTTTGCTCTTAAAAAAAAATAACTATTCAAATGCACAAAGTTTGTTCCTCAACAACCGGTGTGGTGCCAAAATTCATTACAAAGTACTTAAAGTGCGATGCTAAGTAGTGTGTTTTTGAGTATTTTAGCGTTTGGAAAAAAATACCGTTCAAATAATCAAAGTTCATTTCTCAATAACCGGTTTAAAAAATTAATTTCTTTTTATACTTCTTCTGTTTATATTTTTTAGGAACCATATTTATCGGGACCTTTAAAAAAAAATTAAAAGATGCTTCAGAAAAATAATTTAAGGACCATATTCATTCAACTTTGTATAGCTACATTCGTTTTATTAGTGGTTCTCATCCAACTCTACATGATATTCACAATTTTCACTTTCTAATTATATTGTCTTTTGCTTCAAAAAAAAAAATTATATTGTATTTTTTTCTTTAATTATGAGTTGAGTTTTTAAATTTACATTTGATGAATATGAGTTATGTTATTAAAATTCTTTAAACTATTTTTTCTTATTATCTATGGATATTCAAATTCAATGTCTCTGTTAATTAAAAAATGATATTTTTAGTTACAATTTACATTGTCCGATACTTTGAAGAATTAGTCTTCATGGTCGCCGTGAAAGATACATTAGTTTAAAAAAAAGAGAATAAATTTGTGTATGTGCTCATAAAAAAAACTAAGCTTGTTTATGTATGTAAGTTCTTATCTTAGTAGTAAATAAATTTCTTCTAGAGAACTTAAGAGGTACATATTCCCTCCGTCCCATATTATATGTCATTCTAACCAAAAGAAATTGTCTCATAATACACTACTTTTTAGAATATCAATGCAGTATCAATTTTCTTTTTCAGTCATACCCTTCATTATTTAATATATCTCTTTTTACGATTCTACTTTTTATGTTTCCAATGTCATTAATAAAAGACAATTTGGTATTCATAATCTCTTTTTTTATACAAAATTAACTACTTTTCTTAATTTCTATACCACAACCTTAAACGACATGTAATATGTGACGAAGAGAGTAAAAAAAAAACATCCTTCAAGCATTCCGTTGACTATATCAAATAATTGATCAATTACTTTAGCTTGGTTCAAACGCATACTGGCGTAACTATTCATACTTGTATAGTATACCTATACCTATACCTATACCTATACCTATACCTATATAAGCTAAAGCCAAGTCTATCACGCACGTGAAAATTAAGGCTTCTTTCATATGAGTAAATGTTTTTTATTCACTATTTTTAAAAGAGTAAACTAACAATTTCGTCCTTAAGTGTACACTTTAATACATTCTCCTTATTAATTTTTGGTAGTTTTGGCTTATTATAAATAAATTAAAGTATTATTAATTTGTATTAGTTAAATACTAAAATATTTTTTTTATAGTTGTCTTGGGTTAATCGAAACCAAAATAAAAAAGTATTGAGACAATTAATTCATATTTTGAAATTCTAAAAGACTTAATAAATCTAAAGAGCATATTTGGAAAATTTTGGTGAATTGTAGTACCATTATTTTAGAACAAAAATAAAAGACCAAAAATAACAAATATTAAAAGTATATTACATAAGTAATAGAAATAATAAATTGTATCTAGGCTTTTGTCACGACCGTCTTATTAAGTCTATTTCATTATGAATAACAAAACATTAAAAAATGACAAGACGGGGTTTGACAAACGATGTAGACTAATTAACATTACAAATATGACAAACTTTTGATATTATTATTTTTATAAGTAAATGTTAGTGGGGATGGAGGAATATTAGTTTCCAAGGTTTGAACCATGAACTTCCTTCTTATAACTCCTTCATGTTTCTTAACTCGCCAACTGAGTTACTTTTTTGGGACAACTTCCGATACTATTTATTTAAGGGTGAAATATGAGAGAATGTGTAAGTTCAAAGACAAATTTTGTGGTTTATTCATTTTTATAAATGAATGAATCCTCAAATTGAAAACAAGTAAACAATTATATCTGAAATTAAAATTGTTGGTCATTTTAGTCCACACGTTACAAATATTTTAAATTACACTCTAAAACTGAATACTGAAACCAAATTAATCTAAAATATAATCTAGGATGCGACTAAAAGTGAGCAACAATTTATAATATTATTGGAAAAAGTGAAAATAGTAACAAAAATTTAGAGAGGAAAAATATGAATTTTGTCTCTATTTTCGTTATTAAATTTAATGACATATCATAAATGAATCATTTTCTCTCTCCCTCTCTCTAATTTAGGATGTTAATTTTATTTTTTTAATTAGTACTTTACCTATGCATTCGTACGGGTGACACTGTAATTACTATAATTTGTTATGAATCTATAAATATTTAGAAAAAGGAAAAACTCGATAAAGACACTGAATTTCCCGTTGCTTAAAATTATTGTGTTGCAAAAAGTAAAAGGAAAGACAATATCTTCTTCTAGTCTTAATAATGAAGTAAAAATTAGGATAAATGAAAATGAGATCTAATATAAAATATTCACTCCCGTTACCGCTCTCGTTGTCGTTGGCGCTCCCATTGTCGCTCCCCGTTGTCATTCCCTGTTGCCGCTCTCTGTGTCGGTCTCTGTAGCCTCCTATTGCCAATACCATTGTCGCTCCCGTTGCCTCACTATTACCGACCTCTTTGTCGGTCTCTTGTTGTCGCTCCCATTACCGGTCTCTTATTGCCACTCACGTTGCCACTTGTTTATATTGTTTATTTGGAGTTTTCAATAGCCGTTAGATTTTTGTCGACAATTTTTAGTAGTTAGAAGTGGGAGAGAAGGAAATTAAAAAAGGAGAGATAAAAGAAAGTGACTTGAGCGAGAAGAGTAAAGAAAATAATAGAAAAAAAGGAGAGAGTACGAGAGAGAAAAAGTAAAAATAAAATGGTGAGAGAGAGAAAATGTAAGTAAAAAGGAGAGAGGATAGAAGAGAGAGAAAAAGTCAAAGTAAAAACGTGTACTTTTTGTTCGAGTGTTTTGCAATTTTGACCCTAAAATGAGACAAGTTGCAAAATTTGTAAATGTCCGAAAATGAGATTTTTCTAGCATATCTTTTTATTATATTTGAGTAGACTAGTAGTTAAAATATCAAAAACTCTTTTATCAGTTTCACCAAGGTCTTGCAATTTTTTTTTAAACAAAAGAAAGGGATATGGAGTCTCGTTAAAACCTTCTGATGCAAAACTCTCCTTAGAAAAAAAGCACCCGGAAGGAAAGAGTATTCCCCCTAAATTTTACTGATAAAAAAGAGAAAATGTACAAAAAACATGGGGGACTAGACCAAAACCCATGAGCATAAACATCATTATAACTGGTAGAAAATAAAACCGAACCTACAAAGGTGTGCAAAAGCATCACTATAACGACTCTCATTCCAACCAGGTCGGCATCAGAGTCGCTAACAATCATCTGCAGCACACCAAAAATATGGGGCAAAAGGATAACCCAGTCCATTGAGGGACGAAAATAATTAACAAAACCTGTAGTTAGGCAAACCTAGTCTATTCCTGAAAAAGTCTTCCGTAATGAAATTCGGGATGAGATTCCACCAAGTAAAACCATTCGAATTTAGTTTAGGACTACAACTAAAGTTTTAGCAGAGTCACAAGCTAAATGACTCCCACTCCTTATTGGGCGCCACTTGGGAAAACCATATGATCTTTTGTTAAACACATATGGTTCATTTGATTTTGCAAAGAGGTATATATACCGAATAGAACTGGACGAACATATAAGTTAGTAGACAACTTTTTTGTGTACACTGATATAATTAAAAATTCGCACCATGATTTACTGAGAGACAAAAATCTGTGTTTTCAAATAAAATAGATTTAATTAGAGTTGTCCAAATTAAATCATTCCCATAAAGAATAAAAAAATTATTAAATAAAAGCACTAATTAAATTTGTCTTTCTAAAATTAATATAGTAGTAGTAGCAAGTGGCTTAATCTGCCTTAGGACACGGGGGTCGACCCGGTGATCCCGAGTTCGATTCCCGCAATGGACAAACTCAATGTTGGTCAGTGTGAAATTTGATCCTAAACACGAGCGGAGGTTAGTCTTTCGTTGAAAGCGTTAAGATACTCCATCTGTAGCCGAAGAAACAAAAAAACAAAAGAAAAATGAATAAACACAAAGAGTAGAATATGAGTAGTGAAGTGTCTCACTGTCTTGGTAGACTCGTTTATTTTGTTATTTCACACTTGCATTGCATGTGACTTTTTAAACAAAGTTTTTACTATGAAACAAAATTACTCTTGCAGTGCCCTTTGTCCAGAAAATAGCAAAGGAGTCATTGACCAAAGTTCCAGAGTGCTATGTGCTATGTTCGTCACATCACGACCATTCAATCTTAAGGCATTAGGTGTGTGAGTTCCTTTACTTATTTATCGTTCAAAATCTCTATTTTAATCTAATGTGTGGCTTCTTACTCTCACAGTCACACTTGACACTCCAATATTCACCAACTTTGACTTTGACTGACTTCAGCAACCATTACTTGCAGTTGGTTAATCAAGGAGTCAGCAAATAATTGGTGGAAAATGTGAAGAAAAGGTGCACAAGAAGTTTAGGAAGAGAGAAGCAGATGTGGAATGTTATGGATTGGTCAGCCTTTTGTAGTATCTCATGAGCAAAGAGAAGGAGAATTGGAAGGTTATGGCAGATATGTCTCTTAGAGCCCCTTTACATTATTTTCAAATTTTCATTTTCGATTTTCAGTTAGTACATATGTTAGTGGTGCAAGAAATTAAACAATAACATATTTGGAAATGGTGACAACAACTTCAATATTTTCACCTTTTTCCAGATATATTATTCCTTGGCCATGTATATATCATCTCATTGACTATGTGTGTATCATTGAAAATAAAAAATAAAAATTTAAAAACAAAGTAAAGTGATCATTAGTATTTGGATCACTTTATATATCATCTCATTGACTATGTGTGTATCACTGAAAATAAAAAATAAAAATTTAAAAACAAAGTAAAGTGATCATTAGTATTTGGATCATTCAAGACCATTTAGTTTAGTGAGAGTCTTTCTTTCATGTTCTATATATGTACTGATTATTGATTATTGAAAACGGTACACTGATGTAGCATTTCAATTCAGTGATGCAATCTAACAAACTGAAACTGATATAACATCAACAGCCCACTCCCACATTGCTAGAAACCATTATATCAAGATTAGAGACAAATTAATTATTTCAATTCATCAAAAAAATAGTTGTTTATTCATATAACGAGACATGATATATATGATCATGTGAAATGTCCAACACAGGATTGAAAATAAAACAGTATAGCAAGAAACATAGACACCCCAAGACCAGATAGTCAATTCTTAGTCACTTTTATTTAACTTTTTATCCTAACTTTCTCCAAGTAAGATTTTCCATCGAGATTTCTTGAAAAGAAGACTTTGAAGTGATCTTCCATCAACATGCTTTTGTACAAAAGTGGATTTTCAGAACTTATTACACTTTTTAGTGGCCCAACTTCTGCCTCAAATTTTGGGTTGAAGAACATAGCAATAGAAAATCTCTCCTTTTCATTGTTTACTAAAGCTCTATGCTCTATGCTAGTGTAGATCCCATTGGTTAGAATCTGCAATATCACGATATCACCAACATTAACTACATGCTTCATTTCATATAAAAAATGAAGAGAAAAAAAGTAAGTATAAAGTGAAAGAAAAGAATAACAAACCTCCATGATATCACCAACATTAACTACAAAAGCATCAGGAAGAAAGGTAATAGGAATCCAAACCCCATTTTTCTTTATCTGAAAACCCTCCACTCCATTGGCCTGGTGAAGAATGGTTATGCCAGTTGCATCAGAGTGTGGTCTAATTCCAACAACTTGCTCTGCTTGTGGATATGGTGGATAGTATGACATCCTCACTGATTGCAGACCATCATCAAACATCTCCTCTACTTCCTTCTTATCCATGCCTAATGTTTTTCCTATTATTTCAAGAAGTGCCATGCCAAGTTTCTTCTGTTCAAAAAAGTATGACTCCAAGGTATCCCTTCATATACATGCATAGAAATCAAGAATCATAAAACAAACACAGACAATGTGTTTGGGACACATACACAACACTAATACTAGCTTCAAACACAGACAAGGTATCCCTCCATTGGGACACATACACAACACTAATACTAGCTTCAATCACTTCTATTTTTTTAAATTATTATCGATGTTACGTGTGGCGTCTCTATTGGTGAGAAAGAAGAAGAAATGAGTAAAAGGAATCTCACCTGAGTGATGATGGAAGTTGAGGCAAAAGATGTGGCTTTCTTCTTTCAACAGGGTTTAGGACAACGTAGAATCTGTCCCCCCAATCATGTTTTTGATCTTCAGATCTGATGACAGTTCCGTAACCTTGAACATCTCCTGGCCGGATTTGGTATTTTACTTTCTCTTCAACAGGAAGTTTGAAAAATTTCTCAATCTCAAGTTTCAGCTTCTCAAGCAGTTCTGAACTAATACCATGGTTCATCACCTGCATATTTTTGCATATATAAAAACAGTGTTGTATTCAATAACTTGAGACTAAAACATAAAGTTGCATATCTCTCTCTCTCTCTCTCTCTCTCTCTATATATATATATATATATATATACCTTACCTGAAAGAAACCCCAATCTTTGCATGCTGCGTGTAACTTGTCAAGTTCGGTGTCTTGGTGAATTCCAGAAACTAAGGTTTGAAAGTCAAAGATGGGGAGTGTTAGCATGGGAGTGTTTTCATCTGATTGAAATGAAAGTTCTTTTTCTGGTGAGCGCATATACAAATTTGGTTTTTGGATGGAGTCCACGACACTAAGAATAGAACGAGTGTTCTCAAAAACATGATTTGCCATTGTTGGTAATATTATTGTTGCTAGCTCAAAGTGAATGCCAATGAACATTAGAGTCCATATTTATATATGTAGCGACGTTTATAATGCAGTAATGGGTATAATCAGCTTTGGTCAGAGTTAGAAATTTGTACCATTAATTGCATTTCAACATTGGGAAAAGAGTAATAATGAATTACAATTAATGTCAGTCAAGTTTCAAGTTCAACCCCTTCGGCCCAGAAAAGTCAACCCCTTCGGCCAGTAATGCTGCTGATTATGCAACTTTTCCCAATATACAGTACTAGTATGCTGGTTTTGGAGTGTGTTTTCCAGATGAAACATTGCTGATGCATTCTCGTCAGCAAACTCTTCACTTTAAGGCTAGCTT
Source organism: Astragalus glycyphyllos (assembly GCA_963573325.1). Lineage (NCBI taxonomy): Eukaryota > Viridiplantae > Streptophyta > Magnoliopsida > Fabales > Fabaceae > Astragalus > Astragalus glycyphyllos. The sequence continues at coordinate 74,974,557 of OY754310.1, forward strand.
CTGATAGGAGCACCTTAGTTGGATAACATTTGGTCAGAGTCGGAGATTTTAAATATCCTAATCAATTTTATGGAAGAACATTAATGAGGGGTAAAATTTAAAGAAAAAATATAAAAAGTTTTAAAAATTAATATATTAAACTTAACAAAAAGTTCACAATTATTTTTATTGGGTTAATATGTGTTTTTTTTCTTTTGGTTGATAAGTATATATGTGTTTAGTTTCAATAATTTTTTTGTTTATTTTAGTCGGTAGAAAATGTTTTTTTTCTTCTATAAATCAAATTTATTCATAGGGTACAGGGGGTACCCAACCCTTTTACAATCATTCAAACAATGCTAAACAAGCACAAGGATTGTTACACCAGCTTTCAAAACTAATAGATAACTGCCTGCCTACCCTACTAAATGTATGCAGAATGAAAACTAAAGCAGTGAAAAAAAACGTAAAATAGTTATTTAGAAAAGTTGACCTCAACGATAAGAGAGACTATGGGATGAGAAGATATAAGAGATGTAAGAGGTAGAGAGAAAAGAGGGAGAAGAATGAGATAAGAGAGAGACTAGAGGAGAGAGAAAAATTTATTGAGTAGGAAATAAAAATAATATTTTGGTATTATTTTTAGGTGATGAGTTGTACCGCGGTTTTGGTAGGAGAGGAATTTGGGTTTTTGTCTAATCTATTGCCCTCAATTTTGTCTAGTACTATATACATTTTCTAAATCAAACAAAATACAACTAGAGTTGTCAAGTCCAATCCATTGCTTTTTAGCAAATCAAACAAACTAAGAAGTGGGCGTAGGTGGGGTTACCGGACATATTTCCTCTCTTGCTCTCTGTTTTTAATTGATCAAGTTTTAAGGTGCGGGTGCTTATTGTGTTGTATCTTAATAATCAAATTATTATAACCCAAATTCTATTTTTAAAAAATTACTTTAAGGTGCGGCTGCTTCTTGTGTTGTAACTTGTAAGACTCTTTCAATTGATGGCTTTTCCCTTTTATATTAACCATGTGCCCAAGATATATATATATATAGTTGCTTGAGAAAAAAACTATATATATAGTGGAACCTTTCCCATTTCTAGTGCATCCAATATCCAACAAGCAAAGATATATTGTGTAGAGTGCATGCTGAGTTGAAAGTTGAAACTATGGAATCAGTTAGCAGTTCTCTGACGGTTCCCTCTGTCCAGGAATTAGTAAAGGAGTCATGGACTAAAATTCCAGAGCGTTATGTTCGTCCACATCATGAGCGTCCAATAATACCCACCACTACTACACCTTTACACCAACTTCCTGTCATTGACTTTAGTAAATTGTTGTCTCAACATATTAATCTCAATCGACCCGAACTAGAAAAGCTTCACTCTGCTTCCAAACAATGGGGTTTCTTTCAGGTTTGTCATCAACAATTATATCCATATGAAGTAATTGACTTACCAATATATATCTATGCTTTTGACTAATTTGGGAAATTATTATACAGCTGATTAATCATGGGGTAAGCAGTTCATTGCTAGAAAATGTGAAGAAAGGTGCTCAAGAATTCTTCAATCTTCCAATGGAAGAAAAGAAGAAATTTGAGCAACTAGAAGGAGATATTGAGGGATATGGACAGGCCTTTGTAGTTTCTGAAGAACAGAAATTAGAATGGGCAGATATGTTTTTCTTGCTCACTTTCCCACCATACTTAAGGAAACCACATTTATTCCCCAACCTCCCCTTATCATTCAGGTTCTCTTAACTCTCTTATGCATTCATCTGCTGCTTTTCTTAATTTTTGCTTTTGCTTTCATCCATTACAAATTTGAATACATGACAAATAAATAAACCGTGGTTTCCAAGAAAAATAATATCTCTCTCCTTCTTGTTGGAAGCATACCACTTTTGATACAATCTGGTTATATATAATTAATATGTTCAATATGATTAAGGGGTGACTTGTTACATTGTAATGCAGAGCTAAGCTAGATGGTATCAATGAAATCATTTATTAATTATTTTACGTAATTTATCAGCAAATTGTCATTCTTAAATGAAGAGTTTAAATGTGATGTATTGATGTGTACAAATAAAGCATCTGTTAAACCCAATGATTGCATATAGATTATAACAAAAAAAACTGGACATTAACAAAGTGACAAAAGAGAACAAACACCGAATGAAAGTGACCTTAAAAGTCAAAACTAGGTAATGCCATGTTGATACCACAAATTGATTTCAAGTCATAATAAATAAAAAAATGTATTAGTACAATTTGTAAGGAATATGTCTCAACATATTGCAATTAAATTCTACTATCCAAAACATATTCAATATTTTTTGTGGGTGGCTTGATATCTTAATTTGGTTTGCAGAGATGATTTAGAGACCTATTCAACAGAAATGAAAAACCTAGCCATCAAAATGGTTGACCTTATGGCAAATGCTCTTTCAGTGGATACAAAGGAAATTAGAGAACTATTTGGGGAAGGGGTTCAATCAATGAGGATGAATTACTATCCACCATGTCCCCAACCAGAGCTTGTGATGGGACTCAATCCTCATTCTGATGGTGGTGGCCTCACCATCCTTCTCCAAGCCAATGAAGTGGAAGGTCTTCAAATTAAAAAAGATGGACTTTGGATTCCAGTTATACCCCTCCCTAATGCTTTCATCATTAACATTGGAGACATGTTGGAGGTAATTATTTATTCGTTCTTAGACAATTAATTAATTAGATCAAATTTTATATAAAAGACTAGCTACTAGGAAAAAATAGAATTAAGGCTTAAATATCATTTTGGTCCAGGCAAATGCAACAAATATCCATTTTGATCACTGGATTTTTTTAAAAAAATATCCCTTGCAAAATTTAAAATTATTCATTTTGGTCCCTGTAAAAAGTTTTTTAAAAAAATAGCTCTGTAAAATTTAAAATTATTTATTTTGTTCACTGCAATTTTTTATTTAAATGCTCTTGCAAAATTTAAAATTTTTCAATTTGGTCCCAGTGACACATTATCTTTAAAATGACATTAGGGACCAAAATGAATAATTTTAAAATTTGCAAAAGCTATTTTAAAAAAAAAAACTCTTTGCAAGTACCAAAATGAATAATTTTAAATTTTGTAAGTGTTATTTTAAAAAAAAATCCAGGGACCAAAATGGATATTCGTTGTATTTTTCAGAGATGAAAATGATATTTAAGCCTAAAATTAATTGTCAGCAAAAATTAGAGACAACAAATAAAATTCATCTCAAACTTGGTTGTCACTAAATGAATTAATGATGAAATTAGAGATAGATTGTGACATTTATCCTTAACTTGTCAACTTATTGGGCAGATGATGACAAATGGAATTTATCGAAGCATTGAACATCGAGCAATAGTTAACTCAAAAAAGGAAAGACTTTCTATAGCTACATTTTACAACCCGGGTAGGGAAGCAATTTTACGTCCAGCACCAAGCCTTGTTACTACAAAAACACCAGCAGTGTTCAAAACGATCGGTGTAACAGAATTCTACAAGGGATACCTTGCGGGAGAACTTCGTGGGAAATCATACCTTGACAGCATGAGGATCCAAACTGAAGATGAGAAAAGCTCTTAGATGAGTATAACTGATGAAGCTTTGTGTTAAACATTGTCATGGACTTCAGTTTTTTTTAATGTTGAGCATATGATTCTCTATATCATATGGTTTCTTTATTGTTTGTAGCGTTTGTTTTGTTCATGAGAAAAAAGGATGTTTTCAACATTGCATAAGATAAGGTTTTACTCCATCGTCCTGTCGATCTTTGAAATTGTTATGTTACAGAATATAATTCTAAGGCAGCATATGCATGAGAGACAAAAACTTGTTTGGGCAAAATGACTTTTTCCGTGGTGTTTTAATGACAGCAAACCTCTTAAATGATGCTTAAGTGTTATGATGATTTATCTACTATTTTGTGCGCTTGAATGTGATATAAAATGACAGATCCTACTCCACTGTTTATAGTCAAATAGATTAATCATCAATTAATGTATAGGCTATAAAGTTGAAAATGTATCGAAGAATATGGGATCCATTGAAGATAAGAGAGAAGGGATTAAAAGACTCTAGTATTCATCAAAGTGAATTGATATAATATGATAAGAGTTTTTTCTAAATTGATTACATGAAACCTATATATAGGCATATACCATCTAATAACAAACTCACTTATAACTACCAACCAACTACTAACAAATTCACTTATAACTACCAACTATCTCCCTAACTACTAACTAACTATATATCTAATAGTCCCCCACAAGGTAGAAGTTATTCACAACACTTCTAGCTTGACATGAACAAAAGAAAGATACATCAAAACAAAGAAAATTACAATGAGAGATGCCAGAATTACATTGGAAAAAAACAAAGCTTTAAGACAAAACGCTATAAAGTACTCGGAGGAAATTCCATTGATATAATGCGTTAGCCAATAATCTTCAAAGGGGAACAAGCCACTCTAGTAAGAAATTCCAGCAAATAGTGCCAAGAAGCATCCAGTAAATAGTCCAATCAAAAACGTTACAGTATGTGACTCTTCACGTTGGATTGGCCTAAGATATTTCATGGCATTTCTTCTATTATCTTCAGCAATTTTTTTTTTTTGATAAAAAGAAGGGAGTCAAACAACCAAGAATTGGTGAGTGATGCAAAATGCAAATCACTAAGAGTGCAAAATAAAAATCGTGACAAAAATCATAAATCAAAGAAACTGAATCACAAAGTAGAGAAGCAAATCGCGAAATCGAAAAGATGAAAGGAAAGCGATGCAACAACACTAATTCAAAAGAATGACAAACACGAAATTAAATCGTGAAACAGAACACTGATCCACGCTGAATATCAGATATGAAATTCGATTCAAGATCGAAAACGAAATCAAAACTCGATCCAAAATGAAATTGAAACTCGGCTTCAGATCACAATCATCGGAAATAAAAAATGAAAGGAAGACAATGAAGCGGAATGCAATACGGCGATGTGAAAGAACGCCAAAACACGATGTGCGGAACTGCGGAACACACAAATGTGATGAAGAAAGAATGCAGCACATATCAACAACAAGATTAAGAGAGGACGATCCAAGAATCAAACCAATTCAAGAACCAAAACGCGAATCAAACTGAAAAGTGTTCGTCGCAAAAGGAAACGCGATCGAGATCAACACTCGAAGAACATATCAAGATCGCAGATGCAAATCGCACAAGAAAATGAAATCCAGATTGCAGAAATTGAAAACGAAATTGCAAATTGCACATCAAGAAACGAATTTGCAAATTGCGAAATCAAAACGGACACGAAACTGGAATCAAGACAGACGCAAATGGAATTGTGTTAATCAAATGAAAGAGGAGTAAAACAAAAAATGACGCATATGCATGCGAACGAACAAAAGTGAAATTGAAACGCAAGAATTGCGAAAAACACAAAAAGAATCCAATGCAAAGATGTGATGATCATGAAATCAGAATCACAAACGGAAAAATCGGAAACGCGATATCAAATTCAAGAACGAAACATAGAACACGAAGCAAAAAGAAAACAACGCGGATAAGAAAGGTAGAAAAGGAAATGAATGAGAAGAAAACTAATAAAACGAAAAAGAACCTGCAGCAGAATTCAGATTCAAGGTGGATACCATGTTTGCTCTGATACCATATTGAAGAATATGGCATCCATTGAAGATAAGAGAGAAGAGATTAAAAGACTCTAGTATTCATCAAAGTGAATTGATACAAAATGATAAGAGTTTTTTCTAAATTGATTACATGAAACCTATATATAGGCATATACCATCTAATAACAAACTCACTTATAACTACCAACCAACTACTAACAAATTCACTTATAACTACCAACTATCTCCCTAACTACTAACTAACTATATATCTAATAAAATGTTCAAAGATTAATACCTAACTTTTTTTTAGATAAGCGATTAATACCTAACTATGATGAAAGCAGTGATTTGAAAATCGAACCAACCGAACGGTTTAATAGGCTAAATCATGACGCAACACTGTCTCTTGGTTTAGTTATTTGGGTGGTTTGCCCCACAGTCTCATCCAGGTTTGAACGCTTTAAAACAGTTGAATCATGACTCAAAGGTATCATCGATTAAATGTTGGGTTCAGTTTTTAAAACATTAGTTCAAAGAATCTCAAAAAGCGTAAGCAAAACTTAAAGAAAACTCGAGAATCTAATCAAAGATACCTTGCACAAGAACTCCATGGGAAGTCATTCCTTGATAGCATTCGGATTGATGTTGAAAATGATCAAAGCACTTACTGATAAACTCTAATTTAGAACATTTTTTAGAGAGGTTTTTGAGTCATTTTTAGAGTAATTATTATTGATTAAATAAATAACTAACTTAAATTACTCTATATTTGCAGAAAGGTAGAAAAAGCAAAATGACACAAATATGGGCTGAAATTAGAAGAAAGACTAACAAATAAAAGAAAACAAGCCCAAAGCCCATTAATGCAAGAAGGCCCACAGTGATAAAAAGAAGAAGATCCTCTTGGAGATTTCAATTAAAAATGATGCACATGTGACTTAGAGAGAAAGAAAGAGACATGGAGTGGAGAGCAAGCAACACATATTTAGGAAGGATCTAAATCCTAATATTTAGGGATTGGCATATCTTGCAATTAAAAGTGGAAGCAATCTTGATTTGATCCTTTGCTTGGAGAGAAGAAAATGAACTAATATAAAAGGAAAGCTTCACTTGTGAATGGGGGAGCCACACTCCACATAAACAAACAATAGTTACACAAACGCTACGGAAACGCTATGGAGGGAAAGAAGAGTTTTTCGGCACCGTGAAAGAGCTTTGGAGTAAAAGAAGGAGATTGAAGACAAAGATTAAGACTTTTTCTATTTCCGGGTTATTCTTATTTCTGTAATTCATGAACCTTATTTTTCTTTTATTGTTCTTTATTATTATGGACACCTAAGTCCTCGTCTAGGGTCTTAGGTGGATCTTGCATGTTTGGAAACCTCTTTATGTTCTAATTTCTTATTTGAATTCCTGTTTTTATTTCAATTAATATTATTCTATTGTTTTTATCACATAATTAGGATTAGCTACCATTTTCATGTTAATAATCAATTAGTTGATCAGCGACCGTACTGCAATTAGTTGGTGGACCTATAGGATAATTGGGGCTATAATTGATGCATGACCAAACTTTAATTTAGTCTTCCAATCATTCAACCTTTTTGTACTTTATGCTTTTCTTAAATTTAAATTCTAGCATGACCAAACTAGGGTTAATTTAGGAAAAAGAATATTAATCGCGAATGACCAAACGGATTAATAGCTTTAGTAAAGGGATTGGTAATTAAATAAAATAAGGGAATTCAGGTAGAATTAGACATAGGGGAATCGAAGCTTGCAAGTGAAACCGCGACCCTAGACCTCTCTCTCCATCGATTATATTCTGCATTTTATTATTTGTTATTTGCTTACTTTTTATTTCTTTCAATTACATCTCAATTATTCACTTGTCTAAATAATAAATAATTTTAAGTAGTTTGGTACTTGTTAATTAATCCCTGTGGACACGATAATCTTTTATACTACTTCTGCGAGAGAGTACACTTGCTCTAAGTGTGTTTTTAACGCAACAAGTTTTTGGCGCCGTTGCCGGGGATTAATTTAACAATATTAAACGAAAAAGATTTTTATTGCTTAAGACACTTTTTCTATATTTTAATTTTAATTTTTTTTTGCCCTATTAAAAATCAACAATAAAAATTGCTAACACTTTCCCGAGATCTCGTTGCAGTTCACTTTGTTTTGCAGAGAAAAATCTAAATCATAGTTAAAACTATTGGAGATTATATTAGAGAGGCAGAGGCGAGAAGGAATTTAGAGAAGTTATATTGGTATATGCCTCAATGTCAACGCCCACTTCCTCCTCCTCCTTATGAGTCTTATTCAAACTATTGGGATGACTATGAGCCACCTCCTTATTCCTCCAACTGGGATAATTATGAGCCACTACCACTACAGGGAAAAGATGAGGAATCTTATATTGATGAGGTCTTGGTCAAATTTATGGAGCAAACAAATGAGAGATTTGATAGATTGGAGAATCAATTGTCAAAGATTATTGATATGGTAGCAACTCAGTTGGCTCAAGAAACTCCTTATTTACAAACTAAGTCTACCCCAAATGAAGAATCTAGGCAATACAGAGAAAGTATTCCTACGAGAGATGAAGGTGTCTCCAAGGAATATAATCTAGAGGAAGAAGCTCTCAAGAAAGATGAAGAGACTCCTACTGAGGGGGGTCAAATTGAGACAACAGATTCCACTGATGAGAGCGGTTGTGAGGAGAATGAGAAAGATCAATTGGTTCATGAGTTGGAGAAAGAGGAGAAACCCCAAATTTTTGGGCAAATTGTTTTAACTATTGGTGATGCTGTGATTGAGGTTTATAAGGGAAAGGTAACTTTAGGGAGTGGTAAAGAAGATGATGTTATTAAAGCTTTAAATTCCAATGAATTTTTCTCTTATTTAACTTCTCCTTATTGTGATGATGTGGTTGAAAATAATATTTTTAGTGATTTAAAGATGCAGGATCTTTTGGAAAAAATTTATTATTTTGCAGGATCCTACCATAGCAGTCGATGGATATACAATAAAAACTTCCTTTGCAGCTCGTCCACCACGTGGAAAAAGAAAGAACAATGTCAACTACATGGTTAGAAAACTAAGAAGGTGCACTGCGTTAGATGTAAAATTTGCTCTTGGAGAGCCACCTGATTGAGCACCAACTATCGTCAGGCTCATGACGTTAAACAAGCGCTTCGCAGGAGGCAACCTGTGTTTTATTTTCAGTTATTTTTATTTTGTTTTGTTTTGTTTTTAGGAATAAGCTCCAACTACAAGCTCTCTCAGGGAAGTCTCTCTTACTCTCTCTATTTATTTATTTATTTTTGTTTCTACTTGATCATTTTGCATTGAGGACCATGCTTCATGCTAGTGTGGGGGAGGATAGTTTATTTTGTCACTTAATCTCTATTAATGCACATACCCACCATATATGTTGATAGCATTTTTTCTGGCTTGTTTTGAATGACTTATGCTTCAAGTTGAAAAAAAAATGGAGATTTTTGCCTTTAGGGGATCCCATAATTAATTTACTTGACAGACTTGTGCTTAATTGTAACGGTGAGGATGTCCTTAGGAAGCTGATAATTAGCATTTGTCCCTCTTGAGTACTTTTTGTGAACTAGCTTCTAAATGTGAGATCTGAGCCTTCATAAGGGGGTTGATACTAAATCATAAATTTTTACCCCTTTTTCTTTCTATGAGTGTGTTTCTCAATTTGCTACATTCTAGAATTTGTCTTTTGACCGTTTCAAGGTGAAAATTGATTTGCATCATGTAAAAAGATTTGGGGATTTAGGATTTTTCTGGCCTCAGAGTTATTTGTTGAAATTATCCATTAGTTGCCCCCTTTGAGCCTATTTGTTATATTTTTTCTTTGGTACCCAGATATAATTTTTTCTTTTTTGTTTGTGGTAACCATTTGAAATTGAATGTGGAGCAACTATTGAAAATTACAATTTCGTCCTATATTTTACTTGTCTATATTATCAAGACTGAAATTTCGTGCTAAAAAAAACAATAGGAGTTTTCATGTACTTACCTTTTCCTCCTACAAAAAAAAATGCAAGAAGGAGGAAAAGGCACATCAAAAGAATGAAAGAGCCAAAGGGCAAATCAAAAGAATGAAAGAGCCAAAGGGCAAATCCAAAAAAAAAAAAGAGTCTACTTAAGAAAAAAAACAAATCAAAAAGAGTTTACTCAATAGAAAAAGAAAAATGAAGAATGAAAGTGAAATTAATTTGGAGTTTGGACAAAAATTGTAAAATAGATAGGAGCTCCATATTTGGTTTCAAAGGTTACTATTTGCTTCTTGTTTTTAGCCCTTTGATTATCCCTTTCTTCTTGTTTCCTATATTGCATGATTTCACCCTTGGCCCCATTACAACCCATGAAACCCTATCTTTTACATGCATGTGAACTTTTTAGTGGAGATTTGGTCAAATTACAAGCTTATGGTAATGTGCATTTTGTGGAAACTTGAGTGTATATTTTCCCCAGTCCCTAAACACATAGAGAGATTGTGAGCGAGTGCCCTTGTTCACATAAATGTATTCTTTAAGGAGATAAGCCTCTAATTGGGCAACATTTTGACACCTCATATGTGCTATATTGTCTATTGTCTGTCATTGTGTTTCTAATTTTGGATATCTTATTTGGATGTCTCTATTACTTATTTGAACATTTCATTGAGCTAGAAAATTTGCTTGAGGACAAGCAAAAGTTAAGTGTGGGGGAGTTGATAAACTCTAATTTAGAACATTTTTTAGAGAGGTTTTTGAGTCATTTTTAGAGTAATTATTATTGATTAAATAAATAACTAACTTAAATTACTCTATATTTGCAGAAAGGTAGAAAAAGCAAAATGACACAAATATGGGCTGAAATTAGAAGAAAGACTAACAAATAAAAGAAAACAAGCCCAAAGCCCATTAATGCAAGAAGGCCCACAGTGATAAAAAGAAGAAGATCCTCTTGGAGATTTCAATTAAAAATGATGCACATGTGACTTAGAGAGAAAGAAAGAGACATGGAGTGGAGAGCAAGCAACACATATTTAGGAAGGATCTAAATCCTAATATTTAGGGATTGGCATATCTTGCAATTAAAAGTGGAAGCAATCTTGATTTGATCCTTTGCTTGGAGAGAAAGAAAAGGAACTAATATAAAAGGAGAGCCTCACTTGTGAATGGGGGAGCCACACTCCACATAAACAAACAATAGTTACACAAACGCTACGGAAACGCTACGGAGGGAAAGAAGAGTTTTTCGGCACCGTGAAAGAGCTTTGGAGTAAAAGAAGGAGATTGAAGACAAAGATTAAGACTTTCTCTATTTCCGGGTTATTCTTATTTCTGTAATTCATGAACCTTATTTTTCTTTTATTGTTCTTTATTATTATGGACACCTAAGTCCTCGTCTAGGGTCTTAGGTGGATCTTGCATGTTTAGAAAACTCTTTATGTTCTAATTTCTTATTTGAATTCCTGTTTTTATTTCAATTAATATTATTCTATTGTTTTTATCACATAATTAGGATTAGCTACCCTTTTCATGTTAATAATCAATTAGTTGATCAGCGACCGTACTGCAATTAGTTGGTAGACCTATAGGATAATTGGGGCTATAATTAATGCATGACCAAACTTTAATTTAGTCTTCCAATCATTCAACCTTTTTGTACTTTATGCTTTTCTTAAATTTAAATTCTAGCATGACCAAACTAGGGTTAATTTAGGAAAAAGAATATTAATCGCGAATGACCAAACGGATTAATAGCTTTAGTAAAGGGATTGGTAATTAAATAAAATAAGGGAATTCAGGTAGAATTAGACATAGGGGAATCGAAGCTTGCAAGTGAAACCGCGACCCTAGACCTCTCTCTCCATCGATTATATTCTGCATTTTATTATTTGTTATTTGCTTACTTTTTATTTCTTTCAATTACATCTCAATTATTCACTTGTCTAAACAATAAATAATTTTAAGTAGTTTGGTACTTGTTAATTAATCCCTGTGGACACGATAATCTTTTAGACTACTTCTGCGAGAGAGTACACTTGCTCTAAGTGTGTTTTTAACGCAACACTTACAACTTTACAATTTAAGAAATCATACAAGTATAACATGTGACACAAAGGCATCTGTATAAAACTATAAATTGAGCATCTCACATTGACTGTATACATGAAACTATCTTAGTACTGTGTTTGTTGGTGCTATTTAGTGCACTTTTTTTTGTTGAAAGCATCAAACTATTATAGTTCTTCTTTTCTCAAAAAAAATAAATCACACACCAATCAGCTTCAATCATCACTGAGCTTCATAAAAGCTATATAGTTAGTTCCAACCAATTACAAAATTATCACTTTATTATCTGTTTCTAGAATTTTGTATTAAAAATAGTTAAAATAATTTATTTTTGTTTTTATTGCTTATGATAAAAGCAAAAAAATTATTCAATATTTTATCAATAAGTAGAAACACATTTTATTATAAAAAGGTAAACATATTTTATTAATGGCTACTTTTTTTTTGGGTATGAAACGGGCTAAGCCCCAACACGAAAAAAATACTAAACAGGAACAAGTCTAGGAATAGAATTCCTTACAGCATCAGCAAGCAATAACGGTCCTACGGAAATAGGACATTGCTAATAAAAAATCAAATCATCAGATTGACAACACCCAATGTTTGCCAAAACATCAGCACAGCGATTAGCTTCTCTGAAGATGTTAACAACCGGACCTCCCAAGGCAACTGTAGCATCTTACAAATCTCTCTAACAATACTTCACCCCGAAATACGTCCACTCTCTGTACCAAGGATTATATGACAAGCCACCTTGGCATCCATCTGCACCACCACTCTACCCCATCCCTTAAAGCGAACAAGTTGCAAGCCAATGAAAACACCGCACAACTCAGCAACAAAAGGATCACAAAAGCTAATATGTTTAGAGAAACCTGCAAGCAGTGGCGGAGCCACATATAGCTGAGGGGGTTCAGTTGAACCCCCCAAAATTATTATTTTTTGGCTTACCACTCTATAGAAATATTTTTTTGACACACCTAAATATTTTAAATTGCACCAATAGCCTAATTTTTGCACTCATTTGCACTAAAGACTCAAATTTAATTTACCCAAAACACAACACAACCACTGTTTCACGCACACACAACTCTCTCTCAGACTCTCACGTTCTCTATGAGCTCTCTCAGACTCTCACGTTCTCTACGAGCTCTCTCACTCAACTCTCTTCTCACGGTGGGCGGTGGCTTCTCTGTTCTCTCTCCCTCACGGAGCTGGCTTCTCTGTTCTCTTACTCACTCAGTCTCACGACTTCTCTGTTCTTCTCTCAATGCAACATCTTTCTCTTTTCCATTGAACTCTCAAAAACACTAAAAGATTTCTTCTCTTTTCTAGTCTAATCTACTGAAGTGATTGTTTGATTCTTTGATTGAAAACCCTAATTGTTTAATTTTTGATTTGGGGAAATTGGTATCCCTAATTGTTTAATTGCTTAATTTCTTCCATGTGACTTTTATTTTTAATTTTAAAATATGTTCTCTACCAATAGGATAGGATGAAGGATATACGAAGCTTCATGCCATTGACATTGGCCTTTTTAAATACTAACATTCTGTTGAAAATATTAGTATATAATTTAAAGCTGGAATTTCATTAATATGATCAATGTTTGAACAACAAGTTGTTTTGCTCTTTGTTTAGTTTTTTAGCTTGTTTTAGAAAACTTTTCAAGAAAAAATAGTTAAGTTAATAGTGTGTATACTCCAATTAGTATTAGCTTAATTCTAATTAGTATTATTAGTGTGTTTGAACAAGGTGACATGGATAAATTTTTAGCAAATTGTGTATTTAAAAAATTTGACACCCCGACCCCGCGGTCCTGGATCCGCCACTGCCTGCAAGTCAATCACCATTAGAGTTTCTGATTAGACCACCGCAACCAACAACTTTAGAAGTAGCATTTACAACACTATCACAATTAAGACACAACCAATCATCTTCGGGGGGATCCCACCTAATATTAACATGATCTGCACCGACTTTTAACTGATAAATAAAAAGGCTACTTTTAAGACATGATTTTTTATATGGTCTAGAGACAGGATTATTAAATAAGAAATTCAAATACCATAAATATCTAAAAAGATTATTTGTTATAAGAAAAACAATTATACTCACTTATTAAATCTTAAAATAATTAATGTTGTCAAAACAAATTATATTTTTCACTTAAATATGTTAATTATTCGTCAATTAATAATATTTTGTAGCAAATATTTTAATTTTGGATTTAGTTAGTTGGAATGGGCGGTGTACAAATATATTATGACGTCAATCAAACAGAAATTGACACGTCACAAAGACTTTTATCCGAATCATTTTGAAAGTGACGCCACCTACTATAATTTTCTTATTGACGGAACGTATAAAAATAATTGCACCTTAATTCCATAACAATTAAACTCTTTTATTTTTGGTCTAGTCAAAAGAAAACCCTTAAAAGAAGAAAATATATTTGTATCATTATTCAGTCAATAACAAATATTATTAACATTATTAAATGGATTAAGAAGTATTTTTTAAAAAAATTAAAAGAAAATTAGAAGATTCGTAAAAAAAGGATTTAATTTATATACAATAGGTTGTATAAGTGTTTCATACTATTTACCAATTACAAGTTGACACGTCATTAAAAAGAAGTTAGTCAATTGGTAACTATCTTATATGTCAATGTTTTAAAACTCGGACCGGTGATCGACTCGAGGTCAAGGGTCGAACCGATGGGTCGATAGTTGAACCGCATGACCATGACCCGATCTCAATTAAAAAATTCCCGAATTTTCAAGACATATAAATTTCATACCTGTAAAACTTAATTTGCTAAAATTACACATCATACCTAAAAAAAGTCTAAAACGGCGTTGTTTTTGCGCGTTTTTGGAGGTTTTTTTAATAAAAATGCAAAACCTGGTTCAGTTTTACAAAACTCGTCGGGTCACCGATTTTCGCCAAAAACCGGTCGGGTCAAGCCGGTTCCCGTCGAGTCGCTGCATTTTCGATCCATAGCATGGCTCGAACCGGTTCCCGGTTCGCCCGGCCGGGCCGAGCCGGTTTTTAAAACAGTGATTCCATGAATTGTTATTGGTTGTGGTTAAAAAAAGTCTATACACTCTATGTGTACATAAATTAAATTCTAAAAAAATTAGAATATGGAAAGAGTAGGGTAAATAGTCATTTTGGTCCCTTAGTATAGTATGTGAGACATTGTCATTATAGTCCTTAAATGTATCAAAATTCAAATACATCCTTTTTGAGTAATTTTAAGGATTAAATTGACCAAAATGACTCATTAAAAATACGGTTGAAGATGTGTTTACGATACATTTAGTAACAATAATAGGAACTATACTGAGAACACTTTACCCCTTCGGAGACTAAAATGACTTTTATCCCAAAGAGCACACACATGTAGGCTGCGATGCAGCTTGGGGCAGCAGAGTCGATAATAAAAGGAAAGAAACTGAAACCAAAACGGCGTGTAATGTAATGCTATATATATGGATGTGATAACCTTCGGAATCATAATCGCCATTATAATTCTCTTCTTAGTAGTTGTTTGTTATATCACAATTGAAGGCACTTGCAAGTCACGCTCTTAGCAACTACTTTCAATTCCATTTCCATGGCATTGACTAGAAACAGAGTTCAATTTCCGTTACTCCTCTTTCTGTGTTTGTTTCTTGGCTCCTATTTGGATCTAGGAACTGGTCATCAGTGTCAAGGAGATCATCATCATCATCATCATCATCATCATCACGATCATGCCCATTCCCATTCCCATGTTCATCAGGACAAGGAGGAATTTGTTGTTCGCTCGAAGCTTCCTGAGGAGTTAGCGGAAGAAGAAGATATGAAACTATATGGGTTTGGTTTACCCCATCACCATCATCATGACCGTGACCACCATCACTCTGTTGAGTTCACTGAATTATCGGGTTTAGGTATTTTTATCCAATTTTGCTCTTGCCTTCTTCTATACTCGTTTTCTTTGTTTTTTTTTTGTTGTAAAATAAGTTCTTTTGTGTTGATTTGAAGCATTCGGCTGTTTAAATGAAACTTGTGTGAAATGGGTGAAGGGTATTTACTTGATTAGCGGATTTTTAGTTTCTCAAATTTGGGAATAATGCTCGTTTTGTTCAGGGGTTTAGTGAATGGAAAGATTGTTGAAGTGAATAAGAATCTTTAGATTTGGAATTGAATATCTGAAGTATTAAGGGCTGGCATTGTAGGTGCCGAGTCTCTCAAGCCTTTTATATAGGCTGAAGTAGAATGCTCTCTCAGTTGAGGCACTCACTACTTGCTTGCCTTCAAATTGCTGTATTTCCAGGATGCAGGAGATTCTTTTTGTTTAACTGGGTCAAGTTTATCAGATCATGATCAGGGTCTTCCTTGTCCAAGCCCAACAGACTCATAATTAGAGTAGTTCAATTTTAGACATATACCACTGCTTTAATGCTTCTTCAAGCCCAGCTAACCCTGTGCAAATATCTTCCCTTGAAAACAGCTGTCTCTAAGTAGACCTTTCATTGATATAAATTGGGTTTCAAATGATATTTATAAAATAAAATAAACTTCCAACAAAATGCTAATTTCCCGTATAGAACTCCTATATTTTGCATAGAGTAATGGGGATAATAGGAGAAGATGTGTGCTGTTAAATGCCGCTCTTGCTTGATGGAAGCTTGAATCCATGGTTTGATTGTTTCAGATTTCACATTTATTTAGTATGCTTATTTATGTATATTATATTTTAGGTCTTTGGTTGAATGCATTGGGCTGTTCATTTCTGGTGAGCATGGCTTCCCTTATTTGCCTGATTACCCTGCCTGTAATATTTGGTAAGCAATCTGTTGTCATCTCGTACACTACAAATTGTTCATTTTTCAATACACTGAAAAATCTGGATTATTTTGTGTTTCAGTACAAGAGAAACCATCCAAGGCTGTTGTCGATTCATTGGCCTTATTTGGGGTCAGTTTTTTTTCTTGCTCCTTTCTTTGGTTTCACTATCTTGAATTCTCCTTTGATTGCTCATCTTTCACTATGTTTATCATCAAAACTACTAGTAAAGGAATATTGCAATTTTTAAGGATAGGATTTTGCAGCTCTATTTTGTGGGATAGATTTCTTAACTTCTATGTGGGATCAGCTTTTGTCTATTCTAGAGGGGTTTTGTTAGACATGCAGAGAGACTCTTGCCATGGCTTTTGAGTTCGTCTGTTTTAGTTTTGGATTCATCCTAGGAAGATATTTCGTTTCCTGCTCTTATGCTACTTTCCTTCCTTTTCATTAATTTATTTTTTATTTCCATATTGGTGACTATGATTACCCCTTCCCTATAGGAAGCGCAAGATTCTGATAATCATTGCCTCTTCAAATGCCTCCAAACTGAGTTTGTTCTGACCATCCTGGAGTATTTTCTGTCATACGCAGCCCATTTTTCACATTTACATACATTCTTTATGTCCTTGCCAACAATTAAAGGACCTCTTAGCATGTTTTATATGTTTAACTTCTCATCTTATGTTTTTCAGTATTGATGATGATTATTTCTTCGAAGATAACATTCTTTCAAGATGGATGAAATTTGTTTGCTTTTGTGGTATAGATTAATTAATGTGTATTTGAAAATTAAAAATTAAATTTGCTGCCTTGCTGGTGTGACATACTTGATTACTTTTTTTAAAATTCTCGATTAGAATTTAATAAAAATCTGTATATGGCCCTTGCTGCTGCATTGCTAACTTGGAAAACTTGCTGAATTACTTTCTGTCAATAATTTAGTCAAATACCTTTCTTTTCTTCTTTTGTTTCCAGTTTACCTTTTTTGTTTCATTCTCATTTGCTATGCCTTTTTCAGGCAGGAGCTATGTTGGGGGATGCTTTTCTTCACCAACTACCTCATGCTTTTGGTATGAAATGCGTCAGAACCTGTCTTCATTACAGTTGATGTCTTTGTTGATTAACTTTGTTTCAGTGGAAACATCTGGGCTATTTTAATGCAAAAAGTTTACTGGTTAAGTGGATTATGTATTTTTTGTAAAGCCTTGCTGCTTAGAAATCCAATCCTCATAGAAAGACATAAAGAAGCTTGCTTATCTCTTAATTACATTTAGATTTTGGTGCAAGAGTACTTACTATGGTTGTGTGCAGTTAAATTCTTATGATAGCTAGCTTTCCATCATTTGATATCATTAGAGGAAATTACGCCTCTCTGCTTCTCTCTCCCTTTTTCTGTTCTCCATTCCTTTCTCTTCCTTTTCTTTGCTGGTGTCGGCCTTAGAGTATTAACAGTTACGTCAGTTTGATCAATAATGCTTAGAAAATATAAAAATCTGATATTTGTCAATCAGTGCTTGAAGGAATCATGTGTGAAATGTTACTCTCCCCCTTTTCCAAAAAATATGTTATATACATACATATATGATTCTCTTTTACTGTAGGTGGTGAACATTCCCATTCTCATGATAACCACGCAGATCATGACCATGATGCTGATTCTGGACATGGACATGCACATTCTCTAGCTGATCTATCTACAGGAATATCAATCCTAGGTTAGTATTCATGCTTGATGTTTCTTACTTACCCTGTTGATTATTCACGTTGAACAGATATGTTGAATTATTTTATCTTCCACTATTTATTTGCATGGATTAAGTTTGTGTCTTAATTTTATTCATCTAATTAATTTCTTTAGCATAGGGGAGGAAGTATATTATATTGTTCTTTTCTTGTAGTTATGATAAATCCCCACTCCATCATTAAGATAAATGTGATTTTCAATTTATTTCTTCTCTAGATTTCTCTAGTCAGCTTTGGATATTTAGAAATTAGGGTTATGCAGATGGGTTTTTAGAACCACTAATTCTATTTCTGACCATGTTTTTTGGTTCATGCAGCTGGAATTGTACTCTTTCTTCTTGTGGAGAAGCTAGTGAGGTATGTTGAAGAAAACTCAAGAGGAGCTAATTCATGGACACATGGACACCACCACCATAACCACAACAGCAAAAACAAATTGAAAGATGATAATGATTCTGATGTCAACGCACAGTCACAGTCTTCCAATACAGAAGAAGAGAGATTGCTAGCTGAAGCTGAGAGTAAAGATGATAATGACTCTTTAAAGGGGGATAATCCAGCTAAATCAGAATCCTCACTTAGAAAGGTAAGATGAGCACTGGCTTTAACCCATTTTTGATGTCACACAAGCTAGGACTTAACAAATAGACATTGCTATTAAGACTTCAGATGTTTTGGCTAGTTGTGCTGACAGTTATTAAACACAAATAGGATAATAATGTAAGCACAACTTTATGAACTAGAATAGATTGCTGAGGTTATTTAATGCTGTATTAGACATATACAGTTGCTTAATCTTATTTTGTAGTGCAGTATAGAGGCAAAACCTGAACAACTTTTTTCCTTGATGTTATCTGTGTTGAATGGTGTATGGTGTATTGGAAGTGATGAGAAAAGTTAACTGATGTGAATTTATTCTTGCATTACAGAGAACTGGGAGCAATGCAACAAAAGGTGATAATCCCAGTGATAAGGCTGTAGATAGCTCCGCTGATGATATCAAATCCTCAAACACTAAGGAACCTGTTAGACCACCATCGAGTCTTGTTTTTGGCTATCTGAATCTATTTTCTGATGGAGTTGTAAGTCATGTTGACCTGTTATTTATTGGATTGAAGGAAAGTTTTCCATTATTCATGCAAACTGTGTTGATACTGCAGCATAATTTCACTGATGGGATGGCATTAGGAAGTGCGTTCCTGCTATATGGATCTGTGGGTGGCTGGTCTAGAACTCTGTTTTTGTTGGCACATGAACTTCCTCAAGAGGTTCAAATTCATCCTCCTCTTATAACATGCTTTTATGCCAATTTGTGGAATATTTTGCCACAGCTTCCCATTTATTTAGGCATAACATAAATTGTAGCAAACTATTCACTGAACGCTTTATAATTTGCTCGTTTAATTTGACAACATGGAGCAAATATGTATCTTTGTTTCGTGTCTGAAATTTTGATATGGTTAAGCTTATTTCCTTTTTTATATTTCTTAATTGAGATTAACTTCATAAAAGGCTTAGGTCTTCTATTACTTGATTTGAATACGACAATTTAGCTCTAAAGCCTAATGCCTATGCCTATAGCGTCCGCTAAAGGCTATTTCAGTCGCTAATTACAGCCCCTAAAGCGGCTACAGTGAAATGCTTCGCTATAGCATTTAGTGTTGCGGCAGTCTCCTAATCCACTCTGCTATTCCGCTATTCCGCTATTCCGCTATCGCCTGCTATAGCAGCGCTATTGACTACATATGAACATCACTATGCTAGTTGTTTTATAATCCTCTCCAAGAATAAGTTCCACATCAATGTTCTGCCCACAAGAAATAGTCATTATCCTCTACTTTTTTCTATTTACCTCTTTAGATATTTTACATACTTGCATACTACCCTCCTTATTGACTTTTCTAATTTTTCTGTATTGATTTTATCTATTGTCATTATGTATATTATATTTGCATCGTCTGTTTCCGGATCCCTCCTCCCAAGTGTTTTATGTTTTTTGTTTCTTTCACATGCAGATTGGTGACTTTGGTATTCTGATAAGATCTGGTTTCAGCATACCGAAAGCTTTGTTCTTCAACTTTTTATCAGCACTTGTGGCACTTGCAGGCACTGCATTGGTGAGTGTTGTCTTCATTCAGTGGAGTTGTTTTGTGGATACACAAACTGCATATATGCACCCATCATTTAAACAAAATAAACGATTTGAATATTGTCATTTGACGATAATGAGTTCACAAATTGTAGTTACGACTTAAGACACGTTAGGGATTAGAATTGTGTACAGAAATGGGAACATGAAGAGCGTATGTTAAGTGAATGAGCATCGGAGAAACAAAAGGGTAATCAAGTTACATGTTTGAAAATTCAAGATATTTTTCTAGAATATCCCCAATGGTGCAATGCAACCCACCCTGGGTTGCTTAAGTGGGACCCACTATGCTGCATGACTTTCAAGCAACCCATCCATACCAATCAGTTTTTAACTCTAATGGTACACGACTGTCCCCCTCTCTGCCGTCCATCGCTCAGATTGATACAAACCAAGCTGTCGCCTACCATCTCCATTCAGATTGCGTCTGGTTTTGTCCATTGTTCTTTGCATTTTGCTGTTGATTGACACTCAAACACTTTACCAAAACAATTTTATAATCACAAGGACTTGTTGCTTGCAGAAGCAACTGTCCTTAGTTTGGAAGTCGAGTCATTCCTCTCCAGTGGTGAACCCATTAAGTATGTGTGCTTAAAAGTTAATAACTCCACAAGCATTTCCAGTAGGAGTGCTCTTATTAAAAGTAGAATGAGATGAACTTTAAAAGAGAGAGTCATAATATCTTAGATCCTTATAGAGTAATGAAGTTATGATTTCTATGTTTTTTTATGGACTTGCATAAAACTCAAAAAGTTGTGTTACTAAGAAATTTGTCCAGTTATTGGACAATTTAAGTAGTGCGCCTACAGTCATTTCCATGTCTCCCCCTTCCCTTTTCTCAACTTTATACTGTTCATAGTTCGTGTGTCCAAACATAGAATGAAATAATAATTCACTGCCTTTGGTGTAGGCTCTGCTCTGGGGGAAAGATCCTGGACAGTCATCTCTGATTGAGGTGAGGAATGTTCCATAATGTATATGTTGGTTGAGTTGCATGTTTGTTTTTGCAATAACGATCTCTCCTTTTACAGGGATTTACAGCAGGCGGATTTATATACATCGCAATTGCAGGAGTGCTTGCAGAAATGAATAACAGTGGGAGTACAACGTTGAGAAGTACAGCTGTCCAGATAATCTCACTGACAATGGGCATGGCTGTTGCCCTTGGTATTTCCCTTGTAGAATGAATGAATGAAATGTGCGCTTAATTCTCATAGGGTTTGCATATCTTGATTCTTAGTGTTCCAATTATTTCACAAAATGTATGCAACCTGTTTAAAAGTTCTTTCTTTATATATTTGCTTTATGCTAAGTAGTGGACTCAAAAGCGCGTAGAGATTGGTGAACTGGGAGAAAATGATAGATCAAATAGAATGCTCAGACTCAAACTTGCAATGATTCCTTACCCCTTAAGAGAGTAAACATTGTATAGTAACTGTTTTCCCCTTTTTGAGCTGTATAGCAGTCAAAATGCTTTCCTCTTTCCTATGCACGTGAAATGAAAACACTGATTGCGTCTGATTGATGATGTTGTCAATTCTTTTCCTTACTCATCTTTGTCCTTTTCTTTTTGTTTTGGTTGTCTTTTGTAGCTTGTACAAAGGACGATGATCAATATGAATTTCACACCACACATTTTGATTTTGAAATTTCATGTCAAGTGTTATAACAAGTAATCATTGCAAGTTGACTTGTGTAATCTGCCCATTTGAAAACACTTAATAAGTATAATAATGTTGCATTTAATAGAAAACATGAGAGATACATTTTTGTGACAACAGACACATATTGGTGAAAGATTGGGGTTCTTCATGCGCCAATGCTTTAGGTTTTTCTCTATTTTGAAGTATTGTTCACTCAGCTAATGATCAAAATGAATCCTCATTGCATAGAATGCTGTGATGGAATTTAGTTCCTTTATTAAGACTCAAATTTGTCCAACTGTTGAAGCACTTGAAAGATAGTGATATTCTGGGATGATACTGGAGGGAGAGGTGGCATTCTCATAAATGGAGTCATCACAATGTCTCCTCCATTGGTGAGGGTGTGATGCCGCTTTCGTACTCCTCGAGCAGGCGGTTGTGTGTCCATTCTTTCTCCTTCAGCCATAGCTCCAGATATCTCCCCTCTCTTCCTTAAGCTTTCTCCAAACCTCTTTTCCTGAATCCTTCCATCCTGCAGAACTCATATTTGTAAGAGATTCGTTATTCCCTGAACTTCAAAGTAAATATCAAAATGCATAATAAAGCCCATGTTTGGGACTGCAATGAAAACATGGGCGAAAAACAAAGCAACTTGTTCAAGCTTCTAGCTCGCCGTGAAAACCACATAATCCAAACATACGCTAAGATATGCCAGTAAACCATTGCCAAACATTCACTGGTTCTGATTATATTTGATTAGCTTCAAAAACCTATTGTTAGAAACAACCTAAGCAAATGTTTTACCATTGACACTGGCATCAAGAAAATGAAAATCAATATCTTACCGAACACCTAGATGAGAAATATATTTCAAGCAAACATTCATCTAGGTGAGAATTCTGTTCTTTCAGAGACAACCTAAGCAAATGTTTTACAAGGATTCATTTCAAATACAAAATTCTGTTCTTTCAGAGACTTCCTTTCCGAGTTGTTCTGTGATTTTCTACGCTCTACCGTACCATATACTTCTTTAAGTTGTAATTCAATGCTAGATAGAAGGGTGGCCCCCTAGTCCAAAATGATTTAGATAGATTTAAGAATTGGCAGGCCAAACAAATCTTGTGTGCAGTATATAAAATTCTTCTAGTCCTTTTAATATAATATTATATCAAATATAAAGTACACCCTTAGCTAGCGAGACATTATTATATGAACATAACTACAAGGCAATACAGAAATTAAATCACACATCGAAGTATATATCATGTGCATAATGCAAAAACAAAGAATGAAGTTGCAGTATTTTTCTTTTCTGTACCATGCAAAGTCCTTTTTTGCCATCTTAAGATAAGTAGTAGTAGATAACAAAACTATAAATAGTTAATGTTGCATGCTTACACTAATAACTGAAGATCCAGGCATTGGGCATTTGACCGGACGATCTTCATCTGGTGGCTCCATAGGGTGTTCAACTGGAGAGAATTCTGTGTTTTGATGATGTTGATGATGATGTACTTCCATGATGATACTGCTTTGTTCTGCTGCAATTGTCTCGCTTATTAAGGAAAACTCCCCTTCCTTTTCGTTCTAAAATATTAAAATAAGTGTCACAAGAACAGAGAACTGAAGAAGAAAGGATAAAAAACAGACAAGGTTCTCTATTAAAATAGTCTCCAATTACCCATTTGGTTAATCAAGTGACCAAGTTGGAGAGAGAGGAGAAAGAGAAAGAAGGGTTAGTTAAGAGCACTTACAGTTACAACAAAGTGATCCTCTCCTCGCATGAAAATCCCATGAATAAATGAGCTCATGCCAGAAGCTGAGAAATATGTTGTTGGTTTGTCTGTCTGTCTAAGTGTGTGTGTCTCTCTGAGAATGAGAGAGAAAGAGGAAAAGATATCAAAAGAGGAAGACAGCATAAAAAGGAGGGAGAGAGAGAGAGACTACGTGGGATCACCTGGTTGCACGGTTGAAGAGGAAGAAAAAAAGATTCCCATTGGGATTTTGGTACTACTGCTTTTAAAATTTCGAACTTTTGCTTTTGGTTTTTAATAAGGGTCCTTGTCTCTCGAGTCTTGGCGAATCACAAGCATGGCTTTTTTTCTGCTTTTTAACAAGGGTAACAGTGTAGTCTAGTGTAGTGTATTTTGGTTGAAAAATGTTACTCCTATCCTATGTTAGCATGTTCTGTTCTCTCTCTCCCCACACACTTTTGTGCTTTTCTCGGATTTTGCAGGAGAAGGAAATGACCAACGGATTTTGTGTTTGCTGCTAAGTTACACCCCTTCCTAAGTAAAGAGAAAGCGAGAGAGAGAGAGCCGAAAGCAAAAATATAGCGTCATTGGGAGAGTGACTTTAGACTTTCAATTCATGCTTTTTCAACTAGCCGTTCGTTTATTTCGATGCATGCATTCACCAGCCAACTAGGCCAATGGTATACGTACTATCAAAGTTGTATATATGTACATTATTTTACACCTATACATGCCCAATAACACTTTTTCATATGAAACATGGTTATGATACTTACGTATTGCCAACCAACGAAATCCTCACATCGGCAACGAGATTCGAACCCACGACCTTGTGGATCTGAGCTGAATCCTTAACAAATTCGTCTTTTAATTTTCCTTTTACACTAAGTTATAATACCTTATTGTCAGCAAGGACACTATAAGTGTTAACTTTATATGATGTGGCTAACTTTCTTGATGTGGCAAAATAAAATTGTTCAACAATCTTGACATGCCATCTTCTTCAAAATATAACCTTTGTACATCGCCCCTTAACCTTTAGTGATCCAATCCATGCCATCTTGCAAGCTATAATGTTTTCCATTAGAACCTTTTCATAATCAGCCTCCTTATATTTTTTGAACCATTCTTGATCAAGAGTCTTATGATATGAAAATACATTATTTCTATTTCTCTCTTATCACATCACTAATCATCATATCAACCACTCTTTTCTCTTCTATCTCTATCTCTCCATGTATAAAAATAATTGGGTGTCTAAAAATTATTTTCCTTTAAAATGTGAACCTACATTTTGTTACCAATTTTTTGAGGAAAAATATGCATCATAAAGACCATATTTTTGATTGAGATATGATTGAGATTGTACGAGAATTTGCGAAGTTTTAAAATTGGTTATTTTAGGCTTTTAAACCCACCTCCACCATGTTTTTTTGTTAAGCTACTATTTGTAATTTGAGCACTGCTATTTATTACGATAAGAATCATACGAAATGTAGTCCCAAATAACAAAACACGAGAGGTTGGTGGGTTTTGACTGAAAACCTATTACCTTTTTTTAGATAAGCAATACTTTCATTGAAGGGAGCATAAGGAGTGCCCAGCCCTTACAATGGGAATAAAGGAAAGGGGGAGGGCCTCCTCAAAACCTCCCTAAGCCAAAACCCATTGGGAAAAAGACTCAGGGAAGAAAAAGAGTACCTCGTACAACCTGCACTACAATGAGGATAAGCAACCTA
Organism: Astragalus glycyphyllos; assembly: GCA_963573325.1. Classification (NCBI taxonomy): domain Eukaryota; kingdom Viridiplantae; phylum Streptophyta; class Magnoliopsida; order Fabales; family Fabaceae; genus Astragalus; species Astragalus glycyphyllos. The sequence continues at coordinate 75,000,159 of OY754310.1, forward strand.
ACTCACTGTTTCTCCCCCTAAAGACTACAAATTGTTTAAGCATTGTAGTGGATTAGACCACCACATTGAAATGGAAAAGGAGGAATTACAATTCAATCTATAAATACACTAACACCAAGATAGACTTTTAATACGATTCACCACCATCTCGATATTTGGTCCTCATTATTGAAAATAGCTCCATTCCTCGCCAGCCATATGCTCCAACAAGTAGTTAACCACACCACGTGCTTCGTGCGTTTTGCTTTCTTCCCCTTACACAAGCAGCAACAATGGTGGACAAGACCAACAACATCCAAAGACAAATCAAGAGCAACACCAATCCAAGATGTAACACACTTCCAAACCGAATTCGCGAACCCGCAATGGAGGAACAAATGATTCACGAACTCACGCTGAACGTGACAGAATGAGCAACGAGCATCGTCTTCCAAGTGGAGAACATTCTTGCGCAATAGTTGCTCGCGCACCGGCAACGTATCCAACAGCAACCGCCAGCCAAAAACCAACACTTTCGAAGGCACTATTGATTTCCATAAACCTGCAAAAAAATTCCGCTGCACCGAGACATTAGAGGATAAATCACCACGGACCAGCTGAATATAAAAGGTTTTAACCGAATAATTCTTCGATTGATCGAGCGGCCAAATCCAAGAATCCATCTTCATTCTCGTTGGAGCCACAAGCTGGAGAATATCTCGCAGAATGTCTGCCTCAACTGTTTGGACAGCATCATTACCTAGATGCCAAGGTTCCAACCAACGCTAAGAATCATTATGCCAGACACCGGATTCAGCCACCGTTAAATTCTGCTGTCCAACACCATTATACAGGAGAGGAAAGACCTTAAACAAAGGGTCAATCCCAAGCCATTGGTCTTTCCTGAAATTAATTGAAGCACCATCACCCAAACCTCTTCTAACACACCAAGCAAACCTTCTTTGTTCCTCTACATTAACATCCAAGTTCACCAAGTCCCTCCACCAAATGGATCCCGTGTCCCTACGACGATTACCTTCCACCAAATCCTGAACTAATGAAGAAGCCAAATCTCCATACCTACAAGATAACATACGACTCCAACTCACACAGGGATCCGATAAAACTCTCCATTTCCACCTAGACAACAAAGCTATATTAAATAATTCAAGGTTTTTGATCCCGAGACCTCTCTCTTCCTTTGGTTTACAAATACTATCCCAAGCCACCCAACACATTTCCCTCTCCCCCTCTTTGATACCCCAAAGAAAATCCCTTTGAATTTTAACTATCTTCTTGATTACTACCTTCAGAGCTTTATAGAAAGAAAACATATATAGTGGCATGACTATATAGTGGCCACCGGCGTGATTCTCTTCTCTCCGGCTCCCTCCCTCCCTCCCTCTCTCTGATTTTCGCAAAATCCCTCTTATCTCTCCATTTCCGAAGAAGCTCTCTCTCTCACTTGGAATTGCTGGAAACGGCGCTGGTTTGATTAAGGATGAGAAAAAAAATTGGGTTTCCTTTGTTAAGCTATTATATATAGTCTGTTGGGCCTAATTTGTTCTATTGTTTTTAATTTTAAACCAGAATACTCTTCACACCCCATTTTTTAACTAATACGACCCCCTCTTTTAAGCCCAGAATTCGTGGGCTCAGTAAAGCTGAAGTTATTACTGGATTGCTTTTTGCACCCCTCATTTATTAATTACACCCCATTTTTCTGAATACACCCTTTTTCGTTTCTTTTTTTCATATTTTCTACAATATATTCCACAAACTTATATTTTTCCATAAAAAGTAAATAAATCTCTATCAAAAAATATAAATAGGGGATTAAGTCGACTGTACAGTCGGGTTAGTCAGCTTTTTAGGACCACTAATGAACCGTTACGGATCAGGTCCTAAAATCCCTATTTAAAACAAAATTTCAATTCAAAAAATACAAACACACAAGCATCTCTTTCAAACAAAAACAAATTTTCAAAATAGGGGATTAAGTTGATTGTACAGTCGGATTAGTCATCTTTTTAGGAGCAAAGGGCGGCCGACCTCTTTCAATTGCACTAATAAAAAAACCTTTTTTAGTCTTTTTTTTCTAAATAATCCTTTTCCAAAATTCAAAAATATCTAATTTTATCTTTCTTTTAATTTCTTCTAATTCACAATAAAAAGGGATAAAATAAACATTTCAAAATTAACTTTCTCTTCCTACAACTAATTAGCAGGCAACCTTCCTAAGGAAGGATGCCATGGGGTGCTAACACCTTCCTCATGTATAACCGACTCCCGAACCCAAATCTGGTCTCAAGGACCCTTATCCATTCCAAAAGGGATTTTCCAATATTTGCCCTTAAACTAAAATTTGGTGGTGGCTTCATCTTTCAAACTTCGAGGAATCCTGTCCCAGATTTTTCGGTCGCTACACATGCTATTAAGAACAGAGTTTATAAGAGTTACCCGACCTCCAATGGATAGAAAACGACCCTTCCACAAAGACAACCGCTTTCTAACTGCTCCTAAAACATAGCTCCAAGTTGCTTCCCTCCTCGCGTCAATTGGGATTCCCAGAAACTTGAAGGGGATGGATTCCGTTCTACAAAATAGGAAAGTGCTAGCTCTCTCCAAAAACCCATTCGGAGTGTGGATACCTATAAGCTTGCTCTTGTGAAAATTTACCTTCAAACCGGAAACAAGCTCAAAGGATCTCAAAATAGACTTGATACTCCAAAGATTTGCCCAAAAAGCTTTTCCCACAAACATTGTGTCATCCGCAAATTGAAGAATAGAAAAGTTCAAATCCTCATTGAAAGAAAAACCTTGATAATCACCAATATCCACCGCCTTCATCATCAACACCGACAAGGCCTCAGCCACTATAAGAAAGAGGAAAGGCGACAAAGGGTCCCCCTTGTAGCAGACCACGCTGAACTTTGAAATCTTGAGTTGGGCTACCATTCACTAGAACCGACATGGAGCTAGTACACACACAAGACTTAATCCAAGCAATCCAACGTTGGGGAAACCCATTCTAGTCAACATGTAAAACAAGAAATTCCAAGAGATGAAATCATAAGCTTTTTCAAAGTCCACCTTGAACAACATACATTCTTCCTTGCTTCTTTTGGCATAATCAACCAACTCGTTCGCCACCACTACACCATCAAGAATTTGCCGCCCACCTATAAAAGCTGATTGATGATGAGAAATAATACTTGGCATAACTTTCTTGAGCCAAGAAGCTAAGACCTTGGCCAATATTTTGTATATGCACCCAATCAAGCATATAGGCCTAAACTCCCCCAAACCTTACGGATTATCGTTCTTAGGAACCAATGCGATGAATGAAGCCGAGATAGCTTTGGGGAGGAAAGCATTCGCGAAAAACTCCTTGAAAAAACCTACCACATCCTCTTTCATGAAACTCCAACCAGAGTTAATGAAGTTGAGATTGAACCCATCCGGACCCGGACTTTTATCCCCATCACACTCCCAGACACCCATCCTTATTTCTTCCTCAGTAAAAGGTTGAATCAAAGAATCCGCGTGAGATGAAGACAAACGCTTGAATTGAAGACCACCCAAAAGTGGCCTATTATGATTTGCCTCAGAAAAGCACTTCTCAAAATGTTGTTTTACAAAAAATTTCACCGCATCCACCTCCTCCACTTGCTCCCCGTTATCTCTAAGAATAACCACACTACACCATCTTCTTCTATACCTCATTAGAGAGTGGAAGTATTTTGAATTCATATCCCCCTCCTTTATCCACCTTGCTCTAGACTTTTGAGCCAAGAAAGACTCCTTCGCACGAATTTCCTTCCAAAGCGAGGCAGAAACTTCTCTTCTGTTCGCCACGACGTCACTATCCCACCCTTCACACAACATATCGTCCAACGAATTCAGATCCCGAACTAGAGTATCAATGTTCAAGTCGACTTTACCAAGTCGACTTTACCAAAAACCACTTTATTCCAACTCCGAATGCTTCCTTTGAGAGACTTCAACTTTTCTTTTAAAACAAAAGCCTTATGACCTGTATTGCTAAAACCATTCCAATAAGATTGAACAAAAGGTAAAAAGTCATCATGACTCAGCCATGCGTTCGGGCACCAATCATTCGATGACCGAAGAAGCCAAATAGGTGAATGATCGGAGATGTCCCAATTGCCAATCCACTGACCTGTGATCCCCCAATCAGCCATAAGACCCTCTGAAATCAAAAACCTGTCCAACCTGCTCATAGAGATTCCATCTGAGCAAAACCAAGAGAATTTCTTCCCGACACCGGAACATCAACAAGATCCATGTCTACAATGAAGCTGTTAAAATCATCTAACTCAACTTGAGAGGTACTCCCACTTCTATCCCTTCTTTCAGAACTGCTAGAAACAGCATTAAAATCCCATACAATACACCACTCTCCAGCCCCTAGACTTTGTTTAACAGCTACCAACTGAGCCCACACCCTTCGTCTCGCACCCGCAGAGCACAGTGCATAGATGTTTACCACATGAACAACTTTATTACGAACAACCGCACTAATGCCAAGAAAACCGACACCAGAAATATGTGACGTCACCAAACAGGCCCCTTCAAGCCAAGAACAAAGAATCCCTCCTGAAGAACCACTTGAGGGTTGATGAAGCCATTGGAAGGATCGGTTCCCCCATAACATTCCAACCTCTCCCTCTACCATCACCTCCCTTTTCGTCGCCTGAATGCAAACAAAAGCGAAATAACCTGAATTTATATCAGAAACCAATTGGCGACGCTTCTCGCGGTCACCCCACCCTCTAATATTTAAAGATAAGATATTCATGGATTCAGGTTGTTATGCACCCTCCTACTACTCTCTACTTCGTCTCTTCTTTCCCGGTTTTCAATCAACTCAATATAATGATCATCCGGTAAGTTACCTTCAACCCCTAAGCGCTTGGCATTTTCCCAGACTTTTCTTGCTACCCCCTTACTCTGGAGGGCTCAGAACTTATTGTTGCATAAACCAATGTCTCCACTCGAGATTGAACCCCTACATAAAATTGTGCCAGCGGAAAACAAAGATGAATCATGCTTACTTACTTGATGGGACGGTTGCGGTTCAACAGCTGCCCGGTTAGACTCACCCGAGACTTCGGCAAGCTCTCGGGTAGCTTTCTTCAATTTACCGGACGATGGTTTCCTTTTGACTCCTACTCGTAACAATTTTCTCTGCTTTCTTTTTGGTAAGGCATGACCTGGATTTGGAGAAATAAGCACATTTGGAATTAAAGGGAGATCTAGAGATTGACAACCTGTGAGATCGATGTTTCGATGGGCAAGATTGGGGAATCACTTCTTGAGACTTAACAACACGCGACCCTTCCACAGCAGTACCAACCAGCTTGTCAGTAGTAGATGGATTTGTTTCCTGCACAAAACTACCAACAGAAAGAATAGGGGAACTTCGTCGTTGGAGACTCTTAACGCTTCAGTCAAAACGTTAACCATTATGTTCTGGTCAACCTTCCCGGAATTTCGCACGACATTAAGCAACGCATTCAATTCCAATTCCCCTAGCTCTTCCTCACCATGAACGTCTCCGGTGCTTGCGTACATATGATCTGAATAATCATCACCTGAACTTGAGTCAACGTCATCCCCCTCGTCATAATTTTGTGCCTTGTTACGCCATTCAACCGGACCTCCCCAATCCTCCACAACTTTGATAGAGAAAAAAACATTGTTAATAACCACGTGAATATCCATATTCACCGTTCCCGGCACCTGAGTACGAACCATAATCCGTGCGACATCATAGTATTACCTTTGTTTCTCCCTTGTAATTTTGACACGTACCCAATTTGTTGGTTTCCTTGAACAACCACTTCGTAACAAATAATATTTCCCTAAATATAATAGACAAAATGGAGATAGAGAGAAAGTGAGATATTGAATTATGTAAACAATAATATTGGGGTATCAATGTTGTTATAAATATGTACACATGCGCCACGTGACAACTCATCGATTAAGTAAAGGAAAAAATATAAAGTGTATTCTTAGCTAACGAAAGTGTATTCTTAGCTAACCAAAAACATAACAACTTTGACTCATTCCACCACATGACAACCCAAAAATGCCACAAACTAACAAAACAAGGTGCACACAAACACAACACATCATACTTATCAAAGAAAAAAAACACAACACATCATCGTTGAACAAAACAATTAAAAACCTTTGTATTGTTATTTCCAATCCACATACATACGCTGTCCCTAACCACAAAAAATTCAACGACAAATTAAAACTGAAAAATAAAACAAAACAAAAAAATCAACCAAAAGAAAAGATTAGAGGAGAAGATTCAAGGTATTGGAGGTGGTGCAAAAGGGTAGGGAAATCACCCTGCACTGCACCTTCCTCAGCCTTAATTTTCACAAAGTGTTATTTGCATTTGGTCTTAAAGAATCCAAAAAGAAAGTGAAATGAAGGTATGGAAAAAAGCCACAGGAATTCTCAAAGACAAAAACAGCATATGGATTGCAAAATTTTCAAGAAAAGGACCATGGCGTAACCCTGATCTTGAAACTGTTATCATCAAAGCCACAAGCCATGATGAAAAATGCATTGATTGTAAAAACGTTCAAAGAGTATTCAAATGGTTACGTGCTTCGCCTGTATACTTGAAACCTCTTATATGGGCACTCTCCATGCGCATGCAAAAGACAAAAAGTTGGGTTGTTGCACTTAAAGGTTTAATGCTCATTCATGGAATTTTTGCTGTTGATTTCCCTGCTGTTCAAAAAATGGGTAGGTTACCATTTGATCTATCAAATTTCAATGATACACATTTAATTCCTTCAAAAGCTTGGGGTTTCAATGCTTTTGTACGTTCATATTTTGCATATTTAGATCAAAGATCAGCAGTTGAATCTTCCGAGGTAATTAAAAAAAAGAAGAATTATAAGGAGGTGATTAAGGTTGGAGATACCTTGATGGAAGAGCTTGAGAAGTTGCAAAAGTTACAAGCATTGATTGATATGCTATTGCAAGTAAAGCCAAGGAATATGGACATGAATGTTGGTCTTATTCTTGAAGCTATGGATTGTGTTATAGTTGAAGTTTTTGATGTTTATAGTAAATTTTGTAATAGGATTGCAATGGTATTATTAAGAATATATGATGTTGGTGGGAAAATGGAAGCTGGTATTGCTTTAAAGGTTCTTAAAAAAGCATCTATTCAAGCTGATGAATTGTGTATATTCATTGAGTTTTGTAGAGATATTGGTGTCCTCAATGCTTCTCAATGTCCTAAGATTGAAAGAATCTCTGAAGAAGATATTCAAGATCTTGAAAGGATAATAATCAATGGTTCCAGCAAGAAAAACTTACAGGATAAAGATGTTGAAAATGAGGAGAATAAGGCCATTGTGGTGAGAGATTGTTCTTCCACTACAAATATTTTGCAGCAAAAGGAATCAGAGAATGGCTTGAATTTGAAGACTGTGATAACTCACCAATGGGAGGTATTTGATGATGATAAAATGGTTGAAGTGAAAGGAAATAGTGGTTTCAATGGTGCAAAGACTATTGCTATAGCAAATAACCCTTTTGAGGAATCATATAGCATCGTACCTTATATTAATGTTCACAGTAATCAAGCTCTTCCTGATTTAATTAGTTTTTAGAAACATATATAGCACCAAGGTTTATATATATGTATGGTTCCCTTTTCAGTTTTCACTTCACAAGATTCATTATGCTATATAATATTAGTATAAATATATGTATTAATAAAAAAAAATTGAGAAAAGGAAATGTGAAAAAGTGGAATCCAAAAGGGTTAAATTCTTCTGATTATGTCTTTTGTTCATAATAGTAGAAGAATTTGTTAAGCCTGAGTAGTGGTCGAGCAACTTAGAATGTCCCCTACTTCTATCGATCCGTGGTCGAGCAAATTTTAGTGCAGCAGAACGAATAAAGCAAATTCAGAAGATAGAGTGAAAATTTTCCTCTTTGTTATGTGATGAAGAAAGAAGGAAGAAAGGGGGGAGAGTTGCACAAATCTGAGAGGGGGAGAGAGGATTCTGTGATGATAATTAGATGCTGAAATTATATGAGAATCTCTTTTATCCATTTTCTTCCCTTCTTGTTTTCAAATGAATATTATTTCAAACATTGGATGTGTTGGGAAATACCATCAAGAACATGTATTGTTCTAATAGCTATGTGGATTTTATCTGCCTTGCACTTGTAGCTACTCTCTTCCTCACTTCTGAATCGCATAGGTATAGAAAAGCAACTTTATGGCGGATTGTTTGGCCTAGTTTGCTCATTATTTACTCTTTGGTCTCCATTTTATTTGATTCCTCACCTCCAAAATGTTTCTCCCTTATTTGGATAGACTTTAGTGATGCTAGTGTTTCAACGTTTAGTAGCTCATGAGCCTCACTATGATAAAAATCATGGTAAGGCAATTCACCATAGCTCCATGTCATACAAACTCGCCCAATTTTACGTAGACATTGTCGATTATTAGGTAACACAACCCTCTCCCTTTATCCAAGTCTTGGGACTGCGTCTATGTATAGATTTGCAACAAAGTACACATATCAAGTCTTGGGACTTAATGTCAATCATGGTTGTTAAACTCTCGAGTTAACTGTTGAACTCTTACGAGTTTATGAGTATAGATAAAAAAAACGAGTCAACTAGCATATAAACTCTCTTTTTTATAAGCTCGTACGAGTTTAAGTAAACTCGGATAAAACCGGTAAACTCTCGATTTCACCGCGAAATTGCGAGTCTACAATTTTACATTTGATGTAGCCTCAATATGTAATTTATTGATCATTGCTGTTAGCTACTTAGGTTGAGTTACCTATTTTCGTAGTATATATTGGATCTATAAATTTAACGTTACATTTAAATACTATTATAGTTTTGTTTATTCAACTAGGTAATCAAGTTTTAACAAAAAATTATGAGTGTAAGGTCAAATGAATATAATGGTTTCCTAATTTGCTTTATTATGAAGTTGGAATGTTAAATTATTGTAGTGTTAACCTATATTATATTATGTATACATGTTATTTATAAGTTTCTCTGATGGTAGATAGACTCTTACGAGTTTACAAGTCGAGTAAAACTCTAGAATTTGATAACCTTGCTGTCGATTAACTATTACATTAACCACTTGATCATGTTATAGTGCGTATAGACGGTTCACCACCAAACCATTAGTTAAGTGATTCGTGCTAACCTGAACCAGATTTACAAGGCAAACGATATGTCTTGGATGCACCATGGAATTTTTTTATAAAAAAATAAAAAAGTTGGTTAAAGAATTTTCAAAAAAAGATTGTCATTGACTACAAAGAATCAATCTCGGCCTATCAAAACCCTAAACCACCCTCTCCCCACATTTCCGACACTACCCTCCTTTCCCAGACTGCCTTTTCCTTCCCCATTTTCCTCTGAGCCTCTTCGCAATTTTCAAACCGCGATGGAAAAAGGCACCTCAATTCCAACAAGTGAACATAGATAAAGATAACATAAAAAGGCGCCTCAATTTAAAATAAGGAAGAACGTGTAGGGAAGAGTGGGTGTACATGTACGATCTCCTCGCTACATGATTAGTTATCAAAACCCTTCATTGCTGGGGGATGATCTGTTGTTGCCAAAAAAAAACTTATGGTTGAAGAATCAAAAAGAGTATGGAACAAAAAAGCTTTTGACGTGTAGAGAGTATTGCAGCTGGAAAATGAAGAGTATTATTGTAGCTGGATGAGAGACGGTTTAGGTTTGATAAAGAGAGATTGAGTGTTTTTGAAGTGCACGGTTAGTCTGTAATTTAAAAAATAAAATTAAAAAAAAAAACAACATTTTACACTTCCAAAGTGGCATAGTGCCCTGAAACATCGCCTACAAGCCATATTTGTGCCAAACAAGTTAATGCAACAATGTAATCTTATTTTGTCATACATATAGGTGGAGGGGAAAGGTGCAACATTGCCAGCTATTGCCATCAGGTTCTGACTACCATTAACAAAATAACTTATCAATGACAGACAACCTCTGTCTCACAATAGCTATTTGAAAAACAACACATTAGGGGAGAAAATGACATTGTAATGACATATAGTCTGGACTCTGGACTACTCATTTCTTCAATTCATTGTGCTATGGTACAAATGTGGCATATAGTCTGGACTCTGGACTACTCATCTAAGTGATGATTGCCTATCGATTTTTCAGAGAGAAAAAAACCTAAAAATATTCTGCTCTCCTGTATAAAAAGAGTAGCTCAACCAGAATTGGGGTAGGGGAGGAAGACCCTTTTCATTCAATTATTTCCCACTGTTCTATAAACCGTTCAGGACACAACCAAAAATTGATTGCAAATTACAAACCAAGACAGTAACACGGTATTGAATCATTAAGAAAAACAAAGCACATGAATGACTAGCTAATTCACAGTACTGGGCAGTCTACAAGGGACAAATGGTTGACACTGAGTGAGGTATCTATCCTGTGACTCCTTGATTTGGATCTCATTGGTATCACGTAGTTGGGATTATGATAGAGGGAAAGACTCTTAACCCTATTGTCTAGCATCTATAACTCTTATTAAGGATAAGGACCCCTCTTACCCCATGTTCTGCTAGAACTCCATCCAACTGAAAAATAGTAAAGCCAGCACATAATTGAATGATAAAAGGATGATTCATCATGATTCACAGAAAGCCAGAAACACATTTGAAATAAATATCACGGCAATTCAAAATCTTGACGAATTTAAATAAAAATGTGAATGATTATCATCCGAAAAAAAGTCTATCTAGTCATAACTCATCTAGATAAAAATGTTTAATGCCAAGGGCTGTCCCTCATCAAATATTCTGAAGAAGGAAGAAAAAAAGAACTGGGATGTCTAAATTTTAGGTAGAAGCACCACAACAGAAAATCCTTGGAGAACAATAATTCAACATCTGTGTGAAAGGCCACACAGGTGCATATACAGATAAAAACAGAGCAAATGTCATGTCTCGGCAGCATCTATCTACCTGATAGTGACAAACTTGTTTGTTCCATGTCTAGCCCAATGAGTCCTTAGATCAATAGGGTTAGAAAAATTGTAACCTTCAGCTGCAAGCTTTTCCAAAACCTTTTTGAAAGCTCCTTGACTCATTTTCCGCCCAGCTATCCTTGCACCACGCCTCTTGATGCTCATCGGCAAAGGATATATTGACACATTGGTGGTGCAACAAGCAGATTGCCAACCTCCACAGCCCCAACGATAACACTGCTGAGGAGCACCAGTGCATGAACAAATTGGAACTGGCAGACCAGAAATGTCCATATCAATTCCATTGATTACAAACTCCATAGTCTTCTTCGGCGGTTTCTCACGTTGAGCTGGAGCAGTGCTATTATCCTTTGGCTTCCTAGGCTTCTTAGCTTTTGGAGTACTGAGAGCACCCTTAGTCTTCCTTTTCGTTGATTGGCCGCCTTCCTTGTTAACAGCCAACTCTTCCATTTTATCCGCATTTGCATCTCTTGACGAAACAGGAGGCTGAATCATTTGCAAGGAGGGAGGTCCTGATGTTTCAGGAAGAACAGCATAATTTGGATTGGTAGGCTGCATATTGAAAAACCTATCCCTCTGGCTTAACCAATTATCTCTGACATAGTTCAATGGAATAGGTGCTTCAACACAATCTCGAGGGAGAAAAGCTCCATTTGAAACTCCTAGCATAGCGGGATCACGACCAGGGAAAAATGGTTTTGTGTCACGATCACGATCTGCCATACCAGGCATGAGCTGCAGACCGAGATGCCCACCTTTGAAGGGTTCATAATAGCCCCAATTGGGCATGTTCAAAACATCATCATCCATGACAACTACACAGCAGGAAACAAAGGATCATAAAGTATCATTCAAAACACAATATTTTGCTTCTAATTCATCTTTTGTCAGTGCACATCATTAAAATTTCAACAAACCAACATAATATTATTCAGGAAGCAATAAAGCACATCAAATAAATCAACAAAACAGACTATTGAAACACAACCAATATAATAACAAAGAATGTAAACTATATAGATCGATGAAACAGCATACAATAAATTATATAATCAGAAGAATATTGAAACACAACCAACAATTCAATAGAAAATTTAGAAATTGGAAAAAGACTGAAATTATCAAAGTCAGATTCGTAGATCAGGATCATTATAAACAATATGTACCGTTTCCAAGCTAAAAAATTTGAAACCGGGTCAATTCAATCGCCGGAAAATGGAAAGCCCTCGATCTGAATGCCGTTAAGATTCGTACATTTTCTTGGAAAATAAACAGAACACACACAAAAATAGAGCATGGTGTGCAGATCCCCAATTCCCATTTAGGGTTTCAAAAATTTGGTAAAAGATCTCGTTCTAATGGTGAAGAAAACCCAATTCACAGAACAAAATATTTATAAAGAGGTTCAAAGAGAGTTAAAGGACCCCATCTATTTCAAATTTTAAAGGAGGGAGAGAGAAAGAGAAAGAGAAAGAGAAAGAGAATGGGTGAGAGAGAGAGAGACAGAGAGATAGGAGAGAGGAGAGAGAAAACTTACTTGGTGGGTGCAAACGGTCTTTAGGGTTTGCCCTTCCGGAGAGAGAAAGATGAGAGAGACAGAAATCTGAAAGAGAAAGAGAAAGAGGAGAGAGAAGGATAGAGCAATCTGAATGGGAGAGAGAAGAATGCTGCTAAAAAATTGGGGATGATTTTGTGCGCATATATATCTAATCTAAACCCTAAATAAATTTAATATATTCAATCAATTTTTTCGTTTTAAAAAAATGTAGAGAGAGATTGAGGGTCGGAGATGCGGACAATATGGATTGAGTAGTGGAAAAAGGGGAAAATAATATGTTGGTCTTTCAATAGAAATTGCCCTCTTTGTGGTGACAGATTGTCTCAATCCATCCTTAGAATATCTAATTTTCATGTCAAACTCAATACCTTTTAACTCATATCTTTTTTATTTACAAGGTGGTATTTAATTTGATTGCATGAAGGTGGTTGAAATAACAAACAAACTAGAATTTCCACACAAAAAAGTGAAAAACAAACAAACTAGAATTATGATCTCAAGGATATGAAGTGAAGTTCCCTCAACTTAACACATTTGGCAAATTTTGTTGAGTTATGTTTAACTAAAATTATGTTTATATGTTGTCAATATTTTCAATAGTCGCTCTAATTGCCCTCTTTAGCACTTTTGAATGTGATTCTCTTACATCTCTCGCCCTCATTTATTTTAACAAAATAAAATAAAATAAGAAAGGGATAATACGAAATAGATAGAGATACATGACTACAATGAGTCTGCATATGAGAAGATGACACGCCTCTATTAGGAAAACTAGTTGGGATATGCATCATGCGCAGAAAAAACTTGGGGTGCAAAGTTTTGGTGGAGATTTCATATAGGGGAAAAAGAAAAGTGGCTCTCCCGTTTAGCAGGCAATTGCCAAAACTCATGAGATTCTCAAGGATGGTTATCGCCTCCAAAGTGGAGAAGATAGTGAGTCATTCTAGTATTTGATATTTGGACTAAGCTCGATCCAATAAGTAATCAACTAGAGGAATACCCGTGCGTTGCACGAATTGTTATAATACATTTTAAAAATTTGTAGGGATTTTTTGTTGGAATATTTTATTCCAATATCATAAATAATGGGCATATATTCTTTATTAATTATATTAGCTATTTATCAATTAGGAGCTTTGATTGATATGTGATCAAAATAAGTAAAAGACTATATTTGATTTCTAATTATATAATTAATTAATTAATTATTATTGATATGGGCCCAATATGAGTGGATGTCAGTGATAGCCCATTAGAGGGATAATGGGAACCCTAATAGACTGTCACACTATAAGTAGGCTATGGTCCCCAATATACCGGACTAACCGCAACACACACGTTTACTCTCCTCTCCCCATCTGAAGAGAGTCTAAGGCATTAGGAGTACCGGTTGAGGAAGAACCATAAAGCCAACGAGTAGCTATTGCTCGTTTTCACTCACTCTTTCTTCTCAGGATTCGTTCTCCACTTCTTTGCTATGGATCCAGGTATTTATCTAATCCTTGATATATCAACATGTCGTAGATCCTAAGGTTATCAAGGTTATGGCTTTGTTCTTGATTATATAGAAGCATGCTTGTATGTCTTTGTTTTCCCCTATAGTATATTCGTGATTATAAGCATGTCTTGTAGATAGATTAATTCCTACATTTTTTATATAAAAATATATAATATAAATTATGTTTTTTAAATATATAGTATTATATAATTATATTATTGTATTTTGATATTTAAAAATTATTTATTTTAAGCAACATTCTTATATAGTGTACGTTATTTTAGTATAAATAAGTTGTCAACACTTTTTATGTGCTTAATTGATGGAAACAAAACTTTATTAAACTTCATTATATTTAATAATGAGAAGTGTAATTCTATTTAATATGTGGAGTATATGGGAATGAACTTTAATAATTGAGAAAGATGAGTATACAAAATTTCCTTTTTGCCCTTTTCTTTTATTTTCAATGTATACCAAAAAAAAGTATAGAAAAACAGATATCATAGGAAACAAAAATTTGTGGGTCTATATTATTTTATTTTTTTGATTTTTATCACCAATTATTGATTCATAAGTAGAAACTAAAACTTAAAATAAAAGTTTAATCAAATAAATTTTATTTAATTTAAGTTTATAAGAGGTATAAAAATCAAAAAGATATATTCTTTATTTTAAATTTTATAATGATAAAAATTTTAAAAAGGTATGGTATTCACTATATTAAAAGAAATACTTTTCTAAAAATAATGAAAATATAATTCGATATAATTTATAATCTAAATAACTACTACGTTAAAAATATACTAAATATTCCCCCTAAAAAATTAAAGAAAACATCTCGGTGTAAATAACACTAATTAATATTATGTTTAATTAAAAACCCATAGGATAGTTTTTAGAGTAAATATATTTTGTAAATATGCTTTCATGTTTGATTTTGAGTAAAACATTATTTTAATTATATGCCCCGTCATAAAAAATTATTTTCAATATAGGTAGTAGTAATAATAAACTTAGTACTTTGGTAACAAAAATAAAAGTCAATACTATATATTTAGTATGTAAAATTAAGAGTAGAATTACAGAAACTTAAGTAAAACTTAATTTATAAAAAATAAACAAAAATCTATTATTTATTTTTTACTTTTAATAAAGATATGAAAAAGAATTGAATAAAATTGTGGTATTCACATCTTTAGAAGAGATGTTATTTAAAAAATGTTGAAAATAATCAAACAATAAATACTTTTTTATAAATCTGAAAGACCGTTTAAAATGTGAAAGTTCAACGATAAAAATCATAATGATAGTAAATCAAATTATTAAATATGTTTATTAAAATAATTTGGATTTAGCCAATTATAATAATAATAATAGAACTTCTTTGTTAATGAAATTTATAATTACAAATTATATATCGATATTTATCTATCCAAAAAATTTGTGAAAAAAAAAGCAAAAACTTTATATCATGAATTCAGAATAAATAATAATTAATAAATTGATATCTAATACCAAATTTTACACAAAATCAAAAAGAAAAAGTAAATAAAAATTGGATTTCACAAAATTGTAATGGAGATTAAGTAATATGAGAAGAAAGTTGATATACATACAGTTGATATTTAATAGAAATGTAAATTCAAGAAACTAAGAAGCATTATGATAGTAGTTGAAGAAAATGATGTTTTTATTGATTTTTTCTCTTTTTGTGATACATACGGGGCTTCCTAGAAGTGACACCTAAGGCAGTCTCCTTCATAGAAAGACACCAAAAGCTATATACATTATGTTTGATTTGTGCACTCGGTGTAAATACAAACAAATGCACTATCGATTAAGAGTAAAAAAATACCTTCTTTTAGTCTTGAACAGAAATTTACAAACATTCAATGAACATAAGAAAATCATTTAGACGTAGCACATCATACAATTTCACCAAAACTATTAAAATTAAACATACTTCTAAGAACAATATTGAAATATACATGATTTCTCCATGCGATAACTTTACAAAGAATTGTGGTTTCCACTGCATGATTCACTAATTGATACAAAAATTTCTGTCTTCTCTTTGTTGACTTCAAAATTGCCAAGAACATGAAAACATTTACCCTTTTGATGCATTCTACCTCTTCTTACGAAACTGACTCCTTTCTTCTACTCCTTGTTTTTATCATGAACTTTCTTGTCAAAACTTCTCACGTCACAATCCAAAATTGTCTCACTTAAATAGTGATTTTTGGCTATAAATGACTAAAACTCTACCTCTTCCACTTCTATTCTACTAACTTGGGAGTTTATTGTTAATTAAGGGAGTAATTCATATGAATGTATAACTCCTCCCTTTCGATGCATAATTGTTACATAAAAAGGAATTTGAATTGGCAAGTAAATATTTTTTTATTTTAAAAACAACTTATATTAATTTTGATTAAAAAGGGAAATACATGTGCATTGTAATATTTTTAATTCATCTACACTATCATAATTGGTAAATATATTTATCCAGCTATGTTAAATTTTTACAAAACACACACACGCTTTTAACAATGAAAATAAAACAATAAATAAAAGTTGCATCCCATAAGTCTCATGAATTTAGAATGAATAATAATTAATATTAAAAACGCAAATTGACTTTAATATTTAATTTTATATTAAAAATTAAAATGAAAGGCTCATCTATATAAAAAATGTAATTTAATATAAATAAAGATAATAAGGAACATGAAAACTGAAAGTCTTCATTATGTGGAAATTATAAATAAATATTAGATAAGATAAAAAATAATGATATTCATATTTTAAGTACTTTTATACTTGAAATAACAAAACTTTTTAATTGTTGTATATTTAGTCATATTTTAAGTATTGTTTCAGAAAATGAATTGATAATAATGCAATACCATTAAGCAATTTAATTTTTGGTAGAATATATTTTAAAACTTTTTTTATATAAGTTGGAAATTAAAGTGTGATTTCATTTTAAATATTGGATGGCATATAGGTTGAGTGGACATTAATTAAGTAAAAAAAGAATATTGAAATGTAAGTTGGAAATTAAATGAAAATGATGTGGAGCTTCCTAGAGGCTCCAAAAAAACTTCATTTAGTAATTTATATAGATGGCAAAGACATACTTTTTAAAGACATATGCATTGATTATGAGTGGAAATGGCAACAACTCTATATTACTAGAAAACATTAAATTGGCCATTCAATAGATAAATATCACTTATAGCAGGGAATCACATATACATACGTTTTTGGTGGAAATCTACACAAGAAAGGCATGGTTTTCATAAATTATAAGAAAAATAGGTAACCTGAATGGTGATACTTGTTGGCCTCATGTAATGTTGAAGCATCTGAAAATATGAAACACTTCATTCGAATTGCCCTGCATAGCTCCGCTCCTACTTTCTTAGTTCTTCATAGGGCATCTGCTCATCCAATTTATGTAAGAAATGCTTCCATTGTACCCATAACTTCCATTTTACAAGAAATATCTGGGAAAAAGTCGAGCTTTAGACTTGAAGGATATCACTTCTATTTACACGAAGACCATCACATATGGTAGAAAGAGAAAGTGGTAAGTCAAATGGACACTTTATTTCTCACCCACATCAATATTGGATCTAGAAATCAAGGGACGAGGCCAAGATTGCGACATTCCAAAGTACATTTTAAAAGCAATCTAAATATGTGTTTTCAGATAAATTAATTAATATATAAAGAGAAGCGCGAGAGATGGGTGTCATAATACCAACCTACCAGATCTCCCCGTGTAATTATAAAAAAAAACTCCCAATTTCATGAATGTTGATTGAAGGAGCCTAAGGGTACATTGGCCATTCAGAGATCTTATAAGAAAGGTTAGTTTATGGTTTTTTACCAGGGCCTCCATCTAGCTTGGACAAAGGGATCATAGATATTTGGGACACTTCCAACTCAGATGGAAAGTTCATATGTACTACACTGTCTGGCAACGTGAACATTGTGTGGACGAGTTGGCAAAACGAGGTGCCTTGTTGGAAGACTGACTGCTTGAGAATTCTAGATTTGCCTCAATGGAGATTAGCCGCTTTTTGATAGATCATCGACACAGATAGTTTTCTCTCATTTGTAGTTTTTAGGTTTTTGTTTCCTTTTCTCGTTTTCCCTTACAATAAAGATATAATAAATTATTTTTATCTGCTTTAATTATTTATATAAAATAAACGTGTTATATATGTCGATTTGATTGTTTAAATTATTATATCTTTTTTAATAAATGAGTTAAATTACAGTATTTTGAACTCTTTTTTTTCTATATTCTAAATATCAGATAAAATAGGTTTTATGGTCCTTACAAATATGGTGTGTTTTAAATATTGTCCCAATGAAAAAAATTATTAATAACTCCATGTATGTTGTTTTCTTTTTAACTCCTCCTCGTCTATCTCCATTAAAAAATGCACGCCATGTGTTCCCGTAAATCAAAGTGAACTATGCGGCATTGTTCACTTTGATTTACGGGAACACATGGCGTGCACACACAACTTGTATTGAATCATATTTAATTTTTTGATATAAAAATTTAAAAATTAGGGTTTATGCCTCTCTCCCCTCTCCCTCCATGTGGTCACCCCTTACCTTTGATTTCATTATTCTTTTTCATTGCATTTGGTCCGTAGCCAAACCACTATCAAAATTCCTAAACAACATCCTCTTTTACCCTCCTTACAAACATTCACTACAAGAAAAACACGTTTTTTCGGCAGATTTTTTCTGGTGGATTTTTTTTCTCGTTGGTACGGTTTCGACGGAAATTTGGCATTTCCAACTGAAAAGATTGACTTTTCGACGGATTTTGTTTCTCTAGTAACGTTTCAAAAAAAATTATTTTAAAAAAAATCCGCCGGAAACGCCCATCATCGACGGAAAAAAAATCTGCCGGTAATGTGCGTTTCCGATAGATTTTTCAAAAAAAAATTTAAAAATTCGCCGGAAATGCCAAAATCCACCGGAATCGTCCGAAAATGCATATAAATAAAACTTTCTCCTACGCTCTTCTCATTCTCTCATTTCACTCTTTATTTCCTTCTCATTCTCTTCTACATTTTCCTAATCTTATCTTTCTTCTTGTTTCTCATACTCTCTGATCTCCATAAATTTCTCTATATCTCTCTTCTACATTTCCCATTTCTTCTTCCTTCTCACACCTTCATTCTTATTTCTTCATACTTCTTCATTCTCATTCTCTTCTATATTATTACTTTTATACTCTCATTCATTCTTATTCTCTTCTATATTATTTCTTCCCATACTCTTTCATTCTTATTTCTTCCTACTTGTTCATTCTAATACCTCAATTCCTTCTCATTCTCTCCTATATATGTCATTTTTCTCCTATTCTACTTCATTTTTATTTTTTCTTATTTCTTATTAAATTAAATATTAAATTTTAAAATTCAAAAATTTTAAAAGAAATATATTTTTTTTAAAAATTAAATAAAAAAATCCGCAGGTAATGTGCATTTCTGGCAGATTTTTCACTTTTTTTAAAAAAAATCCGCCGGAAATTCCCATTACCGTCGGTAAAAATCTGTCGGAAATTACTGGCAAAAAAATCCGCCGGAAAACATTACCTACGAGCGTTTTACTGGCGGGAAAAATCCGCCGGAAACGTCATTTTTCTGGCGGATTTGGTGCATTTCCGACAGATTTTTTCAGCCGGAAAAACGCATTTTTCGTGTAGTGATTCTCAAAGTCAATCACGTAATTAAGTTCTTGTTTTCTATTGAATCCAAATTCCACTTACACATGCCCTGGATCTCACCCTCCATGTTGTGCTCTCCTTTACACTTGTCCACTAGCCTTCGACAACATTTTGTCGAATCGTGTTTGTCGAATCGTGTCGTGCTCTCCTTTACACTCGTCCCCTTTTTTTGAACCTCTCGTTGCTGATTTTTTATGAAACTCATAAAAAATCAGCAACGAGAGGTTCAATGTGGCGATTCCACTAATATGAAAGGTGAAGAAGCTCTTCAATATTGAGTTTAAGTACCAGCTAAGCTCCTTAGGTAGAAACCCTTTTTTTACATCTTAAAAATGAATATGGTTCAATGTAAAGAAGCTGAGTGTGGTATATGGGTCACATTTATCATATATCATTCATTTAGCTCATTCCTAATCGATGTGAGACTAATCACACACACTTGAATTTCAAACAGATACATCATATGCATCTATTTTAGAAACCCAGGGTTTGTTAGGCGATGGATGATGATCACGAGGGGAACTTTTTTGTGTAAATTAGGCATTTTGCTTCTACCAATGTTTTGACAGCAAAACTCGCATTTGCTGGGTGAACTTTGTCTGTCATCTCAACTTGAAAAACTGTCTTTACTAGGCAAAAATACCAGTTCTCTAAGTAAAGATAGTTCTTCCCGCAATAGCAAATAGATTTAAGAGATCAGAGATGTATTTTTTTTAATCTTTTTACCAATTTTCAATTTCATAATAGTTTTCGGTAACTATTTTGAAAGTACTTACATTTTAGTCTTATTTTGAATTGTGTTTTATTAACGAGGTGAAGCACAGGTTATAATTCATTATGCAAGGATTTAGTTAGTTATAGTCAACTATAATTATTATAATAATAATGTTTAAAAAAAACTGAAAGTTTATTGTCAAAAAAAAAAACTGAAAGTTGTAATATTTAAAAAAAAAAAAAAACAAAGTAACCAACATTTGGTTGTGTACATCCTAACCACTAGGGGTGTACACGAGTTCAAGCCAACCTGATCATCTTGGTGACCCAACACAATCCAAAGCATTTTTTGTTCGAACCATTAATCGAACCATTTTACCTGTAAATAAGAAATTGGGTTTTTTTTTACCCTCATCTCATGCATTTATACCCCACAAAATATGATGATCCCAAAATACCCTAATACATTTCTTCACACAGATTTATCTAATTTAAACGTTGATGGATGTGCTCTTGCAAATCCGGGTATGACTGGATATGGTGGCCTTATAAGAGATTCAGAAGGAAATTTTAATATGGGCTTTTATGGAGCTATTGGTTATTCTAATATTTTTCATGCAGAGCTGATAGCCTTGGTGCGTGGTATTTCATTGTGTTGGCATTTGGGGTACCGTAAAGTGGTTTGTTATACGGACTCTTTACATACTCTGAGAATGCTTAATGATGCTAATACCTCTTATCATAAATATGGTAATGAGATTACTCAAGCTAAGTTGTATTTGCAAAAAGATTGGGAGGTGAAGATCCTTTATGCTTATAGGAAAACAAACTTTTGTGCTGATTTTCTTGCTATGATGGGGGTTCATTGTGGGTCTCCGTTTGTTCAGATTTTCTCTCCGCCTAGTGGATTGTGGGTCCCCTTCGACATCTTATCAACAAATAGAATTGCAATTTCCGTTAAGGGTAAATTCAAGAAAAATTGCAAGGGGGGTTTGTTGCAATTGAGGGGGGGTAAAAAGTAACACCCAAAAGTTAAAAGCATTTGGGCTCGTTTTCCTCTTTGGGTTGGCCATTGCTATACTTATTTAAGAACTTTCCATTGCTTAAAGATAAGCATACATTAAAGCTTTTAATCCAATTTTGATATTAAATTACATATTTAATTAGGGAAATGACTATCTTTTAGGAGAGAGTGTAGTGTTATAAATCTTTGCACCCCATTTACCCTCTATAAAACATGCATGTGTGTGAGCGTTTGTATGGCGGTACAGCCAAAAAACCACGGTACCAGTGAAGCTCCAATTTGGAGCTTGTTGAAAACCACGATAAGGGAGGGTTGGGACGCACGTTTGGAGTGGCAAACGTGTTCCCAAACATACACTAAAAAAGAAAGTGATACATGTCAACTTTAGATATGTTTTTTTTGGCCATTTTATGTGAAAAGGACTTCTAGAAAAGCCCCTCTAGCTAATTACCTGGATGATTTTAAGAGTGAACTGAGATTAAGTTCTGATATAGGCAAACAAGGATTAGAAGATATACAAAAAGAAAGAGAGTGAACCTGAAAATTGATGCCAAGAAGTCTAGTAAAAAGTAGGTTTTTAGAAAAGTGTTAATTTTACTAAACAGGGGATATAAAAGAAATTTAACAAAATAAATGAGGGTAAAAATAATGACATAAAAAATGATACGGTATAAGCTATAAGCTCAAACGTTATTTGAGATAGTGTTTGAAAAATACTAAACACTATATGCTAGTGCCTGTCAAACACATCTAATTTTTTTAATTTGTTATTTGCTTGTCAAATCCACCTGTTGTGAGACGTACCAAATCGAGGCTTAGACTTGGCCAACCTAGAGTGGAGGAAAAATTGACTTTGTAACTGCCTTCTCTTTCTTTGTTACTTTTACTCGTTTAACTTAGGACCATGATCCACTACAATAGTTGTGTCCCTCTCTCTTCATCATTTTTTTTAAATTTTTTTTAAAAAAATTAAGGGTCAGGATTTGAATATAGAAGATCCAATGATACAGACATATGGTGATTATTGACAAAATTGACTTCAGTGGATTCAGGTCCTTTATTAATTTATCATTTCCTAACTTACTCATTCAATTAAACATTTTTCTCATGCATTTAATCTTTTTAAGTGTTGCAGTGTTCTTGAATTTTGAGTGTTGTATTGTTTTGAATTTTCAAACCGGTTTTGTATTAAAAATGGTTTTTTTAAATACTAGAGTGTTTTATATCATCACTTAATAATTAAAATTTGAAATTTAAGTACTAGACCATTGTAATTATTAATGGAGGAAATGAATATCGACTAATGAATTAACTCGAACCAACCTGCTCATCTCTGAACTGTTTGTTTCTTAACTATTCCACACTTAGGTAACACCCAAAAGTTAAAAGCACTTGGGCTCGTTTTCCTCTTTGGGTTGGTAGAAGGGGCAAGGCCCCAAGACAAATAAAAATTACATCCTAAATAATTAAACTCTTGGTGTTGCCCATTGCTATATTTCTTCCATTGCTTAAAGATAAGCATAAATTAAAAAAAAAATTAACTCAATTTTGATATTAAATTACATATTTAATTAGGCCAAAGTCATCACACACCATATCTAAATATATAGAGGTCTTTTTTTTTGGTCAAAAAATATATAGAAGTCTGAAGAATAGTTTTGGACAACCTTATGTTAAGGCCTGATTAAAAAAATAAGAAAATAACAATTTTGATCCCAGACTATGAGATATAGAGATGATGAAGCCCCCCCTCTGACCAAAACCTTAAAAAAGAAATTGATACATGTCAACTTTATATATGTTTTGGTTTTTGGGGCTTTATGCGAAAAGGACGTCTAGAAAGCCCCCTCTAGCTAATTACCAAGGATTTGAAGCCAAAATATTTAAATTATAAAATACACATATATACCCCCTTAAGCATATCAGGTTAATCCCTTTCAGTTAATTCAAACTTTGAAATATATAACTATAAGATGTGTATGTACGTAATGATGATTCTCTTCATCTACTCCTACTGTCCTACATGTTTTTCTGACATGAAATAGTTTTCATAAAATAAATAAAAGGCCAACTGTTATTAATACCAATGATGGAAAGTGTATGGCCTAAGATGGATCCTATGTTGGGTAGGGGTGGGAATAGGCCAGGCCGTCCGACAGAGGCCTACGGCCCAGCCTACATCAGGTCCAGGCCAGGCCAGTTTTTTTTTAAATAGACCAGACTAAGGCTTTTTAAAAAGCCTTTTTAGCTAAAAAGGCCAGGCCACAGGCCATCGAAAAAGCCTTTTAGGCCTACTAGGCCGGCCTATTTAAATAAATATAAAAAAATGCTTTTATTAATATTATTGTTATTATATTAAATTTACTATATTGTATTAAATCATAAATTTTCAAATATTTTGTGTTAATTTAAACATATCAACATACATCAATTTTTTGACACATTTAAAGTTATAATATAAAATATAATTTAAATTGGACGTCATATAAAATAGAACTTAATTTTACTGACATATTAGCTTCTTAGTCTATTTACAAAAGTATACATCAGTCAAAGGGCGTATACTTTTTATAAAAAATGGTGAAATAGGCTTTTAAGCAGGCTTCTAGGCCTTAGCAGGCTTTTAATAAGGCCAGGCCAGGCCTAGAAAATGAGCCTACGACAGGCCACAGGCCAGGCTCAGGCCTAGCACTTCCAACGCAGGCCAGGCCCAGGCCATGCAAAGCCTAGCTCGGCCCAGCCTATTCCCACCCCTAATGTTGGGGATGCCATCATTTTCTTATCAGAGGACAAGATGAAGTACTTGTGAGTTTAAGGTTAGGCTAATTAATCTAAAAAAAAAAACAATTTTACTATGCAAACTTAATTAATTAATGAGAAGCTATTATTTTTAGTTTTCCTAAAAATATACTAAAACTTTCTTGGTTTTCAAAAATTGAAATAATTATAATAAATGTTTTAACATTTTTTATTATAAAAACACAACGATCGATGAACAAAGGCTCTAAATCATTGAAACAAACCAAAAAGAAAAGAATAAAACTTATATTATACAATTCTATAGGTACTAGTTGTGTTGTTCCTCACATAATAAATTAGGTAACCGCTATAAACTATCCAATAAATGTATTTTGGAAAATGCTAAATGTTATGAGAAATTTTTGCAAGAATGAGAAAAAAGATGTTATGTGGCAGAATGTAATGTTTACAAATTATAACTACCCACTCTTCCATGTATTGTTATACCTTATTTTTATGCATTATTCTTTTTTTGCAAAAATTCTTAGTAACAAATAGCAATGCTCATGTATTTTTATTAGTAAAAAAACCCGACACTTTCTCTCTAGAATAGAACGTACAAACACCTATACTGTAGTACTATATGTAGGTAATGCAAAAAAGAAAATGGCACTTTTGAATTTTTGAGTAACAATTTAGGAGTTACGATTGTGACACAATAAATCATTCCAACTTGCCAGGATTCAAAGAATAAAGGAATACAAAATTGAAAAACAAAGCCTG
The DNA here is from genome assembly GCA_963573325.1 of Astragalus glycyphyllos. Taxonomy (NCBI): domain Eukaryota; kingdom Viridiplantae; phylum Streptophyta; class Magnoliopsida; order Fabales; family Fabaceae; genus Astragalus; species Astragalus glycyphyllos. Next base: position 75,025,295 of record OY754310.1, read on the forward strand.
ACAGGATAATAATCAATTTGGCAAATTTCAATGGATATATGAAAGTATATATTGATGCGAATGTTGAAGTAATGTGCCATATTCTTGATTAATGACTACACACTGTTTTTTGGGTCCTACACTCTTACTGTCTCTAGTGATAAAATGGTAATGCATGTTGTTGAGAGATTCCTAATTTCAGTATACATCAAGACAATAATCTTGATGAGATTCCTTTGCTCAAATATTAATGGGTCCCATAAGTTTTGATGGAATTGGAACACCCTAGTGATCCCTATCATTATCTCAATTCAATTGTTAATTAACTTTGGTCATTATGATATATGTCTAGCTTCTTGGACATTTACAAAGTTAAATAGAATATTTAACAGTTAAAGTGTCTCAGATCGATAGGGAACAATATTGAGCATGAATTCTGTGGATGGGAAAATATGTTGCAATGATGGCATAAGGAGAGACACGTGAAACACCAGAAAGGAGTTGAATTTGAATTCATTACATTACATGCATAATTAAGAATCCTGAAGATATCATATTAGTTCCTGCATTTTTATATGAAGAAAATTAAGCAACAAAGTGTAGATGAAGTAAAGTGAGATATCAAAGATATTGTAATGGCTTTTTTGAGTACCTCTACCACTCAATGCTAGTTATGTTATGTGCTATTAATAAAATAAAATTTTTGCCTTTTCAAAAAAACCGAGATTTTAAAGAATATAACTAATACTTTTTTTGGCAAGACTAAATCGGAAGCTTATAGCCAAAAGTTTATAACACATAAGTATGTCTCTCACACCACCAACTTAAAGTATTTTGTAACTAACTTCTAGGGTCGTTTCAGACGCTACTTGAAATGAGTGTTGCGAAACTTAAGAAAATGACTTTCTATGACATCAGTTTAGCTTAATTTCAATGATTCAACTTAGGGATATAAGTGACATCAGTTTAACACCTAAACATAGTTATACGAAAAACTAGTATTAATGACTAGTAAGATAGTTACTAGTGAAAAGTTCGTAACAGATATGTATGTCTCTCACACCACCAGCTTAGAGTGTTATGTAACTAACTTCTAGTGTTGTTTCGGACGCTACTAGAAATGAGGGTTGCGAAGCTTAAGTAAATGACTTTCCATGACATCACTTTAGCTTCTCAATGATTCAACTGAGGGATATAAGTGACATTTGTTAACACCTGAATATAATTATACAAAAAACTACAAAGTTGATAAGTATTTCTTCAGGTGAATCAGGTCAGTTGATTAATTATGAGTTTATTGAAGAAGACCAGTTGTCATCAGATCAATGATCACCGAATGAGAAAGATTGTGAACTTGGATAAGTTCATTAGGATAATGGGCTTCATAGATGTTTGATCGACTTGAGGGTTCCAGATTTAGAGAGATTTTGGAGGAAAAAGAGAAAATTAAAGAAATAACTTTAAAATAAATATTATTTGGACCAAAAAGTGTATCAAAGTATAAATACGTATGGGATACGGAGGGAGTAGACTTATAATACATATTTTTTTAGTTTAAATTAAATATATTATACGCATATAATATTGAAATTGCAATAGAGAATCCATGGAAGAAGGCGAGAGAATTTTCAGAGAGAAAACCTCAAGAGTAAATGGAAATTTGCTTCTTCATTCAATGAAAATGTCACTGTACAATAGAATCAATATATACTACTGATTTACAACTGAATTGGATCTAACAAACTAACAGCTAATCAATAACAGAATAACTCAAGAAGAACTGAATCCTAACTGAAAATTAAATAACGAAATTGAAGCTCAGTGACGGAAAAGAGGGCTTTTCACTTTACTGATGCTGAAATATCCTTCTCACTTGCTGAGTTGTCACTTTGACTTTGCTTAGCTGACTTGGCATTTTCACTTTGACTTTCAACACCCTCCCTTAAGCTGGAATAGATGTTAACCATTCCAAGCTTACATTGTAGCTGAGAGAATGGTTCTGGGCTGAGGGATTTTGTGAGGATGTCTGCAACTTGTTCTTTGGTTGATATTGGAAGTAAATGTAGAGTTCCATCACGAATTTTGACACGAACCACGTGACAATCAATCTCAATGTGCTTGGTTCTCTCGTGAAAGACCGGATTAGCAGCGATGTGGAGAGCAGACTGGTTATCACAGTAGATAACAGCAGCAGCAGGATGATGGATCTGCAGATCATTCAATAAGTACAATAGCCATTGTGCTTCACAAGTGGCTTGAGCCAAAGCTCTGTATTCTGCCTCTGAGGATGATCTTCACTATGTTTTGTTTCTTGCTTTTTCCATGATATTAATGAGGTTCCAAGAAAGAAGCAATCACCAGTGGTGGATCTTCTAGTGTCAATACATGCTCCCCAATCTGAATCACAATAACCTTTAAGACATAATGGAGAATCTGCCTTAAAATACAGACCTTGTCCTGGGTTATTTTTAATGAATTTCAGTACACGAAGTGCTGCCAGCATGTGTATGTTTGTAGGTTTGTCCAGAAACTAACTTAATTTTCCCACTGCATAGCATATTTCAGGCCTTGAGTGTGTTAAGTACAACAGTCTTCCTATGAGTCTTTTGTATGCTGCAGGATCCTTAATGTGCTCTCCTAAAGCTTTGTGTAACTTCATTCCTAGTTCCGTTGGAGTGGAACAGGGCTTAGTGGCAAGTAAACCAGTCTCCTCCAGTAAGTCTAGAGCATATTTCCTTCTACATAAGGAAATGCCTTCATTGTTTCTTGCTACTTCAAACCTAAGAAAATATTTTAGATCACCAAGATCTTTGATACTGAATTTTTCATTTAGCAAAGCTTTAACTCTGTGTATCTCAGCAGCAAGTATCAGGTCATCTACATAGACCAGAATTGCAGTAAATGCAGTGGAACAGTGTTTTGTGTATAGGGAGTAGTCGGATTTTGACTGGATGTATCCTGTTCCATGCAGTGTCTCTGTGAGCTTGGCATTCCATTGTCTGCTAGCTTGTTTGAGGCCATAAAGAGATCTTTCCAGTTTGCAAACCATTCCAGGTTGTTCAACCCCTGGTGGTGGCTACATGTATACTTCTTCTTCAAGGTCCCCATGTAGGAAGGCAGTATTGACATCAAGTTGACAAAGATGCCAATGCTGACTTGCTGCAGCAGCTAATAATAGTCTCACAGTTGTCATCTTCACAACAGGGCTAAAGGTCTCCAAGTAATCTATACCTTCAGTCTGTGTGAAGCCCTTTGCAACTAGTCAGGCTTTGTGTCTTTCTATGGTACCATCAGTATGCAATTTGAGCTAGAAAACCCACTTGCATCCAATGGCTCTTTTGTCTTTTGGCAAAGGTACAAGTTTCCAGGTGTTGGTCTTTACAAGAGCATCTAATTCAGCCTCAATAGCACTTTTCCATTTGCTGTCACACATAGCTTCCTCAAAAGAAGATGGCTCAGAGAATGTGGAAATACTGAGGGCAAAGTGTCTGTGTGTAGATGAGAGCCTGTCATAAGATATTACATTGCAAATGGGATATAAGTTACCTTCAGGTTTGGATGATGGAATGGTTGATTCAGATTGATGGATTGTACTCTTGAGTAGTGAACAATGGTAATCTTGGAGATATGAAGGTGTTTTTGTGAGTCTGGTTGATCTTCTTAGGTTTTCAGAATTATCTGTGAGTATTTGTGGTTGATTTTGTGTAGCTAGAGGGCTAGAGTGATGGGGAACAGGTGATGGTGAACTTGGTATGTCTGTATGTGTGTTTGGTTGTGTCATAGGGGAGTCATTGGTAGGTGATTGAGGAATGGTGAAGTCTGTGACAGGTATAGGGTGAGTTTCATCACCCGTGGTTGAATTATAATTGGCATTTGTGTTGCTAGTATCAGATAGGTGGTGATCATCAAAATAGGGAACAGAGTCATCATAACTATATTCAGATATGTCATTTTGAGAAGAGGACCCTTCATTTGAAATATGTTTGTATGGAAATAAATGCTCAAAGAAAATCACATCTCTTGACAAAAATACTTATTTAGAATTCAGATCAAACAAGTGGCCTTTCACACCATGTTTAAAACCTAAGTAGACACATTTCTTCGATCTAGGATCAAGTTTCTTTCTATTTGATTTGAGAGTACTAGCATATCACAAACATCCAAAAACTTTCAAGTTGTCAAGACTTGGATCATGTCCAAGAAGTACTTGAAATGGACTCTGTTGAGATAAGAATTTTGTTGGCAATCTATTGATAATGTGAACTGCTTGGCTAACAGCATGTGCCTAGAAAATTTTGGGTAGTTTTGACTGAAAAATAAGGGCTCTAGCTATGTTACGAATGTGTTGGTGTTTCCTCTCAACAATGCCATTTTGTTGAGGGGTTTCAACACATGAAGTTTGATGAATTATACCCTTTTCTTTATAGAAATTGCTGAGGGTGAATTCAGCACCATTATCTGTTCTAATACATTTTATTTTCTTATTAAATTGGGTGTCTTCAAGGGATACAAAACTCTTTACTAAGTCAGAAGTTTATGATTTTAATCTCATAGGAAAGATCCAAGTGAATCTACTCTTATCATCTACCACTGTGAGGAAATATCTATAACCTAAAATGGATGAGACAGAGAAAGGTCCCCAAATATCCATGTGCACAGTATCAAAACAATCAGTAGCAATTGTGGAACTATGGGGAAAAGGTAGTCTTTTCTGTTTTGCATAAAAACACACATCACAAGGAATTTCAGACTCATTGCATTTAACAAAAGGAAATTTTTTGCGTAATTCATTCAATTTTTCAAAAGATGGGTGTCCAAATCTCATATGCCAAATCTTACAGTCATTACTATGAAGGCTACTTACAGAACATTTGTCATTTAAAGCTTGAAAACAGAAATTGTTGGCAGGATAAGTGATGGATGAAGGTCTTGAGTAGGGAAAAACAAGATGGTACAATCCACTCCTCCGTTCAGCTCTTCCAATCACCTTCTCCGTTTGGTTTTCCTGTATCACACACTTGGGCCTGTTAATATGCAAATCACAATCTACATCATCTGTAAGTTTTGGAATGGATATGAGATTAAAAGAAAAATTAGGGATATACAAAACATAATTAAGAACTAAGGTGTCACCAAGGTATATGGTGCTTGCAAGGTCACAGTGAACAATTGTTCCATTTGTAAGGTCACAGTTACGAGTTCTATTTTCCTAATGCAATGAAACAAGTGTCTAGAATAACAAACATGAATGGTTGCTCCTGTATCTATGATCCAGGATTTTTCTTTCCTAGAGTTAGGGATTTGATAACAATCAAATATGATTGTTATTACCTCTTATTTCAAGCTTAAATCATTGTTAATTCTCAAGCAATATAGTGATTAATGTTGTAAATATGTTAGTTTAGAGTAGCTTAAGGTGTAAGCTTGAATTTGTTATAATTGGCACTTTGGTGCCCAAGTGTGGTTTAATGTGTTTGTTTAATTACTGCAGCACTTATTGTGGCAGCAATGCCAAATTGCACTACATGTGAGAGAAAGCAATAGGAAACACGGAAATTGAGGAAAGGACAGCTGTCAATCAGTGCCTGGTGTGGGTGTGCGTACCAATCATGGAATATTCGTTGATGACCCAGGGATTTGGGCAAAAAGGACCTTTTGCCCTCATTAAAGGACAAAAGGCGCCTCCCAAATTAGGGTTGCCTCTCATCCCTAGCCTCCTCTATATAAAAGGACCACATTCCCAGAATTAGGTTAAGCCCAATTTGAGCTATAGAGATAGCCTCAAGCTTCGTGCCTTCTCCAAATCACCCAAAAGATCAATTGCGGATTTTGATTGCTGCAGCAACACTGAAGCTTCATCTCTTGGAAGAAGCTACGTTGGAGAGCTGGAGTTTGTTCCTTTGATATTCATTGGAGCTAATCTCACGTTCAAAGATTGTAGTGTAAATTCTCTCATTGAGATTTTCATGACTTGTTCATTTATGTTAATGTTTAAGTTATTTTCTTTGTTGTCAAAGCTCAACATGAGCTAAACTCTTGTAGTTGGGATGCAAAACTGAATGTAATGAATTTATTGTGTTATTAATGTTTATGTTTAAGTGTTGAGTACTTTATCTTGTGTGCTTCTACTATTTCCATCTTAGATTAGGATTGGCCGTCTAATCTAAGTAGCATTTATATTCACAGAGATGGTTTGTAAATTTACCCCACAAGATATCATGGTATGTTGCATAATAGAGATATTGTTGTTCCTTGTCTTAACCCTAGAGATAGGGGAGGCATAAGCCATGAGGTGAACACTGCGGGTGCTTCAGCAGCCTAGGATAATACTCCTTTCTGGTCTAGAGATAAACTAGTAGGAAAAAAACCTAGTGTCTAGTATTTGAGAAAATACGCAATTGCGGCAGCACCTAGTGCTGCAGCACTTAACATAGCATTTTTGTGCACTTTAATGAAATTACTGAAGTGAATGCATCTCAACTTGTTCCAATCATCTGATCTTATTACCCTGATACCGTTTTATTATTTTGCATGTTACCAAACATTTGTGTCATTTACTTTATTTTTACCATTACTAATTTGTTGATTAAATTAAGCTTTGTTTAAATGCTAATCCTCGTGGGAACGAACTTTACTTTCACTTTATTACTTGTTGACAGTATATACTTGCACTATCACGCTTTTAGCACAACAAGTTTTTGGCACCGTTGCCGGGGATTAAATAGCTTAAACACTGTTTAATTAATTGGTGAAATAGTGATGTTTTTTGTTGCTAATTTTGGTGCTCTGTTTCTGTTTGTTCAGTATTAGAATTGCTACAGCAACTGTTGCTGCAGCATATGCACAGGCGCAGTTCACCAGAATTTCAACTTCATCCTGAAATAGAAAGATTGTTTAGGGCTTTGAGAAGGGATCAAGATCACTCAAGACTTATTTCATTAGGCAGAGCTGTCAATATGGCTACACCACCACCTTCTAACCATGGGGGAACACCACCTCCTAGCAACCATGGTTCTGACAGACATACTATAGTTGCCACTGAACACCGTGAGGACCCTGAACATGTGAGACAAGTTTTGAATGAAACAGTCATAGGTATGGCTAATGACAGGGACAGACCTATGAGGGATTATGCAATTTTTGACCCTCATACTATGCAAACTAGCATAGTAAGGCCTGAACTTTCCACAACTCATTTTGAATTTAAGCCTATGATGTTTGAAATGCTTCAAACAATAGGGCAATTTGGTGTAGGACCTACTGAGGACCCACATTTGCATTTAAAACAATTTGTAGAAGTTTGTAGTAATTTCATTCTCCCTGGTGTAAGTGATGATGCTTTTAAACTTAAACTTTTCCCTTATTCCTTGAAGGATAGAGCTAAGGTTTGGTTGAATTCCTTGGAACCTAACTCTATCACTACTTGGAATGAGATGGCTGAGAAATTAATGACAAAATACTTTCCACCTATCAAGAATGCCAGGATGAGAACTGAAATTACATCTTTTAGACAAACTGAATTTGAAACTTTGTTTGAAGCATGGGAAAGATTCAAAGAATTGTTAAGAAAATGTCCACATAATGAGTTGCCTGTGGTTGTTCAAATGGAAACTTTTTACAATGGTTTGGAACCTCAAACTAGATTGATGCTTGATGCTTCTTTTGGAGGAGTCTTGCTGAATGGCTCTTACCAAGACGCTTATGATCTTATTGAAACTATTGCTGCAAACAGTTATCAATGGCCAACAGCCAGGGTTAGTGCTCAGAAGAAAGTTGCTGGTATGCATGAAGTGAGTGAAGTTACTGCTTTATCTGCTCAGGTTGCATCCTTGTCCCACATGATCAAAAATATGAGTGCAACACCTGCTGCAGCAACACCTGCTGCAACAACTAAATCTGTACCAAAGACTAAAGTAGCAGCAATTTAACAAGTACCAGTGGGTTCTGCTAGTTGTGTGTACTGTGGAGGAGGCCATTTGTATGAAGAATGCCCTTCAAACCCTATTTCAGTCAACTATGTGGGATATGACAAGAACAATAATCCATATTCTCGTACCTACAATCCTGGGTGGAAGAACCATCCTAATTTCAAATGGAGCAACAATGCAACACCTGCTACAGCTCCTGCAACACCACCAGGATTCCCTGCTCAACCCAAGGCAACAGCACCAGCAGTTGAAAACTCAATGGAGGCCATGCTTAAGGCTTTCATGAATGAAACTAAAACTCAGTATCAAATTCAAGGGGTTGCAATCAAGAACTTGGAGATTCAAATTGGTCAAATAGCCACTGCTCTTACCCAAAGACCTAGTGGAGCATTACCATCCACTACTGAACCATCATCTTCTAAGGGGAAGGAACAAGTCAAGGCTATATCTCTAAGGAGTGGGAAGGACTTGAATGGACCATCTACTGATCCTAGTGATGGCACCAACAAAAATCAGAAAAATCAGAAAAATGAAAAAAAGAATGCAACAGATGCTGTCACAGTTGATGCTGCAGCATCTGATGCTACACCAGTTCCATCACTAGTTGCTGAACAACCTGTTCCATCTCCACCTCTTCCTCAAAGGTTGAAGAAGGCACAGCAAGACAAGCAATTTGGCAAATTTCTAGAGGTGCTAAAACAACTTCACATCAATGTTCCTTTGGTTGAAGCACTTCAGCAAATGCCCAACTATGCAAAATTCATGAAGGATGTGCTTTCCAAGAGGAAGAGGCTGGGAGAATTTGAAACAATAGCTATGACAGAGGAATGTAGTATGATCATGCAAAGCAAGCTTCCAAGCAAGTTGAAGGATCCAGGCAGTTTCACTATTCCTTGTTCAATTGGTGAAACATATACTGGCAGAGCTCTTTGTGACTTAGGTGCAAGCATCAATTTGTTGCCTAAGTATGTTTTCACTCAGTTGGGTATAGGGGTTGCCAGACCAACAACTGTTACTCTCCAACTTGCAGATAGATCCATTGCATACCCAGAAGGAATCATTGAAGATGTCTTGATAAAGGTAGATAAATTTGTATTTCCTGCTGACTTTGTGATTTTAGATTTTGATGCAGATAAGGAAGTGCCTATAATTCTTGGAAGACCTTTCTTGGCTACTGGGAAGACTCTAGTAGATGTGCAAAAGGGAGAATTGACTATAGGAGTCAATGATCAAGAAATCAAGTTCAATGTGATGAATGCTCTCAAGTTTCCTGATCAAGGAATTGAGGAGTGTTCCTTTGTTATGTCTCTTGATTCTATGGTTCAGAAACACTTCCACAAGCAGAATGATCATTTGGTGAAGGCTCTTACTGAAATTGATAAAAGTGAACTTGTGAAAGAAGGTATTGTGCACAAGGAGACTGAGGTGAAAGAACTATGGAGTAGGCAATATGAATCCCTTGATCTAGAGGATTCCAATCTCAAACAGAATGTGCCTTCTATTGAAAAACCTCCTGTGCTTGAACTTAAAGAGTTACCCAAGCACCTGAAATATGCCTATTTAGGGGAAAATGATACATTGTTTGTGATCATTGCTTCTGACCTATCCAAAAGTCAAGAGCATGATCTCATTACTATCCTAAAGAGGCATAAAAAGGAAATTGGGTGGCAAATAGCTGATATAAAGGGGATTAGTCTCACCATCTGCATGCATAGGATCATTCTTGATGAAAATGCTAAGAATAGCATTGAAGGGCAGAGGAGACTAAATCCTATCATGAAAGAAGTGGTTAAAAAGGAGATTATCAAATGGCTTGATGCTGGCATTGTGTATCCTATATCTGATAGTGCATGGGTGAGCCTTGTGCAATGTGTTCCAAAGAAAGGAGGGGTCACAGTGGTAGCTAATGAGAAGAATGAGCTTATTCCCACAAGAACAGTCACTGGTTGGAGGATTTGCATGAATTATAGAAAACTCAACAAGGCCACAAGAAAAGATCATTTTCCCTTACCATTCATAGACCAGATGCTTGATAGACTTGCTGGCAAAGAGTTCTATTGCTTTTTGGATGGATACTCTGGTTATAACCAAATAGCCATAGTGCCTGAAGATCAACAAAAGACTACTTTCACTTGTCCTTGTGGTACTTTTGCTTTTAGGAGAATGCCATTTGGGTTGTGCAATGCACCAGCAACATTTCAAAGGTGTATGATGTCAGTCTTTTCTGAATTCATTGAAAAATCTATGGAGGTGTTCATGGATGATTTCTCTGTCTTTGGGGAAACATTCCAATTATGCCTTGATAACTTAGAAGGGATTCTGGATAGATGTGAAGAAACCAACTTGGTCTTGAATTGGGAGAAATGCCACTTCTTGGTCCAAGAAGGAATTGTGTTGGGACACAAGATTTCAAAGAGGGGAATTGAGGTTGACAAAGCCAAAGTTGAGGTAATTGAGAAGATGCATCCTCCAACAAATGTCAAAGGTGTTAGAAGTTTCTTGGGACACGCTGGGTTCTATAGAAGATTCATTAAGGACTTCTCCAAAATTTCAAAGCCACTATGTCAATTGCTGCAGCATGACACTCCACGTGTGTTTGATGAATCATGTGCTGCAGCATTCCAGAAACTGCAAAGTGCTCTAGTTACTGCCCCTGTGATAGTGACACCTGATTGGAGCAAGCCTTTTGAGCTCATGTGTGATGCTAGTGACTATGCCATAGGTGCTGTCTTTGGCCAGAGGTATGATAAAGTTTTCATTCTATTTATTATGCTAGCAAGACACTTGTTGAAGCTCAATTAAATTACACTACCACTGAAAAAGAATTATTAGCTATGGTTTTTGCATTTGATAAATTTAGATCATACTTAGTTGGCACAAAAGTAATTGTTTACACTGATCATTCTGCCATTAAGTATTTGATTGCTAAGAGAGATGCAAAACCTAGGTTAATAAGATGGGTTCTCCTCCTCCAAAAATTTGACCTTGAAATTAAAGATAAAAAGGGGGTGGAGAACCAAGTTGCTGATCATTTGTCTAGATTGGAAGGTGATAATGCAGGTAATCATTTTGGAGAAATCAAGGAAAGCTTCCCTGATGAGCAATTGTTAGTTGTTGATGCTGCAGCACCTTGGTATGCAGACATTGTCAACTTCCTAGTTAGCAAAGTGGTGCCCTGTGATTTGAATTATCAGCAAAAGAAGAGGTTCTTTCACAATGCCAAGCAATAATTTTGGGACGAGCCTTTCTTATACAAAAAGTGCCCTGATCAGTTACTAAGAAGATGTGTGGCTGATGAAGAACAAGAAGAGATGCTGCAGCATATGGAGGACACTTTGGGGGAATGAGGACAGCAGCAAAAGTGTTTCAATCTGGGTATTTCTGGCCTACAATTTTCAAAGATGTTCCTCAGGAGTTGGTTAAGAAATGTGATAGTTGCCAAAGGAGTGGAAATATATCAATTAGAAATGAAATGCCATTATCAAACATCTTAGAGGTTGAACTCTTTGATGTTTGGGGTATGGACTTCATGGGACCCTTTCCTCCTTCTTTTGGCAACTCTTACATCATTGTTGCTGTAGATTATGTATCAAAGTGGGTTGAAGCAGTGGCTTTACCTAACAATGATGCAAAATCTGTTAGCAAGTTCTTACTAAGAAACATCTTTACAAGGTTTGGGACTCCAAGAGCAATAATCAGTGATGAATGATCTCCTTTTTGCAACAAATTGATTGAAAATCTCTTGGCCAAGTATGGGGTTAAGCACAAGATTGCAACAGCATATCATCCTCAAACTAGTGGTCAAGCTGAGTTGTCCAATAGAGAGATCAAAAGAATGTTGGAGAGAATGGTAGGGCCTACTGGAAAGGAGTGGTCAAATCATCTTGATGATGCTTTATGGGCTTATAGGACTACTTACAAAACTCCTTTGGGAATTTCCCCTTATAGACTTGTTTATGGCAAAGCTTGCCACCTGCCTTTGGAGCTTCAATACAAATCTCATTGGGCAATCAAAAAGCTCAATTTTGATCATGCTAAGGCAGGGGAAGCTAGGCTTTGCAATTGAATGAGTTGGAAGAAATGAGGCACTTTGCATATGAGAGTTCTGAATTGTATAAGGCAAAGACCAAGGCTTGGCATGATAAGAAGATTCAGAAAAGGGAATTAGTTGAGGGTGATCAAGTTCTGTTGTTCAACTCAAGACTCAAGCTATTTCCTGGAAAACTCAAGTCTAGGTGGTCAGGGCCATTTAAATTGGTGAAAGTGTACCCTCATGGAGCTGTAGACTTGTATGATGATGCAAGAAATCAAACCTTCAAGGTTAATGGTCAAAGGGTGAAGAAATACTATGGAGAATCAGTGGTGAGGAGTAAATTCACCACTAAATTCAAGAACCCATGATCTTGGAAGGAAGTCAGGCTGAGGACTCTTAAACTAAGCGATACTGGGAGGCAGCCCAGGGTTTTTAATCTAATAAATTAGTTGTTTTTGCTTGTTTGGTGTTTGTTTTGCAGGAATTAAATTTTAGCAATTGGAAGTTTGAGAGTGTGTTAGCAGTTTGTGCTACAGCATTGCTTCCAGCAACGTTGCTGCAGCAATGAAGGGCAGTTGAGAAAAAAATAAAATAATGGCAGTCATTCACCCAAGGTCTGATGCGTCACCAGAGTGTAGTCCAATCAGTCACTTAACCGTCATATCATCAACTCTCCACCATACACCTCACACCCATCCAACGGCTATCTCAATTAATGAGTGCGCCAATTACCAAAACCGTCACTTCTCCAATCCTTATAACCACCCACTCTCTTAATCCTCTTACCAATTCACCCTTCGTACAATCAAAATTCTGGAAACCCTTAAACAGTAACCTCTCGTTGAAAATCACCCAGAAATCCCATCCATCCCCTTTCTTATCATCAAGCTTGTGATCGCAATGGTAAGAACAAAGATGAGCGCATCAAAATCCTCTGGAAAACGCCAATCAACAACTGGGCGTGGAGAATCAAGCCAAGCAAGACGCAAGAGTCTCAAGAACCAAGATGTAACTGATGCTGAGAAGTTTGCCTCCATGAATTTCTGGGCTGAGAGGGGTTTCGTGCTGCAAAACGCCCTTGTTGCGTTCACAACCACTGTGAAAGCACTTGGGTGGGGGCAATTGGTGCAGCACCCATCATTCTTTTCCCCCTCTGTCGTTCGCGAATTCTACACTGGAATAGCCCCTGAAAAAGATGGAAAACCTCAATGTTTTTCTGAAGTTAGAGGAGTAATTGTCAAGTTTGACTCCATGATGATTAATGAGTGTTTGGGGCTAAGTTATCATGGCTTAGCCTTCGCAAAGAACTGCACCAAGTGGGGCAAGAGAGAGATGGAGGTTGTGACGAAGAAGATCACCATTCCTGGCACACCATGGGAGCCATGCAGTGCCAACGAATTTAAAGTCAAAAGAAGCAGTCTCAACCACGATGCCATGGTGTGGTTCAATTTTGTGAAGCATACCCTGCTGCCTACTTCACACACAACCAATGTTGAGAAGGAGGGAATGATGCTGCTTGATGCAATCCTGGGAGGAAAAGATGTTGATGTAGGAAGACTTATCTGCAGAGAAATTCTGATCTGCCATGGGAAGAATGCTGGGTATTTATTCTTTCCTTGTCTTATAACTGATCTTTGTATTAAAGCTGGAGTAGAAATGAAGGGAGAATAGAAAGGATATCCTGTTGCTGCGTTCCCAACTGTGCTGAAGCAAAGCCCAGAGCTGCTGCAGCATCAGGTGATCCCACCATGCTGCAGCAATATATGCTACAGCAGCGTGCTATTTGGGAATTTTTGAGGAAGCAGCATGCATGGCAAAAGGCTGTTTTTGAAGCAAATTTGAAGGAATTCGCTGGTGTTGCAGCACCTGATTTTCCAGACTGGGTGCTTGATGAGGAAGCTTTGGATGCTGACTTGTTTGAAGACGCTACTATAGATGATGGAGAGGCTGATGAAGTAGTTGAAAAGAAAAGAAAGAGGAAGGAAGTGAAAAGAGGAAAGAAAAAGGTGGGAGAAGAGGAAGAAGACTTGTTTGAAATTGAGTCTGGAGAATCATTAAGTGAAGGGGAGAAATTAGAGAAAGGAGATTATGACTCAATTAAACAGAGAAGACGATAGTGAAGATGATGATTCTTTGGAAGGGGAAGGAAATGAAGAAGGTTCTGATGCCACTGATATAGAAATGGATCCACCACCATCAACCTCTCACATCACCAAGACCACCAACATAACTCCACAATCCCCACTCAACCCATATTAACCCCTGTTAACCAATCCATTCTTGAAAATCCCATCCAACCCACTCCACAACCAGAAAGCCAACCACAAACAAACACCAATCCACCCTAAGAAAAAGAAAGTGAAAAATTGCCTGAATATGATGCTGTTTCTACTGCTGAAGCAACTGGTGTTGCTGGTTCTGATGCTGGAAGCCCTATTTTCTCACCCTCAAAAAGGCTAAGGAGTAAGCATGTGGCTAAGAAAAGGAAGATGACCGGAGTTCCTGAAGAAGCTCAATTGGATGCTGAAGGAGTAACTGCTGAGGAGGATGCTCAAATCCAAGCAACTGTGGACAGTGTAATGCAAGGACTGCAAGATGCTGCAGCAATGGAAGCTGCTGAGAAGGCTGATGCTGAAAAGAGAACTAAGGAAGCTCTGGAATTCGTGATTGCCCAAAAGAAGGCAAGTGTTTCTGATGCTGGTCCTGTTGTTGCAGATACAGGATCAGTGCTGCAGCAATCTAATGCTGCAGCAACAGAAACCTCGAATGTTCCAGAAAATCCTAAGCTTAAATCTCCAAGAGTCTACAAGGCCAAAGCTAGAAGAGGAGGAGCCACAAGACAAAGCCCAAGGACAAAACCAGGGGCCTCTGCACCTTAATCTTTTTAGTTCCTGTCTTTTAAATTCTGTCTTTTAATGCTTTTAGTGAATAAACCTGTTGAAAATGTTTGTGTTCTGTGATAGCATTCAATAGTTGTGGTAATTGTTTGTTTTTATGTCTGTTTTGCTTTTAATTAGGCCTCCGCTTAGTATGCATGAGCAGTGAGGACACTGCAAGGTCTTAAGTAGGGGGAGGACCTATGGTCTATGTATTGTACTAGCATGTTTATTAGTTAGTTGAATGAAAATTTTAAATTTTAGAAGTTGAGTTGAGCAAAACTTAGTGATGAAATGGTGAGAATTGAGTGATTAGTGCCCCTGTTTGTGAGTGAACTCTATTGCTCCTGTTCCTACACTTTTGCATGAAACTCAGGTAGAACTTAGTGAATTAGAAATGATCTGAAGCTAAGCTAGTTGTTGGTAGACCTAAAGAATTGCTAAATTTTTACTAAAAATTTAGGGTAGCATAAGAAACTAAGTTTGGGGGGTTCTTTGAGCTATATTAAGGCAAAGCATGAAAGAATGGAATTAGGCCAAGTGCACATAGTTTAGAAAGTAATCAAATTAAGTGTATTGTGTAATGTGCTGTGTTATAAAGCACCAATGTTGTAAATATGTGTAATTGTTGTCATTGCCCATTGAAAAATAAAAAAATAAAAAAATAAAAAAATAAAAAGAAAGCAAGCAAAATGCTGAGAAAAAGAAGTGTAAAGAATAAGGGCAATGCAACACATGTGTCAAGTATTGTTTGTTTTTGAATTCTGTTCTAGTTGTATTACTACAGCAACTGTTACTGCAGCACTTCAGTCAAGTTGTAATAAGTGCACTGGCCTAGAGTTCTGAATTGCTAAATCAAAGCCCTTTGTCATGCTTATCCCCTCTTTCTATGCTTGAATTGTTAGTCTACCCTTAGTTTTGAAACATCTTTGGCAATCTCAAAAGAAAGCCTCTCTAGGTTTAGTTAAGTGAAATTTTGAACCTTGCTATGTTCTGAACTGAGTTAAGTGTTACACACGCACTTTTGAGCAGGAGTAATTTAGGGAACTTACTATTCAGTGGGTTTGCAATTGAGTGACCAATCTGAAAGTTTTATGCTCAGCTTAATATTCTGTTTGTGTGCATTTGTGAATAATTCAACTATCTGGTTTGCATGCTGGTATAGTGCTTGTCTCTGTCAAGTGTCATTGCTTGAGGACAAGCAATGGTTCAAGTTTGGGGGTGTGATAACAATCAAATATGATTGTTATTACCTCTTATTTCAAGCTTAAATCATTGTTAATTCTCAAGCAATATAGTGATTAATGTTGTAAATATGTTAGTTTAGAGTAGCTTAAGGTGAAAGCTTGAATTTGTTATAATTGGCACTTTGGTGCTCAAGTGTGGTTTAATGTGTTTGTTTAATTGCTGCAGCACTTATTGTGGCAGCAATGCCAAATTGCGCAACATGTGAGAGAAAGCAATAGGAAACACGAAAATTGAGGAAAGGACAGTTGTTAGTCAGTGCCTGGCGTGGGTGTGCGTACCAATCATGGAATATTCGCTGATGACCTAGGGATTTGGGCAAAAAGGACCTTTTGCCCTCATTAAAGGACAAAAGGCGCCTCCCAAATTAGGGCTGCCTCTCACCCCTAGCCTCCTCTATATAAAGGACCACATTCCCAGAATTAGGTTAAGCCGAATTTGAGGTATAGAGATAGCCTCAAGCTTCGTGCCTTCTCCAAATCACCTAAAAGATCAATTGCTGGATTTTGATTGCTGCAGCAACACTGAAGCTTCATCTCTTGGAAGAAGCTACGTTGGAGAGCTGGAGTTTGTTCCTTTGATCTTCATTGGAGCTAATCTCACGTTCAAAGATTGTAGTGTAAATTCTCTCCTTGAGATTTTCATGACTTGTTCATTTATGTTAATGTTTAAGTTATTTTCTTTGTTGTCAAAGCTCAACATGAGCTAAACTCTTGTAGTTGGGATGCAAAACTGAATGTAATGAATTTATTGTGTTATTAATGTTTATGTTTAAGTGTTGAGTACTTTATCTTGTGTGCTTCTACTATTTCCATCTTAGATTAGGATTGGTCGTCTAATCTAAGTCGCATTTATATTCACAGAGATGGTTTGTAAATTTACCCCACAAGATAACATGGTATGTTGCATAATAGAGATATTGTTGTTCCTTGTCTTAACCCTCTAGATAGGGGAGGCATAAGCCATGAGGTGAACACTGAGGGTGCTTCAGCAGCCTAGGATAATACTCCTTTCTGGTCTAGAGATAAACTAGTAGGAAAAAAACCTAGTGTCTAGTATTTGAGAAAATACGCAATTGCGGCAGCACCTAGTGCTGCAGCACTTAACATAGCATTTTTGTGCAATTTAATGAAATTACTGAAGTGAATGCATCTCAACTTGTTCCAATCATCTGATCTTATTACCCTGATACCGTTTTATTATTTTGCATGTTACCAAACATTTGTGTCATTTACTTTATTTTTACCATCACTAATTTGTTGATTAAATTAAGCTTTGTTTAAGTGCTAATCCTCGTGGGAACGAACTTTACTTTCACTTTATTACTTGTTGACAGTATATACTTGCACTATCACGCTTTTAGCACAACAGGATTGAGCAGATAATACCTGATTTTACAGTGGTATAATGGTTGATTTTATGAGAAGTGGATGTGCTTGAGCCTTGGAGAAGTGCTAGAATGGCCTTGTATTACTCTTGTGTAAAACCAACATTACCATATTTGGAGTGTGCCTTGCCTGACTCACTGTGATCATCATCATCACCCTCTTCATCTTCATCCTCAGTAGCATTATCTCCAACACAGTTGTTAATAGTGGCTTGTTGGTTGAAGTGTGGTGGAAATCCATGCTTCCTATAGCACACATCAATGGTGTGGCCAGTTCTGCCACAGTGAGAGCAGATCTTGGTGCCTCTTCCACCTCTTCCATTGCCAGTCCTACCACCATGATCTGCTCTTCCTTTGAATC
This sequence comes from Astragalus glycyphyllos, assembly GCA_963573325.1. Classification (NCBI taxonomy): domain Eukaryota; kingdom Viridiplantae; phylum Streptophyta; class Magnoliopsida; order Fabales; family Fabaceae; genus Astragalus; species Astragalus glycyphyllos. Next base: position 75,043,104 of record OY754310.1, read on the forward strand.
CTCCTCTTCCTTGAAAACCAGTGGCAGCCAAAACCTTTGGTTCATCAACAAAAGTATTAGCATGTCTTTCTTGCTGTATCAACAGAGAGTAGACTTTAGCTATATCAGGGAGAGGATCCATGAGCATAATCTGACATCTGACATCTGACAAAAGAGTATTGCTCACTCAGTCCTTTCAAGAACCTCAACACCTTTCCACGTTCTCTATATTCTTTGAATTTCCTTTCAGTATTGCAACTAGTGTCGTTCCTATCATCACACTTAGGTGCATGTAAGAAATTATCTAATTCTTGCCATAACTTCTTTAGCTTAGTGTAGTAAGATGAAATAGATCCATCACCTTGTTTTGCAGTGTAAGTAAATTTCTTCCTGCAGATCTGAAATTCTGAACATGTCACCTTGATAGAATCTATCCTTCAAATCTTTCCAAACTTCTGTAGCAGTGTCCATCCACAAGATACTCTGCGTGATTTCTGGAGTGACTGAGCTGTTAATCCATGACATGACCATGGTGTTACAGCGATCCCAAGCCAGGGAATCGCGATCTTCATCGTTAGGTCTCGGTAAAGTGCCATCAATGAAATGCAGTTTGTTCTTCGATCTCAACGCCATCATCATTGAACGCGACCAGGTATGATAATTGCTTCCATCGAGAGGAGGAGAGACAATAGCAGTGCCTGGATTATCGCTAGGATGCATGAAGTATGGGTTCAGCATATCATTCTGATAACCTTTGTTGTTGGAGCCATTAGAGACTCCATCACTGGAACTGGTTGTAAGATCAACAGTTGCCATGGCGAACAACAAAGAGGATAGAATCAGAAAATGAATTGATTGAATGAAGCAAGAATGCAGAGAAGGATTTCGTGTGCAACGGTGGTGGCAGAACCCCTAGAAAGGAGCTCTGATACCATATTGAAATTGCAATAGAGAATCCATGGAAGAAGACGAGAGAATTTTCAGAGAGAAAAGCTCAAGAGTAAAGGGAAATTTGCTTCTTCATTCAATGAAAATGTCATTGTACAATAGAATCAATATATACTACTGATTTACAACTGAATTGGATCTAACAAACTAACAGCTAATCAATAACAGAATAACTCAAGAAGAACTGAATCCTAACTGAAAATTAAATAACGAAATTGAAGCTCAGTGAGGGAAAAGAGGGCTTTTCACTTTACTGATACTGAAATATCCTTCTCACTTGCTGAGTTGTCACTTTGACTTTGCTTAGCTGACTTGGCATTTTCACTTTGACTTTCAACATATACGTGCATTCCCTTCGTATCCCATACATATATATTCGTATTTAGGTACACTTTTTGGTCCAAATAACATTTCTCTATCTTTAATACCTTAATTTTATGAAAATCAACTACACTTGAAGCCAAAAGAAAAAATAGATGCTGGGAGTTGAAATTTTGTAGCATGAAGAGCCAACATGGACGCACACCTATATTTTAAGAGTTCACGTTTAATAATCAATAGGATTTGTCATTTGATCCATGTGTAGATAAACAGTTCAGTTATAGTAGAGAATATGGCAAATAGGCGTAACTTTCGAGTTTTACACTAAAAAATATGCAGAAACTAAGTTATATGCGTATAATATGTTCAGTGTCTTATCTTCATTTAAAAAAAATATTATTATACGTCTATTTGCCATAAACTGATAAAAAATAAAAAAATATTAAAAAGGCATCGTCTGTCTGAGACATACGATCAAGTTACAACTTAGTTTCTGCGCCAAATAATCTTTAGTGTCTTATCTTCATTATTAAGAGGGGTAATTCTGTACTTATTACAATTGTGGGGGGTATAGTGGTCTTTTACTATAGAGAGTTAGTTATACGGATATACACTTAATGTAATTCTGTTTTTGAAGTTAATACACAATTAATTCATTCTTCATCACCTTCCTCGTGTGCTCTCTTTTTCTCTCTGATTCTGGTAAGCTTGAGTGTGTGAGATGTGTGTGTGATTCTCAACAATTCCATTGAGAATATCAGTGATTATTGCTTCTAGCTCCTACATTTTGGCATCTAGAGCTTAATCGAGCCTTCGAGCCTGGGATTGGGAAACACGAGTGGAATCAGTGAGTTTGAATTGCAATTTGGGAAACACGAGTGTGAGTGAGTGTTCTTCATCGATTTTGTGAATTGAACACGAACTGAGTGAAAATGAAGTTGAGCACAAACGGAGGAAACTTCCCTGCGCAATTGCCAGTCCTCGACGGTAAAAATTGGGAGCGGTGGCACATTCAGATGAAGACATTGTTTGAATTTCAGGATGTGATGGAGGTAGTGAAGAACGGAGTACCGGCGGAGCCTGCGGCGCACGCGACTGAAGCAGTGAAAAATGCGTATAAAGATAGTAAGAAGAAAGACTCGAAGACGATATTCTTCCTGCATCAGAGTGTGGATAATGTGAATTTCAACCAGATCTCGAGGCAACATCAGCGAAGCAAGCCTGGGAGAAACTTGAGAAGTGTTACGCAGGAGGAGATCGAATCAAGAAGGTGAAACTTCAAGTGTTACAGAGGCAATATGACACGATGATGATGGAAGAGAATGAGAAGATCGCTGACTTCTTTGCAAGAGTGAAGGTAGTCACCAATCAGATGGCTACACAAGGTGAGACACTAACTGATGGAAAAATCTGTGAAAACTACTAGATCTCTGCTTGAAAAATATGATTACATAGTGTGTGCAATTGAGGAATCCAAAGATGTAGGTGATATGAGTCTAGAAGAATTGCAAAGTTCACTAGAAGCTAGAGAACTTAGAATGCTAGAAAGAAATAAAACAAAAGTTGCTGAATAAGCTTTATTTGCTCAATCTGGTCATAAAAACAATGGTGATAGTATTAGAGGAAGAGGTGGTTATAGAGGCAGAGGTCGTGGTAGAAATAATAGAGGAAGAGGCTTCTATGGTAACAATGGTGGCAGAGGTCAAAATAATGCTGAGAACAAGGGTGGTGAACACAGTCACATAGAGGCAGAGGGAGAGGTAATTACAGAGGTGGTAATAGTGGCAGAGGCAGAGGTGGTAAGAAGAAGTTCGATAAGATGAACATCCAGTGCTATAACTATGATAAGTGAGGGCATTTTGCAGATGAATGCTACTCTAAGAAGGACTCTCAAGGTGATGAGGCAAATCTTGCCAAAGGTGATGATGATGAGAGTGAGCTAGTGATGCTCATGGTGACCACAGGAGATGAGAAGTGTACCATTGAGATATGGTATCTTGACACAGGATGCTCCACACATATGACTGGCCATAAAGAGTGGCTAGTTAACTTTGATTCAACCAAGAAAGATAGAATCAAGTTTGCTGATGGCAGAACTATGATAGTTGAAGGTGTTGGTAATGTGATGATTAAGATGGAGGATGGCTCTCAATCATGCATTTCTGAAGTTTTATATGTCCCTAAAGAGCAATTTGCTAAGTCTAAGACAATTAGTGGAGAAGGGTCACAAAGTGGTGATGGAAGACAAGAGGCTTCAAATGTTTGACATAGTCAACAAGAGCAGTGTGATCTTTGATGTTCCTTTATCTAGGAACAGAACATTTAAGGCTAGTCTTGAAGCACTTGAGCACAAGTGTTTGGCTGCAGCAGTGAATGAAGATAACTGGGTATGGCACCACAGGTATGGTCATCTGAATTTTAGAGATTTGCATGACTTGAACACTCAAAACATGGTTAAGGGATTACCATTGATAAACACACCAAAAGAATTGTGTGAAAACTGTGTTGAGTCTAAGCAACACAGAGAGCATTTTAAGAAATTTGTTGAAACAAAGGCAAAAGAGAGGTTAGAAGTGATTTATTCTGATGTATGTGGTCCAATGCAGTGTGAGTCCATCAGTGAAAGTAGATACTTTGTATCATTTCTAGATGATTTCACTAGGAAAATTTGGGTGTACATTCTGAAGAAAAAGAATGAAGTATTGGGAGTGTTCAAGAAATTTAAGAAAATGGTGGAAAGGCAAACTGGTCTTATGATCAAGACATTAGTGACTGATGGTGGTGGAGAATACACCAGCAATGAATTTAACAATTTCTGTGAACAAGAAGGGATTGTGCATGATATGACACCACCTTACACTCCTCAACATAATGGAGCTGCAGAGAGGAGGAATAGAACAATTATGAACTTGGTTAGATGCATGCTTAGAGGGAAGAATTTACCTAAGTTTCTTTGGGCAGAGGCTGTCTCTACTACAGTGTATGTACTAAACAGATGTCCAACCAAAAAAGCTCCACAGAATCACACCTGAAGAAGCATGGTCTGGCCATAAACCTGTGGTGAGTCATTTCAAAAATTTTGGTTTAATTTGCTATAAACATGTGCCTGATCAATTGAGAAAGAAATTAGGTAAGAAAAGTGAAGTAATGATATTACTAGGATATCATGCAACTGGAGGTTACAGGTTATTCAATCCTGTGACTAGAGAAGTATTGGTGAGTAGAGATGTAATTGTAGATGAGTCCAAGGAGTCAATTGGGAGTGGTTGAAGTGCTGTGATGATGGTGTGAACCTGTGTTAGTGTTAAAGTGATGTTGTGAACAACAAAGTGCTGTGAATAAGTGCTGTGTAGCACTGTGTCTGTACTGTTTTAATGTTTCAGTAATTGAGATTGTTTGAATCTTAGATACAGAATTAAAAGAGAGTATTAAGAGGGGTAATTCTGTACTTATTACAATTGAGGGGGGGGGGGGTATAGTGGTCTTTTACTATAGAGAGTTAGTTATGCGGATATACACTTAATGCAATTCTGTTTTTGAAGTTAATACACAGTTAATTCATTCTTCTCTCTGATTCTGGTAAGCTTGAGTGTGTGAGATGTGTGTGTGATTCTCAACAATTCCATTGAGAATATCAGTGATTATTGCTTCTAGTTCCTACATTCATTTTGCATGCTCTCATAAAAAATCTTCATTTTGTATTCTTTAATCAGAAATTTTTCTTTTCAAAAAAAAGAAAACGAGCATAATCAAAGAAATATAATTTAAACTTTATTTGGCAAGACTCAATCGGTAGCTTATAGCGAAAAGTTTATAACAGATAAGCGTGTGTCTCACACCACCAACTTAAAGTGTTTTGCAACTAACTTCTAGTGTCGTTCCAGACGCTACTTGAAATGAGTTGCACATAGCTCAAAAAAGGACTTTCCATGACATCACTTTAGCTTCACAATGATTCAACTGAGGGATATAACTGACAATTGTTAACACCCAAAAATAAATATACGAAAAACTATCAAGTTGACAAATATTTCTTCAGATGAATTAGGCAGGTCGAAATAAGAGATAAATGAAGAAGACCAGTTGTCATCCGATCAAATGATCACTGAATGAGAAACATTGTGACTTTGGATAGAATGTTTGATGAGGTTGAGGGTTCGAGATTTAAAGAGATTTTGAAGGAAAGAGAAAATTAAAGAAATATCTTTAATACATAAATTTTATGAGAATCGACTACATTTTTTTGTTACAAATGAGAAAGAATAGACTACACACTTTAAGCCAAAAGAAACAATAGATGTTGGGAGTTAAAATTTTGTAATATGAGGAGCCAACATTGATGCATACCTAAATTTTTAGGAGTTCATGGTTAGTGATCAATAAGGTTTGTCATTTGATCCATGTTAGATAGTGTTACAATTTGTGATAATTAATCATTTTTGTAAACAATAAAATAAAGTAGGGGAGAATATGGCAAATAGGGGTAACCTTCGAGTTTTGCACTATGATTAAGCATCATATATATGGTCTTGTTGAGACTTACAATCAAGCTACAACTTATTTTCTGCGGCAAATAATCTTTAGTATCTTATCGTCATTTTGTATGCTCTCATAAAAAAAACTGCATTTTGTATTCTTTAATCAGAAATTTACCTTTTCAAAAAACTGAGCCAAGAAACATAATTTGTACTTTATTTGGCAAGACTCAATCAGTAGCTTATAGAGAAAAGTTTCTAAGTTATAACAGATAAGCGTGTCTCTCACACCACCGACTGAAAGTGTTTTGCAACTAACTTCTAATGTTGTTTCAGACGCTACTTGAAATAGTGGCGCAATCAAGAAAATGACTTTCCATGACATCACTTTAGCTTCACAATGATTCAACTAAGGGATATAACTGACATTTGTTAACACCTAAAAATAATATATGAAATCTATCAAGTACTTAACAAGTATTTCTTTAGGTGAATCAGGTCGGTCGAATTAAGAGAAAACTAGAGAAGACCTGATGTTATTTGATTAAATGATCACTGAATGAGAAACATTGTGAATTTGGATAGAATGTTTGATGGGGTTTCGAGATTTATAGAGATTTTGAAGGAAAGAGAAAATAAAAGAAATAACTTTAATACCTTCATTTTATGAATCGACTACACTTTTTTTTTTGGTTACAAAGTGGGAAAGAATCGACTACACTTTAAGCCAAAAGAAAAAAATAGATGCTGGGAGTTGATTTTTTTTTTAATATGAGGAGCCAACATAGACGCCCACCTAATGGTTAGTGATCAATAGGTTTTGTCATTTGATCCATGTTAGATAGTGTTACAATTTGTGTTAATTAATCAAAAATTATTCAAGAACTAAAATGACACGTTAATACATACATTACGGATTTACGGGTTCATAACTTCAGTTTATTTTCGGGGCTGATTGAGGTAAGACTACAAAAGCCTTAACTTTAGGCTCACAAAAAGAAAAAAATAATAAAAAAGTCTTTTATCACTAATTTTCATAAAGCAAAATGGGTATTTTATAGCGACAAAATGTCAAAAGTAAAGATTTTTTACTTGATGAAAGAACATTTCAACTAAAATTTGCTTTAAGTTTAACTCTCACTTACTAATAGAAAGTTAGAAACTTTCTGGGCAGGCCGCTTGTTCTTGAAAGTTGCCTATATATATAAATGTGAACAGTGGCGGAGCTTGACAATAATTTTTGGGTACCAAAAAGTTAAATAATACATGTAAAATACTTCTCTTACGTTTTAACAGTTATCTATGGAGTTGAATTGATTTTTATTATTTACCACAATATAAATGTACATGGTTCAAATCTTAGTTTCAACACTTTTTTGGAAAAAATACACTTAATATCATAAAATACAAAAAAAACTATCCAAATGGCTTCAAGGAGAGTTGAATTGAACTGCCAAATACAAGATCATTAGCCTAGCATTTTACCACTTTACTACTACAACTGTATGCATCTTTAGCGAAATAGTTAGTATATACATCTAACATTAACTTTATATTATGTATATGAATCGATTTGAGAAAAATCTCGGGGGTACCGTGGCATCCCCCGGCTCCTACCAAGATCCGCCTCTGAATGTGAACTAGACATACCATTGTACGATCCACGAGTTTTGGTAATTTTCAATAATAATTTAAAAAATACAAAAAAATGTAAAGAAACATCGTGATTTACGTATTTTAATTGTCTCGGGTTTTTGTTTACTTAATAGGTTATTCAAGAACGAACATTACCTAAACATTTAACATTTTTTTTGGACTCTAAATGTACTTGAGCGCATGTGGTCATGAAATTAATTTTTACCCATAAAATCGGTTACTGAGTAACTATAGTTAAAAAAATTTGGTACTCTAATAAAGTACCCAAAAACACACAACTTAACATCTCACTTTACGTATTTGACACGAAATTAATTTTTGTTCCACCCGGCTATTGAAGAATGAACATTTGAACATCTAAATTTTCCCCGATTCTAAAGTACCTCAAAATATATTGCTCAGTGTCAGACTTTCCTTTTTTCATCACAAAATTAATAGTTTTCACCAAACTGGGGTTACTACGGAACAAACTTCTCGTGTTTGAACAATTAAAATTTTTCTGAACTCTAAAGTACTCTGAAATCTATGAAGCCCAGATACCGGATACGATATGGAATATGACACGATACGGGGATACGAGAAAATTTTGAAAATCAAGATACGATCAATACAGCTTGGATACTCTAATAAAAAATTAAATTAAAATTCAAATATATAAAAACAACAACACGATATACAAACATAGTTTATCGGGAAGGTAGTAACCCTTTTTAGGAAAAAATTGCTTGCTAACATATGTAGTAACCCCTTTTAGGATTTAATATTTTATTATAGTTTATTTTTAGTATATAAAACTTATAAATTAAAAACACACAAAAATGAGCCACATTGGTTGTAAAAAAACCATATGTTGCATCTCGTGTGTGACTGTATAAGCCTCTCGTATCCTATACATATCTGTATAAGCTAGCTGTATCCTGTGCATATCCGTATAATTGCAAGACCGCTACAAAATTTTTGTCTTTAGTTGGGCGAGATTTACTCAGACTTTTACCATAATTACAAAACTACCATCAATTTTTTTGTCATTATTTAAACATATTATACGAATACGTATAATACGTCATATTTTCTACCATTTTGCTGTATTTTGGAGCTAATTTTGCTGAATTTCACCTAGACTTAATATACAGAGATTATTGACTTGATTAATGAACTCACATCTTCTACTCTATGAAGTGGACCACGTACGTGGCTATGTACGATGCGGTTGATGCTCTATATACGTTCTGATTTGAACATCCCATGTGATTTTTGATAATGATGGTTACTCATATTTTCCATTATTGTTAATAAGATGCAATGCAACAGAACCTCAGTATAGTCTATACTATAGACTATAGTGATCGGGAACTGAAATTTGGTATTGTAGTACCTTATCCCCATTTATTTACCAAGCAAAGTTGTGTGTCACGTGAGAGAGGGTGTGTGTTGTGTGAGGTGGAGAAGTGTAACGGGATATCTTGGCCGGCAAATATTATTATTCATGCAAATTACAGTGCCACATGAATGAATAATGTCTACTACTACATGCTTTTCTTTCCTAATTATATGAAAAAACAAGGGTGTCTTTTCTTTTTATTTGTTTCTGTCCAAAATTCTGTGTTTGTGTGGGGTTCAGTTCATATATATATATATATATATATATATATATATATATACGCTGTAGAGAGAGAGAGCTTTAGAAACAAGTTTTTGCTTTCAACAACCTGCTCGGGGTCAATGAAATAAAAACAACAATGAAAGAAAGAAAGCAAGAAAGCTCGTGGCAAAGAAAGAAAAAAGTTATAGCTACCTAGAAAAAAGCCATAAAAAAAGCTGATTACATAAAGCAACAACCTTTTTCTCTCTCTCCGAACGAATAAAGCTGAAACCCACTACTACTATTACACCTTCACCAGCTGTACTACTGTATTGTGTCAATTAATTTTGCAACTTTCTTTTTCTCTCAACATATACTCCTCAAAATTCCACTCATGTTAGAAAACAACAGCAAAAACAACACTGCTTCATCTTCTGCTGCACCTGCAGCACCTTCTTCTTCTGAAAATGGGGTAACAACAACAGCTAACAAAAGAAAAAGGAGACCAGCAGGCACACCCGGTAAGACTAAGACCCACATCAAAAGTTACAACCTTTTTATCTCAAACAATTATGGGTTTTTATAAATTTTTAATTTTTTTTGTATATATATGTAGATCCAGATGCTGAGGTTGTGTCTTTATCACCAAAGACTTTGTTAGAATCAGACAGATATGTATGTGAGATCTGCAACCAAGGGTTTCAAAGAGACCAGAATCTTCAAATGCATAGGAGAAGACATAAGGTGCCATGGAAATTGTTGAAGAGGGAAACTGAAGGAGGACAAAAGAAGAGAGTATTTGTTTGTCCAGAACCAAGTTGTTTACACCATGATCCATGTCATGCTCTTGGTGACCTTGTTGGAATCAAAAAACATTTCAGGAGAAAACATAGTAATCATAAACAGTGGGTTTGTGATAAGTGCTCTAAAGGCTATGCTGTTCAATCTGATTATAAAGCTCATATCAAAACATGTGGTACCAGAGGCCATTCATGTGACTGTGGTCGTGTGTTTTCCAGGTTTCTGTTTCTGTTTTATTTTCCCTCACAACCATGCTCATTTCAAGTTTCAATCTTTATCTTTCTTTTCTCTCTCTTTTTCTCGGTTTCTGTGTATGTGTGGCTTATCATCAGTTATCAAATTCAGCATTCACACCCTGCTCAGCAATTAATTTTGTTCCTAACAGAAACCAAATTAGTTTTATTATTATTTAAATTATAGTATTATTATATGTGATTATTCTTCTGCATCTTCTTTGGAAGTCAAACCCTAAAATTCTAGCTAGTTGTTGGGAGAGAGAAACAAAAATTCTAGTAAATCGCAGATATTCCATCTTCTTGACTCTTGAAGTTATAATAATATACTCCACTATTTTGAGAAATCTAGGTAGATTATTAGCTGATGATTTTCCAATTCATAATCACTATTTTTGAATATTTACTCATAAATACCCCCTACCGATCCCCTCATTCTGGCTTTGCACATCTACTTGCCTATATGTTACTATTGATAAATAAACAGACTAAACGAGATCCAATGAAACCATATAAGAGGGAATTATTTATTTATATCTTTTTTGTACTAGTGGAGACCCTATTTGATTAGTTTTTCTTATTTTACATTGAATAACTCCCCCCACACACTTATTTAATTTTATATGGCTTTACAATACACGAACAAGTTTTTTTATACAGATGATCTTCGTTTGACCAAGTTATTATTTTTTCTAAACCACTTATTAAAAGAGGCAATAAGATGAGGCCATAGGATAATACATTACATATATTTAATTTAACAATCTACTGTTAACTATTGTCCTTTTAGGGTGGAGAGTTTCATAGAACACCAAGATGCATGCACTGAGAGACAACACAGGCCAGAGTTACAAGCACTGCAACAACCAGCATGCTCTTCAAGAACAGCTTCAAGCACAAGTCCATCTAGTGAAGCAAATTTTAGCATGGTCCCATTGCAAGGATTGCCACTCCCAAAACCAAAACCAGCTTCCTTAGATATACACAATAATCCCACCACCTCTCATCAAAGGCATAACCTAGAACTTCAACTCTTACCCTCTTCATTAAACCCTCAAGAAAAAGAAAAGTCAAAATCAAAGGAAAACTATGAAACTGGTTTGAAGCTTTCAATTGGTACAACTACAAGTAGCAATCATAATGAGAAAAGGAGTGAAAATTCAGAGAAACATTGTTCAGAAGCACAAGAGACTCCACCTTCTGTGAGTGATTCTATTTCTACATTGGAAGTGGCTAGGTTGAAAGAGTTTGTTAGTGTGGAGCTAAAGTTAGCTATAGCAGAAAAAGCTTATGCAGAAGAAGCTAGAAGAGAAGCTAAACGTCAAATTGAGATAGCTGAAGTAGAGTTTGAGAATGCTAAAAGAATAAGGAAACAAGCTCAAGATGAGCTTGGAAAATCTGAAGTTTTGAGAAAACAAGCTATTAAGAAGATAAGTTCAACAGTTATGGAAGTAACTTGTCAAGCATGCAAGCAACAGTTTCAGTCTTCAACTTCTGGGGTTGTATCAGAAGAGACTTCCATTGTTATGAGTTATAATAACATGTCCTCAGCCACTACAGATGAGTTATCAGCTAAAGAATGAAAGTAAAGCTAAAGTCTGCATAAAGGTTAGGAAATTTATTAAAGATGATAAAGTTAATTTACAAGAAGTCATATGGTTCTTTCTTTCTTTCCTTGTTCCTTTTTTTCTTCTTTTTCTAGTTTTCTTTTCTCTTTAAGATAAAAAAAAAAAGCTCACATTCTTTATTATTAATATGCATGGTTGTCTAGATGCAGTTTTTAGCAGTTTGAGTCTGACAGCTGTTGAAGGGTTTGTTTTAAAGTGGTTTGTAGTTTGTTTTAATTTGTTCATTTGTTGCTATTTTATATGAATAATTCAGCATTATGCGATTGTAGCTTACCCTTTATGCCTAACCTAATTAATTACATCATGGGCGACTTTTTTTACCATTACTGTTATTAATGGAGTGTAATTTATATTTTTCTCTTCTCTAAAGTGTTGAGAGGAGATCTTAATTAGGTTTCTTAAGTAATAGTGTCAATCATTATGGATAGGAAAAGTGTGGTTGAGAGGAGATGCATCACTTTTTTTTATCGATAATTAGTAATTTATTGATACGGTTTACTTAATAAGCGAGAGAGGAAGCAGGATATAAAGAAATTGATATTCATGATCACTAAAGGAAACACGTAGACCTCTACATCCACGCTAGAAAAGGCAGAGGAAAAATCCTAGAAATAACACGCCTAGATATAGCAAAGCAAAGGATTTTGATCAACTTATAAAAGTGTGACCTCATAAAAAAAGAAGAAAAACACACCAATATACATGACACCCTGCATATAGACTCGACTATCATCATAGGAAGGAATCAAGGGACTAAAACCTCTATCAACTGACACCTTAAGCTTAAAATGACAACAATATCATTTATAGCGCCTAGAGATTGACTTCTTTCTAGAGCTTCTACGGATCGAGTTTTGATAGGTTTTGAATTACTTTCTTTTCAATAGTTGCGTATAGGCCTAGTTGCGAGGAGGGGCATCACTAAAAGTGGTCAACCAAATTTCTCAACGATGGAAAAATCATCGAGATGAATATTTTGCACCTTATAACATTATTGTAACAAAAAACTTGCTTGGAAAGCACTTACTCGTGGAATATATAGTAAGTAAATTAAACGATTATTATTTGAGCAAAAGTTTATTTTCTAATTCAGGATTAGATTAAGGTTTTTTTGTTTTAGATTTTGATGGAATTGATTTTTCACAAAAAAAAAAGTAGAGGTTGAAGAACTTTTTTTGTGTTTGACAATATATAATACTTTTAAAAGTGAGATTAGATGATTGGATTTTGTTTGGAAAATAAATTAAAATCAACTTTTTGATGTGTAAATATAGAAATTTTTGTGGTTTCTCACACCTTTAAAAAAAATTTAACTCAATGAATTATGAATATCTGGATAAAACCAAGCACGTGAGGAAAAAACAAAAAGTTGCCTTAATTAGTGAGGGTTATTTTGAATTTTGAGATGAGATTAATCTCTCAACCAAACAGGGTAAAGGATATCTGCAACAAAAAGACAATTCTGATGCGGGCCTGGGTCGTGGATTATATATGGAAATATCCATTATGGATTATGGAATTATACGGATTATACATTAAAAGCAATGCATGCATATGCATGTGGTAAGGAAAAAAAAGGAGAATCGTCTATTGTTGTTTTCAGAAAAAATTGAGACAATATTATTGATGTTGTTGTTGGACTAAAGTATGTGTTTGATATATGTCAGTATGGTTGAACAAATGGACCCATTATTATTAGATTATATTAAATTAATAACACATGTGACATTCATCTGAGTGAATAATGGTTTGTTTGTTTGGGACCATTTTTTTTGTCTGCAAGAAAGAAAGGGGGGATTATTAGATTATATACCCCTTTTGTGATGGAATTGTATGTGGGAAAATAAAAGGGAATGGAGTGAGAAAGAGTTAAAGAATGGAGGGGTCATTTTCAATGTGTATGTGTTCCTTTTATTAAATTCGTATGTATAAAAAGACAGACCATGTTTTTCAGTGCCACAATTAAAATAGGCATTCGTCTCTCTCAACATAAACAAACACACATAAGGCTCTAAAAGATGTACATGCTTCTAACAGTACTGCAGAAGAGGGGTTCTGTGTCAGCAACATAGGGGTGCTACAGTAGCTTTCACATTCATTTACATTTAGATGCAAAAAAATTAGTATAGCATGGAGGAGTCCAAGTCATTGTTTTCTTCTCTCTATCAATTAATTAAGGTAACGTATAACATGCACCAGAAAAATGTGGTGCACCAGCGTATAATAGATCAACACTGCTAGGATACTTTATAGTTTATAGTATTAAAGGTTAAGATTGAGTGATTGGTTGAAGGGCAAAATGATCTGATTCAATAGTGAGGGAGAGATCACTGTCCCTCAACCTTCCCCTAATTCTCCTTTGAGTTGCCTAGCGCCCTCAACCTCTCCTCTCCCCTGAAGTGGTTTGAGACTTTCTGCTCGCTTGGAACGCCATCAGTCTTAGTTTCTGATGCGAGCCTACATTCATGTCTAGCCTAGTTATTAAGCTTGGATAAAAGACACAAAGATAAAGACTCAAAGACCAAAAAGAAATTCAACACTCAAAGGGAATATACTTTAGTGTGTCCACCTTGATAATTGACAATGACACATAAAAAGTGACCAATTCCTTAGAACTGACACCCTAAAAGTGACCAAAGATACCTTGTAATTCCTTAGAACTTTGATGAATGAAATTCACTTTTGACACATTTGAGCAAAAGTGTGAGTGCCATGAGACCAAGTGAGGGTGAGGCGAAATTCCCATTGCTAGTGTATAGGTGAAGGTTCATCATGGATTCTCCAAGGTTTCTTGGGATGAGAACCTTGAGCACACAACCTCGTTATCATCTCCTCCTCTTTTTTCTTCACGTAAGTGCAGTTTCATTTGTGTTGTGTTTAGGGAGGTCTTCATCTCTTTTTCTTGAATTTCAAGAAGATGTGTTCTTGAAGGTTTGTCAGCGTCAACTTGATTTTGCCATATTCCTAAATCGATCTTTTGAAGATCATGTTAGATCTCATCAAGTGGTATTAAAGCTTATTTAGTGAGTATCAAAGCTAGGTATTTGGCCCCCATTTTAGGTTTTTGTTGATTTGAATTTTTTATTCAAATTCTTGTTACTTTCATTTGTAAAAGTGTTAGATATGATCATTTCATGTTCAAATTCAGTTAGATCTTGAAATTTGAGTCACAATTGCTCAAAATATTGAGATCTTAATCTAACAAAGTTTTTGACGCCAATGTTAGTTACCGCTGAAAAGTGTTGTAAATTACAACATTTTGGAACACTTATGCGCGCCTTTCATTGGTCAATTTGGTTTGAAATTTTTTTTCATTTTCTGCTGGTTTGTTGCTTAATTGTTGTTTGCATCACATTTATAGTTCACTTCCTGACATAATACACCCTGTTTCACGTTTTTTGAGCTTGAATTGCACTAGTTTTTTTGCGTGAAACCGAAGCACTTTTAGCATCCCCATTCCAAAATCAAATTTCATTTTGCAATCATTTTCAGTGGAATTTCTTGATTGCATTTAGTTCCTGCACTTATTTGCGATTTTTTGCAATCGATTTAGTGAAATTTGGTTGAGTTATTTAGCATCAAAAGAGCCTCCAACGTGTTTTTGGACTAAAACCGCATTTTGCATAAGCTGTGATAAATTGTTGTGGAAAATTTTGCTCAAGATAGAGTCATTGTTTATTGAATTTGGTTAAGAATTGTAAAATCTGGAAATCAAGGTTGAAGCTCTCTAGAATCTTGATCTTCAACCTCCATTTTCTAGAAGAACTTTTATGAATAAGTTGTGTTTTGGAACTCAAAGTGATTTATGCATATTCCTTCTGAAATTTTGAGTGAAATTGAGTCCAACTTTGTGTGATTTGGTTAAGAATTGATTGAGATAGCACAACTTTAAGAAATCACACATTCAAATTGTTCTTTGTGTTCTTCACGTTCTTCAACTTGTTCTTCATTTTCAAGTTATTCAAAAGACAAGTAGCCTATCTCAAAAGCCACTTTTTTTAGACATTCAAAACAAAATTCAGCAAACAGGAAAGATAAATAAATAGAAAAAAGAGGTATTATATTTTATAAAAAAAGCCTTCTACCTATCACTTGAGCGCCCAAAATTCTTTTTTTTTTTTTAAAAATTTCACTAAAGTTCAGAAAGTTTCATCCGCGTTTCTGTTTTTCGCATCGTGCTCGAATCTGCATCATTTTCGTTGAAACCTTTTCCTATAGTTTAATTTTTGCACTCAATACGAGTTGAATGCAATCGATTTAACGCAAATTGGTTGAGAAATGAGCAAATAATCACTTTTCTGAGCTTAATTTTGGTTCCATTGAAGTCCTTGCGAAACTTTATTCAAGCTAGAGTCCAATTTCTTTCAATTGGATCGCGTATTGCATGAGTTATTCGAGAAACAAGAAATCGAAGACATTTTTGTGTGCTTGAAGACATTCATGGTGTTCTTCAAAATGTCTTTGGTTTTGTGGGTTGGTTTCACTTTTTGAGCACATGTCTTGGCCTAAAGGGTACTTGGAAAGAGAAATTTGCATATAAAAATAACTTTGACCTAAAAAGGGCACACACTATTATGCACTGCAGATCCCTAAGTTTGAAAATAACCCTTTCAACTACCATCATTGTTCACCTTCTTCCCCACTCAACCTTCCACCATTTTTGTACTTAAAACACCCTACTTGAAGCTGTCAACTCGCATTCCGCAGTACCGTTCCTCATCAGCACAACACTGAATTAGTGGAGTTGATTTAAAACATTAGGAACTTACTTTAAGCTCTAATTTGTTTGTATTTCATTCCCAATTTGTGTAAATTAGTATCAACTGCATATTTTGAGTGTAATGACTTCATTAAGGGTAATTAGGTCTCATTTTATCATGTTTAAGCTCACTATGGGCTAAACCCTTTTACAGCCAAGACTATTGTAATGTAAATATGGTCACTTTACCATTGTCTTATGCGTTTAAATGTCATGCATTTTTTTTGAACTTGATCACTTTAATTAAGGTATCGTACTTTATTCACCGGAAAGGGGTAAATTATCATTTTCATAAAACAATATGGTTGTTTAAATGGTAGGAATTTCTTTGCTTGGTGAAAATATAAATATTAAGCCAAAGCCATAATATGATCTGTGTCGAGCTTTAAAAAGTACAAAATGGATTCGATAAGAGCTTAGAAATAAAAGTATCTTAGCAACATTCTGTCTTGTAGTGATTGGAATTGGACCCATTTTTCGACCATTGTTGTCCAAATTGGATTATGGAAGAATTGCAACAAAAACAATTTTTTTTAGAATTAATCCAATGCCTCTTTTAATAATAAAAATTTTGTTTCTTTTTTCAAGTATAAAAAGTGTTTTTTATAATTGTAACTTGCAGTTAAGTTTGTTTTATATTCTTATTTAAAATATTTAATAAAAAATTAAGAAGTTAATATATAGTTATTATTATTATAAATTTATTAAATATAAATAAAATAAGAGTTTAATTAGCATACATCATAGCTGCAAAAAGTTTCATGTCATCAATTAATAGTTAAAATAAAGTCAAATTTTATTTATGAAATATAATTTTGTGGTTAACTGACGTTGTAAAAAATCTTATACAACGACAATGTATATATATAAATCCGTAAAATAATTATTAAAAAACTTAAAGGGCAAAATCCCTTTAAAAAGGGAATTGGATGTAGTTGCCAAATTCTCATTTTGAGTAACCTTGAAAACTGTATCTGAATCATAAACAAGAACCAAAATAACTATCAGGAGGATTGTACACCACCGCAAATGAACCAAAAAACATTTCACTTTACTACAATCTCAAAATCAAGATCCAAAGAGACTCCAAAATTGAATATTATAAACCAAAACATAGAACATTATAACCCAAAACTCCTAGCTATATATGTCATTTTCTCTAGAATTGTCAATTTCAAAACCAGGAGTGGAATTTGCCATTGGCCTCCACTAGTAAGACTGGATGAAGATGCTCCGTTGAGCCAATGTTGAGTGCAAATAAGTGCTTCCACCACGATCATAGGTGTTAAAGAACTACTACATGGATCTAGCAATCTTGTTCTAGTACTGAAAGCAAATTTAGAGGCTATGGTGGAGATAGTATAGCCAATACCTCTCTTGCGATTCTAGCAAGAATTGGGAATCGACTAAGAGTTACTAGGAGATCAAAATCTGATTTTTTAAATCTTTTAAAAAAACTTTCCTAATTCAGGCTCTGATGTGTTGCACCCAATTGATTGGGGTAGAACTCAGATTGGTAGAATTACACTACATTGTAGTTAAGTTTGTCTCAGCACCGCTTGGACACCCAAACAATTTTTCAATTACATGTGTCTCACGACACATTTCATTGATAACAACCGGAAATTCTTCAAATTACAGACTACGCAAATGAAATGATGTTGGAGTTCAACATCTTAAAAGATGACTTCTATCTTGGGATGACCTAATTTTGAATGGAGAGACATGTGTTGTTGGGCACTTATGAATTTGATTGTAAAGGAAGGATGGAAGATTGAGATTTAAAAAATGCATTGATGAAACTATCAAATACAAAGGTTGTCGAGCATGTTAATGAGTTGAATAACGAGGAGGAGGTGCCTACACTGCAAGATTTGTACGTTGAATTAATTTTTCCATTGCTAAAAATGTCTTACGAAGCTATATTGCGTAAAATGTAGGTGGGGGAATGAATAGTAAGTTAGTAACTAAGGTTTCATCAGTATTTTGATATCACCCTTGTGTTTGATGCATTGCCTTAATGAGTTACTTGGTTCTGATTTCACATGTAAAACTCCAAATGTTAATATTGGTTGAAGTTACATTGTAGCATCACTAACAATAAATACTACAGAACACAACAAATGAAGAAAAGAAATTGAGAAACTAGGCACAATAAACTCAGATAACAGCTGTAGAGAAAATCTTACAAGCTTCATGTGACTTAATTCACTTGTCATATATATAATTATGCACACAACAACATAGTTTAAGCACTGTTGCTGCTTCCTTCAGTTGATCCTGGCATAAGTTCTCTCAGCATAGCCACTACCTGCAACATGCTTGGCCTTCTAGAAGGCAAGTCATCAACACATCTCAAAGTAACTTCCAAATATCTTATCATTTCTTTCACTTCTTTAACTTCTTTTGTTTCATCTGTTCCTTGAGTCTCCAAAAGCAAGTCAGAGTCAATTACTTCCATTTGCTTCCCTTCACGTACCTTCATCTTAGCCCATCCTACCAAGTTAGTGTCACCAAAGTCCTCCTTATCAGTAGGGCGTTTCCCACTAAGCAGCTCCAACATTACAACACCAAATGAGTAAACATCTCCCTTAGCAGTGCACCTGAAACTTTGATAATACTCTGGTGGAACATATCCAGGTGTTCCTGCTAGTGTGCTTACACTTAAGTGTGTATCAAGAGCACTTATTAGTCTCGCCATTCCGAAATCTGATACCCTTGATTCCATTTCATTGTCAAGCAACACATTGCTCGATTTCATGTCTCTGTGTATGATATGAGGGATGCAATTGTGATGCAGAAAACAAAGTCCTTTGGCAGCACCTCTTGCAATCTTTTTCCTTTCTTCCCATGTTAAGATACGTCGATCACGCGTCTTTATTCTACCATGAAGCATCTCTTCTAAGCTTCCATACTCCATGTACTCATAAACAAGAAGCCTCTCTTCTCCTACTTTGCAGTATCCTAATAAAGGGACCAGATTTCTATGCTTGATCTTGCCTAAGGTTTCCATCTCAGCCATGAATTCTCTATCACCTTGGCAACTTAGTCTGATGAGCTTCTTTATAGCGACACTCGAACCGTCTTTGAGTGTGGCTTTAAACACTTCACCAAAACCACCACAACCAATGAGGCTCGCAGCTGAGAAGCCATTGGTTGCTTCAATTAATTGTGAGAACTTTAGCTTCCTAAGCTGCCTCTGAAATGTTGCTACATTAATGCTTAAAGGCTCTTTCTCTTTGTCAATTTTCCATGTTGTGGCAGCATGACATGTTTGCAAGCTATTAAGCATTTTAATTTCCTCAGCCTCTTTCCTCCTCACACGCATCGCGATAGCCCACACACTTAAAATGCATACAGAAGCAACAGAAATGAAAATTCCCATGACAATGCTGTTTGCCCATGATGCAGTTGATCTTCTATGGCCTCCTTTATCATCACTAGGATTTGTTGTGGTTTGGCTACTGTAACTCTTGCACTCAGGCAATGGAACACCACAAAGACCAGGGTTGTTTGCATATTGTGTGGCTGGAAGTGTACTTAATTGTCCCCTAGATGGAATTTGACCTGTTAACTCATTGTTTGATAGGTCTATTTGCACTAAGAATGAGAGGTTTGAGAATGAATCTGGGATAGTACCCTGCAGCCTATTATGTGATGCATCAAACACTCCCAAATTTTTCAGCTGGCCAAGTGATGAAGGGATTTCTCCAGATAGTTGATTGTGAGATAACTCAAGAACCTGTAAAGCCACCATATCTCCAAATTCTTCCGGTATCTTACCACGAAGCTCGTTGTAGGAGAGATCAAGATACTCCAAAGTCTGGTATTTTGTAAACATGCTGAGGACAGCACCAGAATATAGTCTTGTGAAATCACAAGTCCTTAAAGTTGGTACCTGTGAGAGCCTCTCAGATCTGATTCCATAGAATTCTAACAAACCTCCAACACCTTTACATGAGTTTCCGATATTTCTTACAAACACTAGAGTGTTTCCTGATAGGATACCAAACAGTGATTCTGCTCCTATCTGCCTTCCAAGTCTAGAAGGGATTTCACCTGTGAGCTTGTTGCTGTTCAAGTCCAACCACACCAAACTGCTGCAATTTGCTAATTCTCCTGGTATCTGACCTGACAAGCTGTTGTTTCCAAGCTGCAAAACTGCAAGCCTTGTTAATAAGCCAAACTCACTTGGTATTTCACCACTTAGTTCATTACTTGTCAGCGATATCCATTCAAGTTTGCTGCAATTTAACAACTCGATGGGAATTTCACCACTGAGTTGATTGTTATTAAGTATGAGATCCTTAAGATTCTTGCATTGCCCCAACTTTGATGGAATTTTCCCTTCCAAGCCATTGAACCATGCTATTAACTGCTCAAGATTTTCAAGTTGTCCAAGCTCATCAGGGATTGAACCATTGAGATAGTTGAGACTAAAATCAAGTGTCTTCAGTTGTGAGCACTTTGATAGCTCAGCTGGAATTTCTCCTGTAATGAGATTATCTGGCATTCTCAGCTCCTCAAGTGAGACTGCTCCTGGACATAAATCTCTAGGAAGAGATCCATAAATTTTGTTTGAGCTGAAATCAACTATCCTTAAATTTTTGCATGAAGATATTGAAGATGGAAAATTTCCAGAAATAGCATTATTTCCCAACCTCAATTCCTGTAATGATCCAAAGTTCTTAAAGATTGACTCTGGCAATTCTGTCATATTGTTGTTGGACATATCAAGAAGCTGCAACCAAGTGCAGGAAGAGAAACTAGAAGGGATTGAACCTGTGATGTTGTTGAAAGAAAGTTTAAGTTCTAAAAGAGAAGCACAAGCATTTCCAAATTCAGAAGGGATCCAACCAGTAATTTGATTATGTGAAAGATCCAAACTCTGCAATTTGTTTAGCTGACCCAAAGCCTTTGGTATTTCTCCAGATATAAAATTGTTGGCTAAGTTCAAACTCTTAAGGCTGGTGCAGTTTGACAAAGAGATGGGAATTGAGTCTGATAAACGGTTTTCTGATAGTTCAAGTTGCAACAAGGACTTGCACTCAATTTTCAAGCCAGATATAGAACCTGTCAAGTTATTTGAAGAGAGATCAAGGGACTGTACTTTATCAGAATTTTGCATGAATTTTTCAGGAATAGGACCAGTCAAATTGTTGTAAGAAAGATTTACAACAACAAGGTTGGGACACTTGGAGAAAAAATTCTCAGGGATAGGACCTGTGACTCCACCAAAGGATAGATCAAGCTGTGTTAAACTATAAGGTAGGTGAAGCAAAGAAGTAGAATTTACAGAAAATGAATTGAGAGACAACTTCAAAACAGATAACATATTTAAAGAAGATAGAGGATCAAAAGAAAGAGTGGCAGAAAGATTTGTATTCCCACTAATATCAAGACCAGTAACTCTTCCATGTTTGCAAGAGATTCCATACCAGGTGCATGGATTCCTACTTGGATTCCACCCTGACAAAACTCCATCTGGATCCTTCTCAATCATCTTTTTAAACATGAGAAGAGCTTCTGCATCAGTCTTGATAGAAGAAACTGTTGCACCTGCACCTGCACCTGCTGCTTCAGTTATAGGAAACAAAATAGTCATCATAAGGAGTAGTAGTGTTATAGTGAGATGAAGCAAAAGCTGAACTGTGATGTTCTCCATTGAGGAAAAAACAAGCTTGTAAAAAGTAAGAACACAGGTCTTGATTCTTGAAGGAAGATATAGAATGTGGAGAGAGGAAAAAAAAACAATAGTGAGAGAGTGGTGAGTAGTATAGTATGATGGGAATTTGTTGTGGGAAGAACTTTGGGAAAAGAGAGTTGCTTTATGTGTTTTTATAAAATTGAAAGGAGGGAAAGTGAGAAGGAGAATAAGTTTGTGTGTGGTGGGTATGTAATATATAATATATGTAATATGTAATATGTATCATATACTTTGTTCATTTATCAGTATCAGTATCAGTCTAGAACTATAGATGGAAAAATAGAGAGAATTTAGTGATGAATTGATTTGACTTTTAGTCAATGGATTTGGGACCCACAGACAAAGGTCTATCTATATCTAAAGATCGGCGATATATAAAAAAAGAAAGAAACAAAAACAAAAAAAGAAACCTGAGAGCTTGGCCTGTGCTTGATCCAAGAGTCACTGTCTGTTTGTCAGTGAGCGTGAGAATGTTTCCCAATTATATATTTGGCAGCATACATAGTACCAGTGAATATTGATGTCATATATTGGCACCGTATATTTGATTGTTTTCTGCTTTTAAACATTGTTTCTTTCTCCCTCGTATTTGCACCAATATCTTCAAGACAAGTTACACGTATATATAGCTCCATAGTCCATAGTCCATAGTCCATAGCTATATGTAGCACATACACTTTCAGATTGAAGGCAGGCGTATTTGGTGTTCGGCATGCTCATGTTGAACACTGACACTAACACTTACATTACTTTCAATTTCTTAAATTATTATCGGTGTCAATGTGTCCATGTCTGGTGTCCATGTGTCTGTATTGGTATTTCATATCTGCATATATAGTGTTTACTACTATAGACAGATTGAGAAATAGACAAGCAAAATTAAAGTAGACAGAAACTCTAATTTTATGATTAAGAGAGTATATGAGCTTTAAATTAACGTGGTTGTTTGATTAAGAAAAGAATTGTAAATGTTTAATTGAGGGCCCCACGTGTTGAAATGTGAATGGAAAGTAATGATGGTGTATTATGGTTGAATGTTTGGAGGGGAAAAAATATATAAGGTAAAGTAAAGAAATGAAGGCCCACCATGAAGTAACATCAATTAGCTTAGTGTCAATGGCATGGGAGATGATGGTCCCTTTAGTGCTTGCCTGCCTTTCTCATTCTTCCTTTGCAAGCATAGGCCCTTATATGTATCACTATTATAAACTCTTGAAATTAATAGTGACTAGGTTCGATCCACTCTAATAACTTTTTAGCTGGGTTTTGGGACCATATTATTTACTTTACTATACACTCTAATTACCAGATTCTGCAAACAGAATCCCTGTTGAGTTGTTCTGCATCATCAAATTAAGATTTTGTGTATCCAAGGTCGTCCATCGTTATCCATTGACCACCGTGGTGTACTAGAAAGCTGTCCCCTCCACCTAAGCACTAACACTGTCAAGCCACCACTATATCACACGATACATATTTTAATGATTCATGCTACTGGACTTCAATATTGAGTATTCACTACTAAAAAATGGAAATTAGAGATGCCCTAAATCCGTCGCTAAACTCTGTAATCAATTTTGGCGTCACTAAATATTTAGCGTGGGATTTGAAAATCTGTCGCTAATAGGGAAAGAAAAATCCGTCACTAATGTAAAGTAATCTATACGATAATAATCCATCATGAAATTAAGAATATATTGCCTTCATTGGCGTCACTAATGTAAAGTAATCCTTTTTCCGAGAGTGATTTACAATACTAAACAATTGTTTAGTATTTCTTACTAAAGGGGTATATGAGTAAATTACCCCATAGTAGAAAAACGGATATCATTAATCACGCATAACACTTTCCCCAATTTCAAAAAAAAAAAAACTCAAGCTGCTCAGAGAAGAAAACCCACTGTCGCAACTAACAAACCCACCGTGAATCCGCCATAGCTAACGCTACTCCGTCGTCGAGTGTTGCTGCTCCGTCTACAAACTCATCGTCGCCATCGCACCGGAGGGAACAACTAACGACAGTTGTACAATGACATGCCTTTTAATGTGAAGAACGGGAAGATTAGAAAGCATTGACAGAGAGCACAACACTAACCACAAATATGTACAACACTGGTTAGTGGCAATAAAGAAATACAATGTAGTAAGTGGCAATAACCACAAATATGTACAACACTGGTTAGTGGCCACTAACCACAGATATGTACAACACTAGTTAGTGGCCACTAGCTAACACAAATATGTACAACACAGATATGTACAATGTATTAAGTGGCAGTAACCACAAATTAGTACAACAATGGTTAGTGGCCACTAACCACAGATATGTACAACACTGGTTAGTGGCCACTAACCACAGCTATGTCCAACACTGGTTAGTTGCCACTAACCACAGATATGTACAACACTGGTTAGTGGACACTAACCAATATGACTCAAGAGTGATCGTCAAATTCAAGGAATTGAAATAACCAGAAGAATGAAGCGCTAGTGTGAGCGAAAGAAAGAAGAGAAAGTGAGAGAGAGAGAGAGAGAGAGAGAGGAAAGAGAGAACGACAGAGGAAGGGGAGACGTCGTCGGATGGACGCCGTGGTGCGGCGTCGACGATGGTGAGAGAGAGAAAACGTGGTGGTTGCCGTCACAAACCAGTTTGTGCGCACGAAGAAGGTTGTTGCAGGAACGTGATGGAATGCGTGGGAATGGAAGGCTACCGGATGTGTAAAATTACAAAGATGCCCTCTTTAATTGACAGCATTTGGATCATATTTTATTAAAACAAGAGGCATCCAACGGCTAAGTGTGGTTTAGTAAAAAATACTAAGGATTTGACTTAGTACCATAAACCACCGCCCTTTTTTCCCACAAACAAAAACCAATA
The DNA here is from genome assembly GCA_963573325.1 of Astragalus glycyphyllos. Lineage (NCBI taxonomy): Eukaryota > Viridiplantae > Streptophyta > Magnoliopsida > Fabales > Fabaceae > Astragalus > Astragalus glycyphyllos. The sequence continues at coordinate 75,068,071 of OY754310.1, forward strand.
TCAACAACCTTCAATCACGGTTTTCCTTTCAAAAATGTTATCAGTCATAAAATACAATGTAACTAAACTGTATCTGATTATTTACTTATTTCGGCGAGGGGGAAGAGAGAGAGGGAGTGAATGTCACTATTATGATCTAATATTGAAGGATTGCGTTTTGACTGTGAGAATTTGATGTTACATAAAAACTGTGTGATAGTAGTAATTATAGTTACTATTATTAGGTTTCAATATGCTGACCCATTCCTAATCATTTCCAAGGACCGTACTAAGGTCTACCATTGGTTTTATAAAGTTAATTCTTCTCAGTATTTCCATTTAAACATGAATGTAAAGCCTGAAATTCAAAGACAAATATAAAAAATGATCACTTTCACTCACACAAATTATGCAATATGCACGCTTGAGGTTTAGCAAGCCTTGAGTATTGTGTCTTATTATTATTATTATTATTATTTCCTTCTAAAATATTAAATATTTACTTGAGCTTTAGTAATTTTTTTATGTCTAAGTGTTCGTTGGGTGCCGTATAATTAAGATGGTAAAGCTTTCTTAGACCTAATTATTTTTTCCATTGGCAATACTCAAATTTGAGACTTAATTTGATTAAAGACCGATACATACTCAAATCACTTCGCTCTTATCAGGCTTCATACTTGAGAGGCTATGTACTGACATGACCAAAGTCGTCCTCGATACATAGTCAACCACTCCAACCTTATCAAGCCTCGTGCATGACGGGGTTGTGTACGTACCTGCAACAGTAAGCTTGGGAGGAACTCCATCACCTCCTAAAATGCCTTCATCCTATCCTTTGATTACCTATATGATTCATCATTCATGACTAATTTTTAGTTCTGAGCCTGACTATACAGATAAAACACAAGCAAAATGATATGATAGAAATGAAGTTCAAGAATGACCAACTGGCGCTGCAGGATTCCCTACCCTTTGGGAGATTTCTGTTAGAATAGGCTTGTACAGCTTATTACTGTAATGAGAATAGTTACTTGTTATTGTTATTAGGTAGTCTGATAGGTGTAGGTCTCTTATTAATAGTTAGTGTTGTAGGTTATACATTGTATATTCTCTATATATACTACTCACTTGAGTGTGAAATAATATCAATTTCAGATTTTACATTCCTACACAAAGAGTATTGTACTATAATTGTTTCTTCACTAGCGATCAACTATACTCCCTCCATTCCTAATCTATTGATTTTTAAGGAAAGACCACACAAATCAAGAAATAATAAATTAATATGTACTTAGACTAAAAATAATTTTATTTAATTTCTTAGTATTTGTGCATCATGGATTTGTATTCTCTCCCAACTAAGGGTATAGTTGGGAAAAAACATTAAGTTTTTGTTTGGTTAAGCCAATTCGTTAGCTTATAGCGCATAACCTATAACAGATAAGCTAGTTGCAAGTGTTTGACATGACTAGCTTATAGCATTTTTTGAAATGCTACTTGAAGTAGCGTTTGAACTTATAGCTTATAGTGTTACATTTTTTCTCCCATTTTTACCCTCATTTTTAGAATTAAATTCCTCATTTATCCTCAATTAAATGAATATTCTCTTTCCTTTTTAAGCATTAGTTACAAATGTTCATTTATGTCATTTTATATTTATAAGCTAGTTTAACCGCTAACTTTACCAAACACTTTAAATTCAATCCGCTAGTTTTTTCGCTATAAGTTATCCGCTATCAACTCATTCTCTATAAGTTAGCTTATACACTATATTCGCTAGCTTATACGTTATACGTTACTTTTTGCCAAATTCAGTCTAACTAGACATTGAATTCTTAAAACATTAATAGTTAAGTAACAAAAACAAAAACAGAACTAAAACATTAGAATTGAAGAAGTAGCAAACATGTCTTTAACTATACTTTGTTGTAAGGTACCTGGAGATTATAATTAATGCCAAAGATCTAAAAAAACTAAATCAACTCTCTTGCTTGTTCATTCATGAAACTAATTAAAGGTATTGGAAAAGTTGTACTTCAATTTGAGAAGAATTATCAACTTTCACTTTCTCTTTTACTCCGTGATTGCAACTTTCAAAATTTTGACATTAGAAGTTGGAACATATGAAGAATACAGTTTGTGCCGATTATAATTGAGTTGGTTGGTGCCATTTCTCCTCCCAAGTTTTAATTACAAGCTTGATTAACTTTGACATTTTGTCACAATTATGACCATGAAGTTCAATTCAATGCCACACTATTTTTTTATTTCTTCAAAAATTCTTGGAGCATTTACCCTAAATTTAGAGGGCAATGGTAATTGGAGGGTGGGGGGTCCCAAAGGGGTGGGGCTTTTGATGAAAGTATGGAAGGAATAGTAACTAGTAAAAGTATGAGTATATGACCAATGTGTCGTCAATGGCACGCCAGGGTTCCCACTAATGGGATTTTTCTCACTGCAGAATCCAATCATTGATTGTGTCCCAAAGGCCATATCCTCTTTTGTCTCTTCAATCCCAATATTTTCTCTCTTTATCTCCTCCATTCATGTCATTTTGTGAATCTTTGCAAAGAAAAATGTAACTATGAATGGCCCTTTTCAAATGATCAAAAGATAATTCCCTTGGCGTGTAAGACTTAGACTTGTGTTAGCTATAGTATTGCGTTCTTTATTGGTTTTTTCATACATATCATACTCATGATGGTATATTATAGCTTTGATTTTAGACATGATAAATATCCATTCATGTATATTTGCTTCTTTATATGTTTGTTTCATTTACTCCAATTATTGATTAAATTCAAGTTGACTTCCTTTTCGTCTGTTTGAAACTTTTACAAAGGAATACATATTGATAAACAAAGTGATCAACCACCTTTTTATAACCCTATTTAGTATTTACAATTTTCTTTATATTATTAAATATGAATAATGTCACAAAGGAATGAACATATTCCTATAACTTTCTTTAGGACGAAATGATAAATAAACACTATACATACTATATGCGGTCAGACTAAGGTTTGAACCCATGTAGTAAGTGACTTCATACGACCATGTAATTAACCATTCAATCACCATTAAATTGGTTTATTCCACTCTTCTCACTTTTGATTTACTTTGTCCAAAGAAAAATAACTAGAGAGAGAAAGAAATAGATGAGTGCATCTAGTTTTTTTAATAACCATGCACAAAAAAATAATACTAAAATGCCACAAGTGTGACATTATTTTCCTAGATGTCAAACTTTTTAAAATAGTAAGATGTTGTATTATAACCAATATGCGATAATAAAATTTTTGAGGACTATCGCACTTGCGCATGATTGCATGTACTCTCAAACTCGTCATAAAAGGTGGAGAGTGTGTGTGCCAATAATACTAAACTAAGTGTTTTATCAATAAAATTGTGATTCATTCATAGGAAAAAAGGACTATCGCACATTCCATGATTTTATTTTTTTGTATTAATTACAAAAAATCCAAGTGCACCTGATCCAAATCCAATCCATATATAGATGCTACATATTCATTTATTTTACGTGCACATTTGGAGCATATCCCTTTGTGTATGTCATTAAACTATTTTTTTAGTTATTGTGTTATTGGTGTGCAATATTCATCAGCTGTGTATCCGAATTTATTGGTCCGTGTATTTATTCCCTCTCAATATATTGTTTGTCACACTAAAAACTCGAACTTGAGACATTGAAACGGGGCCTAAACTCAGTTACCACTCAAACCAACTCTTCTTGGTGTCCATGATTAAGTATGTGTGAATATTGCAAGGGAAAACATAGTATATCACCCTCTAAAATCGAATTATTTTGTGTTAATCAATATAAGAAATCTAATTAATTCCTAACGCGGTATCTATCGGAGTAGGTTTTTTCCCCTTTGAAAGGAATCTATCGCAATAGTTTGAGAACATTTTGTTGATTATTTCATCACAAGGGAATAGTGAGTACTTTGCACTGAAAGTTAGATCTGCCCGTGTGAACAAAAGCCTAAATCTTATCTAGAATAGGGATTAGGGAGGGACACTTGAAATCTTGAACGGGATTTGTCTTTTTTAGCAAAAAAGTTAAGAGACTCCCTACCAAATAATTTGCAATAGGTGTTCATAATTTCAACATTCAAGTGGTGGGAATTTTCTTTCCCACAACTAAATTAGTCACTGTAGTTTTTCTTGCATTGCAGCAATTACAAATAAATTTAAAGTTGGTTTCATAGGCAGGCCTAATGATGGACTTTTCACCTATGTAATGCCCCACTTCGTTGCAAAGTTATGGAGAAGAATCATTAATTTGCTTTACTTAGCATCACATACTTTGCCATATCGTTTTACCCTTCATGGTGCTTTAATGAAATATTACTTAATAGGATCAAGCATAAAAGAAGTAACGGGTGGATATGCTCTGCAGAAAATATATACGTATATATTTTTATAAACAAAATAATTGATACTTTTAACCAAAAAAAGTAAAATAATTGATACAAGTTGCCAAAAGTTATGAGGGATGGTAAGGCGTAGATTCTCTCCAATGAAAAACTAAGTAGCGGATAAGAGATAGTGGATAGTAGATAAACTAACGGATAAAAAATGACGTGTTTGGTAAAACTAGCGGTTAAATTAACTGAGAAATGTAAAATGACATTAAAAATAGGGATTTAAAATAGTTTTAGTTTAATTTGAAGAGGATAGATAAGGAATTTAAAAAAAAAATATAATTAGAGTAAAAATGACAGAAAGGGTGAAGTGTTATAGTGTTATACGCTACAAATAGTTTCAAAATACAATACTTGAAGTAGTATTTGAAAAAACTCTAAACGCTATCCAAAAAATGATAAATACTAATACTTACCAAACATGTCAACTACACTAGTCAAATTTGCTATTTGCTAGCAGATCAAACAGAGCCAAAATCTTCATCCTTAATTACCCTCTCTCGCCTCTTTTAATAGTTAAATAGCTACTCTTTACTTTCCCTAGTTCTCAAATTAAGTTTTGTTGTGGGAGAAAGATGCTAAAATGTTGCATCTGGATATGAAGAAAAAGAATATGAGGAGATGAAGACGAAGAATCCTAACTTTGATTTGGGAATTTTTCCAATTCAGTTTTTAAAATAAATAGAAGCGAAAAATAATACGTGGCAAGGCACATATGAACTCTATTGGACACATCAGCATGTTCCTAACGTAGTCACTAACAAAAGGACAATTATGAAAAAGTTTGTGTTTGTAGGACTTATTTAAAAACAAAAAATTGCAGATAAATTAATCTGGACTGTTTTGCAGATAAACTATTGTTTAAAAACAAAAGTAAGCATTTAGCAGTGGACACAAAGTTCATCCTTCTAACCTTCAATACTGGCCTACTGAAACATAACAGGATTTGTTTCGTAACAAAATTTGTTTCTAATAGGTTACATATACAAGTCTCCACTAATCCTCTTGTGACAGTAAAATCTTTTTGTTGCTAAACAAATCAAGTGTTGAAAACAATAAGGCAGGTACACTATATAGACTGGGGTACACAGACAACGGTGGTAATAGTGCAGGGACACTGACTGTAGGGTGTGCGTGGTTTTGAATTCACGAAGAATAAAAACAACCATATAATATAACTTTGCTAAACCGGTATAATCATATAAAATGATCATTATCAGAAAGCAGACATAAAAATTAATTAGTACAACCTACTTTTAAATAAATTTCAGTAACTAGAGTTGAGAAATAAAAGATTAAATCCCATGGTTTCAAAATCTTCCTTAAGTGTCGGCCTGTGAAGTTAAAGAGCAAAAGAGATAACATGACACTAATTCAGAGCTTCTCTTGTTACTAGGTACACTATATAACCTACCTTATGACAGAAAAAAAATTAAAAAAATTCATAGATCTCTTTCTGATGACCTAACAGAAATAATATAAACTTAGCAGGACATTCAACCAGAACTACTACTCACACTTGATGGACCTGTATATGTGACGAACAAAGAGCAGGGAGGCACGAAAACCTATGCTACCGAGCATTAGAAAGAAGCCATAGCAGATGCAGGCCATGTAACCGAAGAAGAAGGAAGTCTGCATAAAACCAGACATGTCTGATCTTGCATAGTAATAATATAAGCAGTAGCCATAGATGAATAAGCCAGTTGATCCACCACATAGAAAAGACCTATTATGCAAACATAAACAAACATCAATATCAGTATTCAGGAGGAGTCCATGGCAACAGTTTAAGCCTCAATCAAACCCTAAAATATGTTCCTAAGTTGACGACATTACTTGTTGGGATATTCAACAGCTAACTATACATAAAGCAATTCAACTTTTTTTTTGAAGAGGACCAATTAGGGGGAACGGAATGGAAGAGATGGAAGGAAATAAAGCCCTACATGTTATGCAACCTCACCACTTCTTTCCCCCAAAATTTTAGGTAATGGAAAGAACCAACCAAAACTACATACATGCATTACCAAAGTAATGGCACAAATTACTGTAGCTTCCAATATGTTCCTTTTTTTTCCCTGGAATTAGCATCGCATGGAAGATATGTCTTACTTAGCCTATGAAACAATGAAACATAAACTGCACAAAGATAATTCTTTATTTATGTTCTGTTAACCTTGATGTTGCGGAAGTAAAACTAATGGGGATGAGAAAATAGAGAAGAGTGGAGAAGCGATTACTATTAAATATTCACTATGATTTCATATTTGTATTTATGATCTAAGCTTGTTATGATTTTATTTTATTCAGAAAATATGTGAGTCTGAAGTGTGAACATCGTAAAAGTTTCATATCGAAATTTGTAGGCAGGAAGTAAAGTTAGAAAGTTTATTTCTTGCTTTCTACATTTGTAGTAAAAAGTAAGTTTATCATTTTTTTTCTTATTCCTAGCCATAGAGTAATGGTCAATTTCTTTTGATCCAAGAAAAGACTATGAAAACTAATTGAATTGCTAGCACAGATGATAAATAATATATGAAGTGAAAAATGGATAATCATATTAAACAAACTGATAACTCTACAAAAAAACTACAGTGAAAAGTAGCAATAAGATAAGTTACATACCTCCACCACCATTCATGATCTTCAGCAGCAAGTTGAAAGTATGTCAAAGCCACAGTGATGAAAGCAGTGACAATCAACAGAATAATAAAGACGATGAAGAGTATGCTGTAGATAGTATAAATTCTGTGGCCCCAGACACTGGCAAAAATGTAGTACAACTCTATGTATATGGCACTGAAAGGGAGAAATCCTGCCATTGCCATCTGGGGAATGGTACTCCTGTACCAAGGCAGAGGTGGAATTTCTCGGGGATATTTTGTAGTGCGGACAGGTGCTTGGAACTCTGCTTTGCTATTTTTACCTGCAATACCACCCAACACAAGTAATGGTGAAGTTACCAGTGTCCATATTAGGACTATCACCAAAATTGTGCCAAATGGAAGGGCAGCAGTTGCACTATAAGCAATTGCAACTGTGTTAAGGAAGCAGAACATAAAGAAAAGAGGGCCACAGAAGAGGCATCCCGTCAGCAGTAAATTCCTAACCTGCCAAACAAGAAAATGAGTATATAAGTATAAATCTAAGGACAAAATTTACGTATTGTTGCTTAGGTTTTGTTCAAACTGTTTCCCACTTAAGTTATTACACATGGATAGTTTCATTCTATGTTATCAAAACCAAGATTTTGAGTAAGATCGGGAAGAGGATAGCAAGATCGTAACTCGTAAAATCACAACTAGAATTGTAAGACCCTACCCAAGTAATTAATTACCCAGGACTGGGAGAGGTAGCAAGATCTTAACACTACTCATGAGATCTTAACTAGGATTGTAAGACCCTACCAAAATGAAAATAATACTAGTATGTGTGTGTGTGTGTGTATACACACACACACAAATACATAGCAATACTAGCAAAGGGGGTATTTTTGGTGAAAGGGGGTGTGGTTAGAAAAAAGGGTTAGCTTTTTTCAGAAAAATACTTAGGTGTCTTTAGCAAGACTTAGGTGCAAGAGATGGAAAATGTGAGGGAAATTGATGTAAGATATGGAGAGAAAGGGTTTGAGGCTGTTGAGAAACGCATTTCAGGGTTTAGAAATGTGAAAAACAGTTAAAACACAATTGGGTCGTGCAAACCTGATTCGACTTTTGTCACACAACAGTTCTACATTTTAGCTACGATTCTACCCACGATATAGCGATTTTGCACATAGAATTGAGCGATTCTATGATTCTACGTAAAATGCGATTCTGCATACAATTCGCATCACCGAGCCTGATCAAACTCTAAAATCGTGATTTTGATAATATTGGTTTCATTCAAGTCACATAGTAATGGCTACATCTGATTATTATTTTTAAAAAACGGTGTGTCAGTGTTGATTGCGTACTCTCGCTGCCAAAGGCTTCTCAAACTCCACTTAGGCTGTGCCACACCCTGCTAACATTCGTTTCCGCCTTCAACTCCGTCATATCCCTCTCCTTCACCATGAATGCTGCCACCTTTGTTGATCCCAAATTCAAGTCGCCATTATCCACTCAAATCCAAACACTACTCTGTTTAAAATGCCCACACAATTGCTTTGATTTTGGCCGGAACGAAGGTGGGACAATGGGTTTTCCTGGCAGAATACGCTTCGCCAATGGTAGTGGTTGGGTGTTGGGGTTGCTCTAACCTGGTGGTTTTATAGTATCGGTTTTGGTTGGGGTGTTGATTCCATTTGGGGCTAATAATGACTCTTTATGAAATTGATTGGAAAAGATCAAAAATTGATTCGGAAACTAGATCAATTAAATTGATGCCATGGAAAAATAATGACAATGTTGAATTGTCAGATGTACCAACAATGGAGAAAGCAAACAACTGATGAGGGAGGAAGACAAGACAGACACACCATTTTTTTTCATCTAAAGTAATAATCAGATGTAGCCATTACTATGTGACTTGGGTGAAATTATCCACTTGTAATAATCTAATTCATTTCACAATTCCACAGTTAGAACAGTGCCTAAGCAACTGTATATAAGTTTTGTCCTAAATCTAATTCATTTCACGAGAATTGAAGTAATTAATATAATAATTAATAAAGCAGTGTGCAATAATGAGTACAAGGAATCCACATATACCCAATTATTCCCTTCAAGTTGAATATAGAAGGAAGTAGCAGTATAGCCAGCAATGCCTGATGTGAGAGCATATATGACCACCAGTGCAGTAAATAAAGCTCCTCGGTTGTAGGGATAAAATACACCAACCAGTGCAAGCATAAAAATGAAGATTGTGCTGCACAAGCAAAAAGGAATTGAAAATGATATGTATGTTTATAACTTAGAAAACAAAACTAGAATCTAGCTTCAACACAGAAGGGAAAAAGACACATCAGAAGACTCTTACAGAGTGAACAACTGAGTGCCGGAACCAAGGGCTGCAGCAAACAAGGACTTGTACTTAGGAAACCGGAAAACATCACCATGAATGTACTTCCATCCTGTCTCCTCTTGATCATCAGCAGCTTCCTCATCTTGAGCATATCTGGAAAAATTACAGCAGATAAAACAAGGAAAAAAAATAGATTAATAAGCCAATATTATAGGGAATAAAAAGATGACAATCTGGTGATAGATGAGTAAGCAACTCATACTTCATAAAGTCATTCTTCAAGACACGCATGAGAATGGTTGCCAGAAAACCAGTCAAAAGAAGAACAGTTACACAAGAGTTTATGATTGAGAACCAGTGAATCTCCAAGTGATGTGGCAAAGAAGAAGACTGGGAGTATTTTTCCATTCTCTTCTCAAAAGGAGTTTCTGTTTCCTTCCATTTCACAGTATACATAAACTCAACATCAACTTCCTTGTCCTCAGTCAGGTCCACCACAGAATGAGGATCCATCCGAGCACTGATTTCAATCACACGATCTTTGTTGTACAGAACATCAAACTGAATGTGCTTGTAAAGAAAATACTTATACTCGCTAGGGTCAGTTTTCCCTTCTTTGTCAACTGTTCCGATAAATCCCCAGATTGGCAAGTCATCATAATACATTTGGAAATAATAGTCCTTTTTAACTGCTTCTCGGAACCGAGCAACTTCCTCTTTTGTGAGCCTCTTCTCGCACACAACCGTAGAGTCTGTCTCCTTTCTAAAACTAAGTTCATAAGGAGCACTAACAAGGCGATCTCCATTCAACACCTCGCCAAGAGCTTCAGTCTTTTCTCTCTCATGACCTGGCATTAGCATTAGGGTTCACTAATTTTAGGAAGGAATACTAACAACCCATGAATATAGAAAAAATTAAAAATAAATAAACGAGCTGCAACTTGACACTTTCTTTGTTCAGACAGTTCAGCCCTAGGAATTCCGTTAAAACAGAAAGAGATTAATGGCAAGATGTTTATCTAGAAATGCAAAGGAGTATTCTATCCCTTGCTAAAACTGAAACAAGTAACAACCAACCAATAAGAAGACAAGGGCTCAATAAACCACACAGAAATATTTCGAATGCTTTGAACTTCAAAAATTATAAACTTTTCTATTCACAATTATAGAGAGAGAAAGACAGATAATAAATTGGACTGGAACAAATGATGAAGTTTAAATGAAGCAATAAATAACAAAAGCAGAAGCATAAATAAATAAATTTAGACAGTTACCTGTAACACAGAATGGCAGGTCAAGGTATCGATACGTTTCACTGAAATCAAACAATTAAATAAACAAGATATCAGAACAATAACAGATTTTAACAACCTCGTAGATCACACTATAGTCATCCCATAAAAACAAATAACAATCATGTGAATTTGAAAACAAGATCAGATTTTGACGATGACCCAATATCCAAAACGGTGGAAATCGTTGAAAGCAAGTGCAAACGAACAAACCCACAAAAAATGAAATCGGTGGAAAAAGATCCAAAGAAGATCGGAAATGGAAGGGTACCTGGGGTTATGAAAGGGACCCACTTTGTTGGCGTAAAGAGGAACTGGATCTCCATCCTTGTAACGGTGATCGGAGGCATCGGATCTCACGTGAGTTGCGAGGAGAGAGAAGGAGATCAAGATCGTCACGACCAACAGCCTGCTACTTCCCATAGCACTCTCACTTTCTATCTTCTGTTTTTTTTTTCCCTTCTCAATCATATAACAAATCAAGAAAGATAATTAGCAATATATCTTTACAATCTTGAGGTGAATGACCAAATTTATTTATTTACTATTACTAAAAACAAAATGAAATGGTTTGTCCTTTACCTCCTTCTTCATTTTCCTTTTCTATACCTTATCTATAACTTATGGTTTAATTTTTTTGGAAAAACTTTTGGTTTATGGTTTATTCGAAATCGGGCTTAAAAATTAGACAAGTATAATTTGGTTAATGTAGTTTGTAATTAAGGTCAAAGTTAATCACGTCAAACAAAAAATAAGGTCAATGATAATGATATGTAGACAATATTGAGTTAATGTATTATGTATACCCATGAACCAAGCTCAATATAATATTTGTTACCATTTTCAACATCATTAACCGTTAAGAATAGTTGTTCCAAAATGTTTTGGTTGTTTTATAACGACAAAATTACACTAGAGGTCCTTTAAGTTATTTAATTGTAATAAGTTGGTCCTTTAAGTTTTTTTCGCACCACTTAGGTCCTTTATGTTACATAATGTGTATACCGTTAATCCTTTTTTCATTTTTCATTACAAAAAACCCCAAGTTGGCACTAATAGAGCTGACACAGTCATGACGGAGCCTATGTATCATCTGTCTTGTAACAATTTGGTAATTTAAGGCTACCGTTATGTAATAATTTGGTCCTTTTAACTTAAGATGAACTAATTTTTTAAAAGAAATTTTAAGTTGAAAGTACGCAATTGTTACATGACAATAGTCTTAAATGACCAAATCGTCACCAGATAGATGACACGTAGCCTCCGTCATGACCACGTCAGCTCTATTAGTGCTAACTTAGCTTTTTTGTAATGAAAAATGAAAAAAGAACTAAAGATGTACACATTATGTAACTTAAAGGACCTAAGTGTTACGAAAAAACTTAAAGGACCAACTTATTACAATTAAATAACTTAAAGGACCTCTAATATAATTTTGCCTTTTATAAATGATATAAACTTTATTCAACAAGGCCAATTTGTTAGTTTATAGCAGCTAGTTTTTATGGGGTAAGCTAGTACTAGATGTTTGGTAACGGCTTGTTTAGCATTTTTTTTTTACCAACTACTTGCTTAGTATTATTCACCAACTTATGCTGTTTTTCTAGACACTTTTTTATTGTTTTCTCGTGTTTTTACTCGTATTACTTTAATTAAATTATTCTCTATTAAATTAATATTATCTCATTTTATCTATTAATTACAAATATTTATTTACGTCATTTATATTTTTGAGTTACTTCAAATGCTCAACCCCCAGTTTCACTAAGTTAGCTTATTAAGTTATTTGCTATATAAGTTAGTTTATGTGCAATCAGCCAAATTTTTGTGTTTAAGAAATAGTTTTTTCTTTTCCCACTCAAAAACATTATTACTTTATCGTGTAATCAGACAATGTAGATCTAATTTCATATTTCCATAATTTAGGTTCCAAAATAAATAAAAAACAGAGACATTTTGTGGTTTAGCTAACTTTTGAAATCATATTTTCACGACTTCTTGGAAAATAAACTGCGAACCATATGCGCATTTGTTTCAGTAATTTCACTTATGAGAATAACTTTCTTAGAAACAAAATAAACAATGGGAAACCTATTCCAATGTATGGCCGACTAGATTTACTGGCTTGGCTGGTTTGTGTGATTCTCCCTCTCTCAGTAGATTTAAAGCTATATTTTATATCTGCTTTTTAGAAGTTAAATCATAGTCATTAGATCTGTATCTAATGGTCAGTACTTAGTGACAACAGTGAACCATAGCTTGATAGGAGGGGATCCAGGTCAATCACTCGGATATGGATCCCCTTCTGTCGACTTTACCTCAAGTCGCAATTTGGGCCGTAGAATTTTGATTTGACGATGTAGATTTAAAGTTGTATTTTATATCTGCTTTTTAGAAGTTAAATCATAGTCATTAGATTTATATCTAATGGTCAGTACTTAGTGACAAGAGTGACGGGACTATATAGCTTGATAGGAGGGGATCCCGGTCCGATATTGCTCTGACAATCCTTGTTGGTATATAAGTAGTTACATATAGCTTTCATTTGCATTTTTTTTTCATTGGATAGTTTTTTTCACTCTCTTTCCATGAGAATAAAACCAATGGAATGCAGAATTTATTTATTTCCTAGGAAACCTTTTATATCTGGGGATAAAATTTAGAACCTTGTTACAAACATCCTCACCCATATATTCCAGGAATGTTCTAAGAAAGACTTGAAACAAAGACACATATAGGTGTGCTTTTTTATTACACGTCTAGAAACTTGTTTTTGAGTATCTCTGGGTCCCTGTTTCTGGGTTGTTTGTAAACACACAAAAAGAGTAAGTTTCATGAATGAGGAACTAAGAGTTGGGGATGGGGGAGAGGGTTGAAGTGGCTGTAAAACATGGTGGGGAGGGGTTGTGTGGGGGGGATGATGGGGAGAGGAAGGATGGTCACACACAGGTGGAAAATGGTGGGGAGGGGAAGATGATGGTTTTTTGGGGGGTTTTTAGGAGTAGGGGAATATAGGTTATCTTACTTCAAATTGGTAGGTGTAGAATTAAGTTTGGGAGGAGTGAATAACATTTCCCATAACATAATTGGAGAAAAAAATTGTACCAAAAAAATAAATGACAAAAAATCGAAGATATTCTAGTGCAAGTGTTTCTAATTTTATAACAATTTTTTTAAAATATGCAAGTAACAACGGCCACTTCCAAATATTTTCTGAGCATTCATGACCAAGTGTAAATTCCTCGTGGTAATATTCTAACTATTCGTTCTTATGTACGATGTTGCCATATAAAAAAGCAACAATTATTACACAAACAAATAATCACAATGTATTCTTCACCTCTTACCCCTCAAGGCTGGTGAAAAGATAGCGTGCTTGGTGAATCAATCCTCACAATAATATCTTCTTCAAAAGCAGAATCATCATCACTTGAGTCATCTACTACATGATGCTTTCTTCGTTCTGTGCTTTGTGAAGGGATATTTGTAACATGTCCATCGAACTCCTTCACTCCAATGTCCTTTTTGCCAGTTGCTGCCCCTTCTGATTTGACTGAAACAAGTGGACGGCCTTCATGTGATGAAATGGTTGGATATGACAAACTTTGAGGTGATGGCCTAACACGATTGGTTGACAAACTTCTACTCTGGCGAGGGATGTCCACCTTCAAAATGGCGATAACCAATGAAAATAAAGTACAATAAAATAAAGTTAGGGGCGGGAATTTAAAGATACGAGCTTGATTGTTATTTAGCTTTGCATATCAGCTGAGCTATCTCCTTGTAAGGGTGATAGAGCTCTCAATTGATGAGAAATCAACATTATAGGTAATTTCACATTAGCAACTTTGACATGCTAGGCAACTCAAATTATGATAACTAAAACACTGCTTGTATATGAACCGTGCTAGACAAGATTCAAGGTTTCAGTGCCTAGTGAACATTGAACCATCTACTATTTGGGGCATATATCCGTAACTAAAGCTTTTCGGATGAATTTTAGCAAGAGAAATAAAAGAGAATGTGGAATCTCCTTTGAAAACGCAGCCAGAAAGCTATATTCTTTGTAGTGTAAAATTTGTAAAACTTCTAAAAATAAAATAAAATTCTACAATGAAATTAACATTCTATACTGACATACCATGCTCCCATAAATGCTCAGCTGCATTGCTCTTGCGGACAAACTAGTGCTTTGTTGTTCAGAGCTTTGCTTATGGTGCTTCTGTTTGTAGAAATGTTCTGGCCAACTCATAAGACCACTATGTTCTCTACGGAAAGATTTATGGGGATGATCAACGGCATGTGATAACCGTGAACTTGACCTTCTAACAAGAATAGCATCAGGCTCAAATGCAGCAATGTCAAAAACGATTACCCTTGCTCTAGTTTCAACCAGATAACAAGATCCTTGATGAATAAAACTAGCTTCCTTAGTACCTGGAATAATTGAATGTAAAGATTGAGCATAATTTTCGTCCATAAATGAACTGAAACAGAAAAAGTGGGGTGGGGGTCATAATGGTAACAAGCCTAGGAAAAAGCACAATGATCCATTGTAAATATTTAGCACAAGCAGAATTAAATTTTGACAGATGGTGTAAAAGTTATAAAAGTAATAAAACCAAATTTGGACCTCCACTTGACACTTTAAACATTTAGAAAACCACTTGAAACAGAAAAGATGGAGTAAAACAGAATATTATTTCTGATAGTTTGAAAGTACAGTCACTAATAGTTATATACACTAAGATAAATTCTAGGTTTATAGAAACTTGTTTTTGAGTATCTCTGGGTCCCTGTTTCTGGGTTGTTTGTAAACACACAAAAAAAGTAAGTTTTACGTGTTGTCAGAAGCTGTATAGAACTTTTTTGTTTTAAATATTCCCCTCTGTTAACTCTTTGTTAGCCACCTGCTGATGTGGCTAACAAAGTTACCTGTTGGCATTTACATGTCATTGTTTTTTTTTTTCCTTTTAATATGCTGACTTGGATTAATTGTTTAAAGAAATATCAATCCCCAAATTAAGTTAGGGTTCTTTCCTTTTCTTCTCCCACTCCTCCAGTCCTCCAACACCCACCATCATCAACCCTTCTTTACAATCAGCCACCCTTTCCCTACAATGGAGGAACAGAGAGAAAGCGAGATATGGAAATTGAATTCTGAACATGGTACCACGCAATTTGGTCCTACTATTGTTCCGTTGAATATTAATGCGTGTGAGGAAGGCAATCAAATGCTTTTGCAAGAGGTTCGAAATTATCAAACAAATATATAAGATTTGCTAAAGATTTGTGTTCTAAAATAATTCTGTATTTGGAGCAAGTCAGCTAATGGAATTTAGTTCCATCACAAGTACTGGTGGTGGTAGTGGTAGTGGTAGGTGTATAATGTATTCTACTACCTCCATCCCATTTTATATGTAATTTAAGGTTGTTGCACACATATTAAGAAAAATATTAGTAGTCTAGATTTTATAAAAAGTGATGTCTAAATTACCATCTACCCCTTTGTCTCTCTACATAGATATACGTGAATTATTTATTAAATGTAAAAAGTTGTCATGATTAATAAGGGCAATAGTGGAAAAACATGTTAGATGTTTTCTTGAAAATGTAAAACAACAATTAATTTGAGGCAAATTGATTTTGCTAAAACAACTTATAAAATGGAACAGAGGTAGTAGTTGTTAGCGGAAAAACCATTGGCCATCTAAAACAAACCCATGCCCTCTTTCTCAAATGGGATTTTTCCATCTGGGTTCACCTTCTCGTTAGTCCTCATCGCGTGCGGGCGTCTCCCCGCCATCTTAGAAGGGAAACAAGTACATTCAAGAGTGGCTTGAGAGAGAGAGAGAGAGAGGAGAGGGAGACTTGCTGTGTTTTTTCTATCTGGTGAAGACTTGCTGTGTGCTGTTGGTTGTGGATGAGTTTTGGTTGAAGATGGTTGTGGAGAAGATGAGGAATAATGAAAAATAAATAAAAATAAAAAATAATGACTTGACATGCCAAATAAGCTCATTTAAAATAAATAGAAATAAATATTAATGACACATAGGAACACCGTAAACCAACTCAGACTTTTTTTAACGGAACCCTAACAGGACTTTTTTGAAAAAAGTTGCTTTTGCAGGGACATTTTTTTAAAAAAATAATTTGCAAGGACTTATTTGAAAAACAACTATATTTGCAGGGACGAAAAACATATTTAAATCTAAATTCTATGAGTAAAAATTAAATTTGATCCCTAAAATTGTAGGACCATATCAATATTTGAAAATGATATTTGAAATTGCAAAAGGATAATCAGGTTCGTCCATTTATTTGGACCCTCTAGCAAATGCATCCCTGATATTATTCATTTAGTTTCAAATGCATCCCTGACATTACCAATTTAATGTCATTATAGTCCATGCAAATACCATCTTAGTATACTAACGAACACCTCAGTTTGTGTTAACAGGACCGGAAGAGAAGTCAAAAAAAGGGTAACACTACTAACATTCAAAAACTTAATGGACGAATTTGAGAAAAATAAAATTTAAAGGACTAATGTAAAAGTTAAAAATAAATTGAAGAACTCCAAGCGCAATTTTGCCTATTTTTTTTAACATCAGTGATAGTTTTATGTTACCTTACCAGCTGTCCTAATGGATACTCAGAAAATGATTATGAAACAGGGAATCATATTTGAGACCATCAAATTTAAGCTCATATACCTGACATTGACAAATTTTGGAAGCTTCGACTCCCATGTGAAGGAAGCAAGGCTGCTGGTGCTGTTACCAGTTCTTGACGACCTTGGGTTTTGACATATCCTTCTAGCAAGAAGGCAACTGAATGACGAGGGATTTCTATTGTTTCCCCTCTTATGTATATGGTCATTTCCGATCTTTCAGCGATAAGAGCTCTTAAATCTTGCATAGTTAGTTTCTCAAATATCTGGGGAAGCAATAGTCTCGAAAGAAAAATGGCACTTTCCTGCAGATCATGATATATGAGTTGTATGACAATGACCAAAACATATTCATGATAATTTAGAGTAATTATTATGTAATCTAACATAGACAATGCATGCTGGAGTTTTAAAATGCAGTGACAAGAGCCACCGGAATCCATTAATGTTAAAGCAGTCATGGCAATAATGAATTTCTGTTGGCTATACCTGCCACAGGAAGTCTTCCATTGAAGGGTCAGATTTGAGACATGAAATTATCTTTTCAGCTGCTACAAAAATACATAGTACGATGGAGTCTGTGACAACATCACAGATATATGGCCTTCCGGTCAGCACTTCATAAAGACCCAATGTACTCCCATGCGTAAAGGTTGGATAAAGAAGGTTCTTGCTTCTTATCATTTTGCTTTCCCACTGGAAAAACAGCAATTTTTAAATCTTTTGTGGGCACAATCAGAAAATATATGTTAAGCTTGATATCAAGAGAATTTAATACCTTAACCACTCCATTAGAAATTAACCAAACACCATTTGATTTGGCACCTTCCTTGTAAAGTGTCAAACCACGCAATTTCATTATTTCCTTTGTACTGCTTACAAGTGGTTCACGAACAGAAGATGACAGAGCACCCAACATAGGATGTGTATTACTAATTTTAGGAAGCTTAACTAAAGGAGGATTTCTAAGTAGTTTCTTCAAATCAGTCTGAAAAATAAATGACTCAATTAATAGGCAACCAACAAATTAGAATCCATAGAAAGTGTACCATCAGCAAAAGATAAACAGAGAGAATGAATATCAGCCAGACAAAAGTGAACCATCGGACAAGATACCTGGACAGCATCATGAAGATGTAGCATCTCTTTCTCTTCCAATATCCCAGCCTTCTCAAGGCCGTGAACATAATCAATTAAATGATTTAGAACTACATATGTTGCTTGCCTTGTTTTTACAACACGCAAAACCTGAGAATTATACATTTATAACATAAAATACAGACACCTTGTGAAAAAGAGGCTGTTTAACATTCCATAATTGAAAGTATGGCCTACCAAAGTTAAACTGATAAACAGAGAAAAGATCAATCAACTTAATATTGACAGGCATGATTTAATTAGAGTACAGTAAAACTGAAACATTGGAGGGTCTGTTTTATTAGCAAACCTGAGGGTATGTTACATGAACATCTTCTAGGAACTTTCGTGCTTCTTCTCCTTCTACAACACTTTCATTGATGACAGCAGAAGCAACATCACTGTCACCTACCGAAGAATATGTAGAGAAAATAAATATAAATGATGCTAAATATAATTAAAAATGTCTTATCTGACCAACAGTGATATAAGAAAGTAGGAAACAAAATAATTTCTAGAATATAGTGGGCCATGTGAGAACATACAATTGGACATACCATACATTTTAAATAATAAAAAAACAGAGATAAAATACAGTATCGTGAGTTAGGGTTCTAACATTAATATTTTAAATCTACATGCAGCGATAAGGTTTCTGCCTCATAACCTGGTGTTAAAGGTTCAAGTAGTACATATGTTAATTGATTGGATTGAATAATTTCTGAGTTGGAATGATAAAATGGAAAAGAAGAAAAAAAGTAGAGAATTTGAAATAGTATTAGGAAGATAAATTGACAATGGTAAACTCTTACCTATAAAATCGTGTAATTGTTGTCTTGCAACTCTGTGGGCACGAAGAAATGCAGCACAAATATAACATGCTGACTCCAGCCTTTCCACAGTGAAGTATGTAACTAACTTCGATGGGAACATTCTAGACTGGAGGAACTTGTAGTAATTTGGGAAGTGAACATTAGCTTTTAAACCTTTCCAGTCACATAGAGGCTCAGATGAAGCCAAATCTATGGCTTCCTCCACTGATAGCATTAGAATATTAGCTGTTGTTTGAGTAATTCTCCCTTCATCAAGCATCTCCCAGTATGCAGCTTGAACACCTAATATGAGCAATAAGTCTCAAATTAGGCATGATATTGATATAATTGAAGAAGCAGTCAAAATAGTATTAATAGGTTACATTCTAGGCCAACAAGAGACTACCACTAGATTAAGTTAGCCTAGAATGTAACTGTCTGTGTGTGTGCATGCTTGTCACAAAACTAACATGAGATAACAAAAGCAAATTAACTCAGGCCTTTAGATGAACACAGTGTTTTCCATCATAGCCAAACAATCCATCAAAACTGAATTTGATCATATACAAAATTAGCTGTTGGGTTTGCATCGACCTTGAGCTGCTTACCATGCAGCCTCCACCACTTTCATTGTGCTGGGTGTGAGGAGTGTTTAGATTTCACATCAACTGGAGAAATGGCCAAAGTGGTCTTTATAAGGCTCAGGCAGTCCTCACCCATCCAACTAGCTTTAGGGTTGAGCTAGGCCTAGCTCAAACTCTTAAATGGTATCAGAGTCTATCTTAGATTTATTATTAGGCAACCCGCATCAGTCATAATCAAGATGTCTAATCTTGAGCACGAGGTGTATTGGAAACCCTATCGACTTCATTGTGGCTACTTGTGTTGCCTTCAATGCAGCGTCAAACACCTTCATTGTGTTGAGTCTGAGAAGATCTCACATCGACTAGAAATATGGCCAAAATAGTCTCTATAAGGCTTAGAAGGGTTGAGTTAGGCCTAGCTCAAAATCTAAGAACTACAATCAAAGTCTTTTCCCACTAGGTGTGGTTGACTATGTTGATCATGTAAAGTTTCTAAACTCAGTTCCTACGCAGACATTGCTTGCCAAGAATTTAAAATATCCAAATTTCTTTTTTCTAATAGGAAAATCTTCAAACATGACCAAGCTGTAAACCTTCATTGCAACAGTAGTCGCACAAAATTGTAAGTAAAATGTTAATAGAAACTAGAAGTGCATTATATAACTTAGAATTGAACAAATCTCAAATGGAATTCTTATATAAATATGTGGACCACTAATTGTATATTTGTCAATTGGAAAGCATCCAATTGGCTTCAGATAAATTGGAAAGCATCCAATCCAATCAACCATAGTCCCCCATATATTTGTTATATTGCCTGTATTATTTGTCTTTTCTTTATTTCTACCCTAAATTAAAGGACTGCAAGGGTTTAGAATATTTGAATCAGTTAATCATACAGAAACATGGGGCATAGGGTGGACGAGGTTACTCTTGTTCAAGTTAAAAGAATTGACCCACACAAAGAGAATCTATAAATGTAAAACCTCTTAGAATTGAAACAAATGTAAATGCTCCCTTACCATTCAGAAGGCGTACTCGGATATCTTTCAAATTCATAGGATCTAAGTTACTATCATTTTCAGATGGACCATGAGGGTGAACACGTTCACCTTCAATGTCATTTAAGCAAGAAATATATCTCTTCACTGTGGGCCAGTCAGCAGGCCCAAGTTCCGCATCATCTCCAAGTTCCCGAAAAGCCTCTAATGCTTTGTTCAACATTTCATGCTTTGTAAATTCAAGGATACGTCTCTGTTATTACAAGCAACACATGAGGACCAAGACCAGATATAACTTGGGAAGAAAAGGTTTAGCATATAAATAAATACTTTTGTTTAGAAGCAATTTGCAAGTGTTTATTAACAATGAAGCTCTCCTTTGTGTCTCATAATATACATTCAAATGCTTAAAAGTTTAAATAACTATATAATGGTTATAAAGTTATATAGCTATAATGCTATATTATAAAGTGGTATCAAGAATATATGCTGTTAATACCAATAGCTAATACCCTTTCGGACAAAAATTCCATACTTTATTCTTCCTACCATTATTATTATTATTATTATTATTATTATTATTATTATTATACCATATAAAAACAGAAGTAAAGACAGTTTCTTTATGGATTGTATCTCGATAGGTATTTGTCCAATTTCAATTTTTAATAGGTTACTGTTCATAAATTTATACAACTACTAGTTGTTCATATAGTCCATCAATCTTGCTCACTTGTTGCACATTTTTACCCACTACTCACTGTCTCCAGGATTCCATTGTCCATTGTTAATAATATACACCGGTGCCTAATTGAAACATACGGTATGCAACATAGGTCTCTCTCTTTCTCTCTCTCTCAACAAGTTCAATTCCTTTCTTCATTAGCATCCCCACACATTTAGCACATCCAAAAATTCATTAACAGTAACCAAGAAGAATGATATCAGTTCTTAACACATTCTCCTAACCAACAAAGGGTCCACCTTTACTAACTTATTTGGAGGACATCAAATTTTCTTTCAAAGGAAATTAACAGCATTGTTGTTTTTTTAGCCTCTTTGACTAGTTAATTTTGTTCGTTGCTCTTTTCTATTTATACTTTATAGGTTATCGAAATACAGTTGCAAATAGAAGTTCACTACAAAATATGTTGAAAATAGAAGTTTGAGAGTGACCTTAGCAGCTGATAACTTATCCATGTTGAGGAAGCGTAAAACGAACTGTGTGGTTGAACCATTCACTATAAGTGTTAAAAATACAATTCCACCGGTGAAGAAAACAAACTGCACAACAAAAAGAAAAGTTGTCAAACAGTTATAAAGACAATAATATCAACGAATTCTGGGTTGTGCTGACTTTACAAAATCATATAGCGCAGTCATGCATTTGAAATTTGTAAGCGTATTATTAACGAAAATTGCAAAACATACCATAATTCCAGTCTCTGAAGTCAGTTCAACTGATCTGCCACTTGAACGCTAAATCAACAAAAAATTAAATAATTAAAAGAATAAATAACAAAAATATGAACATGAGTATAAATGATGGCCTCATGCACACATTAGCAGACATTTTTCCCTGCTTTCCCCAAAATACATTACAGAGGAAAACAGTTGCTGTGGAATTTGTTCTATCGTATAAAAATATAAGCAAAATAAGATATTTTACTTTATTAGAGGGAATTTCAACTTCTAAAGAGGGTTATGCAGTGGATGAGTAATAAATTCGAAAAAAATAATCTGAACAAAAACAATCCGAAAGAGCCAAGATCAAGGCCTGTTTGTTACAGATCAAAAAAGAAGTGATTTTGACATTTAATAATTTAGAGATTTTGATTAGAAGTAGTAAGTAGTTATTTTTTGTTTGTTTATCATAATCAAAATCATTCTTTTTAATATCTCTCATTTACTGAAAATGATTTTCAAGAAAAGCTACTCAAAACAGCTCTTCCCATTTGAAGTGGTTTTTAGATTTTTTCAGATTCTCATTTTTTGAAAAAGAAGCAACAAACAGATGAAATAGTAATACTCTTAAAAGTGCTATTATTGCAAAAAATGATATTATTATTTTTTTGGAAAAAAGGTAACAAATGGGCTCCCAATTCCTTTTATCCATATTGGAAACCAAGCAGAGTCAATAAGATGCAAAGAAGCTCCAATTCAGATACTCCCTATGCACTAAATATAAGCACAAGTAACTAAAACACCAATTAAGAATATTGGTTAATTTAACTTTCTTGATGTAATCAAAAACCCAAGTGCATTTTCAAAATTTCCCTTTCATTTCATTTAATTTTCTATGGAAACTCGTTTCATGGAAATAAACGCTAATTAAGATTTTTCTTCATTTAACAGCAGCCAGTAATAATTTCTTACTCTACAAACCCTAATATATATATATATATATATATACATGTTCATAAGCTCTACTTAATACGAAAAAAGCAAACTACCATGAAATTTCAATTAATATGAACATATCCAATTTCCTAACCCATACCCCCTTATTATTCCGAATGTACCGAAAGCTGCACCAGACCAGCTAATCTGACTGGTTGAACTATAAAACATTCAAATATTCAGTCCATTTGACCCAAAAAAATCGACTATCAAAATCGATGAGAAAAGGTCAAAAAAAGTGGTAGAAAATTGATTTAAACTGGCCAACTATTTTTTATCTTTGTTACTTTAATTTACATTTAAAAAATATTTAATTTTTAGTCAAATAAAAGTCCAATGACAAATTTTAATGGTCCACTGAATTTTTATTATTAATTTCTTATATTATTGATTGTTTTATCTTATAAAACGTAAAATATAATCATTTTAAGTTAATTTAAATTTTGATTTATCTAAATGTCTTAACATTTTATGTTGATTTGTCATTTAATCATACTAAAAATATATATTCAATCATCACTGGTTCAACTTCGGTTAACCATAGTTAAACCATTGAATTGTGAATTAGTGTCTTCACCAGTTCAATAACAAGCTCGGTTTTTAAAACATTGATTATTCCTGTTCCAAAAACATTTATTTTTTACAATTATCTTTATGCGCTTTGGCTTTGGTTAGTATCATTGCTTTGTTAAACGAGTTTACCTTATTGCCTCTTTTCTTTGTATTTTTCTTACAGTAAAATTTCTTCCTTTCATAAGGAAAAACAAAATCAAATAGTACTTATCTGACTTGTACATAATGACAAGGCGCTACGTAAGTGAAAAATTATACAACACATAAAGGACTATAAATATGCATCTTTAGTCAATAAGTACTTACCTTAACTGATAGTGAAAGTGACAAAGCAACTGCTCCTCGCAATCCTGACCAGACGAGAATAATAGCTTCCTTCCATTCCAAACCATATCCAAAATATCTTAGAAAGGGAAATAATGCCCCAACTACAATGCACCGAGACACTTGAACATATACGTAGAGAAGCAAGAGGTAGACCCACGATGTTCCTACAACAGAATCAATAGTTTGTAGCCACTCCTTTAGACTTAACAAACATAAGTATTTTAACAAGAAAAGAGAAAAGCAACAGAGACCAATTTCAATGGTGAATTTAAATTCTTTAAAACATGAGAAGATTTGTGCAAGAGCTCTTTCTTCTCATGCAAAGTAACACGAGGACGGCAGCAAGAGCGACACAATGGACGACGTCTAAGTGACTTAAAGCAAAAAGGTAACAATTTAACTAATTTCTTTCTCTTTCAATCTGTATTGAACAGTCAATTCCTCCTTATATGAGTAAGAGATGATACAAACTATGGAATACATCTTCCTTAAGATTCATCAGCACAAACATACATGCAAATTCCCTCAGTTTATTAACTAGCAATATTGTCATGTATTAGCATTTAATATACTTCATGGTATGGTTTAGCTGAACTGAATGAAACCAAAGAATATTATTCATGGCATATTGAACAAAGAAGAGAATTTAAAAAGTGACTGAAGAGAATACTACCATGAGAAAAAACAATCTGGTCACTAAGTATTCCTTCAGTAATAACAACTCCACTGCAAAACAAAGATAAGAAAATATTAATGAAAGTAATATACTAGTAAGAATGTGTTACTGACTTACTGCAGCTCACAACTATGTTCAGCCAGCAAAACATAATTGTTAATCAATCCAAATGGCATTAGCATTTAACTGTTTCAGAAGTCATATCAATTGCATTATGATTAAATATTCCACCTAAGCTCTTACCTCAAAATGAAAATTAATGTATTAGCAATATAAGCAATCATTTCCCTGCAGAAAAAAACGTGATTAGAACTTATTTGACAACTAAATATAAATATGGAGAAAATGATTGAATCTAGCATGACAAAACTAAGGTATGACCTTTGTTGCAGCCACAGGCATAGGCACACCTGTTTGAAATAAAAATATTAACTTATTTTCCTATATAATTTTTATTTTTATTTTGATCACTTAGATTTAAAATTTTGCACCTAGACCCCTCAACTCTTTCAACTTTGACAGTTAGACAAAGAGTAAGCTCTTAATTTAGTTCATGAACCTACACCTCTCTCCTACTTGATCCATGAAGTATATACAAATAATATGTTTAGTCCCGAAAGTTTGTGAAATCTTCAAATTAGTTTCTAAATTTTAAGAAATATGTCTTTTTAGTCTCTATAAGGGGCAACCTATAAAAATATAGGAAGTAACTTGACGCATGTCACAAACTTTAGGGACTACTTAATATATTCATATACTTTAAAGGCTAAATAGGAGATGGAGTGTAAGCTTAAATCGGGGATTTTCTCTTAAATAAATTTGCAAGTAAATAATTAGGTTTCTTAATTTCAGTGAATCAAACTAGGACATTTGAAAAGGAAATTTACTAAAATCCAGTGAATCAACAATCTTGATAGTGAAAAATGTGTCTTCGTTTTCTACGAAGAACTTAAGGTTTCTTTAACTAACGGATCCATAATTTTTTTTTCCTGTGGGGGCAACGCTCATATATGTAAAGCTGCAGGGGTACTCGGGTAATATCATGGAATATATAATATATGTTAAGGAAGCAAATATATATAATACTGAGTTTAGGAACTCCAAAACGTCCCTAACCTGCATTCTTCACTCTGTTCTTTTATCACCACATAAAGTGAGTTGAAAAATAAAGAGAAAAAATATTTGCCCATAGAATGAATCGAATTCATATGGACAAGGGATAGGTAAAAAGCATACCAAAAGTGATGTAAGCTTTGTTGACTTTCACCCTTGAAAGCTGTCCTTGCGAATGCTGAATAGAACCTGTAGAAAGACTTTAATACCCGAATTTCCAAGATGTGGTATAGGAATTATGTACTAAAGCTCAACTTACATTCCCAATGACATCACGGTCAAAACACCAGAAACATCCGCACTCTCTTGAGCCTATAAAAGATTTTGGCCATCAATTTCTCCACATTCAAGAACGGATGTAATTCAAAATAGCACCACAAACAAAAACCAATTATGATGATATGATTTCAACATATACAATCTCTTATCTTACTGAAAGATGCATCCAACAAAGTAGTGTATATAAAACTTATGTGTTGTGATTAATTATTCATAGGACAAACATAATCTCTCAAATTTTGAAAAGATAGACCCAAATTTGAGAGCAACTTACAGTGTAGTAAGCAATGTAGCTAACAGCAAGTGTTAGGGAAATCTCAATCACTGTATCATTAAAAATAAACCCAAGCCACAAAACAGATGCTATCCCAAAAGCAAGACCGATTCCTACACTGGACCGAGCAAAGTGTAACATAAGCAAAGATAACTTATGCCATTAGGCAACAGAGAAGTGGGTGAAACCTACGCTCCAAGTGAAACTTGTGCTAGAAATTTGATTATGGCAACCCAGTTGAAGGTCTCTCCAAGAACCATCCGATAGAAAAGGGTATAAACCACAATAGCCGTCCTGGACGAGAATAAAGATTAAGCATTTTAGTAAACAAACGAAAAGACATTTAAAAGAACCATCACATGCAGAAATAGTCACCCATTCTAAATGTTGAAGGCTTTAAGCTACTTCCAACGACCTAGATTTATTAGCAAACATGAAAATTCATTTGAAGGGTAGACAAGACAGTCATTAAAATAAGAGCCAAGGGATCAAAAGTAAAATACCCATCATTCATCAAGGATTCCCCTTCAATTATTGTGCTTAGTTTTTTGCTGGCACCAAGCTCTTTCAACAAGGCCACAACCGCAACAGGATCAGTTGCACTAAGAAGTCCCCCAAGCAACAGTGACGTTTTCCAACTCCAGTTATATGGAAAAGTAAGCTATATTATGACAAATGAGTATTAACCATATGGTAAGAATGATGAATTCAAACACATTCGTTCTCATACCTTCAAAACAGTTCCAAGAAAAGCGGTTGAAAGCACAACACCTGGACCAGCTAGTAAGAGCATTTGCGCAATACACCTCTGCATCCAATCAAAAACAAAATGAGAATGGTGCATTCTGTGAGTTGTGATGCAATATCAGACATTTTACAAGTAAACAACTAATGACTTGCATCATCATAATTGAAACATCAAGTTTGATCCCTGTTTAGCAGGGTTGAATTCAAGATACTTTTGATTGTGTTGCTCTAGTTTCGTCATTTATCATTTGCAACAACTAATAACACTGTGAGAAAGAGCTATTAGTCTCATATCGTACATTAAATATTTCTAAGTTCTTGATTTTTGATTTAGAATTCTCAATTTTTAGGTTAATTTTCAACTTGGTCTCTTTTAGTATATGTTTATTTCACTTTGGCCAGAATTCGTTGGGCGTTGGATTATTTTGTTTGATTTTTCCATTATTTAGGATTTTCAGTTATGAATATTTGGTGTGTTTGAAGGTGAAATACCAAGGAGGAACTCCAAGACAGGGCGGCCCAAGCCCTTGTTTTAGGCCTCTAAATAAAATCCAATTTTTTGTTTGTAATTAGTCCTAAAAAATTAACTATATACAAAAGGAAGTTAGAAAAATATCTCAAACGTATATTACAATTACATTATTATGATTTTAAAAAATATATAAATGTTGTTTATACAAAATTTTATTTTTAACATCCATGAGTAACTAAAGTATTTTTAATTTTTTTTTGTAAAACCTATATGTTTTTTATCAAAAGATTTTCTCATTTAAGACAACTCATTTACACACAAAAAAAGGCCTCACCTAAAAGTTTGGTTTAGACCAACAATTGCGTTGGGCCGGCCTTGTTCCAAGACGCAAGAAAATAAATGCTATTTAGGGAAACTTTTGGTGTCAAACCTGTTGTGGGCATAAATTTTGCTTAAGAAGAAGAATTAGCATGATTCCAATGGATGAGGTGAGCCAAGAGATAAACAGACCTTTCTGCAGTATTGTGAGCATAACTTTTTCTAGAGTAGAGACCTTAGTTGAAGACATTAGACCCCAGTTCATGCATATTGACGATGGAAGTCATGTGATGCAATCTGGAAGCAGCAAGGATGCCACGATGCCCTAGTACTAAAGAAGAACTTTGTATTGACATTGCAACTTTACAAAGGTATTATTGAGAAATTTTAATGAGTTTAATAACTATACAGTGGCCATGTAAAAAAGTCTTGCAAAGACGTCCAATCATAATCATATAATCATAATTCAAAACAATACAAAGTTGTTATATTTTTTTTTTGAGATTATATGATTCCTAAAATATCTATATAGTGAGATATGATTGGACATCTTTGTAAAACTTTTTACATTGTCACTGCATAGAAATTAAATCAATATTTAATTAGTTTTGATTTTCTCTTGCTTTTTTTGAAATTATATATATTAGAGGATAAAAATTCCTCTATTTTTTACTAAAAAATAAGTTAGGGCTTCATGTTATTTAGATAGAAAATAAACGAACACTAAAGTTTTCAAGTTACACTAGAAAAGGCATCAAAGCATACAAAAATTCCCTATAACTATAAGTGGGCAAGAGTAGGGATGCCAACGGGGAGGAGTAGACAAAGCTAGTAACCCCCCATTACCCGCCCCATCAAACAAAGGTCCGTCTCCTGCCCACCCCAAGACCACATGTCACCGTTAAGCGGGCATCCATACATTTTATGGGTATCAATAGTAGTGTTGTGAGAACTAGACCGAACCGATCAGTTCAATCGAGACCGGCCAGTCTGACAATTAGTTCAACCTCAATTGGACCAGTCTGGTTGAACAGACCAGAATTGAATTGAACCGCGATTGAAACTCTTTGAGCCGCAATTGAATCAGGTTGAACCGTCCAAAATGAATTTTTTTGGTATTTTATTTACTTTTCCCTCAAAATTCAATACTTTTTTAG
The DNA here is from genome assembly GCA_963573325.1 of Astragalus glycyphyllos. Taxonomy (NCBI): domain Eukaryota; kingdom Viridiplantae; phylum Streptophyta; class Magnoliopsida; order Fabales; family Fabaceae; genus Astragalus; species Astragalus glycyphyllos. The sequence goes on from OY754310.1 coordinate 75,097,280, forward strand.
GCAAAAATGCACCAGGGATCCTTTAAGTTATTTACGTGTAACGAATTGGTCCATTAAACTTTTTGTGTACCACTTAGGTCCTTTAAGTTACGTAACGTGTACACCGTTAATCCTTTTTTTATTTTCCATTCCAAACAAGCCCACATGGCATTAACGGTGGTGACATGTCTGTCACGGAGACGGTGTGGCTTCCTAGGTGATCATTTTCTTCCCCCAATTTCATCTTCTTCCTATTCTCTTCTCATGAACCCTAAAATTCATATTTTTTTCAATTGAACAAATTGCAAGGCATTGTTGCTGTTGCCGCAATATCACAACACCAAACATAAAAAACCCTAAAATTTACTCTGTCAATCAACTAGGCAAATTTCATTGAAAGCCATTGTGAGAAGAAGAATGAGTCGGAGAGAAGTGAACCGAGTGATGAAAGCATTTCATTTCACCATGTGGAGTTAGATTCTGCATGACACATTGCATTGCACATTAAAACAAAGAGGTATTTTATATCATCCACACAGAAAACGAAGAGAAAGATAACAACTTGCAGGTCAGTTCTGTTTTGTATTTGTTATCCAAAAATAACACAAAGGGACAAAAAGTCGCAAGAAATAAAAAATATGGAGAAAAATACCAAAAAAAACTAATTGTCTTAACCTCCCACTAGAGAAATAGGAACACAAACTACTAGATTGTACCGTAACTTCCATTCCATTACATAGTAAAAGCTAATTTAAAACCCATAAAAAACACTGAAACAGGTTCCTTGTCCCTAACGTTCTCTCTTTGTATTGTAACGGACATAGAGGCTAGCAACGAGTTTTTGCAAGGGAATTGAACAAATTGGAAGAAGATGAAGTTAGAGTTCATGAAAATTGGAAGAACGTGAAATTAGGAATAATGAGAAGAGGAAGAAGATGAAGATGGGAAAGAAGATGAATAGTAATTTTTTTAATGGGAAAAAGACTACATGGAAAAATGAATAAATACGAAAGATGAAATTGAAAGCCAAGTCAGCCCTGTTTAGGCCATATCATATCTGTAACAGCCATGTAAGCATTTTTTAAACGAAAATGGTAAAAAAGGTCAACGACACACGTTATAGGAGTTAAAGGACCTATGTGGTACAAAAGGAACTTAAAGGACCAATTCATTACAATTAAATAACTTAACAAATCAAATGGGCCCATACACAAACCTGTAAGAGTGTGCCAATGCGAGCAGACATATGCGACCATAATAGTATGACACCATCACTTTATAACTCAAATAGAACTGAGCAAAACTATCATAGAAAAATCCAAGAAAAGAAACCTTAATTTGGTGAATTTCCATCGAGAATGAGCTTTCGAAAAGGAGAGCGGGAAGAAAAATAGCTAACAGGAGTTCTGGATCAATCTCTGACCCTGCATATTAAAATAGAAATCACTTCAATAATTTTAAACAAGAATAAGTGATGATCAAAGCTCCTTAAGTTGAAATATTTTCTAAAAGACAGTCTATAATCATAATCCACAGCTGTACAATGAAAAAAAGCCTTCTTTTCTTTTTTGGTAAGTACATAATATTCAAAATAACTAGAATAAAATTAGAACTTACAAAGACGAATTCCATCCCCAATCCTTCCCAGCTGATGATTAGTGCCAAATTCTGTTTAAAAAACCATCATTAACTAGTCAAGCTGTTAAGTAAAAACTGAAAAGTAAGAATATTCTATAATTAGTAAAATATTCTATCTTTGAGGAACCAAGGAAACACCAATGTCTTGAGAAAATTTTCCATTGCCAGGATTTGAACTGTGAACACACAATTTTCCAACGACAGGAAAGTTCTCAGAGATCCAAGTGACCTCTAACATGGCAAAGAATGAAGAAAAATTATAAACAGAAATGATGATAACATGGAATCAGTTTAATACTTCTAGAAATCAGAAATCTAAAGAAAAATATTGGTGGCACTTTCTAACTCTTTCAAGTCTCCGTGAGAATGCCATCAACCCAGGTTAAATACATATTATCAACGGACGTGCTATGCTAGATAGTTATGGATATAACTAGTTGAAACTATATTTTTTTTGGTACAATAAAGAAAAGAAAGGAAAAAAAATAGTTGAAACTATAACGATTACAAATTACAAAATGACTCTCCGAAGATAATATGGTCAAAATTGGACTTACAAAATCATCAAAATGATTCTGCCAGTTAAGACGACTTCATGCATCTGTCACCTCTCAAGCAAACTAGCAGTACATCTTAGTTTATGTCCACAGTAAAATTTCCTGTTATCCATTTTTTCCTTTTTTTTAATCTGAAAATTGAATCAGAATATATCATGTATTGATATGTTTTATGTGTGTCCATGGTTGGAACTTGAAATCCTTTCAATTAAACAGTTTCAGAAGAAAACTTTCTATAAACACACAGAAGAAGACCCTCTTAGCCTTTGCATGCAAGAACTACATACAAAAACAAAATGAATAAAGCATAATAAAAGAAACTAAGACTTGGATTTTCTAAAAAGAAAAGCAGTAAATAAACAAAATATGAAATTTCCATTGCAAAATACTTATATCCCCTTTTTATTAAACAAACTATTACTAAAACGAGAAAACAGTAAACCACTAGAAGCCTTTTCAAACTCAAAAACAAAATGTTTGATCTCAACTCTCATCCTTACAGAGCAAGTCAACTTAACCACTAGAAAAGCCTTTTCAAACTCAAAAATCTCATTCACCTAACCTTATGCCTCAATTTCAAATCTGATCATCATAAAACCTAACCTAGCGAGAGAGATCTAAGGTTAATTAATAAATCAAACTCAATAAAAAATAAAAGAGGGGGAAAAGAAGAAGCGAACCAATTGATCCAAGTGCAATGCCAAGGATGAGTAAGGCAACAGTGTAAGGAACTCTGGTTCCACGCAAAAGGTGTCTGCAAGCAATCCCTAAAGCTAAACTGAGACCAAAGAAGATTACTGCATCTGATGGATTGGTTTTCTCCTCTGAAGGAGAAGGATTAGAAGCAGAAGCAGAAACTGAAAGGGAAAAAGAAAGCGTTTCTTGTTCGTTCATAATTCTGTAAGGTACCAGTGATTCCGTCAACACGGCCATTCGAACCGATGCAAGATTCACAGAGTGAGTGAGTGATGTTAAACAAGAGAAAATGCTCGAATTCGTTGACTAAACTATTATTTAACACTGCACTTAATCACTTAAATTAATCAATTCAAACAATTTATATTTTTCCTTTGAAAAATTTTATTTAAATAAATTCGGTCCAATTTCTGTTTGGTAAAATTTGCCTCATAATGATTTGGAACGCATAACTCAACTGGTAAATGCTGAAATTGTTTATAAAACAAAACAATTGTCTCATAATAAAGTTATGCATAAAACTCTTCTCATAATATACGTTCCATGTATATATTTTCATTGAACTTTTTGAGTTAGGCATTACTCTTTTTTGGTTACATTTTATATAACAAAACATTATGCGTATATTTGGCTATGCAGTTAGTTGTCGCTCTTCGGTGTAACCCAGCATGCCTACTGTTTGTCTGGGATTCGCAAAGACATTGTAGGTAGTCTATGAATCATTCTTCAAACTCCATCCATCAAAATGAGATATGAGTAAAAAATGTATAGCAGGAAATTGATCCAGTTTGATTTAATAAACATAAAAATCAAACAATGCACATGACATACATGTTACTTGCTCCAATGTTTTTGTCAGTTTTTCTATTAACTATTATTATTATTATTATTTTATTTTTTGACATTATTATTATTATTATTATTTACAAAGAAATACATTGGATGAGATGGTGTGGGTCTTTTCTAGCTTAATCAATGTTCTGGGTTCGAATCCAGTCCTGGGAATGCAGCAGCGTAAAATCTCTTAAGGGAGAGCTTTATCGCCCATTGTAGATGTATCCGGCAGGATTAGTAGTTTCTGCAGTGGCACACAGAGGATCTCCATTCAGAAAAAGAAAAAAAACTAATAGGAACTTCAACCATGTAACATAATTTAGGTTTGTAGTGACTTTTTGTGGCCTTATTTGACAAAATCATGTGTGCTCTCATCGTCTTTCAACCTTGGCAACTACACAACCTTTGTTTCTAAATTATATACATGCTCATCATCGAATTGGATTATGCAAGTGTGTCGAGAGAACATTGGAGATGAGACAGAGTCACAGAACTATGCTCCATCTAATGTGTTTCTCAGAAGTTCGCGGTCAAACGAATAAGTGATTAAATAATGTATCATATTAGGATACACATCTCAAATTAGGCATATAGTTCAACCTTACACAAACATCAAAAAATTGAGAGATTAAATTGAATAAAGTTTAAAAATGTCAAGAAGCAACTAAGAATATTGAATATGCAAGAACTAAACTGAGGTTCCAAAATACAAAGCCACCTTACTCACTAATTCATGTTTCTAAAATTTAGGTTCCAAAATAAAACAAAAAGGAAACAATTCATGGTTTAGCTTTTTTTTCCACTTCTACGCACGCGTTTTTTTTTATTAACTTTTGAAGTTGTATTTTCAAGACATTTTGGAAAATAAATTTTGAACTACATGATCACTTTAAGTTTAGTAATTATTTGTGAGAATAACTTTTGAAACAAAATGATCGAAAACTTAGTCTTGCGTATTATTAAAAAATGTGTTTATTTGGGTGTCAAAAAAAATGTGTATATTTGTGAGATTCCGAGAAATTACTCTAAGGTAATTACATATAGCTTTTTTTTTTGGTATAATAATTACATATAGCTTTTATTTCCATTGGATTATTTTTTCCACTCTCCTTGAGAAGAAAACATTGGAATATAGAATTTATTTATTTTCTAGGAACTTTTTATATCTAGGGATAAAATTAGAACCTTGTTTCAATTTTCAAACATAGAAATAAATATCTCTCAATATTCTAGGAATATTCTTGAAAGAAAGACACACATAGATGTGAGTTTTTTTACACAACAGTAAACTTGTTTTCGAAGATGTCTGGATCCTTGTTTCTGGATTGTTTGTAAACACACCAAAAAAGCAAGTTTCATGAAGGAGAGGAACTAAGAACTGGGGATGGGCTTGAAGTGGCTGACCATGTATTTGGATAGGGAATGATGCGGAGAGGAAGGATGGTCACTGGTGGAGAATGGTGGGGAGGGAAGATGATGGTGTTTGGGGTTTTTAGGGGTAGGGGCATATAGGTCATCTTACTTCAAATTGGTAGGTGTAGAATTAAAATGGAAGAGCTTTCTTTTTATCGTATTATTGGTGTGCAGTAACCACCGACTTTGTCGATGACTAATTACGTCATAGAACCTTGTTGACCAGGTATTTATTTGGTTTTGTCGGTCCGCGTAGTTCTCTCCTCTCAATAGAATTTTTACCACACTCAAGACTCCAACTTGAGACCTTGGAATGAAATTTGAATCCAATTAATACTCGGACCAATCCTTGTTGGTCTTAAAATTAGGCGATTTTTTTTATTTTGTGATAAAACACATAAACTTTTGATGCGAATTAGTTTGTTTTTGAGTATTTTAGGGTTCGAAAAAATTTAGGCGTTCAATTACCCGAAGTTCTTTTCTCAATAACCGATTTTGACCAAAAAAAATGTATTTTCATGATAAATTTTTTTTGACAAAGTATTTTCATGATAAAATATGTAAAGTGTGACTAATAGGGACCAAATTGAAAAAAAAATTATTTTTAAGCAAAATTGCATTGGGAGTCCTTTAAGTTTATTTAAAATTTCATATTCGCCTTTTAAGTCTTTTTGTCATTCAAGTCATTTATGTCTCCGTTTATGTTTCAAATTCGTCCTCCATTTTTCATTAAGTTTCAGATTAGTCCTTTATGTTTCTGTTTGTGTTAAATTGGTCCTTGTAAACAGAACACCTGAAGGACTTATTTGAAACATAAACAAAAACACAAAGAACCAATTTGACATGTGTTCTGTACCTTGTTGTCTTTTCAGGTTAATCAGAGTCTGCAGTTTATAAGGCTCTTGCCGGGTTGGATCTTCATGTGTTTTGAGTGAGAGGGGGTACCTGCAAAGACACCCTGATGCTCAAGTCAGTAGAGAATCATGGAGTATGCAGGCTAGAGGGTAAAATGCATACATTTTGTGGCTATGCGAGCCAGTATTTATAGAGATCCTTGCTAGCTCTGAGCCATTGGGTCGTTTTGGTGAATCTGAGACGTCGAGGCTTAACGAATCGGGCCTTGGATGTGGATCCAAGCGATTGGGCTGGCCTATGTCTTATTAGGCGCATGGACCTTATGGACCAATATGAAATGCAAGGTCATGGGCATGGATCCTAGTCATTGGGCTGATCCGGGTCCACTTCGCTTAGTGGGCCTCGTGGCCCGGTCTAGAACAACATGGATTACTAGCTTTGAATTTAAATGGAAGCATGGAGAACCAGTTTGACATGAATTTTCCATCCCATGTTCTGTAAGCCTATTGTCGAGGTTAATGGAACATGGTTGTATGGAAGGAGGTAGAAAGGGACTCTACTCCTGGCAGTTTGTCAAGATGGGGACAACCATGCTTTTCCTCTGGTCTTCGCCATCATGGAGAGTGAGACAGGGGTGGATGTAGCTCTTTGCTCAAACACTTTTGAAGACAAGTGACACCCAACCTGAATTTTGTTTGACTTCACATAGACACGAATTAATTAAGATTGTCTATCTGCAATCAAAAAATGGATGGCTAGAACCTCCATCAGGGCATGTTTCGACATTCGACACATTGCACAGACCTTCATGCAGAGATGAAGAAAATTGTGATCAACATGAACAGTATTTAATCCACGCTAGATTTAAGTGATTTTCTTTACTTTTATTTTCATAAATACTGACAAAGTTGAAATTGTTGGTTCTTTGCAACAAATCTAAATACTATAAAGATGTGGCTTATGTCAAAAAGAGGATCACGCCAAGAAAAACTTTCTAAACAAGAATGACATTAACAGTTCATTCTTTACAACAGTTATAATTTGATCATAAAAAAAAAGTTAATGAAAACTTTACTTGTTTTTTTTTTCCAATTTTGGTTCCTATTAGCGTTGCCGCTTACATACTTTTTCACAAAATTAATTTTTTAGCCTAAATCGGTTATGGAGAAAAAGATTGTGTATATGAACACCTAAAGTTTTTTACAAACTTAAAGCACTTCAAAACACACTAATTAACGTTGTGGTTTACTTATTGAAATTTATTTTTTTCGACCTCATATTTGAATACCCAAAACTTTTACCAAACCATAAAATACTCAAAAACAGACAGAGTAATATTAAAATAAGAGAATAAACATACATCATTGTTAGTAGCTCTTTAAAAGTGAAATAGCTTACCTTACAAAAATTCAAAAAAGAAATTCTTCCATCATGCCTAGAGCAAAATCAAAGAATAATAGCCACACTTGTTTAAAAAGTGTAGCATTTAGGAAAATAATGTTACACCCGTGGTAGTATTTTTTTGTGGTTGTTAGAAAAAAAACTCCCAAGGCTGGCGAAAAGATACCGTGGGTGGTGAATCGCAATGTACAAACAAATAATCACAATGTATTCTTCACCTCTTACCCCTCAGGGCTGGCGAAAAGATAGCGTACGTGGTGAATCAATCCTCACAATAATATCTTCTTCAACAGCAGAATCATCATCACTTGAGTCATCTTCTACTACATGATGCTTTCTTCGTTCTGTGCTTTGTGAAGGGATATTTGTAACATGTTGTGCGAACTTCTTCACTCCAATGTCCTTTTTGCCAGTTACTGCCCCTTCTGATTTCACTGAAACAAGTGGACGACGGTCTTCATGTGATGCAATGGTTGGATATGACAAACTTTGAGGTGATGGTCTAACACGATTGGTTGACAAACGTCTACTCTGGCGAGGGATGTCCACCTTCAAAATGACAATATAGTTAATGAAATAAAGCTAGAAGTACACTGTAGATACACGGCATTAAATGTGCAAATTAATTATCATTTGATTGCTTACTGAGTTTCAGGCTACCGTTCGCTTTAGGGGCGGGAATGTAAAGATAGAAGCTTGATTGTTATTTAGCTTTGCATATATTAAGCTGAGTAATCTCCTGTGTAAGCCTAGGTAATCCACAAGGGTGATAGAGCTCTCAGTTGATGAGAAATCCGCGTTATAGGTAATTTCACATTAGCAACTTTGACATGCTAGGCAACTCAAATTATGATAACTAAAACACTGCTTGTATATGAACCGTGCTAGACAAGATTCAAAGTTTGAGTGCCTAGTGAACATTGAACCATCTACTATTTGGGGAATATATCCATAACTAAAGCTTTTAGGACGACGAATTTCAGCAAGAGAAATAAAAAATGTGAAATCTCCTTTGAAAACTCGGCCAAAGCTACATTCTTTGGAGTGTGGAATTTGTGAAATTTAGATGAAAAAATCTACAATGAAACTAACGTTATTCTATACTGACATACCATGCTCCCGTAAATGCTGAGCTGCATTGCCCTTGCGGACAAACTAGTGGTTTTTTGTTCAGAGCTCTGCTTATGGTGCTTCTGCGTGTAGAAATATCCTGGCCAACTCATAAGACCACTATGCTCTCTATGGAAATATTTATGGGGATGATCCACGGCGTGTGATAACTGTGAACTTGACCTTCTAACAAGAACAACATCAGGCTCAAATGCAGTAATGTCAAAAACGATTACCCTTGCTCTAGTTTCAACCAGATAACAAGATCCATGATGAATAAAACTAGCTTCCTTAGTACCTGGTATAACTGAATGTAAAAGATTGAGCATAATTTTCGTCCATAAATGTACTGAAACAGAAAAAGTGGGGCGGGGAATGGCAACTAGCCAAGGAAAAGCACAATGATCCAATGTAAATATTTATTACAAGCAGAATTAACCTTTGACAGATGGAGTAAAAGTTACAAATGAGTGAATTGACACTTTATAAACATTTAGAAAATCACTTGAAAAAGAAAGATTCTGTAAAACAGAATATTATATTATTTCTGATAATTTGAAAGTACAGACTAATACTTATATGCACTACAAGATAAATTCTGAGTAAATAATTAAATATTCAATTTGGTCTCTAAAATTGTAAGACCATATAAACTTAGCCCTCACATTATCAGTATTTCCAAATGATCTCTAGAATTGCAAAAAGTTAATTTGGTTCCTACATTTATTTGGATCCTCTGGCAAATGCATCCCGAATATTATTCAGTTAGTTTTAAATGCATCTCTGAGACTACCAATTTATCTTCATTATAGTTCATACAAATACCATGTCTACTGATTTATTTTCATTATAGTCCATACAAACACCATGTTAGTATAGTAAAGAACATCTCAATTTTTGTTAACGGAAATGGAATGAAAGTAAGAAAAAAAACAGGTAACACTACTAACAGTAAAAAACTTGATGGATAAATTTGAGGAAAATAAAACTTAAAAGGACTAATCCTAAATTTAAAAATAAATTGATGTGTTACTTTTCTGCCATCAGAAGTGTTAGTTTTCTGCTACCTAACCAGCTGTCGTAATGGATACTCAGAAAAAGACTATTAGACAGCGAATCATATTTGAGACCATCAAATTTAAGTTCATATACCTGACTCTGACAAATTTTGGAAGCTTCGACTCCCATGTGAAGGAAGCAGGGCTGCTGGTGCTGTTGCCAGCTCTTGAAAACCTTGCGTTTTGACATATCCTTCTAGCAAGAAGGCAACAGAATGACAAGTGAGTTCTATTGTTTCCCCTCTTATGTATATGGTTATTTCCGATCTTTCAGCAATAAGAGCTCTTAAATCTTGCATAGTTAGTTTCTCAAATATCTGGGGAAGCAATAGTCTCGAAAGAAAAATGGCACTTTCCTGCAGATGATAAACGTGTTGTACGGCAATGACCAAAACATATTCATTATAACTGAGAGTAATTATGCAATCTAACATTTGTCTTATGTTTGATGTAATTTACATTCTACAGCATCAAATATAAACAGCAAAACAAATCTTTATGAACTATGATATCCTCAATAAACAGCACTTCTTAAAGATGCATGTTTCAAAATAAAAAATTTAATCGCTGCTGAGCTGCAGAGAGTTATGAAATACATACTGATGGATACCAACAACAGAGAATAGAACTGAGAATAGATCTTTGTATTATTTACACAATTCTGAGGGTCTCTCAGAATTGGTATAGATGGAATTACAAAGAAATAGTGAAATGTTGAATTACAGAGAACTTCTCAACAGAGTGTTGAGCCTAGTCCCAATTCCCAGTCCAAAACCAGCCTAAACCCACAGCTACTGATTCCCCCCCTTATATGCATTCTCTCCCTTCTAACTGACCAGAACATTCCCACTCTCCCTACGTGACTACTGCCAACGTGGCAGTAGTTTGTTACATTAGAATAGTGGAAAACTTTAATGATTTTACCCTTCTGCCCTTCATTACAAAATATCTGTATTAACCCCATTTTATCCTTTTGTCCTTCATTAATGAGGTCCGCATCACATACACAATGCATGCTGGAATTTTAGAATGCAGTGACAAGAGCCATCAGAAGCCACTAATGTTAAAAAACAGTAGTGACAATAATGATTTATTTATGTTGGCCTAGATTGCATGGGTATGGTCGTGTACGGTACCGGTACCGAGTGTGGGTACTAGTACATGATACGTGTTTTTCAAAAAAATTAAGGTAAAAGGTAGAAAACACAGATAAAAATATCAGAAAAACTTATTTATTTAGCTGAAAATAGAGAAATAATGTATAATTTAATAGGAACAGTTTCACTATCATAAAAAAATGAATCGAACTTTTTACTATACGACAAACATATATTCATATATCGGACCACAAATGCAGACTGATAAGTACCCACGAGTATCTAGTGAGCATCGGTACCAGGTACGAGTACGGTACAGGTGCAGCTCTAATTTTGAAGTATCCGTGCTTTGGAGATGTTGGTTATACCTGCCACAGGAAGTCTTCCACTAAAGGGTCAGATTTGAGACACGAAATTATCTTCTCAGCTTCAACAAAAAGACATTGTACGATGGAATCTGTGACAACCTCACAGATATATGGCCTTCCAGTCAGCACTTCATAAAGACCCAATGTACTACCATGCGTAAAAGTTGGATAAAGAGGGTTCTTGCTTTTTATCATCTTGCTTTCCCACTGGAAAAACAGCAATTTTTAAATCTTTAGTGCGCACAATCAGAAAATATATGTTAAGCTTGATAATGAGAGAATTTAATACCTTAACCACTCCATTAGAAATTAACCAAATACCATCTGATTTGGAACCTTCCTTGTAAAGTGTCAAACCACGAAGTTTCATTATTTCGTTAGAATGGCTTACAAGTGGTTCACGAACAGAAGATGGCAGAGCACCCAACATCGGATGTAAATTACTTATTTTAGGAAGCTTAACTAGAGGAGGATTTCTACGTAATTTCTTCAAATCAGTCTGAAAAATAAATGAGTCAATTAATAGACAAACAACCAATTATAATACACAGAAAGTGAACCATCAGACAAACGATAAACAGTGAGAATGAACATCACCCACAGAACAGTCAGCCATCTGATCAGACAAGATACCTGGACAGCATCATGAAGATGTAGCATCTCTTTCCTTCCAATATCCCAGCCTTCATAAGGTCTTCAACATAATCAATTAAATGATTTAGAGAATAAATATATGTAGAGAATATGTAGAGAATAAATATAAATGATGCTAAATATAATAAAAAATGTTTCATCTGACAAACACAATATAAGAAAGTAAGAAACAAAAAACTAACAAGAATATAGTGTGCCGTGTGAGAACATACAATTAGACATACCATACATTTTAAATAATAAAAGAGGCATAAGTACAGTATCAGGAGCTAGGAAGCATTGGACCATATAAATGTCGAATTTTGAAGCGCCCAAGGAGTATCTAAAAATGAAAAATATAGCAACATTGCTAAGCCCTACTCAACAACATTGTTCAGGTGATAGGTGTGAGGGCATATGAGGCGGTGAGTGATGCCAAGATTGGCTAGGTGTTGAGTGAAAGGCCTAAACTCCCCACCCTAATCAGATTACACTAATCTGATTTTGCCTTAAAAAATATATCCAAGCATAACGACAGGAGGTATCAATGAAAGAGATATAGCATTTGTATCCCATGGAAGAGACTATGGGGGATGGACCCCACAGCTCATAGAAAACAAGCTCCATGGGTAAACAGTAGTTGACAAGGTAGAGGGCTATCTATACAACTTTCCCACACAACATGTTATACAAAAGTCTTGTTTTTGAGATGGATGAATTACAAAGTTTAAGAACATTGTTGAGAACTTAAAAATGAGGATGGCCTAGCCTATTGTGCCACAGGGGAAAAAATGACTCTGTGTGAGTATACGTTCTATTATGAGTTCAGAATTCAGATATCCATAGAGAGAAAGAGAGGGAAGTCAGTAATTGTGACTCTGTTGTATTGACTTAACTGATTCTGTTACAATGGAGTGCAGTGTTTATATACACTACACTATGACACAGTTCAGTGTAACTGACTACTAACTGAAGTGCTGATTCAGCACAACAGAAACTAACACAATGAATAATACACATTACATATAATAGAACGTATAATCACACAGTAAGAAAGGAACGCAAAAGGTTTTACTGGTGAGATCTAAGACAACGGTGATGGCACACCATTGTTGACAGCGAGAAGGCCGTGTTTCATGACGAAAAATGATCATGAGACACGTTACTGGCTTCCGAAGCTCTGATATACCATGTATAAGCAAGATAAAGAGAGAATTTGCATTGAATGAAGTTCTTGAATTGATTCCAGAATTTGAGAACTCGGTATTTATACACTGGCAGTTTATGAACTGCTCTAACAGAATGATGACTCAGTAGTAACATATAGTTAAGATGGCACAGGAATACAGGTGTCATACTAACTGCTAACTAAGCTTCTAGCTAATTCTCTATTACTGGTGGTTGGCGGCAGAGATGGGGACAAGAGGTGACAGCAAACACAGTAAGGCAACAGACGCAACAAAGAAGGGCAGCCAGAAATAGAAGAGATCATGCCGAAGAAAGGAAGACGGTGGTGGAGAGCGGAAACCACTATAAAGGTGACTTTAGTGGCAACTGACGATAGGGGAAGGTGGTGGACCAAACAGGTCACGAAGGATTGTAGCATTCTGATACCATGTTATTTTGTGATTTCTATGTCTATCTAAATCAGACCACACTAGGCTGTATTTGTAATAAGATTACAATAAATACAATAAATGATAATTGCTAATTCTAATCCTAATTGATATGGTTTTAATTCTAATTGACATGTACAACTAAGGATGATTTGTACATGACTAGGGTTCAAACATTAACTTTTCATATATTTTAAATCTACATGCTATGTTAAGGTTTCTGCTTTATAACCTGGTGTTAAAGGTTACATATATTAATTGAATGGATTGAATGATTTTTCTGAGTTGGAATGATGATTTGAGAAAATCCACCTTACCCACCCCCCTCCCACTCTTGGTTGATGGCTGCTTTGACTGACAATATACTAAAAAGTTAAGTTAACAGGGCTATTAGGGATAGAAAACAAAATGGGAAAAAAGGAAAAAAGAAGTAGAAATTTGGACATAGTATTAGGAAAGATAATTTGACAATATTGGTAGACTGTTACCTATGAAATCGTGTAAATGTTGTCTAGCAATTCTGTGGGCACGAAGAAATGCAGCACAAATATAACATGCTGACTCCAGTCTTTCCACGGTGAAGTATGTAACTAACTTCGATGGGAACATGCTAGACTGGAGGAACTTGTAGTAATTTGGGAAGTGAACGTTAGCTTTTAAACCTTTCCAGTCACATAGAGGCTCAGATGAAGCCAAATTTATGGCTTTCTTCACTGAGAGCATTAGGATATTAGCTGTTGTCTGAGTAATTCTCCCTTCATTAAGCATCTCCCAGTATGCAGCTTGAACACCTAACATGAGCAATAAGTCTCAGATTAGGCATGATATTGATATAGTTGAAGCAGTTAAATTCATAGTATTAATAAAAAATAAGAACTTTATCAAAGGACATAGCCAACAAGAGATTACCACTACATTAAGTAAGCCTAAAATGTAACTGTCTGTGTGTGCGCATGCCTTTCACAAAACTAACATGAGATAACAAAAGCAATATAGTAACTTAGCCTCCACCACTTTCATTGTATTGGCCACAATAGGGTGTGTTTAGATCCTATAGCAACTAGAGAATGGCCAAAGTAGTCTTTATAAGGCCTAGGTAGGTAATCCTCACCCCTCCAACTAGCATTAGGGTTGAGTTAGGCCTAACTCAAATTCTTAAATGGTATCGGAGAATATCTTAGACCTATTATTAGGCAACCAGCATTGGTCATACTCAAGATGTCTAGTCTTGAGCATGAGGTATGATGGAAACCCTCTCTACCTTTCTTAGAATGTGGCTTGTAAGGTGAGGGTTGCCTCACTTATAAACTTCTTCGAGACCATATCTCTAGTCAATGTGGGACTTGGGTTTTTCCCAATAACCTTGTGGCCACCTTGGGTTGCCTTCATTGCAACCTCCAACATCTTTGTTTATATAACTATGTGGACAGCTAATTGTATATTTGTTCAACTGGAAAGTATCCAAGGCACTAAAACAAGGGCTTTAAGATCCAAAAAATTTAATAAAAAAAGCTTCAAAATTTAGTGTTGCATAATGTTTAAAAGAAAATTCGATTACTTAAATAGAAATGATAGCAGCTTGTCTGGTGTTATAGGCCTCCTTATTCCCATATGGCTTTGGTTCGATCCCCAAAAGCCTCTAATGCTTTGTTCAACATTTCATGCTTTGT